>JAGIQG010000020.1:32861143-33461143 GCA_024679065.1 Sphyrna mokarran
TGTTCTATGTTCTATAAGTCATAGCTGTAGAAAAAGGGGGAAAAGACTCTAATAGCTGTCCACAGAAAGAATAAAAAGTGTGAGTAGTACGTTGTGAACATTGTGGATGCGACTTCATTTTAGACTCTTCCCTCCATTAATAACTTCTCTCACATCCATTTTACAGACCATGTACCTGAGTGAAAAACTTAATCCCTCATGATGTTATCTGAGATCTGAAATCCTATTAATAACTATGAAGCATATATTTGAGTGTTATGGGTATTCTTTGGACGACTCCTCTCAATCCTTTTCTTCCTTTTATTCTGAAAGGGCCAACTCTTTAACAATCACTCATTGCTTGCCAGAATTAGTTCTTCATTCACAAACACAAATAAGAAGTTTTCGCAACCTGATTCATCCTGACAGATGTTACAGTCAAGTTAATTTCTCTGCTCATCCAACATTCGCACATTCTCCAGTGTGGGGGATTCAGGACTACAAAACCAGAGATATTTACCTGGCTGGTTCAGGACAAATGAACGTTTGGGCAAATCTTGTGCCCTCCCTATGGCGAATATAATGGTAGGAGGGTATTTGATTAGGAACCCTCAAACCTTCCTGCTTCCAACCTTCCCCTCAAGGTCACTCATCAGCCAACTGAGGCCCTTAAGTGGGCAGTTAAAGCTCATGCCACATGCATACCACCCACTGTGTGAAAAAGTTGTCCCTCATGTCCCTTTTAAATCTTTCCCCTCACACCTTAAATGTATGCCCTCTAGTTTTGGGCTCCCCTACTGTGGAGAAGACATTGGCTATACCCCTCATGATTTGGGCGGCAAGGTGGTAGAATGGTTAGCACTGCTGTCTCACAGCTAGGGACCCGGGTTTGCTTCCCGGGTTGGGTCACTGTCTGTGCAGAGTCTGTACATTTTCCCTGTGTCTGGATGGGTTTCCTCCAGGTGCTCCAGTTTCCTCCCACAGTCTGAAAGATGAGCTGCTTAGGTGCATTGGCTGTGCTAAATTCTCCCTCAGTGCACCCAAACAGGCACCGGAATGTGGTGACTAGTGGATTTTCACAATAACTTCATTGCAGTGATAATGTAAGCCTACTTGTGGCAAATGAATAAACTTTTTATAAACCTCTATCAGGTCACCTCTCGCTTTCCCAAACTCCAGGAAAAGACTATCTGACCTTTCCTTATAATTCAAACCTTCTGGTCCCGGTAACATCCTCATAAATCTTGTTTGCACCCTTTCCAGTTTAATAACATCCTTGCTATAAAGCTGAAGTATTCTTCCCTTGCAATGATTGAAAAGTTGTGACTTATTTAGGTGCACTGGGAAGGGAGGGGAAGACACATATACACAAACACAGGCAGTGAACCTGCTGTTCAGACACAATTTGTGTTCAACTTCATACTTACCGATGCCCATTCCCAAGTCCCCGATAGGCTCTGGCTTGCTCCTGCATCCGATTTAAACTCTGAGCCACTGATAGAGACTGTTCATGATATTTTACAGCTTCCTCGTAATCTCCTAATGCCTCGTAGCAGTCTCCCAGGTTTCCATACGCATGGCCTCTATCTAGAACGGCATCATTGCCGCTCAACTGCTGCAGTGTAGCCAGCTGCTGTTCAAAGTAGCCGATGGCATCTTCCATGACATTCATGTTCATTTTGGTGATTCCCATGTTGCCGTAAACCTGCGCCTCAATGTTGGGATTTTTGAGCTTCTGCCCCAAATCCAGCTGTTCCTCGTAACATTTGAAGGCCATGGAGTACTTGCCAAGGGCCATGTAGACTGCTGCAAGGCGGCCGTGTGCTTTACATTCTCCCAGCAAGTCACTCAGTTCCTGATAAACCTCAAGCTCCTGTGTGTGATATCCTAATGCTTTGTCGTATTTCTGTATCAGTCTATATGCAGTACCCAGGGCCGCGTAAGCGCTGGCTTCAAGCTTCCGGTCCCTCACTTGATGAGCCAAAGCCAACTGTTGTTCGTAGAACTTAACAGCACCATTCACATCTTTCTTGCACACAAAGATATCACCAAGGTTGCCTAAAGCCCGAAATTTGGCTTGTGCGTTGTTTAGGGACTGGGCTAGCGATAGAACATATTTCTGACATTCTTCTGCCTTAGCGTAGTTACCAAGGGCTTTAAATGCTAGACCCAAGTTGCAGTAGGCTTTCGCCTGACTAAGTTTATCATGCAAGTCCTTGGCGAGAGCTAGATCTTGTTCGTAATATTTCACAGCCTCCTGGAAGTTGCCCAGACAGTAATGGGCATAGCCGAGGTTATGGCACACTTTTCCTTCACCCTCCATATCTTGCAGGTCAGGAGACAAGCGCAGGTACTGCTCATAATATGGGACAGCCTGAATGAACTCCCCTCTTGAACAGTGAAAGTTACCCAGGTTGCTCAGTGCGCGAGCCTCACTTTGTATATCCCGTAGCTCTCGTGCGATGTTGAGATGGTTCTGGTAGTGCTGCAAAGCCCTATCGTGGGCACCCAGAGCCTGGTAGGCAACAGCAAGATTACCATGGGTTGATGCTTGTGAGGCCCGGTCATTAACTTCCATGGAGATCTGTAGTTCCTGACGATGATATTTCACTGCTTGGTCATACATACCGAGGGCATTATAAGCATTGCCCATATTTCCATAGGCTCTTCCCTGTGCAGCGTAGTCGCTGAGCTCCTGAGCAATGGAAAGGTGTGTCTTGTGGAGTTTCAGTGCAGTTTCATAATCTCCTTTCATCTGGTGAATTATGCCTAAGTAATCAAAGCACAAAGAGGATTTGTTAGCTGATAATGAAGTTTAAACAACTCAGATACTTAAATACCTTTAATGAATATGCGGAGAGACTAAGTCGGTTAGGATTATCTTCACTGGAATTTAGAAGAGTGAGAGGGGATCTCATAGAAACTTTTAAAATTCTAACAGGGTTAGACAGGTTAGGTTCAGAAAGAATGCATCCGATGGTGGGGGAGTCCAGAACTAGGGGTCATACAAGGGGTAAACCTTTTAAGACTGAGGTGAGGAGAAATTTCTTCACCCAGAGAGTAGTGACTGCGTGGAATTCACTACCACAAAAAATAGGTGAGGCCAAAATGTTGTGTGATTTCAGGGAGGAATTAGATATAGCTCTAGGGGCTAAAGGGATATGGGGAGGGAAGGCAGGATCAGGATTTGATGATCAGCCATGATTAAAATGAATGGCGGAGCAGACTCAAAAAGCTGAATGGCCTATCCTGCTTCTATTTTGTGTTTTTCTATGAATACAAAACACAGTGCATCATTTAATCTAAGCACGAAGTCTGAACTACTGCTTTTCAATTCACCTGCTCTATAATTGATGACCATCAGTTATGCTTCCTCGCATGTGAACCGCATTGCTTTTTACAATACCTACTGTAAGCATCATCTATCTATTCTCCTTTTTAGACAGTTGGGATCATAATATTTACAGATTAGATGAAAGCCATTTTGGTGTTAATACTGATCCATGCTAGTGGCTGATCACTTGTACTGTAGATGGCTGAGATATTATGACTCTGATTATGTATCTTTGCTACATGTGTAAAAGTGAGTTCCTGAACCTGTATCCAATCCATCACAAGAGCATCTACTTACACTTCCCTAACATTGCCTGTTTCTGTCTATGTTTCAGTTCATTTGCTGCTACAGGCCTCCAGGTGTGACTGTTCTAATGCTCTCTTCTGGCTTCTTCCACCTTTCTGGAAAGTTTGTTCAAATTCTCTCACTGTCCCCTAAGGATGCTTAGGTTAGAGGGAATAGTGGGTAAAATGTATAGCATTATGGGGGTCGGGCCTGGGTGGGATTGTGGGCAGTGCAGACTTGATGGGCCGAAGGGTCTCTTTCTGCACTGTAGGGTTGTATGATTCTATGATTTTAACCTTTGGCATCACCCTGTGATTGTTGGCCAATGATGATTCCCAGCGCACCTCATGCCTCAATTTTAAAATGCAAAAAGTCACCCCTCTGTACCTCTGTAATTTCTTCCAGCCCCACAACCCTCCTCCCACTCTTGTGGGTGGCACGATGGCACTGTGGTCAGCACTGCTGCCTCACAGCACCAGGGACCTGGGCTCAATTCCTTGGCTTGCGTGACTGTGTAAGAAGCATGTTCCTAATGGTGGGGATATCTAGTACCAAGTTTGAGGATAAAGGATGGACTGCTTAGGACAGAGATGAGGGGGAATTTCTTCATCCAGAGAGTGGCTAGCTTGTGGAATTTGCGACCACAAAACATAGTTCAGGCCAAAACACTGAATGTTTTCAAGAAGCAATTAGAAAGAGCACTTTTGTTTGTACTGGAACTAATTTTATTTACACATTTCCATTGTAAACTGTTTTCTTCAGAGGGACGAACCTGGAGGAGTGAGTGGCACCAATACCAGATCTTGAGGCAAAGGGGATTAAAGGATATTGAGGGAGGGTAGGGGGTAAGTGAAATCAGCCTATTGAGTTGCATGATTAGCTGTAATCATAATGAATTGTGCAGCAGGCTAGAAGAGCCTCCTTCTGCTCCGATTCTCTATGTCTATGTTATTATCTTTCCTGACATCCAGTATAATGACAAAAGCAACACTGTATAGTTCTTAAACTTTTTCCAGGAAGTCGGGATTAATTAAAAAAACCTAATGCAGCTGAATTTCTGGCTGCAGAGTCAGCGTCTTTTTCTGGACAGTAACTCTAACCTCATGTAATGATAACCCTCCACCACAAATTCAAGAAATCCCTAGTCCAGGGTGTGCAATGTGACAGGAAATTCAGCCAGCAATGGTCTCACCACAGAGGCTCGATTCTCTCTGGCATACATTAACTTTTGTGTTACTGCAAAAAACACTTTTCTTGAGTTTAAAAAAAAGATATCTGGGTGTCAAAACAAAACATCAGTTTTAAATCAAATTGACAACAAGATGAAAAGCTACTGCAATCCAAAGCAGGGTGGCACAGCGATTAGCACTGCTGCCTCACAGTGCCAGGGACCAGGGTTCGATTCCAGCCTCAGGTGACTGTCTGTGTGGAGGTTGCACATTCTCCCCGCGTCTGTGTGGGTTTCCTCTGGGTGCTCCTTCCACACTAGGGTGCAGGTTAGGTTGATTGGCCATGATAAGTTGTCCCTTAGTGTCAGGGGGATTAGGAGGGTAAATGTGTAGGGTTATGGAGATAGAGCCTGGATGTGATTGCCGTCAGTGTAAGCTCAATGAGCCAAATGGCCTCCTTCTGCACAGTAGATTCTATGATTCTAAAATAAAATGCTCAACAGATCAATGAGCATTTAACAAAAAAAATGCATAACGGAGACTCACACAAGAAAGAACCTGATTTTCCTTCAGACATTGGGCAGCCTGCTACACATTTCCAACGACCACAAACCAGCCTTTCCCATGTAGTCAGACTGTTGTTATAAATAATGTGAACGGTGCTTGCCAAATGAAGGATTTTTTTCACATGGAGCTCGATTAGACCCTGATGACTCAGGCCCAGCTGCTTTCAAAAGGGCAATGTCACACTATCCGAGCTTCTGTTTACTGCCCCTCTCGAAGATGGTGTCTCAGGTGTCCTCCAGTAACCTGCCCAAAGTGCCCGTTATTCCTGGTAGAACCTAGACAATGATTGCCAGCTGATCATTCAACTGTGGTGGTCAATAAATTTCAGAACATTGCAGCAGATGGACGTTATTGAGCCTGCTCTGCCGCTCAATTTGTCTATCAAAAATCAACCTAACTCCATGATCCAGCCTTCACTTCTTTCTGAGGAAGAGAATTCCACAGACTCTTCAACAGAAAAATAATTCTCCTCATCCCCCCCCTCCCCAATTCCCCTGGTGACCAGGACAGAAAAATTCTGCCCACTCCTATATGTTTCAATAAGATCACCCCTCATTCTTTTAAATACCAGTGGGTGTAGGCCCAAACGATTCAAACTCTCTTCATGAGATAAGCTCTTCATTCCAGGAACGAGTCAAGTTTTCTCCGCACTGCTTCTAACCAAATTACATCTTGTTTTTCAAACAAGCAGACTAAAAAAACGTAGGTGACACAGTGGTTAGCACTGCTGCCTCACGGCACCAACGACCCGGATTCAATTCCAGCCTCGGGGTCACTGTCTGTGTGGAGTTTGCATATTCTCCCCGTGTCTGCATGGGTTTCTTCCGGATGCTCCAATTTCTTCCCATAGTCCAACGATGTGCAGGTTAGATGGTTTGACCATGCTAAGTTCACAATTAGTGTCAGGGGGACGAGCAGGATAAATACATAGGGTTCTGGGAATAGGGCCTGGGTGGGGTTGTGGTCGCTGCAGATTCAATGGACTGGATGACCTTCTCCTGCACTGTCGGGATTCTATGATTCTAACAGTCAAATCAAGTCATGTCCTAAGCCAACTACCAAACACAGGGGGCAACCTTACTAAAAAAATGCTTAGTCTTGAACAAGCGTGAAAACAGAAATATTGCTGTTTTTGGCACAGGGTATGCTGGAAGCTCTGATACATTTGAGATGTGAAATCCATCCAGGAAGAGCTGCAGGTGCACCTGAGCTCCCCGTGGTTCCTGGAGAGGAAGGGAATCTTAGTGAAAGGAGTTACGGCTTCCCAGCTGTTCTGCAGCCAGTCTATCAGGGCAAGAGAATTTCAAACTGAATTCCCAGAATGAAGTGCTGTTACATGATAGAACACAGATCAGTACAACACAAAACCCTCAGAATTCATACTCCACCAAAGCGACTCACGGTCACATCTCCTCATCTGTGTTGGCCACTGTCACACGCACAAGTATAGATTGACACTCTTAAAAGTCAGTGTCGTAATAAGAGCAAAGAACATCAATGTACGTACCACACTGGGAGTTTCCTTTAAATAACCAGGTCCATAATGGAGCAGCGCGTAAATAACTGCACACTACGGAAGCGAGCTTTAAAGATTGTGTCAAGAATTGGAAAATAAATCAGCAAATGGCCCTGACTGCTGCTAATGAGTGCTGCAGGCAAAAATGAATAGCACTCATTCAGGTATCTGGCGTAGAACTGTCACTATTTGTCCAATCCAAGACTGGAAAGGAGTAATCCATTCTCTGAAAAAAAGCATACTGTATACCAGCACAGCAGATCCTCTGGTAAGTCAGCACAGCGTTTTATTTAGTGTTTAGTTTTTGATTATTTAAATTATTCATGTGGCCAACTCTGGAGCCAGTTCAAACCTAGGTGAGTGGGCATCTTATCATTGGTCAGATTTGATTTGATTTATTATTGCCATATGTATTAGGATACAGTGATTCTTGTGCACTGCACAGACAAAGCATACCATACATAGAAAAGGAAAGGAGAGGGTAGTGTTACATTCATAGCCAGGATGTAGAGAAAGATCAACTTGACATATGTTTGATGGCAGCAAGGAAGAAACTGTCCTTCAGTCGGTTGGTATGTCACCGCAGGCTTTTGTATCTTTTTTGCAATGGAAAAAGGTGGAAGAGGGCATGTCCGGGGTGCATGGGTTTTTCTTGAATGCGCTAGCTGCTTTGCCGAGACAGCAGGGACTATGGATAAAGTCAATGGATGGGAGGCTGGTTTGCATGATGAAGTGGGCTTCATTCACGACCCTTCGTAGGTTTGATCCAAATCTTCAAAACTGAGAAAGTTTATGGAGAAGCAGTGGCACAGTGGGATTATCAGTGGACTATGCATCCATAGACCCAGAGCAATGGGGACACAGGTTCAAATCCCACCAATGGCAGATGGTGAAATTTGATTCAATACAAATCTTGAATTAAAGTCATGATCATGAAACCATTGTTGATTGTTGTAAAAAACCCAATTAGTTCACTAATGTCCTAAAGGGAAGGAAATCTGCTGTCCTTACCTGGTCTGGCCTTCATTTGACTCCAGAGCCACAGCAATGTGGTTGACCCTAAAATACCCTCTGAAATGGAGGGCAGTTCGCACTGGGCTCTAAGTGCTGGGCTCAGACAGCCGCACCCACATTCCGTAAAAGTTAATTTAAAAAACTCCCGGGATATGAATATGATGGTTTGAATGATCATTGCGGCACAGTGGCAAGCACTGCTGCTTCACAGCGCCAGGGAGCCAGGTTCATTTCCCCACTTGGGTGACTGTCTGCATGGAGTTTGCTCATTCTGCGTGTGCGTGTGTGTGTGTGTCTTCTCCAGATGCTCTGGTTTCCTCCCACAGTCCAAAGGTATGTGGATTGGTCATGCTAAGTTGCCCCTCAGTGTCAGCGGATTAGCAAGATAAATATGCGGGGTTATGGGGATAGGGCCTGAGTGGGACTGCTGACAGCACAGGCTCAATGGGCCGAAATGGCCTCCGTCTGCACTGCAGGGATTCTACTCTATGAAATCATAGGCAGCATCTTGCAGCACCGTGAAGCGGCCTTTAAACATGCACCGTTCCCTCATCGGCTTCTTGGATTCTGTATATTTATTCAGACCGAGGCCTAAACTGGATTAATCTAATCAGCAACTTAGCTTTCAACCAAAGGAGGCAAATTACAATGTATTTTTTTTTGAAAGCCCAGAATTTTGGCACGTCTTTTCAAATATGACCCTGGTTGGATGATTTATAACTGCAATCTCTACTGCCTGTTTTCCGAATTTTGCCGGAGTTGGGGGGGGGGGAGGAATCGGAGGAAAGCCATCTTTTATAGGGATTGTACGGTAGGTATGCGATGGCACATGGGGCCTCCGTAATACAGTCAGCAGTAGACAGCTGCTATTAATTTAGCAGCCTCTTGACCACATTACAGTCCCGTTTCTAAAACCGCTGGAAATCTGAGCCACTCGGCCATGCTGATTTTACTGTTTGGCCTTTAATTTTCCAGGGGTGATGGGGGGGAGGGGGGCAGGGGAAGGGAATGCTGAAAGAAATCCAAGCTTTTTCAGAAAAAAAAACAGAGTAGGATCAGAGGACCTCTCACCAGGCTCAGGCCCAACATTACAGCAACAAAAGCTTAAGAAAACCGAGGAAAATCCAAGGAAAATCTGGGTGAAAAACGGATACTCATGCTATTGCATACTGCACTCCACTTTCCCCAGAAACTAGCAAAACAGACAAAAAAGAATCTGCTGGAATCCTTGACTGGCATGTCCTGTAGGGGGCTTCCTGACGTGCAATTAATTGGTGCATCACAGATCCCCATGTTGTTTTGTATTTGTATTACTATTGTGAAGATAACTTTGTTAAATATTTACATTTTAACAGCAATCAGTCTGCGTGCAAAGAACCTGTGGGTATTTCCCATTGCGCTACAAGTCAAGAGTGGCTCAGAAGCAATTGGCCATCATTGAAAGTATAAAAACCCCAGAGGGGCCACTTTTTGCCAAGAACGCAATCTCTTCCACAATGAGTCATGGCACTACTGTGAATATCAAGTTCCATGATTTGACAAATAGAAAGACCAAAAAAAAATCTTTATCAGTCAGTGCAGAAAGTAATCTTGCTACTTCAGTTCCGTATTACCTAGTGGTCTGGCAGTATGAAGAAGGCAAAACTGATTTACTACAGTAACCAAAGGACATAATTCAGGTGGAATATAATCACACACACACACACACACACACACACACACACACACACACACACACACACACAGGGATGAATTTCACATAACACTGCACTGTAATTGCACTTTTTCTTTATAGAACATGATTGGTCGCTGCTTGTTATAAAGTTCTGACATCTCAGAGAATCATCAAAACTAGAAGCAAGGGCAGGCCATTCAGCCCTTCGAGCCTGCTCCACTATTCACTTTGATGCCGGGTGATCATCAAATTCAATATCCTGATCTCTCCCTTCCCCCCTAATATCCCAGCTTGGGTCACTGTGAAGTTTGCACGTTCTCCCCGTGTCTGCCTGGGTTTCCTCCGGGTGCTCCGGTTTCCTCCCACAATCCCAAGATGTGCAGGTTAGACGCATTGGCCATGCTAAGTTGACCCTTAGTGTCAGGGGGACCAGCTAGGATAAATGCAGGGGTTATAGAGATGGGGCCTGGGTGGGATTGTGGTCGGTGCAGACTTGATGACCTGACAGTCTCTTTCTGTATTGTAGGATTCCATGATTCCTTGACCCCTTTAGCTCCAGGAGATACACCTAATTTCTTCTCAAAACCAGACAATGTTTTAGCTCCAACTGCATTTGGTGGAAGTGCATTCCACACATTCACCACCCTTTGGGTGAAGAATTTTCTCTTCACCTCAGTTCTAAAAGGTTCATCTCTTATCCTCAAACTATGATCACTGGGTTCTGAATTCCCCCACCATTGGGAACATTCTTTCTGAATCTAGTCTGTCTAACCCTGTTAGATTTTATAAGTTTCTACAAGAGCCCCTCTCACTCTTCTAAACTCCAGTGAATATAATCCTAACCAATTTAATCTCTTCATATTCCAGACTTGCCATCCCAGGAATCAGCCTGGTAAACCTTTGCTGCGCTCCCTCTATAGCAGAGACATCCTTCCTCAGATAAGGACACCAAAGCTGTACATGCTGCTCCTGGTGTGGCCTCACCAACATCCTATACAATTGCAGCAAAACAACTGCATCACTATACTCAAATCCTCTCACTTTGAGGACCAACATATCATTTGTCTAGTTTATCGGGTGTTGTACCTGCGTGCTTACTCTCAGCAATCGACGCATGAGATCGCCAAGGTCTCATTGACTACCCAAGTAATAATACACTCATTCAAGTAATAATCTGTTTTCCTAATCCTTATCTGTCAGCTACATTAGATCATTTTTTTGTAATCCTCAACATCCCTATTGACTCATAAATTTTTTTGTTGAATGTAAAGGGTCGTTTTTTAATTCATTTGTGAGGTATGGGCATTTATTGGTGAGCTGCATTCTTGTACTATGTGCTATGGGTTGACCCACAATGACGTAGGGAAGGAACTCCAGGAATCTGACTCACTGAATGGCGAAATATTTCTAAGTCAGGATGGTGAGTGGCTTAGAGGGAAATGTGCGGGTGATGGTGTTCCCATCTATCTACTGCCCTTGTTCTTCTAGGTGGAAATGGTTGTGGGTTGGAAAGTGCTGTCTAAGGATTTTTGGAGAATTTCTGCAGTGCATCTCGTCGATAGTATACACTGCTGCTACTGAGCATCGGTGGCGGAGAGAGTGGATGTTTGTGAATGTGGTGCCAGTCAAATGGCCTGCTTTGTCCTGTATGGTGTCAAGCTTCTTTGAGTGTTGTTGG
Source organism: Sphyrna mokarran (assembly GCA_024679065.1). Classification (NCBI taxonomy): domain Eukaryota; kingdom Metazoa; phylum Chordata; class Chondrichthyes; order Carcharhiniformes; family Carcharhinidae; genus Sphyrna; species Sphyrna mokarran. The sequence goes on from JAGIQG010000020.1 coordinate 32,872,361, forward strand.
AGCTGCACTCATCCAGGCAAGTAGGGAGTATTCCATCACACTCCTGATTTCTGCCTTCTGGATGGTGACAGGCTTTGGGGAGTCAGGAGGTGAGTTACTTGCTGCAATATTCCTAGCCTCTGATCTGCTCTGGTTGCCACTGTGTTTGTGTGGTAAGTCTAACGGATTTTACAGTCAATGGTAACCCCAAGCACGTTGACCTCAAAAGCTGCCTTCTGTGAACAAGATTTAAGTTGTGCTCCAATATCACATTTAATTTATTGCGTATTTCAGAAATCAACAACTGCCAATCATCACAAAATCAACCAATCAAAATTCCATAAGCTATTTTTAAAGCTGCTTAGTCACCAAAACAAATCATTTAACTTCCTTTCCACTCTTTAGACAACAAAGTGATTTACCTCACATCCCTGATTACCTGTGTGAAGACTACGATTAAAAAACATTAATCATGACACCATTCTCAAGAACAAAGGTAAATAATCACTGGTTGAAGAACTTTGATTTTTGAAGGGATGGAAGGAGAAGTGCTCCTGACAGGTTTCAGATCACAAAGCGTATTCTATTATACCATTCTGTCCCATTGATAATTCACTACTGCTATTCCCTTAATAAATTCGTGAACCATATCACAGGTGTGGGTCTAATCCTCAGCTCATACTCAACCCCAGTTATTGCGTTGGCAGGAATACGATGTATTGTATGTACAGAGACACGTGTGGGAGAACACCTGATGGAGAGAAATAATCCAAGTCACCCTCGGGTACTGGATAAAGTAATTGCAGTGAGCATGCTTGTTGAGCTGGGTATAACTTCTTATGTGCTGTTTGTTTCAGCTTGGTTCTCATTGTAAAAGCCCAACTCCAGCGCTTTAACACAGAATCTGGAATGAGGGAGAGTGACTAAGGGAATGCTGCAAGGGTGGACTGTCAGTTCTTCAGAAGGATCAAATGGATATTGGAAAGAGCATTCCTCTAGTATCCTGGCCAATATTTTATCCTCGACTTGCAGAATTAATGAGTCTCATTGATATCTGCACAGGTTGCTGCATCTGTTATATTCATCAACATCAAAACCGTAACTATCCTTCAATCTTATATCAAATACCTTGGATGTCCTCAGAGAGATAACATTGTGTGAGAGAAATGCAGATTCCTGTTTCTGTCTTTTAGGGTGGCACAGTGGTTAGCATGGCTGCCCCACAGCTTCAGGGACCCAGAATCAATTCCTGGCTTGGATCAATGCATGGAGTCTGCACCTTCTCCCCATGTCAATGTGGGTTTCCTCCGTGTTTCCTCCGGGTATTCCGGTTTCCTCCCATCTAACCAGACATGCTGGTTAGATACACTGACCATGCTAAATTCTCCCTTAGCGTTCCCAGGACAGGCGCCGGAGTGTGGTGACTAGGGATTTTCACAGTAACTTCATTTCAGTTTGACACTAACAAAATAACTTAAACTTCTGCTGTTCAGTCTGATAGGAAGAGAAAATTAGACCAGGGTGCCTACTCTTAAAACAACCCTGCTGAAAAATGCATGCATAGATGTCAAAAGAGGGAAGATCAGATTCAGTTCCATTATCCCCCACAGTTACGTAGCCCAGCATAGCCATATTGAGGCGGTATACATGAATGTTGCTAACACTCATTCACATCCCAGCAAAGAACATCACCATCACGGGGCTTGTTTTTGGCCAGTCAGACGTGTGAAAGAGAGTTATCCAATTAAGTGACTGCAATATCCATGCTAGCACTGTTTGTTTTCCCAACATGGACATCCCATTCTCCTTCCCTAATTCTTTAAAGTTTTTAAAGCTTACTTGTTAGTGTCACAAGTAGGCTTACATTAACAGTGCAATAAAATTACTGTGAAAATCCCGGTTTTGCCACAGTCCAGCGTTGGTTTGGGTACACTGAGGGAAAATTCGGTATGGTCAATGCACCTAACCAGCATGTTTTTCAGACTGTGGAAGGAAACTGGAGGAAACCCACAGGGAGAACATGAAAACTCCGCACAGACAGTGACCCAAGTTGGAAAGTGAACCTGGGTCCTTGGCGCTGTGAGACAGCAGTACTAACCACTGAGCTACCCAGATTGACAACTTATGCATTCAATCTCTCATGGAGAACCAGCTTTGGAATATTTCTTTGCTCACTGGGTGAAAGGTTTGCAATACTTTTTATGACGTGTATTTTCAATAACAGATATTGTTACGTGTATTTGGAATAAGCTTTTAGGGACACTTTTATTCACACATTAGAAAAAGACAGACAATTATTGCTTTGCTGAGTGGTCAGAAGATCTGATCATAAATGTGGTATTGATAGGACTTTATCACAACAGCAACAAATGAAATGAGAGGCGGTAGAGAAAGGATTTCTTCCAATATCATCTTTCACAGAAACTCTGGGTACCACGTGATACTTCCATGTAACAAAGACAGAAAGTGCTGGAAAAACTCAGCAGGCCTGGCAGGTCTGTAAAGAGAGAAACAGAGTTCACCTTTCGAGTTCCTATGACTCTTCTTCCGAGCTAAATGATAACTTGGTGTATTTTGTTCGGTTTTGGGAACAGAACCTCAGGAAAAATACCTTTGCCTTGGAAGATGTATACACAGATTTAGCATCATGATTCTATGACTTAAAAAGGGTGAAACTATGAAATGTGTATTCCCTTGACTTCAGGAGTTTAGAGGTGATCAAGTTGAGGTGTTCAAAATCATTATTGCACAGGACAGACAGAGATATGGGCTAGGATTCTCTGATCTTGATTGCCCCACTACCAGTGCCAGTGGAGAATTTGGCACTTAGCCAAAATTCCATTCACTGCAGCGGGCCTGGAGAATCCCAGCTGCAGGGGAGGTCAGAGGATTCCAGCCATTATTTCCTTTGCAGGGAATATCCAAAACAAGTGAAAATATTAACTGAGGCTGAAAACATTCCAGCGTGAAACCAGGAGGTATCCTTTCAGGCAAGAAATGGTGGGTATCTGTAATACGCTCCCGCAAAATACTGGGTCAATTTGAAATTTTTAAATTTTCTCTGGGTAAGGGCTGTGGAATATGGAACAAAGGTAAGTAAATGGTCTCCTGCTCACATTTCTGTTCTAGGCACATGACAATATTCCAGAGAAATCTGATGAAAACTGGAAGAATGACAGCTCGGGTGGGATTTGCCAGCCGTACGCGTCCTGTGAATTTCCCACCCGAGCTCAATGGACCTTTGAATGGTCTGCCGAATTTTCCATCTTGAGACAGGAAATAGAGTGAAATGGGAAAATTTCAGCCACCATCTTCCAATTCGATACTTTATGTCCATCAGGACTCAACACTGAATTCATCAACTTCAAACATGAACTCTGATCTCCAGGTTCATTTCTGAATTCCTCCGCTCCATCCAGATGCCAATCTGTTTCATGTTCTCATGTTTTCCTGTCAGAAAGTATTGCCCCTTCGTTCCGCCATCAACATATTTATCTCTTGCTTTCCGACAGGATTGTCCTTTTATGCTGCTATAAACACTTGCTTTAGTCTTTAATACTATCATTACCACTCCCTTTGTATTGTGTCCATAACATCTTTGTCATTTAATCTCACCCAATCTTCAACCTATCCTTCACCTTCTACTTTGCTTCATCTGCTCAGTGTTTTTCAGCAGCAAGACAAAATCTGAACAACAGTCAAATCTCCAAAAGCAAGTGAACAGTGCAAGGTGATTTACTGTTCAGTAGCTCTCAAAATCCTGTGCACCAGCTTGTTCATTCTCAATTAGCAAGTCCATATTATGAAAAGAGGTTGCTTCAAGTGTTGGCTACCAAAGTTCCATGAAGCCTCTTCAATGGGTGTACAAATGTAAGCTGATTCTCAATCTGCCCCTCAACAATTAAGGAGTTGAAACATGTGCCGCATAGCACATTTCAACCCCTTTACCAGGCTGATGAAGATGAATCCTACAGTTTAGAAGGAGACCAATCAGCCCATTGAGTCTGCACCGATCACAATCTCACCCAGGCCCTATCCTCATAACCCCATCCATTTACCCTACTAACCCCCCTGACATTAAGGAGAAATTTAGCATGGCCAATCCACCTAATCCACACATCTTTGGACTGTGGGAGGAAACTACAGCACCTGGAGGAAATCCACGCAGACACAGGGAGAATGTGCAGACTCCACAGACAGTTACCCAAGCCGGGAATTGAACCTGGGTCCCTGATGCTATGGGGCAGCAATGTTAACCAATGTACCACCGTGCCACCATGCCACCTGCCATGAAAAGCTTGAATTTAGATCCCTTCTTGGTCACCTTGGAAGCTGTTTAAAACCTATGATATTGCACACACCTCACACCTCCAGGACCTTTGCTTTAATCTGCATGTTGTGTGATCTCTTAGCTCTAAGCATAGCCTGCTATTTTTGAGTTTAATGTACAGGTGATAGACTTAGTCCAAAGATAGTCCAAAAATGTGTGGGTTAGACGGATTGGCCATGATAAATTGCTCCTTGATGTGTAAAAGTTTACAAAGTTTAGAGTTTCTTTATTTATTATTATCACAAGTAGGCTTACCTTAACACTATAATGAAGCTACTGTGAAAATCCCCTAGGCGCCACACTCCAGTACCTGTTTGGGTGCATTGAGGGAGAAGTTAGCACAGCCAATGCACCTGACCAGCATGTTTTTTCGGACTGTGGGAGGAAACTGGAGCACCCAGAGGAATCCCACACAGACGTATAGAGAATGTTCAGACCTGCACAGACAGTGACTCAAGCTGGGAATCAAACCCAGGTCCCTGGCGATGTGAAGCAGCAGTGCTAGCCACTATGCCACCATGCCACCCTCAGAGGTATCAGCAGGATAAATACATTGGGTTACAGCGATAGGCCCTCTGTGGGATTGTTGCCAGTGCACACTTGATGAGCCAAATGGCTTCCTTCTGCACTGTAGGAGTTCTGATATTTGAGTGAATTTAATGAGACTAAAGTATATAGTGTGCCGCTGTTGATATGCTATTCTACACCTCCACACTAATCCCTCACTTCCTTAAAGCTCCCCCCAAGTCTTGTTCATCATGGAGAGGTGTTGATTCATTGGGTAAGGCAGGAGGGAAAGGTGATCCTGACATTTCACAAGGTAGTGAGTCAGACTTCCACAGCCAGTTTCACCTGATTGCTTACAATGTCAATGTCACTGCCTCTGTGTTGTTATGCTCCGTCTGGAGTCAGATAAGCCACAATCTTCTCCAACTAAACGGCGGAAAGAACAAAGCCATTTTCTTCAGGCACCTCCCACCCCAACTTAAACCTGCAACTCCTGCAGACACGGCACGGGTGCTGAAGCAGCTGATGACAATTATTCCAGACTGTTTCACTGCTGTTTTGCATAAGATTGCGGGAGTGTCAAAAAGCAGCCACAATCTTCATTCAGCCGCATCTTGCCAGCTGGCCAACAGGAAATGGCTTAATACCTCATCACTTCATCAGACAGCCACAGAATCTCTTTCACATCGTTACACTGGATTTGCCCTGGTTTGCTGGTTTTAACCTGACACAGACCTTCAGAAACCATTAACAAATATTTTTAGCCACAATCACATAATTGGCATGGCGCAGAAGGAGGCTATTCAGCCCACTGTGTCCCATTCAGCTTTTTAACTGAGCAATTAACTTACAGCCATTCCCGTGCCCTTGTTTTCACAATCCTGCAAGGAATTGTTATTCCTTTTCTAATAACAATCTCATTCCCTGTGGAATGCTTCAATCAATTGAACCTGATTCCACCAGACTCCCATGCCAGACCTTGGAAAGAAGACTTTCCTCAGATCGCTTTTGCTTCTTTTGCCAATCTCTTTAGTCTGTGCTCTCTTGTTCTTTCTGCTTTCATGCATGGAAATGGTTTCTATCTACTCTGTCCAGACCCCTCATGATTTGGAATCAAATTTCCTCTTCACATTCCCTTCTCCAAGAAAAACATTCCGAACTTCCCAATCCCTCTTTATAACTGAAATTTCTCATCTCTGAAACTATTCTTATGAATCTTTTGTGCACTCTCTTTAATGCCCTCACAACTTCTTAAGATTTGGGGCACAGAACTAGGTCCAATACTCCATCTGCAGCTAAATTGGGTAGCCCATTTGGGTGGCACAGTGGTTAGTACTGCTGCTTCACAGTGCCAGGGACTGGGATTCAATTCTGGCCTTGGGTCACTGCTAGGTTCTGCCAAATTTTCTGCTTACACATATCCAGTGTGGTCTCTGTAGCTGGTTAATATTTCTTTTTTTATTCATTTATGGGATGTGGCTGTAGCTAAAGCCCACATTTATTTCCCATCCCGAGTTTGCCCTTCAGAAGGTGATGGTAAACTGACTTCTTAAACTGCTGCAGTCCCTGAGGTGTAGTTACACCCGCATTGTTAGAGAGGGAATTTCAGGATTTTGATCCAGCAATAGTGAAGGTATGGAGATATATTTCCAAGTCAGGATGGCAAGTGACTTGGAAGGTAACTTCTAGGTGATGGTGTTCCCAGGTATATGGTGCCCTGCTCTTTAGGTGGTAGGAGGCTTGGAAGGTGCTGTCTAAGAAGCCTTGGTGAGTTCCTGCAGTGCATCTTATAGATGGTTCACTCGGCTGCCATTGTTTGTTGGTGGTGAAGGAATTTGCAGAAGGGGTAGCAAGTGAGCGGGCTGCTTTGTCCTGGATGAGTCTGATCTGCTTGAATGTTGCTGGAGCTGTTCTCACTCAGGCAAGGGAGGGAGTATTCTATCATACTCCTGACTTGTACCTTTTAGAGGGTGGACAGGCTTTGGGGAGTCAGGAAGTGAGTTACCATGGATGCTTAGCCTTTGATTTGCTCTGGTAGCCACAGTATTTATACAGTTAATTAATCCATCCCGATTCTGGTCAAGGGGAACCTTCAGGATGTCAATATTGGGGAATTCAGCAATGGCAATGCCATTGAACTTCAACTATAGAATCCTTACAGTTCAAAAATGGATCATTTGGCCCATTGACTTCACACCAACTCTCCAAAAGAGCATCCGCCTAGACCCCCAATCTGCCCTATGCCCATAATCCTGAGACCATGGCTAATTCATCTAATATTCACATCACTGAGCGCCAAGGGGCAATTTTAGCATGGCCAATTCCCCTAATGTGCACATCTTTGGATTATGAGAGGAAACTTGAGTAGCCGGAGGAAACCCACACAGACATGGGGAAAATATGCAAACTCCACCCATGGCTGAAATCAAACTCAGATCCTTAAACCTATTATGCCCCACGGGGCGATAGTTAGATCCTCTCTTGTTGGAGATGGTCATTGCCTCGTTCTTGTGGTGCAAATGTTGTTTGCTGCTTGTCAGCCCAAGCTTGAAATTGTCCAGGCCTTGCTGTATTTGGACACTGACTGCTTCGGTATCTGAGGAGTCACGAGCGATGTTGAACATCGTGCAGTCCTCAGTGAACATCCTCACTTCTGACCTTATGATAAAGTAATGAAGCAGCTGAAGAAGTTCGGGCCTGGGACACTACCCTGAGGAACCCCTGCAATGATGCCCTGGAATTGAGATGATTCACCTCCAACCACCACAACCATCTTCCCTTGTGCCAGGTATAACTCTAAATAGCTGAAGGTTTTTCCAGATTCCCAATGACTCCAGTTCAGCTTGTGCTCCCTATTGTCAGGCTTAGTCAAATGTTGCCTTGATGTCAAGGGTGCTACGCAAAAGGATTGTATTTTGAACATGAAAATGATGGTACTTTAAGGAACTTGATGTAAGATTCTTGACAACTACTTGCATCTCAATCATGTACTACATTGTGATTAAACTGCTAATGCAGTGGGACTCGTAACCACCCTAGGCTCTTGCAAATTAAGCAATAAGCAAGTTTTTTCATAGTGCGTTATTAAGTAGGAAAAGTTTAATTCTTTTCTTCATTAATAACTTACCAGTCTGTGTTCTGTGAGTATGGTTTCAAATTGCTTAGTGTTTTTGCAGTTGCTCTTGGCAACCAGATAATCTTCAAGTAGGAACATGCCATTCCAGAAATGACGGCCATCCAGCCGTCCCTTAGCATTTTAAAAACTCTGCGCTGTTCTGTTCTTTTGTGAAACAACATAAATATTTAGTCTTGTTACTACGGCGTATTAAGCACCCTTGTAAAAACCATGTTCTCACTCAGTAAACATCAAAACTTTTTTTTTTGGTTTTTAAATCTCCTCTTCATCACCCTGCTCCCTCCCCCAACCTCCCCAAGTTCTGACAAATGTAGACTGTGCTGCCAAGGCTGAATTGAACAGCGCATATTTGGCAGTGGACTGGTTTATAAATCACTGCTTTATTATTTTTTAATGAGCAGCCTGAGTGTTATTGAAATATCGGATCAGGGTTTCCATAATGAAGGAATACAGCGAGTAACACCATCCAATAACTTCCCCCCACCAGGATGTGTCAGTTCCCCTCGCAGTGCGTTCCTGTCACTTTCCTCTCCCTCATCAGTTTTCACGACTGTCTGGGATCTTCTGGCAAGACGTCTAAGGTGACCACCGCATTGTATGACTCAGTACAGAGTGAAACCACCGTGTCACTTTATACCATCCCTCCCCCCCCCTTTCCGAAAAGCAGCTTTCCCTCAGTGCTTTTCAGTCTGGCAATGCTTCAACACTTGCACATTCAAGTGCATTAAAATTAATGAATGGTAAACTTGGGCTTGCAACTCCAGCTACAACAGGAAACACAAATCCCTGACCCCAGGTGATCGTACGTTTCTGAACAAGAACGAGCAGCCCCGAGCACGTGTGCGCAATGGGAACTGCCAACTTTCTGATTGCCGCATAAAAAGGGTCATTAGGTGGGTTAACAACCGGAAGGAATCAATCCATACCCTCGCACCATATAATTCTGTCCACAGAAGGTAGGCTGGCTTTATGAAATGAACTAAATCGCAGGATCACAGAATTATTGTCAAGGGCGGCACAGTGGCACAGTGGTTAGCACTGCTGCCTCACAACGCCAGGGGCCTGGGATGGATTCCCAGCTTGCGTCACTCTCTGTGTGGACTCTGCACACTCTCCCCCGTGTCTGCGTGGGTTTCCTTCAGGTGCTCTGGGTTCCTCCCATAGTCCAAAAGATGTGCTGGTTGGGTGCATTGCTCATGCTAAATTCTCCCTCAGTGTACCCGAACAGAGTGTGGCGACTAGGGAGTGTTCACAGTAACTTCATTGTGGTGTTAATCTAAGCCTACCAGTCACACTAATAAAATAAACTTTAAGCTGATGATGCCGCAGACAGAAGCCATTTGGGCCATTGCGTTTGCACCTGCTCTGCAAGCGAGCACCTTGGCTTAGAGACATCTCCGTGCATTTCCCCCATCCCCCATGCACATCGTTTCTGTTCAAGTAATCAGTTAATTTCCTCTTGAACATCTCAATTGAATCTGTCTCCACACTTTCAGGCCATGCCTTCCAGATCCAAACCACTCATTGCCTCAAAAGATTTTAATCAGATTAGGGCACTTGTCTAAAGATATGCAGAGAACATCTGTAGAAAAGTATGCTTAATTGATTGAAAAGATGCCTGAAATACTATCCTACCGAACCTCATTACAAAAGAAAACAGTAAGAAAACACTTGGCCTGTCACTAAAACACCCCACACTAATTGCATCGGGGGCTTCTGGGCACTTGACAGAAAATATTTTCCATAGATTCTCATCGCGAACAAAGGGAAATTAAATTGTGTCAAAATCACACACAAAGGATTTTAAACAGAGGGTGAAATTTTAAATACGACCCCAGCGAAGCAGTGAACTAAAAGACAGACAGAAATTTATCATTCAGTTCCTCGAGCGTGTTCCGCCATTTAATTAGATCATGGCTGATGGGTACCTCATCTCAATTTACTTAAATGTGAACCATTCCCACAGCACAAGAAGAAAGTCCACTGAGTTATGACTTGGACACTTCAATCGATCCAGCAGTTTCTGCCTTTTGCGGGAGAGGATTTCTTTTTTCCATTATCCTTTGTGTGAAAACTTCTTCCTAATTTTGCTGCTGAGTGGGCTGGCTCAAATATTAAATTTGTCTCCCCATCCCTGTTCTGGATTTTCCATCAGAGAAAATTTCCTGTCCATATCCACTTGATTGAATTCTGTTCTGAGTTTAAATTCTGTAATTAGATCACCTTCAAACTCAAGGGAATGTGCGGCACATTTATGCAACCTGTCCTCAGAATTTATCCCTTTCCCTTCTGGTAACATTCCAATGAATCTGCACTCTACTCCCTTCAAGACCAGTTTATTCTTCATGAGCCCCAGCACCCAAAGCTGAATGCAGTCCTGCAGATGAGGAACAAATCTCTGCAGTGAAAATCTAACCCCTTTGAGATAAAGGTCAACGTTCCATGAGTTTTTTTAATTAGTTTTCTGTACCTTTCCACTAGCTTTTAGTGATTTTTGTGTCTCGATAATCCCTTTGCTAAAATATCATCGAATTCCACCCCCCCACCAAATCCACCTAACTACATCTTTGCATCTTTGGACTGTAGAGGAAACTGGAGCACCTGGAGGGAACCCATATAGACACGGCGAGAACGTGCATACTCCATCCAGTCACTCAAGACCAGATTCGAACCTTGATCCCTGGACTGTGAGGCAGCAGTGCTAACCACTGTGTCACCGTGCAACCCATATTCCTCTGTAACTTCCTTCTCCCACTTATACAACTTACCATGGGTGAGATTGTCCGATTTCATCTGTGGCAGCCCTGTCATAATGTGACCAATAATAACACTGGAATCTGTTATAATGTAACCAACAGTAACATACAGTGGCACAGTGATTAGCAGTGCTGCCTCACAGTACCAGAGATCCAGGTCAGATTCCCTGCTTGGGTTACTGTCTGTGGAATTCGCACATTCTCCCCGTGTCTGCGAGGATTTCCTTCAAGTGTTCCGCTTTCCTCCCAAAGTGCAAAGAAGTGCCGTTTCATTGCCTGGCCATAATTCTCCCTCAATGTTTTGAGGAAACTCAAGGATTTTCACAGTAACTTCACTGCAGTGTGAATGTAAGCCTACTTGTGACTAATCAATAAACAAACTTTAAACTTTGCTGTGACGGTCAGCTGACCCAGTAGACAATATAACCAAAGGCAAAATGATGTGGCGGTCAGCTGACCAGCTGAACCAGTATAAAGAGAAAGCAGATGGGAATTGTGAGGAGTATATATGGTCCCAAGTGATGGAGAAATTAAGTTTCTTTATGAAATGTTTATCTTTGATTTACTTTCTGAAGTTAATTTTTTTATTGCTTGCAATCGAAGTATCCTTTACTGCTGGAAAATCATGTCCCACTGCCAGCGAGAATGGAGAATTTGGAACTCAGCCCATACTCCATTCAGTACAGCGGGACCGAAGAACCCCATCCACGGGTGAGGCTGGAGGTTTTGGCCTGTTTCCTAATTGTGAGCAATCTGCAAACAGCTCTCCGTTCCATCATCCAAATCAAAGGTATAGATTTATATATGCTGGAAAGGGAAGACCTCAAGTGCAGATTCACAGTGAACATGACTTCCCTCACCCGTAAACCACACATTCTCCTTTCACTAATTCTATTTTCAACTCACAGCCAATGACTAAAAAACAGAAACAGGAAAATACCAGCAAGGTGCAGTGTTCCATTTTTTCCCATTGTTCCATTTTCCCATGAAATGTTGTACCATGTCAGGGCTTAGTAAACTTGGGGAGCCAGTTTTGCAGTGCCATGCTGGAAATGCCACGGTCAGCGTGAGGAATTGTCTCACCAACTGAACCCTGCCGTTTTCCAGCAGGCATTGTCACCCAGAGCAGCGCAGTTCCACAACTGAAAATAATGAGACCTGGAAAAATACCATTCCCAGTTAAAGGTAAAACAGATCACAGGCATTAGCCAGTGTGATGGCTTCAGCCAGGCTAACGAGGTTGGCCTGCTGGAGTATGAACTCCCTAATTGAGTCCTGTTAGACTTGGTGGCTTCGTTGGTTAAAGCGCCTGTATAGTAAACAGCAAATTCTGGGTTCAAATCCCACCTGAGACTTAACTCCCACATTGATCTGCACAACCGCACAAGGGGAAATATCCCTTTCTAACAAAAGATGCCCCTGATTGATCCAAATTGACGAGCCAATCAGGAAGCCTCATATCCACTATTTAAAGCAGGTATGTCAGTGTCTTTCCCTGCTGTAGCAGGAAACTTTGCTGGGAGTGCTGGGTTGTACAGTATGTGGTGTAGATAAAGCATCTTTGGTGACATGACCTTTGCTTTTGTGGACTTATTACAGCCAGTAAACCTTCACTGGCCAGAGCAAGCAAGATGCAAAATTGCTTTCTTACTACTTCTTAGCATTGCTTCCTCACAGCACCAGGAACCAAGTTTAATTTCTGGATCTGGGTGACTGTCTGTGTGGAGTTTACACATTCTCCTCTTCTCTGTGTGGGTTTCCTCCAGGTGTTCTGGTTTCCTCCCACAGTCTAAAGATGTGCGGGTTAGGCGGATTAGCCATGCTGAACTGTACCTTAGTGTCCCAAGACATGCAGGTCAGGGGCACTGACCATGCTAAAAAATTGCCCTTTAGTGTCCCAAGATAGGGGGATCGGTGGGGTAAATATGTGGAATAATAAGGATAGGGTGGAGAGTAAACCATTCAATAAAAGAAATTGTGCAGTTGCCAATATTCCAATGGATTAGTAAGTAACGTTTAGCAATTATAATTGTGAGGAGTTTTACAAATGCACAAAAATTGTTGACAGAACAGACGGTGGTTTGGAGCAGCCAAAATATATATTTCTAAAGGTAGTGCTCGGCAGACCTGTCACTGTGGGGGAACTTGAATGAATAGATTCCAAGAACGTGTCATTGGTTATTGCAATATTTTCAGCTAAGCAGACAGTAATTTTGAAAATTTATGTTCCACACAATGATTAGCTGCCAAAATGCGGAGGGAACATACAAATTTCAAGAAGTTATTGAACTGAATTTAAAGTGCATCATTCCTCGCACTGCACCAACAAGTTGCAATAACACATCCCTAATGTAGAATGATAGAAAAACTGTAGCACAAACAGGCCCTTCGGCCCACAAGTTGCGCCGATCTTATCTCTATCTACTAGGCTTACCTATAACCTTCAATCTATTAAGTCCCATGCACTCATCCAGAAATCTCTTAAAAGACCCTAACGAATTTGCCTCCACCACCACCAACGGCAGCCGATTTCACTCACTCACCACCCTGTGAGTGAAAAACTTACCCCTGACATTTCCTCTGTACTTATTTTATTCCCCAGCACCTTAAACCTGTGTCCTCTTGTGAAACATCCCAAAATACCTCACAGGAGCATCGTAAAAGAAAATTTGACATTGAGCGACAGCAATGGGTATTGGGATAGTGGTCAATATTATGGGTCATTTTCAAGATAAAAAGAGAGGTAAGGAGAGATGGAATTTTTAGGGATAGAATTCCAGACTTCCCCACCTAGATTGGAAGGCAGGTCATTGATGAAGCAGCTGATGATGATTGGGCCTAGGACACTAGCCCAAGGAACAGTGATGTCCTGGAGCTGAGGTGATAGACCTTCAACCAGCGAATGAGCACTTTAAATTCAGTTCAATAACTGCACAATTTCTTTTATTGAACAGCTCACTCCCCACCCAATTCTTATTGATTCCAGTTCTGAGTGGGCTCCTTGATATTTGGACTTCCAACCATAATACATCCTTGCCATCAGTAAGATTACTCATTTCCATCTCTGGAAAATCAACTGACCTCTCTCTCCTGCCTCAGCTAATCTGCTGCAAAAGGCCTCATCTATACCTTTCTTTCTTAATTTACTTATTTATTAGTGTCACAAGTGGGCTTACATGAACACTGCATTGAAGAGACCATGAAAATCCAGTATTCGCCACACTCCGGACCTGTTCAGCTATATTGAAGATGAATTTAGCATGGCCAATGCACTTAACCAGCATATCTTTCGGACTGAGAGAGGAAACTGGAGCACTGCACCCAGAAGAAACCCACACACACACAGGGAGAACATCCAGACTCCATACTGACAGTGACCCAAGTCGAGAATCGAACGCAGGTCCCTGGCACTGTGGGAGAGCAGTGCTACTCTGAACTGTCTGGTTTAGCTTCACACAACCATCAGGTTGAGGAATGGTGATTCGAGAATAGAGTTTGTGTGGTACAGTTTGTGATAGCGACTAAAAATAATGGCTATGATTTTCCCCATCAAGTTGGAGAAAATTTCTGTTCCTCCAGTGCTGAATGTTGGCCAAGCAGTCTGAAAATGCAGAGAAAATGGAAGCTTCAGGATGGGTGGTGGTGATATGGAGCTGGGTGTAGATTAATGTGGAATTTAATGTTATGTTTGCAGATATTGTCACCAAGGCAAAGCACATAGTTAAGAAACATTCTGTGTTGTACTAAAATATTGGTACAATATAAAATAAATAAGAACTTCTTTCTGATATTACTGCCTGTACTATACAGGGCTACAGGCAAAATGCTGGAAAATGGGATTAGAATAGATAGGTTCCAGATCAGAATTGTTGACCAGCGCAAACACGATGGACCAAAAGGCCTCCTTCTGTTCTGTAAACACAATGCCTCTATCAACACTAACACAAAACATATTGCTCCTAATCTTTTATTAGCAAATACAAGGAAGTGAGGTATTCGCACATAGACTACAAAGGTGATAGATTTAGCACCTTGTTTATACTTTTTGTTATAAAACTTGTTTCTCACACACAAAATCGAGAAGACTCTACAGACCTAGTGGATGGCACCTACAAGTGAAAGTCCCGATCCCATTCCAGAAAAATCCAAGTTTTGGCAGCGGGGGGTGTGAGAGGGGTGTGAGTCGCACAGATGGGAAAACTGAACTCAGTACTGCCATTTGAACATCGTGCTCAGTCCAAACAGATCCTATTTTGACTGTTCCAAGACCTTTAATCCACACTGTGACAATCATGAATTAGTATTGCAGATGAAAGCACTCTTGAAGGACATGGAATCATAGAATCTTACTGTGCAGAAGAAGACCATTCAGTCCATCGGGTCTGCACTGACCACAATCCTATCCTCATACATTTACCCGAGCTAGTCACCCTGACATGAAGGGGCAATTTAACATGGTCAATTGACCTAACCAGCACATCTTTGGGTTAGGAGAGGAAACCCAGGCAGACATGGAGAGATTGTGCAACCCTCACACAGACAGTGACCCATGCTGGGAGTCAAACCCAGGTCCTTGGCACTGTGAGGCAGCAGTGCTAATCACTGTGCCACCATGCCACCCAAAAATTGCAGTTAGCAGAGGATAGATATGTATCGCCTATTTAAGGGTGATGATTTGAATACTCACGCTGTCAGTAAGAGTTTAAGAAAAATACCATCAGCCAAATATTTTTATTGACAAGCCATCTGGTATAAGATAGAAAAAAACTATCTGCATCACAGTTTTATTTGGAATCTTAATGACATTTCCCTGAGGGCTGTTATTATGTTATTATGAATGTTTGCCTGCATTTCAAAAGCTCTGATTATCTCAACAGGGGATTCAGAGTTCAGAATTTGAACCACAGTTTAAATAGGATATCAAAGGATTGGCTGTTTGATGTATGTAGCGAATGGAAGGGTGTTTGCTTTTTATAACGGATTAATCACCTGAGTAGGTTCAAATACCTTAAATGGGTTTCATAACCACGTGTTTTTCACTACCAAGTGTATATGAGATTTGTAGTAGATGGTTTGAAATTTATGGCGCCTGAGGTCTGCCCCATGATTGACACTGGGTGACCGGCTATGAAGGTAGCATGGGAGATATAAAGGGGTATGATGGAGGTGAAGAAAATGATTTTGCAATTGGATATGAGAGGGCATGGGGCTAGAGTAAAGGTGAGGGGTTGTGAGGACTGAGAGCTAGTGGACTTAACAGCTTCAGAAGCAACTGGCACCAAGTCTACCTCGTTGGATATGTTTAAGTTACGGGTAGATAGATTTCTGATCAATAAGGGAATTAAGGGTTGTGGGGACCACTTCAGATCAGCCATGATCTTATTGAATGAGGGGTAGGCTCAAAGGGTTAGATGGCCTACTCCTGCTCCTATTTCTTGCATTCTTATGTTAAGTCCCGATGCACCATGGCAAAACTTCTAAAAGGCCTCACCCATAAAATGGATGTGGGTGGCATTTACCCACATGCATGGCAATCTATGATCTGCTTCCAGGAGGCGGCATGGTGGCAGCACAGTGGTTAGCACTGCTTCCTCACAGCACCAGGGGCCTGGGTTCAATTGCGGCCTCGGGTGACTGTCTGGAGTTTGCACATTCCCCCTGTGACTACATGGGTTTTCACCATGTGCTCTGGCTTCCTCCCACAGTCCAAGGATGTGTGGATTAGGTTGATTGGATACAATAAAATGCTCCTTAGTGTCAGGGGAAGGTAATTAAGTGGGGTTATGGGGATAGGATCGGAGTGGCATTGTGGTCGGTGCAGACTCGATGGGCCAAATGGCCTTTATCTGCACTGTAGGCGGCTCTATGGTTCTATGATAGAACCAACTCCATTCCTCTCCATCTTCTCTGGGGGAAACATCTGGCTCTAACAGAGCTCTCTAAATCAAGATGGGTCACCAAGGCGGGAAATTACCCAACTCAAACTATCTACCTCGATAGTGAAATTATGAACCTGAGAATCATTGCAAAACTAAATTGACTGCTGTAACATTCGCACATTGATATGAGATGACAATGGGCTGCATGAGTTACGCTGACTGTAGAAAGGACAAGAATTGATCACCAGTATGTCAAACTGCATCATGAATGGTTTAATTAGGAGACTAAAAGCACCAGTTTTCATCAATCAGAATAACACGACACTATCACCATTAGTCTTGTTAGCAACGTTGCCTTCTACTGATCTTACAAATCATTCTTGATTTTCTAGCCAAAACAAGTTGGATCTGAATCAGTAGCTTGCATTTATCCACAATGCGTGCCATGTCTTTTTTTCTGCACCTCATGGCTTTGAGCTTGAAATCCCCATGCTTTTACGATAAGAGTGTTCATTTTATAGTCCAGCTTTGCAATGTGCTGGTACACTCAGTACTATAGTAAAGTCCATGTTAATACACACACCTTCCTGTTGGTGACCAAGCTTCAGTTTCTTCTGGGTTTAAAAAATAAAGGGTCCAGACATTTGCTTCTCTAAAATCTCTGCAACAGAAACTACCATAATCTCTTTGCTTACGTCTCCCTTTTGTACTGAAGGGAGGACCTGTTGTGTTTTCTCTGACATGTGCTTTGCACCATCTACTTAGTTACTGATGAAGTGATTGCTACGCTTTCCAGCTCTGATTTGAGATACTTTCGGAAGGTTCACCACGTGCTGCTTGATCATGTAATATGGGCCACCGTTTGCAAATGTCACTGCATTTACTTTATAAAGGTCGGGTTCCCAGTCGTCAAGTACCTTGCATCGTGATTTGGCACAGGCAACTGTTTTACACAAAGCTCCGAGAGCCAAGAAGCCATCTGTGAATAAGCAAAGTACACAGATACAAAACGCAGGTGCAAACTACATTGCAAAGAGCAAACTCGGTTTTTCTCCCTGAGTACTTCAAAGTGCTTAAGTATGTGGTCCTGGAAATATTAAATCCATTGGTGGTTATTTTCCAAAACTCTTTGTACTTTGGACTGGTTCCTACAGATTGGAGGGTAGCCAATGTAAGCCCGCTATTCAAAAAGGAAGGTAAAGAGAAAATAGGGAACTATAGAGCAGTGAGCCTAATGTCAGTACTGGGGAAGTTGTTGGAGTTCATTATCAGGGATTTCAGTACTTGGAAGGCAGTGGTATAATCAGACAGTCAGTATGGATTTACAAAAGGGAAATCATACTTGATGAATCTATTGGAATTCTTTGATGTAACTCAGAATTGACCAAGGAGAACCAATGGATGCAGTTTAGACTTTCTGAAGGCTTTCAGCAAGGTTTCACATAACAAACTATTATGTAAAGTTAAAGCACACGGGATTGCAGGCAATGTCTCGAGATGGTTAGAAAGCTGGTGGCAGATAGGAAGCAAAGAGTTGGTATTAATGGGTCTGATTGGTAATCAATGATTAGAGGGATTCCACAGGGATCTTTGCTAAGAATGTAATTGTTCACATTACAAATTCATGATTTGGAGAAGGGAATTGCATGTATTTTCTCTAAATTTTCAGATGATACAAAGGTGGGTTGGAGGTGAGCTGTGAAGAGATGCTTCAGCGTGATTTGAATGGGTGTAAGTTGAGAGAGGTGGATATTCAGCAAGACATTGGTGTCCTTGTGTATCAGTTGCTGTAAGTAAGCACACAGGTACAACAGACAGTAAAGAAGGCAAATTATATGTTGGCCTTCGCAGCAAGATGATTTGAAATAGGGATAGGAATATTTTGCTGCAGTTATACAGGGTGTTGGTGAGGCCACACTTTGAGTATTGTGTGTAGTTTTGATGTCCTTATCTGAGGAAGGATGTCCTTGCTACAGAGGGAATACAGCAATCGTTTATTAGGCTGATTCCTGGAATGGCAGGTCTGTCATATGAAGAGAGATTAAGTCAGTTAGGATTACATTCACTGGAGTTTAGAAGAGTGCAAGAGGATCTCATAGAAACTCATAAATTTCTAGTAGGGCTAGATAGGGTAGATTCAAAAAAATGTTCCGAATAGCAGGGGAGTCCAGAACTAAGGATAAGGGATAAACATTTTAGAACCAAAGTGAGAAAAATTTCTTCACCCAGAGGGTGGTGACTGTGTAGAATTCACTACCACAGAATGAAACTGAGGCCAAAAATGTTGTCTAGTTTCAAAAGGAAATTAAATATAGTTTTCAGGACTAAAGGGAATCAATGGATATGGGAAGAAGGTGGGGGGGGGAAACAGGATATTGAATTTGATGATCAGCCACAATCAAAATGGTGGAGCAGGCTCGAAGGGTCAAATGGCCTATCCTGCTTCTTGTTTCCATGTTTCTATGATTGCTTGAAGGAGTGCTCAGAAGATTCATCAGGAAGACTCCTGGACAATATTAATCTGAGCCCTAGCAATGATTCCTGTTCACCCCCTCAGCATGTGTCCCTCAGATGAAGCCACCTGTTAGTTAACACCACTGCTTTATTCCCTTCTGGCAATTTCTTATTCATCTCCTGTTTTCACCTTCAATGGACACAGTTAACAATTGCCTAAGGATTGCTTTTTAAAGTTTTAAAATTTACTTATTAGGGTCACAAATAGACTTACATTAACATTGCAACAAAGTTACTGTGAAAATCCCCTAGTCACCACACTCCGGTTTCTGTTCAGGTACACGGAGTGAGAACTTAGCACCTAACCAGAATGTCTTTTGGACTGTGGGAGGAACCTGGAGCATCCAGAGGAAACCCATACAGACACGGGGAAGAACATGCAGACTCTGTACAGATAGTGACCCAATCCACGAATCAAACCTGGGTCCCTGGCAGCGTGAGGCAGCAGTGCTGTGATTGTGTAAGGAATCACAAGCAAAGTGCTTTAAGTGCGAGTTTATTTTGCATTTCTGGATATAGAACAAACGCCTGCCTGCCTGAGTTCAGTAAATATTGCCACTTCTCAACAGCACTGAAATCGGCAGCTGCCACTCAGTCTCTCCTTTCTGCTCCCGACACCGAGTGACATATGGTGATAAACCTCTCTTCAAAGGCATCATGTTGGCAGCTAACTTCAACTGATCATCCGGTTCACCAAAGATATTTGCACAAAACCAACTTGCAAATTAAATCAGCAGCTATGAGCAGCAATCAGGTAAGCTCCTGAACTAAATTAGACAAGGGAAAGACTTTGGGGATGGAAGAGGTGCTAGATAGAAGAAACACAACAGAATTGTAACTGACCACCACCAATATAATCATTTGATTCTCAAGATGAAAAACAAAGCAAGTCAGAGAAAGGGGTGTACAACGGCATGCAAAAGTTCTTGTGTTTAACAGAGGGAAGTTGGCAACCTTGGTGACCACACAGGGAGTTCTGAGTCACGCAATCCTATTCCGCAATGATGAAAATGAACCTTAATAAAGCAAAAAATCATAAAATGCTGCATATATATCAGTTTTGCATTCCCATATACAAAAAGAATTTGTTTGATGCAAGAACGTCACACACATGCAGGCACTGGATTCTAAAGGTGTATCCCTATCAAAAGCTGGACTGGCGAAATGGTGAGAACATGTTAGAATCATAAACTCCTACAGGGCAGAAGAAGGCCATTCAGACCATGGCGTCTACACCAACCACAATCCCATCTAGATCCTATCCCCATCACTTCATGCATTTATCCTAATCACCCTGACATTACGGAACAATTCATCATGGCCAATCCACTTAACCCACACATCTTTGGACTGTGGGGAGAAATCTGAGCACTGGGAAGAACACGCAAACTCCGCACAAACAGTGATCCAAGCCGGTAGTCAAACCTGGATCGCTGGCGCCGTGAGACAACAGTACTAGCCACTGTGCCACCATACAATCCAATCATACACATAGCAATCCTCTTGCAGATTTATGCTTCGTTTCAAGTTCTGCTCCGTGCACTAAATATTATTGATTCTGTCTCATTAAGGGTAAAATAAATAGAAAACAAGGACAAATAAAACAATCCTATCAGCATTCCATAAATGCGTGAAGAACTCCTACCGATTTGCAATTTAAATCTTCCAGGGTTAACGTGAATCTAAAATTATGTCATGGAATTCTAAAATACCAGCTGTTATTTTAACACAGTTCTTTGCTTTATTGGCTTAACGCCAATCTATCTACTTATTTGGACTCTGATAGCTGGCAATTATATTTGAGGGGATGATGGACAATTGCCAAGAATCAAGGCAAATCCTCTGCATATGATACTGCAGGCAGCTGCGCTATGGCAATGTCTGGCACCACTTCACTCTGCACAGCGCATGACTAACAGAGGTGAATGAAGCCCTTCAAGGGGACAGAATCTGTTACTAAAATTTGTTCGACTTTGTCATTTTTTTTCAACGTGGCACACAAATACACTTCCCTTGATGATCATGGTTCGATTGCTGGAAGTAAAAACACCATTTCCAATTGACAAACATTCTGCCATGGCCAGAAACCTGGAGGAGCCAGGAGCATATTTCTCACTGTTAAAAGGGCAACAGGCAGGGCAGAACCTGGTGAGGACCTGGACACTTGTTTGCCCACACCTGATCCAATTTTCAGGCAAGTGTTTCAGGCATGAAAACAAACCATGCTGGAAAAACTCAGTAGGTTTGGGCCCACAGAGTTTGTGGGCAGGATATTACAGCCTCGCTCGTCCCGAAACCATAAAGTCCCGCCTCAGGTCAACTGACTTTTCCAATGTTCTGTCCCTCATCGATTCCCATGGTGGGCGGGACGGTAAAATTCTGGCCAACATTTCAAGTCCAATCTGATTCTTCTTTGGAACCCCAAAGTTTCTGTGGAACTGCCCCTAAACTGGATGCTTGGAATTTCCAAATCAAATTTTTTGTTTGAATGTGCAAATTGGGGTCTTATGCCAGCTATTGGAAAGTAAGCAAGCCTAAAGACAGCAGCTCATCACCAAGTCTAGCTAAGTGTGAACTTGGAAATTTGATAAATGAGGATTCTCAGGCAATGAGGGAGGAGGGGAACAGGCGGGTAATCGGTTAGTGAGTATTTTTTCAAAATTTGTGTCATTAATTGATAATTGTAATATTTCATTAGTATTAAAAAGGTTTACTAGCAGTAGTAAAGGTCATTGGGAGCAATAAGATGTATTCATTATAAATTAAATAAGAAAATACTTTAAATTAATTAGCAGACAATAAAGATAGAAAGGCTGGTGATATGTTGGAAATGCAGAATGTAGGAGTTATTGGGCACAAGTGTGATTCAGGGTAAACAAAAGTTTGGAGAATGAGTTCACAGAGTCTATAGTGATTATCAGTGGCTTGAGGAGCTTTAACTCAGAATTGAACTCAGCTGGAGGCTGAGCTGCAGACAGTGAATCGACATTTAATTCCAGGAGATAGGTACACCCCTTAGATGAGTGATTTGGTCAGTGATCGGGGGTACGAAGGTGTGATTGCAAGTGAGGCAGGGAAAGAGATCAAGAAGGTAGGAAGAGGTGCCTTGGCTGTTCCAATTGTCCAATAGGTCTGAGGTTCTGGCTGTTTGTATGAACAAAAACGGAAACTGCAAAGTGGATGACCGAAATACTGTGGTAATGAAGTAAAGGAAGCCCTCAGGGGAGCAGGATTGGTGGGGGGATGGAGACAGTTAATAGAAATGAACCAACAGATAAGGACAGAGATTGCAAAATTGTTTTAAAAAATTATAGAGTTAAAGGCATGCAGCGTTCATCACAAAACTGAGAAATCATTTTGCAAATACAGAAATAAATATATATGATCCGGTAGCCATCCCACAGCCATGTTGGCCAATGACGAACTGAATATTGAACAGTATTTGACATTTCAAATTGAGAAGGTTGAAAACAATGGTGGTGTAGCTCTGTTTATCAAGGATACCAGTAATACAATCATGAGAGATGAACTTAGCTCAAAAGAGCAAGATAAAGAGTCAGGCTGGATAGAAATAGGAAACAAGAAAGGAGGTCACTAGTGAGAATAATTCGCAGATCACCTAATAGTCGTTACTGATTGATTTGATTTATTATTCTCACACGCATTGGAGGATCGGTTGAAAAATCCTGTCCAATGTATTCAGTGAATGGAGTCTCCTTTAGGTCAACACAGAATCTTTTCATTACTATCCTCCCAGATTGTCATTGTTTATCAGATTAGTGAGAGTTATTGTAATTGCTTTAAATCAGCATTTTGCTTTTCCTCCCCTTTGCGTGTTCCTTTTATAATCACAGGGGTTAAAGCCCAAATTTAATTACTCACGGTCGAAAGTTGCAGAATTTTGAAGCACCAACCAGTAATGTGCTTGTCTGCTGTAGCATTATCATTGTGCGGCATCTCAATTGTATTTAAGTGAATTGATTCGATTTAGTATTGTCACGTGCACTGGGAAATGATGAAAAATATTGTTTCATGTGCACTAAATGGACAAACCATTTATACAACACATAGGGGAGAAGAAAAAGATAGTGTGCAGAATATAGTGTTGCAGTTACAGATAAGGTGAAGAGAAGGATCGGCTACATATATGATATGATAGGACCCTACAAACTGATGGCAACAGGGAAGAAGCTGTTCGTGAAGCTGTTAGCTCACACTAATACCAAAATCAAAAGTAAAAATTGCAGTCTAGGCTAACTTCATAAATTACTGGACAGCACGGTTTTTAGACTTTTGTATCTTTTCCATGATGAAAGGAGGTGGAAGAGAGTATGTCCAGGATGTGTGGAGTCCTTGATTATGCTGGCTGCTTTTCCAAGGCAGCGGGAAGTGTAGATGATGTCGAAGCATGAGAGGCTGGTTTGCGTGATGAAATGGGCTTTGTTCACGACTCTTTATAGTTTCCTGTGGTCTTGGACAGAGCAGGAGCCGTACCAAGCTGTGACACAGCTAGAAGGAATGCTTTCTGTGCTGCATCTGTAAAAGTTGGAAAGTGTAATAGCAGACATGCCGAACTTCCTTAGCCTCCAGGGACCAGGACAGGTTGTTGGTGATCTGGACAACTAGAAATGTGAAACTCTTAACCATTTCTACTTCATTTCCATTGATGTAGACAGTGATGTGCCCTCCACTACATTTCCTGAAATCCATGACTATCTCTTCCATTTTGCTGATATTGTGAGAGAAATTATTGTCGTCGCACCATTTCACCAGATTCTCTATATCTATCCTGTACTCCAAAGCAGCAGCACAGCATTTGCCAAATTGTGGATGGGTGATGGAGTGGTTGGCGTGTTTGTGTAGCTATTGTTTCAAATGTTTGAGTCTCCGGTGGAACAGAAGACGTGTTAGTGGTACTTTGGGAGGACACTCTTGAGCTCGGCCTGATTGAAGTCCCCGGCCACAATGAATCTGATGCTCACACTAATACCAAAATCAAATGTAAAAGTTGCAGTCTAGGCTAACTTCATAAATTACTGGACAGCACAGTGGCACAGTGGTTTGCAGCGCTGCCTAACAGCATCAAGGTCCCAGGTTCAACTCGCGGCTTGGGTCACTGTCTGCATGGACCCTTCACGTTCTCCCCATGTCTATAAGGGTATCCTCCAGGTGCTCCAGTTTCCTCCCACAGTCTGGAAGATGTGCTGGTTAGGTGCATTGGTCAGGCTAAATTCTCTCTCAGTGTATCCAAACTAACGCTGCTGTGTGGCAACTTCAGTATTTTCACAGTAACTTAATTGCAGTGTTAATGTAAGCCTTACTTGTGACTAATAAATAAACTTTTCTTTTTTTTAACCTTGGAGTTTCTAATTTGTTCTTTAACAGCAAGCACAGACCCACTACAGGACCGTAGGTAATGGAGCAGTCCAGGGAGATGAAGTGGCTGCAACAACAGCAAAACCGGAGCACGGAATCCATGCCTGCCATGGAATTAGAGCAGTCAAGGATCTGACAACAGAAATTTCCACCTTGGGCGGGAATTTCCAGTCTCACTCAAGCAAGACTATAAAATCCCGCTCAGGGAGTCAGCAGGACACACACCAATACACACACCCACACAGGCCGCTCAGTACAAGGGCGCAGAGACATCATACACCCTCCAGATGTTTGGCCAGAAAAATCCTATCTGGTTAAGTGGTAGTTTTCTGTCTGATCAATTTCAGACATAACACTGATTGAAAGATTTGGGTTGAGATGTAGAACATATGATCTGTGTCATTCTGAACCATAATCTTGAAAACCATTCTAGGTTATACATGTTTCCAGATTAAAATGTTTTCAGATTAAAACCATTCTCATCAGCAAAAAAACAGATCTAAGTTTGCCCTGTTCTTCTGCAAGTTATTAGAATCCAATCACTCCACTGAAAGGATGCTTATAGCCCACTGTAAGGACGCTTATAGCCCACTGTAAGGACGGTTATAGCCCACTGTAAGGACGGTTATAGCCCACTGTAAGGATGGTTATAGTCCATTCTAAGGACAGTTATAGCCCACTCTAAGGACAGTTATAGCCCACTCTAAGGATGGATATAGCCCTCTGTTAGGGCGGCTATAGCCCGACATAAGGACAGCTACAGTCCACTGTAAGGACGGCTACAGTCCACTGTAAGGACGGCTACAGTCCACTGTAAGGACAGTTACAGTCCACTGTAAGGACGGCTACAGTCCACTGTAAGGACAGCTACAGTCCACTGTAAGGACAGCTACAGTCCACTGTAAGGACAGTTATAGCCCACTGAAACACCTGATTCCCAACCATTGCCTTCCTTACAACCTTTCTCTTCTTCCTTTTACCTTGAACCTCACCTAATATTAACTGTTCTTGCATTTCTTGGCAGCATCAGTGCTGAAATGTTTGTTCCTTCTCTTGTCACCGTGCTGAGCAACTGACCCGAATCACAGCTGCTTGGAGAATTGCTAAGTGGAGGCAAGGAATTTCCCTTTCCTTTGCAGTGCAGAAAAGCTCACTTCTTGAGAGCAAAAGAGAAAAAGACAAATTACATCAGGTCTTAATCCCTGTTACACTGCCCAGACATTTCCTGTGGATCCCTTGAAGGCGTGGGGTTAGGTAGAGAAGTCATGCTCCAAGAAGGCACAGCTATGTAAATGAGGCATGAGGGCCCTCAATCAACTGAACCACATTATGTTATAATTATTACTTATATATGGCTCATGTGCAGTGGGTCAAAGAAATGACAGCCAGAAAGACTTAGAAAAATAAAGAGAATGATGTGGTAATTAAGCCCCAATTTCAGTGTTTGAATTGGTTAATTCCCTGGGAAACTTTCCTCATCTATATTTCTCAATGATAACATTATTAATTCACATTTAGGCCATTGAGAAACAAAAGTGGGATTAAAATAGACTAAGGAGATTGAGGTTTCCAAAATGATGAAAAATTTAGAATCACTGAATACCTACAGTTCATTTGGCCCATCAGGCCTGCACTACAACAATCCCACCCATACCCTATCCTGTAACTCTACATATTTACTCTGACACTAAGGGGTAATTTAGCATGGCCAATCCACCTAACTCTTACATTCTTGGAATGTGGGAGGAAACCCACACAGCCCACAGGAAGAACGTTCAAACTCCACACAGTCAGTCACCCAAGACCGAAATTGAACCCGGGTTCGTTGGCGTTGAGGCAGCCACGCTAACCGCTGTGCCACCACGCTACATAAGGAATAGCAATAGTGACCAATGTGGCAGGGCCAGCGAGTCACTGGGCCAGATTTTCCAGTCCTGCTGCAGTAAACAAAGAATTGGCTGAGCACCAAATTCTCTGTTCCCACTGGAAGAAGCGGCAGGATATGAATAGCTGAGGAAGTCGGACCAATGAAACTTCTGTCCACACCAGCAGGATTGGAAGATTCCGCCATCACAAATGACTGGAAATTTCCAGCCAATGGGTCATCACTTAAAATTGTCACCAAGAGAATGAGGAAAGGGAAGAGAAGATATTTATTTATGCCAATAATAGTTGTACAATAAGGTTTATTTTATTATTCTTTTCACAAGTAGGCTTATATTAACTCTGCAATTGAGTTACTGTGAAAATCGCCTAGTTGTACAGACAGTGACCTAAGCCAGGAATCGAACCTGAGTCCCTGGCACTGTGAGGCAGTAGTGCTAATCACACTGTGCCACCACGTCGCTCTATGGCTTTTATTGCAACAAGGAGTGGTTGTGGCAGATCCCTTTGGAAATTTGCGAAACAGAGGAAGATACAGGGGTTATGGATAGAATAGGACAGTCAGTGCAGGATTGCTTTAACAAAGAACCCAACAGCCAAATGTTTTTTTATGTTGTGTCTAACTCAACAAATTACAAGATTTTGTGGACAAAACAGAACATAATTGAAAACCACCTGAGGATGGAAGGAAAAGAAAACTACCTTGGAGAAGAAATCAGCAGACACTTTGTCAAAGGAGAGTTAGCATGCTTGCAAAACTGCACAGATTAGCCATAGTTCATTTGGCAACATGAAGGCACAATTGTTTGCATTGCTGCCTCACAGTGCCAGGGATCTAGGTTCTATTCTGACCTTGGACAACTGTATGTGTGGAATTTGTACATTCTCCCCATCTGTACATGAGTTTCCTCTGAGCACTCTGGTTCCCTCCCACAGTCTAAATATGTGCAGGTTAGATGGATTGGTCATGTTAAATTGCCCCTTAGTGTCAGAGAGATTAGCAGAGTAAATATGTGGTGTCATGGGGGAGGTCTAGGTGGGATTGTTGTCAGTGAAGGATTGATGAACCAAATGGCCTCCTTTTTGATTTATTCATGGGACACGGACATCGCTAGCTGGCCATTTATTGCTAGTCCCTGGTTGCCCTTGGAGCAGAGTTTACCCTCTGATTTCAGTTCTCTGTCGTTAGGCCATTCACACCTTCTATTCTCTCTATGGGCTGCCCTAAGCAGCCTTTCCCCTTGTTTCTGTGGCTATGACTCATCTTTCATTCCCTGACTTTATCTCCCACATTTTACGCTTTTTAGCTTTGACTAAAGGTCATCTGAGCTCAAAACGCCATCTCTTTTCTCTCCTTACGGATGTTGCCAGACCTGCTGAGATTTTCCAGTATTTTCTCTTTGTGTTTCAGATTCCAGCATCTGCAGTAATTTGCTTTTCAGCCTGAAGTAAGGCCCAATTGATCAGTTCAGTTGAGAAGTCCACAAAGTTGAGGAGATAAATTATAGAGGGCCTGTTTCACCAATAAGACCAATCCAACCATTGAATCAATCCAATCCAATTACACAAGCGAATCTTAAAAAAAGTGTCCTCTAAATGATGACCTCTTCCAACCCAAAGAAGAGTCAAGAGGTTTCAGGAGGCGATCACACTGACTTAAGGCTTACTTATGGTTGTAGACTTAATTCCTCTGGTCCCATGTGGAAGGTCAAATAAATCTTTCTAACTGGCATGCTTGCAGAAAATGAGGATAATGGCTAATTATCTAACACTGCTAAATATGGGTACAAGTACCAATTGTCTTGCAGTCATAAAAATGCCTAGCTAAAGAGGTTGTAGGTGTCAGCAGCCATGATTTGCTTGAGCAGTTTCAAAAAAGAATATGTTAACCAGGATGTAACTGGTATCTTGCCTGAAGTAAAACATAAGAGAGAGGTAATGAAAATATTTCAGAACTATTCAATGGAATAGAAAAGGCAGACTTGCTCATTAGCAGCCCAGAAAGATTATTCACTAATTATCAGTGTAAACAGATTGACCTGACTTATGTAAGTGGACTCATTGCTTATCCACCTACAGCTAGCAATACATACCCTGTTACACCTTTCTGTATGAAAAGACAATGGAAGCAATGGAGATGAGAGTAGCCTACGACAAGCACTGCAGTGACTGCAATTGCACTGAACTAAAACAGCCTTTACTCTCTTTGATCAAGTCACTACAGGCAAAATGGCCGGAATTCTGTGCAATTGGACATGCTGCTGCTGGGAAGTGGAGGTGGTGCTTTTGTTGGGCTTGCTGCTGTTGCCAAAGTGGAATGGGGCAGGATTCCCATTGGTGTGGGATGATGCCAATGAAAATTCCCATTGGCATCATCCCACACAGGGGACTGCTGGCAAACACTGTGCCACTTCCCGTCTGGAAAACACACATCTGGCGGCGGCGGCGGCAGGGGTGGGGGATCGAAAAACCTCACCCAATAGATTAGATAGCTGTGCAGTGGTTGGAAGAAGTTGAGATAGTATCAATGCTTCCAGTTTATGGAATGATAGAGAAGTAGCTGCAGTGGCAATTTTCATTTATTTCATATTCTTGATTTGATTTATTATTGTCACATGTATTACCATACAGTGAAAAGTATTGTTTGTTGTGTGCTATACAAACAAAGCATACCATACAGAGAGTAGGAAAGGGGGGGAGTGCAGAATGTAGGATTACAGTCAGAGCTCAGGTATAGAAAAAGATCATCTTAATATTTGTTTCTTCATTTATTAGTTTCACACGTAGGCTTACATTAACACAGCAATGCAGATACTGTGAAAATCCCGTAGTCATCACACTCCGGCACCTGTTGAGGTACACTGAGGGAGAATTTAGCATGGCCCATGCACATAACCAGTACGCTTTCAGATTGTGGGAGGAAACCGGAGCACCCGGAGGAAAGCTACGCAGAACTGGGGAGAACGTGCAAACTCCGCACAGACAGTGGCCCAAACCTGGAATCAAATCCAGGTTCCTGCTGCTGTGAGGCAGCAGTGCTAACCACTGTCCCATCATGTCAAGGTAGGTCCATTCAAAAGTCTGATGGCAGCAGGGAAGAAGCTATTCTTGATTAAGTTAAAGCATTGTGAGAGAGTTTAAAAGAGTTAGAATGAAGTTTTCAAAGCGCAGAACAAGGTTAAAAGATAGAATTCGAAGGTGTACAGCTTGGGAGAAGTTGCCTCGCTCCAGCGCCATCTTGGAAGAGATTGAATGCGATGGCAACAATGCATCTGGTTTGTGAAATGATAGCCAAAGAAACAGCAGTGGCGACATTTCATTTTCATCATACTGAAAGCAATTTATCTTTGACCTTGTTTTAAGTAATAACAACACCACCTCGAGGGGTAGCCAGTACTGTATTCTTCAATATATTAACCAACCAACTGAAGCAGGTATCAACCAAGTTTGAAACATTTTTGATAAAATTAGTGGGCTTCAGAGTAATTTTTGATAAGATTAGTGGGCGTCTCATAACATACGGCTTATAAATAAAGAAAAACACTGGTGGTATAAATCCGAAAGGACAAAATGTTGCAATATGGTGTTTGCAATCTTACAGATCTACCGCAAAACGTGGCATCCTTCCTGAGCATTAACTGAGCAGCAAGGCACTTGCCTCTGTAAAGGCACACCTTCACAGACTTCATCAATGAACACAAAAAGTATTTATTAATAAGAAATTGTTCAGCTACCCATGTTGCTACGTGTGCCTTGCCGAAGAGAGCTCCATCCTCTGGGGTGATTACCCACTCTGAGATCCAACTGATCACCCATGCCACGTGTCCCTGTTCTGCTGTGTTGCCCCCGAAAAAGGACAATCGCCACAGCCTCCTGGCATGAAACACGCCAGATAAGTGAGTTTGTTTATTTCCCCAGTGCCATGTGTCAAGAAGAGTCTGTTATGTGGCATTAGTGCCATTTGCAGGGGTCATCTCAGGTTTGCAAGTAGCAAGCGGTTTTGAATGTCTCTCAGACATAAACCTGATGATGCTGTTGTAATATTTTAATATCAGATTTATGCCGCAATGTGTATTTGAAATGCATACTCGCAGGAGTAAGATTGAGCAGAATGAACAAAGTTACCGTCAATTAATGTTCTACATAAATTACAAACCCTAAAAAAGACAAAATAGATCCCACTGAATTAGACAAAGATTATATTTCTCCAAGGAAGACAACTGACACATCTTCGCCATACCACAACACTGCGATTTTGTAAATCACCCTCCATCATTCCCTACACCTTAAGATAAAAGCAAAATTGAGTGACAACCAAGCCAAATACTCTCCCAAGTGAAATTTTTTTCCACGGTAACTTAACACACTGGAAAATAGTCCGTTCACATCACAGAAGCTGAACAGAAACAACTCATTCCATCGTTGCCTGCTGGAGCCAGTCACATCTCTTTTGGTTCACTGCCACTGTTTGCCCATAAATTCTCAGTTCCAGCTGCATGCACACTTGTAAATTATACATTGTGTCCTCAGGGGTTTTTGCACAGCGTCGTACAGTTACTTTATTACTTCCATTGTAATATTAAAAGAATTGACATCTGTGAGGTTCCATTTCTTCCTTCCATGCTGTTTTAATTTTCGTTCTACACCTGGCAGCATACATCGAGTGAATGCTAAAAATGGGGCGGAAATGTGAAATGGAATTCACTTGAATTCTGACCTTCAACAAACAACCAGATCGAGGAAGGAGTGTTTTACTTATACAGACATTCTTTTTCCAGGGCACCACACATTTGGACACCTCGTTCTAATGACCTGAGTGATGTCAGGACCCATTAGGGTTACATCATGAAACAAGCTGGCACTATTGCTTTTATTAAACATGTACACGTCAGTCTTCCATAAAGCACAAGTAGTCACGTTATTACTGTTAACAATGCAGAGCGCTTTTATAAATCTAGTTGGTGTTAGTTGCCACCTCTTGGTGCAATGCAGTCACAGGTCTCTGCCCACACCATGTTGTAGACAGATGTTGACAGGTAGATGTGTCAGTGCCCAGAGAAAAAAAATTGCTTGGTGGCATCTTGGCAGTTATGGGGAATCAGGGAACGCTGGCTTTTGATTACCCTGGCATGTGCTCTTTCTTTTAGTACCACATTAAACATTGCGTGCTGTGCTGGCATGTTTCTGAAGAACTGTGCAGGGGAAAAAACACTCGTCAGCATTCAGAAACCTTCGTGATGCTCTTGGGGCCTGCTGTTGCTGCTTTGAGAGAGTTAATCCATGCCTGTAGATGTGTGTATGTGCTGACTAGAGGGCACAGAGCATTCAGTCCAAATCATCTGACAATCCACTGTCCTACCCCCTCCCACACATCCCCACACACTCCCCCCCCCCAATCCCACTGAGTTTGTTTCCACATATCACACTGAACTTGAATTCAAATTAAATATTACTGAAATTGTGCCACAGAAAATGCAGAGGCAATGATTACATTATCTGCACCTCACATTCTACTTTTACAACAGTAATTACTGGTACATCTCCCACGGCATCATCACAATATGTCAAAATAAGCACTTTCACATAAAACCTCTGCAAACCTAATGCATCCGTTAAATTTTACTTTGCAGCTCAGATACATGTCACACTTTAAGTATCTTTAACGCACTGTGACACTCCACATACTTTTGTTCAATGTGTGCCTAAATCAATCTTGGTTCTGCAGACAGTGACAAAAATAAAGCCACTCTACCAATCCCTGATATGTTTATGTTGCTGTTTCTCTGCTGCGCTCTCCTTCATTTCAATCGCTCTTTCTTTGTTGCGTTCTCCCCCATACATCTTTGGCTTCTTTCTCTATCCTTCCCTGTTGCTCTTGCATCCTTTTACATTTCTTTCCTTTGGGGTGGGAGCTAATAGACAGCATGGAGTGATATGGTGAGGAGGCCAGGCATGATGCAGGCTGCCTTTTGGGGCAGGAGTTACAAAGAAAATTGGATCCATTCTCTCCCTTTGTCACAACTGCATCCACTACCCTCACTCCCATTGCATCTCCTAACTTCTCCTTCCCCAGAGCTCACCCACTTTCTTACCGGCCTCTCATTTCCAACACCCAGTCCACATCATACTCTCTGAACTGCTTCCCACATTGTCCTATGTGTTCTTCTCCATCTTGGTCAGCTGTCAGTCAATCTCACTGTTGACTCTTCATCTATCCCACCAGTCCTGCCCACTCTCACTCACTTCACTTCCCTCTCTATACCCAGGATGGGTGCAAGAAATCTTCTCGCCTGCAACTGATTTCCTTCCATCTTCACTGCTCTCCCTCAACGAAGCATTTCTTGCTTTCAAATTCCAAGGAAAGTGATCAAATTAGAATGTGAGTAAAACGGCCTACTTGCCTCTCTCTAAATTATGCTTCTGTAGTTCTTCATTCCTGCAGAAATTAGGCATTACAAGCACCCGGACCTCCGTGCATTCTCTCTTTTCAGAACAAGACAGCAAACGACTTGTGAACAGGATCCAGATGGCAACAGCAACCTGCAATAAGAGCCTGAGATTCCGAAGGCATGGGGCAGGGGCAGGGGCATTCGCATCGGGAGGGCTGACTGGAGGGCACAGTGCATTCAGTCAGGATGGTGAGTGGCTTGAATGAGAACTTGCAGGTGATGGCATTGCCATGTGCCCGCTGCCCCTGTCCTTCCAAGTGGTAGAGGTTATGGGTTTGGGAGGTGCTGCCAAAGGAACCTTTGCAAACTACTGCAGTGCATCTTAATAGATGGTGCACATTGCTGCCATTGCATGATATTAGTGGAGGGAGTGGAATTTAATGTTAGTGGAGGGATGCCAACGAAACAACTCCACAATGGAGTTCAGCTTCTGGAGTGGTGTTGGAATTGCATTCGTTCAAGCATCACACTCCTGATGTGTCCCTTGTAGATAGTGGACAGGCTTTGGGCTGCAAATTCTAATTGATCTAGTTGTCCGAACACGCATTAACACCTTTGACCTGCTCAAGTAGCTACAGTGTTGCCACAGCATACACAAGTTTTGCTACATTAAAGGTGCTAAATAAATAAAAGTTGTTGCTGGTTAAAAAAAAGATGCTACTTATTCAAATATTTTATGATGTGTCCGTTTTGCAATAAGTCCATTTTCCACACAGATGAACCTTCAAATCAACATCTGATTTCCATTTCTCATGCAAAGATTTACTTACTTATACCAGTGAAAAAAAAATGTATTCACTTTCAAAGGGTAAAGAAACCATTATTGATTTCCAAAGAAACAGTGCAAAAACATTCCCCTCACTGATTTTCAAACACTTTCACCAGAAACGTTCATTTCCCTTCCTCCTTCTCAACGTTGTGAGTGACACTGTAGGAAGATGAACTAATTACTCAAAAAGAATCTCAGATATCATGGCTGATTTCCAATAATATATTGTCATTTCAAGATTTACTTTGTGTTTGCAAACATTTGACTCAGCTGTCATATCGTGTGTGTGATGTGCTGACTTGCTAATAGTTTTGCTATGTAAGATTCATTCCTTTTGATACGATAATAATGATCAACATGCAGTCTACTGACTACTAACTCTGCTAGTTCAAAAGGTTATTGAGGCCCCACAGTATTAACTATTACTGTATTAAAATCCCCTTTCTTCCCTCCAATCCCGCCACAGAAATTGAATAACTGGCTGTGCATCAAATGATAATTTACACTATCTCACTATCTGCATAATAGTTGCTACATCTGCCTACATAACAACAGTCAGTGAATGTCAAAAGAAATTAAATGTACGTGAGGTACTTCGGTGCCATTGAATAATTTTTAAAATATATGGGCGAGGGGAAGGGGTTTGAATCAGAGGTAGTCAGGGTCGGGGGGTGTGTTTCGTTGGTGGTGGTGTGGTCTTGGTCAGGTCATGATAGGCATTGGGTCGGGGGGATATCGGGAGGGTGAATCAGGTGGCATCAGGTTGAGAGTGCGGTGGGAGGGGTGACCATGTCAGATGGTGGGCAATGCAAGTGGGGAATACCGTCGAAGGTGGAGTGTGTGGTTGTGTGTGTGGGAAGGGGGGGATGGAGAATCTGGTGTAGTGTTTTTCCAGTCCAGTCACTCATGGAGTGGGATTTTCTGGCCATGCTCACCTCAAGACTGGAAAATCCCATCCAAGGTTAACAGTTCCTGTCCCATCCAGCTACGTTTCCCATAATGGGCGGGATGGGAAAATTTCACCTTGGGCGCTTAAAATAGCTACTCTGAAAGAGTTAGAACTTCTAACTTCAGAGTAACTGAGAGGGTGAAATGAAAGAACTATCCAAAGTTACTGATTTATATTGTTTTGTCAGATGGTTCCCAGACCAGCGCAATTGTCCAGGAGAAATTAGCCTTACTGGATAATTGCCAGGTAAACACTGGGGTAGGAATTTGCAAGAGGGATTCCTCAGTTCATCTTTGCGGTATTCCTGACAAAATGTGACGCTGGCTAGCCAGGAAGTTATAGCCAATAATATCACAAGTGCATGTTTTGATATTAAGTGTTGTTAGGGACCTTCTTTCTCAGGAAAAAAAACAAGTAATGGATTTTTATCCGCTCTCAACATCAGTTAACACTTTAAAATGAAGGCACATTAGGTCCTTTTCCCTTCAGCAGGAGAATATTTTCACACAGTTGCTTGCTATGATAGAATCTGAGCGTTGATGAAAAGAGAAACTCTTCTTCATTCATTTGTGGAACATGGGCATCATTGAGTGGCCAGCATTTATTGCCCATCCCTAGTTGCCCTTGAATTCTGCAGCTTGCTAGGCCATATCAGAAGATGGTTGAAAGTCATTGCTGTGGCTCTGGAGTCACATGTAGGCCAGACCAGGTAAGGACAGCAGGTTTCCTTCCCTGAAGGACATTAATGAACCAGATGGGTTTTTCCAACAATTGACAATGGTAGATTCTTAATTCCAGATTTTTAAAAATTTAATTCAAATTCCACTATCTGTCGTGGCAGATCCCGGATCTTCAGAACATTAGCTGAGTTTCTGGATTAACAGTCTAGCAATAATACCACTAGGCCATTACAGTGCTTTTCATTCCAAGCTCATCAGGACAAACGCAAGAATTCTAAACAATCACAATAAAGCTCACAATCTGATTCCTTTACACTTGCTCTTGGATTAGTAAATTTGCAGATGACACTAAAGTCGGTGGAGTGGTAGATAGTGAAGAGGGGTGTTATAGTTTGCAGAGGGACTTGGACAAGGTGCAGAGCTGGGCCGAGAGGTGGCAAATGGAGTTTAATGTGGAAAAGTGTGAGGTAATGCACTTTGGCAGGAATAATAAATGTGTAGAGTATAGGGCTAATGGTAGGATTCTTAATAGTGTTGATGAACAGAGGGATCTTGGTGTGTATGTGCATAGATCCCTGAAAGTAGGCAGTCAAGTCGAGAAGGTTGTTAAGAAGGCATAAGGAGTCTTAGCTTTTATTGGTAGGGGGATTGAATTTCGGAGCCGCAACGTCATGTTGCAACTGTACAAAACTCTAGTGCGGCGCACTTGGAGTATTGTGTGCAGTTCTGGTCCCCACATTATAAGAAAGATGTGGAGGCATTGGAGAGGGTACAGAGGAGGTTTACCAGGATGTTGCCTGGTATGGAGGGCAGGTCTTATGAAGAGAGGCTGAGGGATTTGAGGTTGTTTTCGTTAGAAAGGAGGCGGCTAAGAGGGGACCTAATCGAAACATATAAGATGATTAGAGGTTTAGATAGGGTGGACAGTGATAGCCTTTTTCCTAGGATGGAGAAAGCTAGCACGAGGGGACACAGCTTTAAATTAAGGGGTGATAGTTATAGGACGGATATCAGAGGCAGGTTCTTTACCCAAAGGGTGGTTCGGGAGTGGAATGCCCTGCCTGCAGCGGTTGTAGATGCGCCGAGTTTGGTGGCGTTTAACAGGTTAGTTGATAAGTATATGGAAGAGGAGGGAATGGTTTAGTTTGGAGGGGCATTGCTTTTTATATTGGTCAGCGCAACATCGAAGGCCGAAGGGCCTGTTCTGTGCTGTAATGTTCTATGTTCTATGTTCTATGCTCGAGTCTACATACATTTAAATACAGAAATCTATTCACCGTAAACAAAAAGAATATGTTCAAGTCTGTGGGTATGATTTTGAGCCTGGGAATTGCAGACATTGTTTTATTAAAATTTACTAATGATTGTCACAGGTAGGTTCACATTAACACGGCAATGAAATTGCCTGAAAATCTCAGAGTTGCCAAACTCTGGTGCCTGTTCGCGTACAATAAGGGAGAATTTGGCACGGCCAGTTCACTTACCTAGAACGTCTTTCGGCCTGTGGGAGGAAACAGGAGCACCCAGAGGAAATGCATGCAGACATGGGGAGAATATGCAGACTCTGACCCACGCCGGGAATAGAACCAGGTCCTTAGCACTGTGAAGTAGCAGTGTTAACCATTGTGCCACATGGGTGGAAAATACAGAGCGATTCAGTACTGATTGGGGTGCCCTTTGAAGATGGCATCCCAATCTCTGTGGCACTTTGCGTAAATCCCACTCACTCATATTTGTTTTACGCAGGGAGGCTCAAGATCTTGAGTGGAAACTGGTCTGTGTAGCTGGAAAGCTGCACCCTGGTTTTCAGTCTGAATCTGACACTTTGAAAAAATATGGGATAATTCTGCCCTCCGTTTTTTGTGAATTACCTGGAACATCTCTCTATGGCAACACTTCAGCCCATCAAAGTTGACTCACCAACCAATCAGCATCTATCTGGTTGAAATTTGGCATTCTTATATTTGTCCTAATGAATGCAAGACTGATTTCTGCCTCTCTGCAGTGCACTTACTTGCTGGATCAATGGGGAAATGAGATGCATATACACTGCTGTTCCTTACAGTTTAAAAGGCTTAACGATTTCCTTCAAACAACAATTAATTTCTTCAATACTGATACACTGATTTTTAAAAACTTTTATCCTTAGTTTGCAAGTCTTGTTGGACTCTTTCATTATACAGGGTTCCTACTACATAGAAATTAAAACTTTTAGTTGAATAATTACAGAAGATTTTGAAATCCTACTGTGTAAAATATCTATCATATGGGAAGCAGGTACACAAAATCTATCTGATATTATTTTCAGTAGAGTGAGACTCATTATACATATACTTCAAACCACTAATGTCAAAATATTCAACATTACAATGCCTTGCGGTACTATCCCTGTGTAATATATTCTTTGGATTAGCTTGTAAAGTCAATATGCATATTCTTTGTACCAAATAAACTACTGAGACCGACATAAAAACCACACAAAAAAAAAGCAAGAATGAAACTGGGGAAGTATTTTAAGAGGAAGAATAAAGTACCCACAGGGAAAGCACAGGAAGTCAGACTGACAAACCCGTTTCTTCAGCTATCTGGTTGAAGTTAGTCTACGTTCATTGCAATTGTTCACAATATTCCACCAGAGAGTTGCACTGGTCTCTCTACTATTCCTTCATGTCAAGTTAAAAATTGGCAATACAAATGAGTTCCCTTTTCCCCTGGTTCTGACATTGAAAGAACCATTATGAGTGTGCAATGAATGGTACCTGGGTTCTGTGCTTAAGGAAAAACCTTCAATTTCACACAAAAGGTACAGATGCAGACAAGGTAATGAATTGTTCTATGTGAGCACCTTATCTCCTCCAAGTACAATTTTGACCTGGTGTAGTAAATTCAAGCACTGAAAATAATTACTGATGTAGCAAAAGGGGAAATACCTGAGAGCAAACAACTTGTTGTATCCATTACATCACATACATTTCTTTGCAAGCTTTGAAAACAGATATTAACTTTGACTCATTGATACCATTTGCCTTTGAGGTAGTATTTGATTCACTATCAGATGGTCTTAATGCTTGTCCTCCTCCCAGATCCAATGTCCAAAAAATCCCATTCAAAGGAGAACATGTGGAATTATCCTGATGTCTTGGCCAACATTTTAACCTCAACTGGCATTGCACAGCCGTTTATTTATTTTTCTTGCTATTTGTGGGATCTTACTGCACACAAATGCCCATATTTGTCTATGGCACAACACTGACTACACCTCAAAAATAATTTGTTTGCTGAAGTGTTTTGGAAAATCCTGAAGATGGACATGTGACTCAGTTATATGTGGTTTGTTACCAGCCAGACTGATGAATGGAACTTTTCAGTTACCATTGCAGCCTCAGGTTCGATTCTGACGTGTGGTGACTGTCTGCATGGAGTTTGCACATTCTCCCCGTGTCTTTTCTCTGGTGCTCTGGTTTCCTCCCGCACTCCAAAGATGTGCAGGTTAAGTGGATTCACAATACTCAATTTTTCCTTGGTGTTCAAAAATATGTAGATTTGGGGGATTAAGTGATGAAATGTGTGGGATTAAGGGGATAAGGGAGAACATACAACATAGAACATAGGACATAGAACACTACAGCACAAACAGGCCCTTCGGCCCACAAGTTGTGCCGAACACATCAAAACCTACCCAGCCATAGACCTATCTATAACCCCCAATCCATTGGATCCCATATACTCATCCAGAAGTCTTTTAAAAGACCCCAGCGAGTTCGCCTCGACCACCACCGACGGCAGCCGATTCCATTCACTCACCACCCTCCGAGTGAAAAACGTTCCCCTAGCATCCCCTCTGTACTTGCTTCCCTGCACCTTAAATCTGTGCCCTCTCGTCGCGACCATTTCAGCCCTGGGAAATCGTCTCTGAGAGTCCACCCTATCTATTCCTCTCAACATCTTGTAAACCTCTATCAGGTCGCCTCTCAACCTTCGTCTCTCCAGGGAGAACAGTCCCAGCTCCCTCAACCTGTCTTCATAAGGCATGCCTCCCACTCCAGGCAACATCCTTGTAAATCTCCTCTGCACCCTTTCAATAGCTTCCATGTCCTTCCTATAGTGAGGCGACCAGAACTGCGCACAGTACTCCAAGTGTGGTCTGACAAGGGTCCTATAAAGCTGCAGCATTACTTCCTGACTCCTGAACTCAATCCTTCGATGAATGAAGGCCAGTACACCGTAAGCTTTCTTAACCACATCCTCCACCTGGGAGGCCGATTTGAGAGTCTTATGGACCCGGACCCCAAGATCCCTCTGCTCTTCCACACAGCTAAGACTTCTATCTTTGATAGTGTACTCATTCATCCCGTTGGATCTGCCAAAATGGACCACAACACATTTATCCACGTTGAAGTCCATCTGCCACTTCTCCGCCCAGTCTTGCATCCTGTCGATGTCCTGCTGCAACTCTTGACATCCCTCCAGACCATCCACAACACCACCGACCTTCGTGTCATCGGCGAACTTACTTACCCATCCCTCCACTTCCTCATCCAGGTCATTTATGAAAATGACAAACAGCAAGGGTCCTAGAACAGATCCCTGGGGCACTCCACTGGTGACCGACCTCCATGCAGAAAAAGAGCCATCCACAACCACCCTCTGCCTTCTGCAGGCAAGCCAGTTCTAGATCCACAAAGCCAAAGCCCCTTGGATCCCATGCCCTCTCACCTTCTCAAGAAGTCTTGCATGGGGGACCTTGTCAAATGCCTTGCTGAAGTCCATGTACACCACATCCACTGCTCTTCCTTCGTCAATGTGTTCAGTCACATTTTCGAAGAACTCAATTAAGCTCGTAAGGCAC
Source organism: Sphyrna mokarran (assembly GCA_024679065.1). Taxonomy (NCBI): domain Eukaryota; kingdom Metazoa; phylum Chordata; class Chondrichthyes; order Carcharhiniformes; family Carcharhinidae; genus Sphyrna; species Sphyrna mokarran. The sequence continues at coordinate 32,912,418 of JAGIQG010000020.1, forward strand.
GACCTGCCTTTTACAAAACCATGCTGACTATTTCTGATCAATCTAAACTTCTCCAAATGCTCATAAATCTTGTCCCTCAGAAGCCTCTCCATCAGCTTACCAACCACTGAGGTCAGACTCACCGGTCAGTAATTTCCAGGACTATCCCTGTTCCCTTTCTTGAAAATAGGGACCACATCCGCAATCCTCCAAGGAACCTCTCCCGTCTCCATCGATGACGCAAAGATCATCGCCAGGGGCTCTGCAATGACATCCCTCACCTCCCACAATAACCTGGGGTACATCCCATCTAGTCCCGAACACATGTCTATCTTGATAGCATTTAAAAGTTCTAACACATCTGCTTCCTTAATATCTACATACTCAATCTTTTCAGTCTGCCGCAAACTTGTAGTGCATCCTCCCAGATCACTTTCCACCGTGAATACTGAGGCAAAGTACTCATTAAGTACCTCTGCCATTTCTTCCGGTTCCATACAGACTTTTCCCCCTTCACCTTTTATAGGTCCTATCCCTTCTCTTCTCATCCTTTTACTTTTCACATATTTGTAGAAGGCCTTGGGATTCTCCTTAATCCTACCAGCCAAGGCCTTCTCATGACCCCTTCTGGCTCTCCTAATTTCCTTTTTAAGCTCTCTTCTATAAGCCTTATACTTCTCTAGATCCCCAACATCTCCTAGCTCTTTGAACCTTTTATACACCTTTCTTTTCTTCCTGACTATGTTCACCACAGCCTTCGTGCACCACGGTTCCCTCGACCTACCAAAACCTCCTTGTCTCACCGGAACGTTGTCGTGCAGAGCTCCAGACAAGCATTCCTTGAATATCTGCCACCTTCCTTCTGTGCTTTTCCCCCAGAACACCTCCTTCCAGTTTATTCACCCCAACATCTGCCTGATGTCTTCATATTTCCCCTTATTCCAGACAAACACCTTCCTAGCCTGCCTGATCCTATCCTTTTCCAATGCAAGGGTGAAGGAGATAGAATTATGATCTCCATCCCCAAGATGCTCTCCTACCGAGAGATCCATCACCTGCCCTGGTTCATTAGCTAGTACCAGGTCCAGTACAGCCTCTCCTCTCGTAGGCTTGTCCATGTGCTGTGTCAGGAAACCCTCCTGAACACACCTAACAAACTCCTCCCCATCCAAACCCCTTACCCTTGGGATATTCCAGTCGATGTTTGGGAAATTGAAGTCTCCCATCACAACAACTCTGTTATTTCTACATCTCTCCAGTATCTGTTTCCCTATCTGCACCTCAACTTCCCTGTCACTATTGGGCGGCCTATAGAATACACCCAGCAACGTCACCGACCCTTTGCTATTCCTAACTTCCACCCACAGAGACTCCGTAGACATTCCCTCCTCGGTATCCACCTTCTCTGCAGCCATGACACTGTCCCTGATCAACAGTGCCACTCCACCACCTCTTTTGCCTCCCTCCCTGTCCTTCCTGAAGAATCTGAATCCCGGGACCTGTAGTACCCAGTCCTGTCCCTGAGACATCCAAGTCTCTGTAATGGCCACCACATCACAATCCCAAGCAGCAATCCACGCCCTAAGTTCATCCACCTTATTTACTACACTCCTGGCATTAAAATAGACACACCTCAGCCCCTCAGACTGGACATTTCCCTTCTCCCCCACTCGTCTAACCTGCCTCTCATCCTGCCTAGAGTCCTTCCCTACCTGGGAGCTAACTTCCTTGCTCCCAGTCTCCACATCACTATTCCCTCCCCCTAACCTTTCTAGTTTAAAGTCCCCCCAGTAGCCCTAGCCAGTCTTCCCGCCAAGATATTAGTCCCCCTGGGATTCAGGTGCCACCCGTCTTTGCTGTACAGGTCACACCTGCCCCTAAAGAGGTCCCAATGATCCAGGAACCGGAATCCCTGCCCCCTGCTCCAGTCCCTCAGCCACGTATTCAACCTCCATCTCATACTATTCCTGCTCTCACTCTCCCGAGGCGCAGGCAGCAATCCTGAGATTACTACCTTCGCTTTCCTCTTTCTCAGCTCCCTACCCAGTTCCCTATAATCCCTTTTCATGTCCACTTCCCCCTTCCTGCCTATGTCAGTAGTACCTATATGTACTACAACTTTCAGTTCCTCACCCTCCCCTTTCAGGATGTCTGGGACGCGTCCAGAGACATCCCGAATCCCAGCTCCAGAGAGACATACCACCATCCGCGACTCCCATCTGCGTCCACAAAAACGCCTGTCCGGCCCCCTCACTAGGGAGTCTCCTATAAGCACTGCCTTTTTGCTCTGTTTTTTAGGTTTTTGTTTTTGTTCAGCTCCAGGGAGCTGGCCACCGCTGCCTCCCTTGGATGAGCTGTCCCCCAGCTCATCCAAGCTGGGGGACAGCTCATCCCCCAGGCTGAGTACTTAGGCAAGAGTACTTATTTTGAAGGGGAACATCCACCGGTGTACTCTCCATCACCTGAGGTTTCCCCTTCCTAATAGTTACCCATGTGCCTTCTTCCCTTTGCCCTGGTGTGACTACTTGTCTGTAGCTCCTATCAATAATCTCCTCATTCTCCCTAATGAGTCGAGCTGCATTTTCAGTTCTTTTACCTGGTCCCGTAGGGAGTGCAGCTCCACACAGCGATCACAGGTATGGACATCTGGGAGACCAGGAGCCTCCAAGACCTCCCACATGTTACACTGGCAACAACATGCTGGCCTCACACCCATGCTTGCCCCTTTTTAGTAACACAGAGAAAAAAAAAAGTAAGAAAGATTAAAAAAAACTTACCTTGCCTCCCCTTTTTGCTTAAGCCCTGTGAGCCAAGGACCTTACAGCTCACACAAAAACAAACTTACCTGCTCCTTCTCAGAGCTCCTCTCTCTCTCTCTCTCTCTGTTTTTTTAGGTTAGAGGAGGAGGGGGGGTTGGAATACTCTACTTGTGTAGAGTATCGGGATTCCACACCACTCCAATTTATAGTGAGGTTGAAAAATAAACTACACTACCCAAGGTGCTTTGCAACACCTTCCGGGTTTACAAGTTTAAAAAGTTTTAAAAAATTAGTAAAATTTAGACTTAAAAAATCGTTCTACTCACTCACAAGCTCTCCACTCGCAAATCGCTGCCTCTCCACAGTGCTCCCAAGGAACAATTAGGTCAAATTCCCGAGGTGAGTAACTTTTAAAGGTTGAAAAAAAAACTACACTACCCAAGGTGCTTTGCAACACCTTCCAGGCGTTGAGTGGGATGCTCCTTTGAAGGATCAAAGCAGACTCAATGGGCCGGACTGTAGGGATTCTGTGGTTCTATGGTACAATGAATAACAAGATTCAGCATTGAAATTCTCATTCATAGAATCCCTACAGTGCGGAATCCCACCCAGGCCCTATCCTCATAACCCTACGTATTTCCCTGCTAGTCCTTCTGACACAAAGGACAATTTAGCATGGCCAATGTACTGAACCTGAACATCTTTGGAACATGGGAGGAAATCAGAGCGCCTGGAGAAAACCCACACAGACACGGGGAGAACTTGCAAACTCCACGCAGGCACAGCAGAGGCTGGAATCGAACCCGGGTCCCTGGTGCTGTGAGGCAGCAGTGCTAACTATTGTGCCACCGTGCCTCTTCATTCCTCCTCTAAGTCACAATGGAAGAAATGGACGTTGTCAGGTGTGTTGATGGAACCACATGAGGCCTCCTTAATTTCAAATTCTAGAACTTTTATATTTAAAAACTGCCTAAATTCTTGTAGAATAAACCGAACATGGAAAATGATCACATTAGAAAAATACTGTAAGCGTAGCAAACTCAGAACAAAGACCGCTACATCTCTTTGATAAGAAGGCCGAGTTGTAGTCAAACCTTATCACTACAAAGCCAAGGGGGCCACGGATTTATTTCTGGTAAGATTTTGTCTCAGTAAAATGTCCTACTTATTTAATGGACCTTGAGTCAGAATCAAGGAGGAAGATGTTCAAAACACAGGGAAGGGCTGGAATATTATTATCGTTCATGCCAACGGGATTTTCCCATTTGGCTGGCTGCCAAATTCTCTGACCTCACTGAAGAGGCAGCACAGCGTGAATGGCAGGTACGATCATATTGAAGGTTTGTAGTAAGAGAACTTGTTATGAAGAAGCCTGACTGCAATTGCTTTGATTTATAGAAGTCCACACACCCCAGTAAAACCTCACCAGAAATCTGGGCTGTGTGCTCTGCTAATCTTCAGAGCTATAATCTGGATGTTGGCAATGTGTAATATATATATTGAGTGATACCTAAAAGCTTCTGGAAAAGATTCTGTCTTACCGAGATTGGAGGAGGCTCGTCCCTCTGCTGCACGATCCTTCAGGTTCTCAGCAATATTCAACTGTTGCTCGTGGTACTGCTTTGCTCTCTCTAAATCCTGCATGCACCGTGCTGCATGACCCAGCCCTGCGTACGCTCTCATCTCAATCGCTTTCTCGTCCAGCTCCTGCGCCAGTTCCAGCACGTGGTTGTGGTAGGACATTGCTTTGTCAAAGTTCCTCCTGTAGTGATAGGCACTGCCAAGGTTACTATAGGCCCGTGCTTCCTCTCGCTTGTTCCCCAGTTCCTTAGCTATTCTCAGGTGCTGCTCGTGGCACTGCACTGCATTCTCAAAGTCGCCCATTGCTATATAAACAGCTCCCATATTGCCGAGTTCTCTGGCTTCCGAGAGTTCGTCTTTGGATTGTTTAGCTAGAAGGACACACTGTTTGTGACTGGCCAGTGCATTGGGGTAGTCTCCGATGGCTGTGTAGACATGACCTAGACTGCTCAATGCTGAAGAGGCTGCCTGAAATGTAGAAAAAGAAAATTATTTTATAGAAGAAGCTTCTGCGCACTCTCAACAACCGATACATTATTTTTCATTTATTAGTGGCACAAGTAGCTTATATTAACATTACTATAAAGTTATTGTGAAAATCCTCTAGTCGCCACACTCCAGCGCCTGTTCAGGTATATTGACGGTGAATTTAGCATGGCCAATGTGCCTAACTAGCATGTCTTTCAGACTGTGGAAGGAAACTGGAGGAAACCCATGCAGATACAGGAAGAACATGCAGATTCCGCACACACAGGGACTCAAACTATGAATCAAACCTGGGTCCCTGGCACTGCAAGAGAGCAGTGCTAACCACTGTGCCACATATTAGGAAGCACAATATGGTAATACAAAAATGTTTTTTAGTGAAACAATCCTATAAAATTTCTCAATTTCTTGCTGCAGAGTTCAAAACTACTTGAAACAGGAAATTCAGGGTACATCTATATAAGTTGTAAGTTTATACTTCACAACGCATTCCAAATAGCTATTTTTAAAATATACACTTGCTCGGGTTTTGTTGAGAGATTGTGGAATGCGCCAAAGTTAGAAAGCTAAAGCATGCTTTTTTTATATATATATGAAACCTTTTCAAACCAAGAACTACATACTCAAGAGCAGAAAGTTTGAATGTTTTGACTTCACAGGATCTTTAGCTGTACAGCAAGAAGTCTCACGTCCCTCACATAAAAGTTAAATAAACATTTCCCTTTAATCATGTCCATCTCCAGGTATGGATATTGACAGATCTAATTCAAATTTAATTCATTCACCAATCAATCAACTGTGCAGATTACAGCCCTTCCAAATCGCCATTCAGATGTAAAAAACCAGAAAATAAGAAATGTGAGTACAAATATAGGCTACTGGGACATCATGGGTCAGGTTTGAAGGATAAAGGCTGCATGTGGCCCACACACAGCAGTTTGGGTACCTGTGCTGATGTGGTTTGCAGTTAAACCCAAGTGTCCATGGATGCAACAGTCTGGAGCTGTGTGAATATCCCAGGTTATAATCAGTGTCCATAAAATTTGTATTTCGTATTTGCCCTCTTTTCTTAAAAGACGAAGGGCAGGATTGTCCAGCCGCACTTGTCCCAAGATCAGAAAATCCCACCCAAGGTCAACAGACCTTTGCATGATCCCCATAGTGGGCAAGGCAGAAAAATTCTGCTCAAAATCTTTTTAAGTACATTAATTAATCTGTCGCATGCTAATCAAAATATTTCTTGCAATGGCAGAATTGTTTTACTTGGCTTTGACTATCAGGGTGCAAATGGCACAGTACTTAGCATTCCTGCCTCACAGTGCCAGGGATCTAGGTTCGATTCCAGTCTCAGGTCACTATCTGTGTGGATAGTTTGCACATTCTCCCCATCTCTGTGTGGGTTTCCTCCCACAGTTCAAAGATGTCCAGGCCAGGTTGATCGGTCGTGCTAAAATTGACCTTATTGTCAAGGGATTAGCAGGGTAAAAATGTAACATCATGCCTGGGATTATGGTCAGTGCAGATTCAATGGGCCAAATGGCCTCCTTCTGTACTGTCAGATTCAATGATTCCACGATTCTATGAAAAATTAGGTAAGGCGAATAAGGGGGAATGCCAATACTTGAAATACAAGAAATTTAAAAGCAGATGATAAGTACAGTTTCGATTGTCTCATAAGGTCAGAGCTTTCTTTTGACGTTCCCAATATTGGAATAATTCGGCCTGTTTCTCTTCACAGCTGTCCTATTGATGACCATTTGAAGCAGAGTGTAACTAATTTTAAGTGAACTGCTAGGTTTTAAGACCTTGATATTGTTGCAGCTTGTGCAGGATGAAGGAGGGAGAACACTCGTTGGCATTTGAACTCTATCACATGCAGGCTGACCATCAACAAAGCACCAGTTTTAAGATGTCTACAGTACTAAGATCACCATGTAACCCCCCAAACGTAACTGAATCAGTGACAATGGAGCAAGTGAAGAATTTGAATATGTAGGAAAAGCGGTCAAACAATTGTCACATGGAAGACTAAGGACAGAATTGTCCCATCTCGCCCACCACGGGAATCGCAGCAGGCGGGACATGGACTATGCAAAGGTCTGTTAACCTTAGGCGGAATTTTCCGGTCTCGGGACGAGCGCAGCCAGAAAATCCTGCCCTAACACTTTTAGCATTGGAGTGGCCAGACAAACATTGCCTGTGTTTAATTTAACTTTGACTTCGGCCACTTTCAAATCACTCCTCCGTCTGGAAATAACACACAATGCCCATTCTCGTGATTCTCCCATTCTGTGAATCTGCAAAGTACTCTTCCTTCATAAAGCTTCCTATTTAATAGGATTCCTAGTCCATGCTTAATAATTAAAAGATCTAGATTCAAGAATAAATAACATCCGATCATACGTTCAAAATATTCAATGTATTGATAAGCACCTGCAGAGATAGCACAAAATTTGGAACCTACACACTCAACAAGGTTTACATCATCTTTCCTTTTACTTAGACTTTATATTTGTATTGTATCATGAGGACTTGATCCACCTGCAGTTTACAGAAATGTTGACTCTAACGTTATTTCTGAGCATATATTTTGTCAAATGGATCTGCTACAAACCTTAAATCAGAGAACAGCAGTTGGTGTTTAAGAGCTGGCAAGTCTAATGATGCCACAATTACACTGGTGGTTGTTGTAGATGGGATGTTTGATGCAATATGACAGGCCATATGGCAGTACATTGGATTATGACCAATGTGAATATATAACTAGCATGTATAAATGAATTCCTCAAGACATATATGATCGTGAATGAATGAAACATATTTCTCAGGGATATTTGGAATTCTGTAACTCCTAAATTTCTCAATTTGCATTGGTCTTGTTGTATTTGGCACAGCACGATGGAACTTGAATACATTGTAAGTTTCTGGCAAGGGTAAACATTACCTGGGGGGTGGGGGCTGTGGTAAGCCCCTTAATTACATGATCCATCATACTAAATGAAACCAGGTGAGTCCTGCAGCATACAAACCCCTACCCATGAAATAGATCACTATCCGGGAAACAAATTCTGGCAAATTAGAATTTAACGAAATATCTGAAAACTTCTGTTTGCTTGTTAATATTTCTTTTGCACTTTCTACTCTTTAAAAGGCTATGCTGATGTACAGTTTTACCCGCTCGCCTTCTCCTTCCTGTGTAAGGTCAGCGCACATGCACATACACGCACAAACTATACACACACACACACACACTCACAAACTAGATACAAACACATTCAAATATCTTCCTTCCTAGGTCAAGGACACTGGCTGTTGTGGTCCTACCACTATCCCAGCTGAAACCATGTAACTTAGCACAACCAGAGATGGAAACTTCCTGGTCTTTCGCCTCAACAGCATGTTGTTTTGACAATCAATTATTTAAGCATCACCTACGATCTGTTTTCATACATGTACGAGTATGTAAGCATCAGCATGGCTCATGTGGCAGCAGTTCCACCTCTGGATCTAAAAGTTAATGGGTTCAAGCTCCACTGTGAATTTTCGCACCTCCAAGGGATAATCATTGTCGGAGATGCCACCTTTCTGACATTAAACAGAGATCTTCTCTGTCTAGGATACAAAGCTGGATGAGAATGTAAGCTGTGAGAAGGATGCAAAGAAGCTGCATGGGATATGTGCAAATTCACTGAATGGGCAAGAAGATGGCAGATAGAGTATAACATTGGGAATCTAAAATTATCCATTTTGATAAAGAAAGAGAAAATTGGAATATCTTTTGAAAGATAATGTGGTGGTAAATGTTGGTATACAGAGCAATGTTTCCTCTAAACTTCTTGGTCTGCATGCAATCCAAAAACTCCCAAAGGGGCTGCATATAAATCGGCCTCTTTAAATTAACATGTCTGCACATCCGCAAAGAAAGGCACCCATTTAATATAACAGGTCACACTGCAAAAAGAATTAGAAGGTGCGTTGATGCAGAGGGATTTAAGTACTCTCACACACAAATCACAATTAGTTACCATACACAGCAAACAATTAGGAAGGTTAATGTCATTGGAAAGGGGGTTGGAGTATTAGTGTAAGGGAGTATTACGGTAATCTTTTCAGGTTTGGGTTAAACCACACCTGAAGTACTGTGCAGTTTTGGTCTTCTTACCAAAGGAAGGATAGATTTGCCTTAGAGGAGAGCAACAAAAGGTTCACTAAATTGATTCTGTGGATCAAAGAGTTGTGTGAGGTGAGGTTAAGACAATGAGCTTTTCTCTGGAGTTTGGAAGAATTAGAGGTGATTTTATTCAAACATACATTGGAATGACACGGTAGCACAGTGGTTAGCACTGCTGCTTCACAGCTCCAGGGATCTGGATTCGATTCCTGGCTTGGGTCACTGACTTTGTGGAGTATGCACATTCTCCTTATGTCCGTATGGGTTTCCGCTGGGTGCTCCAGTTTCCTCCCACAGTCCAAAGATGTGCAGGTTAGGTTCATTGGCCATGCTAAAAATTGCACTGTAGAGTCTTGAAATGCACAGATTAGAGGGGTTAGTGGGTAAAATATGTAGGGATATAGGATAGGGCCTGGGTGGGAGTGTGGTTGGTACAGACTTGATGGGCCAAATGGCTCTTTTTTACACTGCAAGTTTTGTTTGATTCTATAAAAATCTAGACCTGATGGAATAGTTGCTAAAAGGTTGTTCCCTGTGGTTTAAGAACAAGGAACCATGGGGGTAAATTTTACCGTCCTGCCCACCATGGGAATCGGAGCAGACAAGGGGTGGATCACGGAAAGGTTCATTGACCTTGGGTGGGATTTTTTGGTTTCAGAGTGAACGAGACTGGAAAATCCCACCCGTAGTCTCAGGGTAGGGCCTGGGCCATTTTGAAAGATATTGAGTAATTTCTTCTCTCAGCAGGTGGTGAAACTTTGGAATTATTTATTCCAGGGACTGGCAGAAGCTAGGTATATTCAACTGAGATCCAGAGATGTTGAAACACTAAGGGAATTTAGAGATATAGGCACAGGTTGGCAAACAGAGTTAAGGAAGAAGAACAATGATGATTGGATTAAATGGCAGGATCAAGGGCCTATGGTCTACTCCTGGCCTTATGTCTTATGTTTGTATGTATTGAACTTAAGATAAAACAGAGAAGTTTAATTTTTCAGAGTTAGTAACTGGATACTTGCATCAAAACAAATGTGTAGGCTATTTGATTAACTTTGGGACCCACATATCACCAGACATATAAATGTTAAATTCCCATAAAGACAATAGTAAATACTAATCTACAAAAAGCAACAACACCTAACATTAAAAAATGAAGTATACCTACAGTATAAGACAATTCTTTTCCTTTTCATTTCCATGATTTACTTTCCAGAGAATTATTGAGCCATACAGCACAGAAACATGCCCTTTGGCCCAACCTGTCGATGCCAACCATGGTGCCCTCCTAGTTAGTCCCACTTGCCCACATTTGGCTCACATCTCTCTAATCCATTCTCATCTGTGGACTTATCCAAATATTTTTTTCGATGTTACTGTTGTACCTGCTTCAACAATTTCCTCCAGCAGCTCATTCCACACACACATCATTCTCTGCATGAAGAAGTTGCTCCTCAGGTCCCTTTTAAATCTTTCTCCTAAAGTTTGAAAACTGGTCTGTCTTAGCCCCAGCTCTTTAAATTCCCCCAAATCGAGAGCTAATTGATACCAAACTGATTGCTCCAAATCTACAAAAAGCACTTTTCCATTCTGCAGGCCAAGGAAGTTTAAAAGATTTCAGCCGAGCTGTTTACTTGCCCTCTACTTTTTATAATGAATCGAAAGGATGAACGTTGCAAGGCAGAATACAGTCTGAACTAAAATAAATGCAAAATATTTCAGCTGCCTGAAATCTGAATGAAAATAAAGCATTGGAAAACTCAGCAGATCTGACAGCTTCTGTGAAAAGAATTTAATGTTTCAATCCAATATGACTTTGGTTTGGAATCCCCAAAGAAAAGGAGCAGCTCGGTGGCACAGTGGTTAGCACTGCTATCTCACAGTGCCAAAGATCCGGGTACAATTCCGGCCTTGGGTTAATGTCTGTGTGTGGAGTTTGCACATTCTCCCCGTGTCAGCATGGATTTCCTCTGGGCACTCCGGTTTCCTCTCACTGTCCAAAGATGTGTGGGTTAAGTTGATTGGCCATACTAAATTGTCCCTCGTGTCTGAGATTAGCAGGGTAGATAAACAGGGTTACGGGTACAGGATGAGATTTTGATTGGTGTAGACTAGAATGGTCTAATAGTCTCCTGCATTTCAGGGATTCCATGAAGTTCTGAATTTCTTAGAGTACTGAAAGAGGGTCATATTGTACCTAAAATATTCACTAATTCTCCCTCCACAGCTGCTGCCAGACTTAAGGAATCTTTGTATAATCCACACTGTTAATGATGTATTTCAGAAGAGATACTAACTTGAGGCCCCATATAGCCTGTCAGATGGGCATAAAATATTCCACAATATGATTTTGGAGATATTTTCCCTCAGTTTGTCCTCACAAATACTTTTTCCTCAAAACAACAGGCAAAGATTATCTGTTCATGTATTTTGTTTCTCAGTGTGGATGCCTGCTCTGTAGAACAGCCAGCTGTGTTTTCTAAACTCCAAAAGCATTTGGCTTGAAAGTACTTTGGGGTGTCCTGAATAGCAAAGCGAGATAAGAACAAGTTAGTTCTTTCGTTACATCTTAGCATTCAAAGCCAATTTCAAACACCACTAAATTCAATTTCTAATAAACCACTGCTAAAATTGAGATGTGCACTGAATATGAGAGGCAAAGCTGGCACAGATGGAAGTGCTTTGTGGTGTCTCAGATGTGTGATAAGAGCTATATTAATAAAAGTTCTTTCCCTATTTGGTGTTCTTCATTCCCCAATATAATAGTTTCCTAGATTATAAATAGCAAACAACAAAATCACATTATCTCTTCTCTCTGTGTCAAGATCACAAGTGGATAGTCACTTAAATTATTTTCAGGTCTCTGACAATGACACTCCATCAATGTTCTTTTCCCTAGAAACCGCACTTGGTAATAAATATTTTGTCATTATCTTTGCGTCTACAATAGCAACTCATCCTTATATCAGCAATTTTAACAGGGCCAAACATCCCAATGCACCTCCAAATAGGGTCCAAAGATGTGTGGGTTAGGCTGATTGGTCATGCTAAAAATTGCCCCTTAGAGTCTTGAGATGCATAGGTTAGAGGGATTAACAGGTAAATATGCAGGGATATGGAAGCAGGCCTTAGGTGGGACTGTGGCCACTGGAGACTCGATGGGCCAAATGGCCTCTTTCTGCATTGTAGGGTTTTTATGATTCTACAACTTCACAGGAGCATTATCAGACAATGAGCAAAAGAGAAGTTATTAGAACAGGTAACCAAGTTTTAGAGGTCATCCTAAAGTAGGAGAGAAAGACAGAGTCTCACAGTTTGAGGATGGAAATTCCATATCTTTGGGACTACCACAAAGCATTTTACGTTTGTTGAAATTAGAAATATAAATTTCGTAACAAAGCTTGTTGTTGTAATGGTCAATACCCATCTTGTTTTGGTCTTCCAAACTGGAGATAGAACAAGTTATATTTTTATATAGCAGCAATAGTGTAATAAACCAGCCCAAGGTGCTTCACAGGAAATTTATAAAACAAGTTATAACCTTGAACCCATAGGAAGGTATTAGGTCAGATGACTAGAAGCCGGGTCAAAAAGGTCGATTTTACGGAATATCTTAAAGGAGAGAAGCAAGGTAGAGAGATAGAGACTTTAGCTAGGGAATTCCAGAACTAGGCAACTGAAACAGCCATCAATGAATCAACAATTAAAATCAAGGATGTTCATGATGTCAGAATTAGATGAGCACTGATATTTGGAGGTTTGTGGGCATTGTGGTACATTGCAGAGTTAGGAAGGGATAAGGCCATGAGTTGAGAACTTTAAATCTAGATGTGCTTGACTGGAAGCCAATGTAGATCTGTGAGCACAGGGGGGATAATGGGCGAAGGGAGTTTGGTATGAGTTCGGACACAGAAAGAAGTGTTTTTGGATGACCTCAAGTTAATGGAGGATGGGGTGTGGGACTCCAGCAAACAGACCATTAGAGTAGTTAAGTCTAAAAGTAATTAAAATGTAAATGAGAGTCTCAGTAGCAGGCAAGCTATGACGAGGGAGAATTTAGGCAATGTCATGGAGGTGGAAAGTAGGCAGCCTGAGCAAATATGGGGCCAGAAGTTCATCTCCTGGTTGTATCAAGGTTGCAAAACAATCTCATTAAATCTCAGACAGCTACCAGGGAGGGGAATAGAGATGGTAGCAGAGTCCATTAAGAAGCAGCAGACTCTATTCATCCAGCTTAGTACCTGATCCAAGACACTGTGGAACACTGCAGGAGCAATAGGCAACTCAAACGATAATCTTTGGTCCTGATCCAATTCTTTGTGTATATGAATGAAAAGCAGTTCGTTCTCTTGTCAGTAATTCTAATTGCAAATATGCATTTGACGGATCTATTTTACTGAACATGGCATGGTGGCACAGAGGTTAGCACTGTTGTCTCACAGCTCCAGAGACCCGGGTTCAATAGCTGGCCTGGGTCATTGTCTGTGTGGGTTTTTTTTATTCATTCATTTTTTAATTTATTCCTGGGACATGAGCATTGCCAGCATTTATTGCCCGTCCCTCGTTACCCTTGGAGAGTAGTTGAGAGTCAATTGCTGTGGCTTTGAAGTCACATATTGGCCAGACCGGTTAAGGATAGCCGATTTCCTTCCCTAAAGTGAACCAAATGATTTTCCCGACAATCGATAATGCTTTCATGCTCATTGGGAGGTTCTTGATTCGAGACTTTTTTTATAATGGAATTAAAATTGCACCATCAGACATGGTGGGATTTGAATCTGGGTTCCCCCAGAATATTAGCTGAGTTTCTGGATTAATATATGGTAATACCACTGGGCCATCGCCTCACCATGTTTGCGTGGTTTACTCCGTGTGCTCCAGTATCCTCCTACAATCCAAAGATGTGTGGATGAAGTTGATTGGACATGCTAAATGAACCCTTAGTGTCTCAGGATGTAATAGGTTAGAGTGATTAGCAGGGTAACTAAACTGGATAGGGCCTGGATGGGATTGTTGATGGTGCAGATTCAATGGGCCAAATGGCCTCCTTCTGCACTATAATGATATAATGATTAGTATTATATTTTCATGGTTTGGCTGTCTCTCAAACAGCTTGACTGTCCCCACCGTTTTTAAGTATGTTTATGAGCAGCCTTCATTTCTCACTCAACTATGCACAGTGACAAAGCTCCTGCAGCATCCAAGGTTTCTATATTATCACCTCTCCGTTGGCTTATGTTACATTTAGCGCCCAAGGCAAAGTTCCCCCAATTTATTAAATCCCAGATGGGATACCCCCAAATTGTTCCACTCCAGGTGAGGAGGGAGGAACTGGCTCCCGTTCTTTATCCAATCCCCTTGGTTGGTCGCAACAAGATTAATTTAAAAAGAATCCCTTCAGATGTAGATACCTTTTACCTGTACAGTATATTTAAATTTTAAAAGAAGCCAACTTATCCAGACTTTTTTTAGTCAAAGAATAATTAAACAATGAGAGAAAAAAAACATATGCATTTACAATCACACAGGTTAGAAATGAAAACTGAGTCCAAAAGTAAGTAAAACAAAAAAAAAATCACTTTGACATATCCGTGACTTCATAGAATCACAGATTCCCTACAGTGCAAAAGGAGGCTTTTCAACCCATCAAGTCTGCACTGACTCTCCAACAAAGCATCTTACCCATGCCTATCCCCATACCCAACATACAGCTAATCTACCTGACCTATACATCTTAGGACATTAAGGGGCAATTTAGCATGGCTATCCACTTAAGCTGCGCATCTTTGGACTATGGGAGGAAACCAGAGCGCTCAGAGGAAACTCACACAGACACAGAGAGAATATGCAAACTCCATACAGACAGTGACCCGAGGCTGGAATTAAACCTGGATCCCTGATGTTGAGAGGCAACAATCCTAACCACTATGCCACCATGCCACTCAGCAGGTGAACAGTCAGTTTTTGGATTTTAATGTTTTGCAATTTAGCTGAGAAACTTCCTTTTCAGCTGTGACTCGGTTTGCATCAGCAATTGGAGAGGGAGTTAACTGCAAAATTTTTTGTTGTAGGTGTTCATTGCTGTCTTTCCTCATGTCATATGCTGATACATTCAGCACTCGCTGACACTGACCAAGTTCTGCAGCTGGTTTTTATCATAGTCTTTGTATATTCCAGGAAAGTAGAAATCCATTAACTGGTCTGGGGCATTGTTTAGAGGATATAATCCCTGCTAAAATGATATTCGGCTCCTATTATCTCCACATGAGATAGCAATTGGCTTTTGTGTTTTTGATGTATTCTTGCCTGGAGACAGGGTGTGATTCCATTATCTCTATTTCTCTTGGTATAACCCAACACAACTCTGCCAGTGACAGGATTTACATCTAAAGCAATCTTTGCCTTGTATGTCCATTTTTAAAACAAAAGTCTTACTTGAAAGTTTAGAATGTCCATATATAATTCAGCGTCATTCCCCCACCATCATAACACAACATTTGAAAACTAATCTTCACCACTGGGCACTTTTCATTTTTGATCACATTTACTGTTTGCTTATAATTTCCACAATTCTGAAGAGAATTTTCAGAATTCTCACTCTCTCCAACCTACTAACAAGCTCTTCAAGGAGCTTAAGATCCTTAATTGGAGGAAGCAGGTCCTCCATTCTTCCCTCTCACCCTTGCTTTGAAAATAGTACTGTCCATCTCCCAGGGAAGGTAGGATCCAGTGCCACCCTCCAGAAAGGCCATTTTAAAATTACGCCCACAGCTGTTCGTGCCCCCATAGCTGAATAAAAATCAAGTCTCAGTAATCTCAACCATGTCTGTCTCCTCCCAATGCACAACTGCTTCCAGTTCCCCTGATTTATTATGAACACAATATGCATTGCTGTACAGATGTTTTTCTACATATTTAAGAAAAATTCTTTTCACTTCATATTTAACCATCTCAACACCCCTCCCCTCCCTCGCCTTATTCTTTCCTATGCTCTATATACATTTAGTTTGCTTACATTTTGTGTAGATTGCTCCCACTTCACCAAATGCTTAAAG
Organism: Sphyrna mokarran; assembly: GCA_024679065.1. Taxonomy (NCBI): domain Eukaryota; kingdom Metazoa; phylum Chordata; class Chondrichthyes; order Carcharhiniformes; family Carcharhinidae; genus Sphyrna; species Sphyrna mokarran. The sequence goes on from JAGIQG010000020.1 coordinate 32,928,446, forward strand.
CCACCAGCCAATTTATTCCTACCACTGGGTCACGGATCTCACTCCGGTTCAGGTAGAGTGCTAAGCTTAACTCATCGGTACCAATCTCCCTGCCCCAGAATTGGTGCCAATATCCCAAGAAAAGGAATCCCTCTTTCCCACGCCAGCACTTTAGCCATGTATTCACTCCCCCGATCTAATTGCTTCAATCCCATTATCCTCGAGGTCCTGCTTTTGAATCTCAAGCCTAGCTCCAGACTCTCTTTAAGCAGGACTTTCTCCCTGTTCCTCTGCATGTCATTAGATCCAACGTGGACCACAACAACCCCTCCTGGGCCTGTGTTTTCCTCTAAGCTGTGACTGTATTCTAGGTAAAACTGTCCAGAAATTCCTCCCCCTCCCATCTGTGTCTTCCTGGAGTGCCAACTGTCTGGGTCCTGAAATTGTTGGATAGGGATTCTGAGGGCAATCTTTGGAACCGATGGGGGAAATGAAGATACCCACCATTGCGGTGTTCATTGATTGTAAATAATATGGAAAGATTATGCCATTCAGTTAGGAGTAGAGTGAGATATTTTGGTGTGCTTGTAGGCCAAGCCACCTAAACACAATCACTGATTATCCAAAATGTTAGAACCATCATATACATATTAGATATTTCGTATGATGGACATGCCTGTTCTCATAGAATTCCTACAGTGCAGAATCAGCCCAGCAAGCCACCCTACCGACTACAATCCCATCCAGGTCTTATCCCCATTACCCCATGCATCTACCCTAGCTAGTTCCCCAACACCAAGGAACAACTTAGCATGGCCAATCCACCTAACACACACATTGTTGAACTGTGGGAAAACCCACACAGACACAGGGAGAATGTGCAAACTCCACACAGTGACCCAAGCCAGGAATCAAACCCAGGTCCTTGTCACTGAAAGGCAACAATGCTAACCACTGTGTCATCACACCACCCATAGATTTTGGGCAAGGCTACATTCCCCTCTAAATAACAACTGAACTGTCAGGCAACAAATTACATAAAATGCTGTCTCTCTTGCTTTTCCTTTTTCCATAAAGTTGCCAGCAAATGTTCTTCAATAATTCGTCACCAATTCACCGGTGCATGGCAACCAAAAACTCCCCATATATGGCTAAGCATCAGCTTTTCATTTACAAAATATAATTTCATAAACCCCTCCGCACCACGACAAAATTATCTTCAGATACTCGGAATTCCTGGATGAATTATTTTTAGTTTCTTTCCCCCACCCAAGCAAAGAACATTTTAACTTGTTTTTGACGAAATCAGTACTCCACAACATACAGCCAAAATAGAATTATTCTGCAACGTACAGTCAAAATAAAATTATTTATAAAGCCCATGGATTGACTCCTGCGGTTAGCCATCAAAAATGTCAATGCATTGCCAGAAACAACCATAAGTAACATCTGATTCATTACAGAGACATGGAGTGTGGTGCTTTTTCAGCAGCATGCATGAACTTTGATGACCAGATAATCGCACAACTGTTGCCAGACAAAGCTGGAGTAAGAATTGGTAAGACATGTGTTCGTTGGACAACCATTGGGCAGAGTAAGGGCACTCAAACTACAGCCATTTCTACTCTCGAGCTAAACTTTTAAGTCCACTTGTTTTGTTTTGTCAATTTCCTTAAAGTCTTATTTATCCTGTCTGTTCTTATTTAAAGGAATGATGGCACCATGGCACAGTGGTTAGCACTGCAGCCACAAAGCGCCAGGAACCCAGCTTCACATCCTGGGCTTGGGTCACTGTCTGTGCGGTGTCTGCATGTTCGCCCTGCATCTGCACGCGTTTCTCCCACAGTCCGAAAAACACGCTGGTTAGCTGCATCTGCCATGCTAAATTCTCCCTCAGTGTATCCGAGCAGACAGTGTAGTGCGGCAACTAGGGGATTTTCACAGTAACTTCATTGCAGCGTTAATGTAAGCCTACTTGTTACATTAATAAATAAACTTAAAGCTTTAAACAATATGGCATGACAGATGTAGGTAAGCCAGCACAATGTAGTGACAAAGATTGTTGCAGACTTGTGTTTTGATGTGTGACACATGTCTGCTATTAAAATGCAATCTAAGTTAATGAACATGACATTTTTAAAATAGCTGTTTTGTTAAAATTAGCAGAAAGTGAGTGCAGTTGTCACCCAACTTCCTGACCTGAGGATTTGCCATCCATAAGAGATACACTGAAAATGTAAATAAGATTTCTGACAGACTTGGTACTCTTTTCTCTAGAAAAGGCAGTCTGAGGCATGACCTGATGTAGAGGTTTTAAGATTGTGAATGGGTTTCATCAGGTAGGCATTGAGATAATGCTTCCAACTCGCGAAGGAGACTAAAACCAGGGGCCATAAATATAAGATAGTCACAAAGAAATCCAAGGAAGAACTCATGAGAAACCTCTTTATGAACAAGAGATCAGAATGTTAAATGATAAACGTGATACCGCATGGTCGAGGCAACTGTTAAGGGAGAATTAGATGAATGCTTGAGGGCAAGAAGATCAGAAGGATTCGCTGACAAGATTCACTGAAATGGAATGAAAAGAGGTTTGAGTGGAGAGGGGCCAGGGGAAGGGACAGAGCTCAAAAACATTCTCAGAATTATCAAAAGATTTCAGGGGGCAAAACGTAAAAGGTTGTTTGTACTGCTTCCGTGGGATTGTTTACAAGGAAGCACAAACTCAGACACAAAAACAGAAAATACTAGAAAATCTCAGCAGGTCTGACAGCATCGGTGGAGAGAGAACAGAGTTAACATTTGAGTCTGGATGACCCTTCATCATAAACTCAGCATAACCACAATAACAATGAAGGAAGTTGGATGATTATATTTATGTTTAAAGTTTATTTATTAGAGTCACAAGTAGGCTGATATTAACATTGCAATGAAGTTAATATGAAAACCCCTGAGTCTCCACACGCTGGTGCCTATTTAGGTACCCTGACAGAGAATTCAGCATGGCCAATGCACCTATCCAGCACATTTTTTGGAGTGTGAGAGGAAACCAAATCTCCCGGAGGAAACCCATTTTGAAAAAAAAACGTTTGAATGTAATCTTTCTATGAAATTCTGATATATATTTTTGGTCGGCCAAAAGTTATTCCTGGGCTCCCAACGACAAAATGAGAAATCGACACAGAGTTTTTCTTTGGCTCTTGCTGAATGTTGTGTCACCTCTCCTTAGGGACAAACCATACTTGTATAAGTCAAATATGCTCAAGCGCAGGTTGGCAACAACTAAAAGATTACGAAAGAAAAACCTCAAAGCATTTTGTGGATTTTGATGAGCCAGAACTCTGCAGAACAATGTTGAGTTTTTCACTGCTTGTCAAGGTACGGGAAGAATTCCAGCTCAAAGTTGCAATAGCTCCTCAGAGGCCTGTGACCCTCCACCAGATTCTCTTTATTTACAAACTCTATTCCTCTCCTAGAGTGCTTCAGGTAGAAAGTCAGAATCAGGAGCACCAGTGGAACTGATACTCCCCATATGTATATACTGGTGAGGCTCCCTAATTATGGCCTCAATCAAGGAGCTCATACTCCAAAAGGCCAACCTCACAGGCCTCGTTGAGGTCATGACAAAAGTTATGGTTCTGCTCCTTCAGGCCCTGTTGAAAAATCCAGCTCACGAGCCAACAACTATCAAGCGTTCTCCAGACTGCCATAATAGCGTGTACCTGCTTGGCTCAGAAGTGTAATTACTGAGCCTGCCACAGAGAATTGATTAAGCTCCCAATCTTCCATCAGCAGACGTGTCAAGCAGAAATCAACTTCAAAGAGATGGATGACCTTTCCAACACGTTTATAAAGTAAGACACTGCCATGTTATTTGTCCTGATCGCAATTTGTGTTGCAAAAAAACGTATCATTAAAAAAATTCAGAAATGTTGACACAGTCTAACATAAAGACAAAGTTTATTTTCTTTCAAGTGTTTCACTGCCAGTGGAGTTTTCCCTTGCACACTGCCTTCGAAAAGAAAACGAGCACTCCAAATACAAAAGCCAGGAAACCGTGCCAGGTAAACCATTTAAACATTTTTATGTGCATTCTGCACCCTTAATTAGGCTTTCAGCATTACACGTGCACAAGTACTTTCGAGCACAAAATGTAACCAGCCAGAAAATCGTGGACAGAAAGAATTAAATTGAATTGGATCACTGTGCCAATTTGCACCTTAGTTACTGGCGCTGGTTAGAAAATCTGCATTCAATTTGTGTCAAAATGCTGAGAGAGAAATATTCTTGTCAAGGTATAGCCCTGAAACAGCAGCAAGTTAAAAGTATCTGAAGAAACGCAAATGGGTTTGAACAGGAGTTCCAAAGCAAAGAACAGATTCACCTCAGATTAGCTGAGTTGGCAGTGCAGGGCACTACATTACAACAGCATGTGTTGGTATTAAATATTAACTATCAAAGACTGAACTTGCTCCTTAACTTTAAATATATAATCAGCATTTGGACATCAAAGGGTATTCTGTAAGCTGCTGGCACTTCTCTTCTCATTGCGGTGTTCTTTGTGATCTTATTTATGTTTCCCTCACCAGTAAGGAAGTGTTTAAAGCAGATTGCTGCACCATAGCTGTCTCACTGCAACTATCTCATTTACCTCAGGACTGTCACTGTAATTGTATCTGGTCAACACTAACCTACGTGCATAACTCTCTCCAATACTCACTACACTTCCTACTTCACAGGGCCAAGTTGTGACTACTCCCAGTTGGGAGATATCCAGACATGCCAGACTCATCTTGGATAAAAAGTACTTCTTCACTCAGGTAGAGTGTTGGTGGGTAATGGGTGACAGGGCAATGTGGGGGACAGATGCAGGGTAGAACAGGCTCTACCAACCCTGGAAGCAGTGCGTAGGCAGGCATGGGGAATGCAAGTGCCGAAGTGGGCCAGTTAAATGGAATGTCTTGGTCCTCTGAGACTTTGTTCCAATTGTGCAGGGCCCTCTAGACCTCACACTTCATAATCCTACACAAGCCGCTTGATCCCTCAAACCTCTGCATGTCAACTCATGACCCCCATGAATCCTTGTACTTTCCATGCCACCACCCAGCCACTCACCTAATACTCAACATGAGCAGATCACAGCAGCCATGTGAAGATGAAACAAAACCCACTAACAATCAGATACAGTCCCAATTCTACACTCTCGATAGTGAAAAACACTCCCATTCATAAAACCTATTCAGAGTTTTTCAATCTCAAATGATTAATCGCTTATATAAGCAAACCTCCATCAAACCCTACATCAATGTCAGCTAATCCTTTAATAGACTCACTAGACTGTCCATCAAACTAAAATCAGAACCCCTGCTAAGATTATTGTAGCTTTTGAAATAATGATATAATGACGGCCTTTGGAGAAATAAAAAGCTTATTGAAACAGAAGGACTAGATGTCTTTTTTTTAAAAAGATTAGTGTATAAGGTGGGTTTTTTCAACAATCAACAATAGTTTAAGGGTTATCAGTAGATTCTTAATTGAAGAACTTTTTTTATTGAATTCAAATTCCACCATCTGCCATGGCAGGATTCAAGCCCAGATCCCCAGAATATTAGTTGAGTTTCTGGATTAATAATCTAGCAACAACATCACTAGGCCATCGCCTCATCTCAAGTTTCATTTCATCTGCAAATTTTAAAATTCTGCCCTGTATAACAAGATGTAGATCATGAATATATAATCAGGAAAAGCAAGGGTTCCAACACTGATCCCTGGGGCAGGCCATGACAAAAACTTTCTTCCATCCCTGATATTACCACTTGCTGTTTTCCTGTCACTCAGTCAATTCGCTATGCATGTTGAAACTTTTCCCTTTTATTCCAAGAGCTATAACTTTGCTCACTAGTCTGTTTTGCAGCAATGTATCAAATGCCTCTCAGACGTCACTGTACACCACATCAACAGCACTACCCTCATCAACCCTCTCTTATCTCTTGAAAAACAAACTCCAGCTAATTAGGTAAACATCACTGCCCCTTAAAAAATCCACGCTGGCTTTCTACAACTAATCTGCATTTGTCCATGTGACTATCCATTTTATCTTTAATTGTTGTTTCCAGAAATTTCCTCAGCATTGAAAGTAAATTGAGTGCCCTGCAGTTGCTGCGCTTATCGCTACAGCCTTTTTTGAACAAGGTATTAACATTTGCAATTTTTCAGTCCTCTGGCACCACCGGAATCCATAGAAGACTGAAAAATGAGGGTCAGCACCTCTGCAATATGTTCCTTCAGTTTACTTCAATGCATCTCATCCAGTCCTGGTTCCTTGTCAACTTTAAGTATCACCGAACTATATCTGCACCTTATCAATCTTAAACCATTCTGGTGTCTGAATTGCCTCCTTTTTCACCAGGCCGTGGATAGTATCTTCTTCCTTTGTGAAGTCAGATACAATGTATTCAATTACTAATTTAGTCATGTTCTCTATCTTCATGAATAAACACTCATTTTGGTCTCTTATTGGCCCTACTCTTCCTTTTACCACTTTTTTGCTATTTAGTTACCTTGTTATGAGGGCACTGCCTCTGGAGAACTCCATTGCGGGGGTTCTCTTATGCATGGGGGGAGGAACTGCCTTTCTGTACATTCGAGGGGGGAGGATCCCCCTTATCCATGGGGTGTGGCAGGCTTGTCTTTCTATGCTTGGGGTGGGGGGGGGGTGTTCTTCTTATCCATGGGGAGTTGTTATTGTGCATGTGTTGTCATGATGTTTGAGTGAGGTGTTGCCCATGTCAGTGCACAATCTGTGCGGGTGTAGACAGCTGCCTATTAATTAAATCAGAGATCGGGCTGCCCAGGATTCCTTGCATTTTCTGCTTTCTTAGACTCCACCCCGCCAGTTGCTTCCCCTCTGAAACTGCACAGAATGCTGTTCAATATGATGAGAAATAGAGAAACGTAGCAAATAGAAGCGGGAGTGGGTCATTTGGCTCTTTGATCTGCTCCACCATTCATTTTGATCATAACTGATCATCAAAGCTAGCCTTGCCTGAGTTTTATTCAGTACGTTTTTGGGAAGGTTCGAGCTTGTGTTTTAGTCTTGTCGTTAACTAAATTCCAAGATGTGCCATTTACTTGTTGCACCATTAGAAGGCCAGGTAGTTATACATAAAAGAACTTTGAGCTAAACAGAGCCCACGCAGTGCAGAACGTGGTCATTCGGCCTACCGAGTCTGTGCCAACCACAATCCCATTCAGGCCATAACCACACATATTTACCCTGCTAAATGGACACTAGAGTCAATTTAAGCATGGCCAATCAATGTAACCTACACATCTTTGGAGTGTGGGAGAAAACAAGAGCACATGGAGGAAACCCATGCAGACACGGGGAGAACATGCGAACTCCACACAGACAGTAGCCAAGGCTGGAATTGAACCCAGGTTCCGAACGCTGTGAGGCAGCTGTGCCCAAATGGTGCAGGAAAATGTTTAAATAATGGTGCAAGCTGTGAAAAGGTTGGCTCCAACAAGATTTGAGCCATTATTACATGTATTCTCACATAGAACTAATCTACGAGTAAATTATCCAAATTCTTTGATTAGTTTTCAGCCCATAAGTCACTCCCAGGTATTATATACTGGAAACAATACTGACTACAAGCAATAATGGGTTAACTGCTGAGCTCTACATTTAAACAAGATGACTCATTCATGATTTTCACTGAACCATCAGTTTTCTTGCTGCCAATATATTACATACAGCTGCCCATAAACAACATGCAAAAGGGCTTTGTTACAAGGGTAACGAGAGGCTATTCACATGAAAGAGGGGCAACCGTAAAGGCATTCATTCCACTTCACAGAAAAAGTTTATAAGTCACTCATATTATTTTTGATTTACCTTTGTTGGATATTCTCCTCAATGCTTCCGATTTACTGAGAAATGAAGTGAAGACTTTATGCGGTGCCCCTATTTTTGTGTGAACTTTTCTGCTGAATGACTCGTGCATGAAGCACTGCCAAAATACTGCAGAATACTTTGCAGGCAACAGATAGAGAGGGCTAAGAATATTGACACGGCACAATACAGAAGCTGTATATTAATATTTGAAGTGGTCCTATTCAAATAAGGATTCCCCTTGTTATAATAACTGTTAAGTGCTAATTGTAAGTAACTTATTCAAGGATTACTAAATGAAAAATTTTAAATTCTACATTTGTACTAAATATATAGGGTTCTTGTAAATGCGCAAGAACATTATTACCACAACTCAATGGGTGACAAAATTCAACAACTAGCCACACTGGTAACCTTGCAGTAAGTGGCAGCTTTTGAATAGTGCTACCGACAACGACACACAAAAAATACTGGTCCTCAATGTCCTAACCTCTTTACAACTTAAGCAATTATTCAACTAAAAATAATCAAGTAACATGTATTTAAGCACACCATGTCATTAAAATAGGTTTCCCTAACAACGTTGACTGGCTTGGCATTTCATCCTCTCTCCCTGCGGAATTCACCTGCACCGAATATTACTCATCTGCCTGTGCTATTCCTGGGAATATCCAAATTTGCCTGGGCATTGAACTTTGGGAAAGTTAAGACTGGGGGAAATAAATGGCTCAATCTGTTAGCCTTAGAATCACAGAAAGGTTATGGCGGAAAAGGAGGTAATTCAGCCCTTCGTGTCCACGCCGGCCAAGAAGGACAGAAGGAAAAAACCAGCCTCTCGTTTCCAGCACTTGGTCCGCAGCTTTGACAAAGGGTCATCTGGACTCAAAATGTCAGCTCTTATCTCTCCTTACAGATGCTGCCAGGCCTGCTGAGATTTTCCAGCATTTTTTTTCTTTTGATCCATAGCCTTGCAGTTTACAACAAGTGGAGATCCAGGTATCTTTGGATTGAGTTGAACGTTTTTTACTTCAACCAGCAAAACAGCTGGTGAATTCTAGACGCCCACTGCCCTGTGGGTGCAAAAACTTTTCTTTATGTTCCCCTTCTACCAATCATCTAAAACCTATGCCCCCAGATCCCTCAGCTCAGCGAAACAGGTCTTTCTTGTCCAGATCCCTCGGAATTTTGTACACCTTAGTTATGTCACCCCTCAGCTCCCCCTGCTTAAAGATAAACGACACAGCCTAACCAACCTTTCCACACAACTGCAATTGTCAAGACCTGATAACATTCTTGTAAATCTCTTCTGCACTCTCTCTAGAGCAACTATGTCCTTCCTGTTATGTGGCAATTAAAACGTTACACAAAACTCCAGCTGCAATCTAACCAGCGTTTTATAGTTATAACATTATATCTCTGCTTTTATATTCAATATCTCATCCAATAAAGGACAGTATTCCATCTGCTTTCTTTATCACCTTTTCCACTTGACCTGTCACCTTTGGGGATTTGTGGACATGCACTCTGAGACTTCTCAGAGTGAGAAGGGATTGACATCCCTTTCAATGTCTTCCAATTTACGCATTCCCTTGCTTTGTTTACCCTCTCCAAATGCACACTTTTTTCTTTATTCATTCATGGGACATGGGCAGCACTAGCTGGCCAGCATTTATTGCTCATCCTGAGTGGCCCTTATTCAGAGTCAGCCACATTGCTGTAGCTCTGGAGTTATATGTAGGTCAGACCAGGTAAGGATGGCAGATTTCCCTTCCCTAAAGGATTCTAGTGAACCAAATGAGTTTTTCCAACAGTTGATAAAGGTTTCATGGACATCAGTAGATTCTTAATTCCTGATTTTTGTTTTTTATTGAATTCAAATTCTACCATCTGCAGTGATGAGATTCGAACCCAGGTCCCCAGGACATCCAGAGTTTTCAAATTATAGTCTAGCGATAACACTGCAAAGCCATCGCCTTCCCATGAATTCTATTTGCCAATTGTTCGCGCACTCTTTGAGTGACAAATGGCAAGAAAGAAAAAAAACTTCCGTGTCAGAAAATAATAAATTGACATTGTCAAATGTCTGTGGCACAGTACTCGGGAGTGACTGGACTATTCTGTTTAAATGAGCAGCTGGGTTCAGAAAACACCACCCGAATGTCGATAATGCCACAGTTCTTCTGTCATTGCTGCTGTTTATACATTAATCATTTTATTTTTGCTGTTTGTTTATGAGGAAAAGGAATGCAGTTGTTGCAAGCATTTAAAAACATTACAAAGTTTAAACAATGTCGAAATGCAAAGGGAAAAGTTTCCTGTGTCACAGACGCACACATTTTTAAAAACCGTAAACTTTGAGGAGATGGAAAGCAATGCCTTTTTTCCCCAGGAAACCTACATTCCAAAAAGTTGAAAAGTTCATGCTTTGCCCTGTTTCACATTTAATACAGAAAGAAATCTGGTTTCTTTCACAGCTCTTAAAAAGTTTCCTTAAGACGTTAAGTCCTGGCCCACTTTTTGAATGGCCAGTCTTGCTGCTAATTACATTCTAGGGCTTGTAGGTATAGATACAAACTGAGCTGTATTCTCAAGCATCTTCAGTGTCTTTGGTCAATATGTGACAACTCCATGAACTAAAGCCATGGGCCTCTCAGACAAATAAACACTCCGGTCGAAAATGTTACTCAAGAGAATTTAATTACGAGACGCTATGGTATAGATAAGTTTAATTACTTTGTCACAATGTCCTTAATTTCAGAGAGAATCTGAAAATGGTTTGTTGTTGTTTTCCACCTCCCTCAGTGTCGTTCGTAGTTAAGGATTATACTGCAAAAGCTTTGACCATCTAATAGATTAAGGACTTCCATTTCCCACCTACTTTTCACATGAACATAGAACAGTACAGTGCAGTACAGGCCCTTCAGGCCTCGACGTTGTGCCAAACTATGTCCAAACCCAAGATCAAGATATTCCCACTCCCTATCACTCTGGTGTGCTCCATGTGCCTATACAATAACTGCTTGAAAGTTCCTGACTCCACTATCACAGCAGGCAGTATATTCCATATCCCAACCACCGAAAAGAATCTAACTCAGACATCGCTGCTATATCTCCCGCCATGAACCTTAAAGTTATGTCCCCTAGTAACAGCTACATTCACCCGAGGAAACAGTCTCTGCAAGTCCACTCTATCTATGCCCCTCATCATCTTATAAACCTCTAATAAATCACCGCTCATCTTCCTCCATTCTAAAGAGAAAAGCCCCAGCTCCCTCAACCTTTCCTACAAATGTGTAGAATTTTATGTAGAACAAGACGAAGTGATGCTCTCAGTCTGTTGTCACCCATCAAATGGGTGGCACGGTGGCACAGTGGTTAGCACCACTGCCTCACAGCACCAGGGACCCGGGTTCAATTCCAGACCTTGGATGACTGCTGTGTGGAGCTCGCACATTCTCCCTATGTATGCATGGGTTTCCTTCAGATTCCCCCCACAGTCCAAAGATGGTGAGGCAAGGTGGCTTGGTCATGATAAATGGCCCCTTATTGTCCAAGGTTAGGTCGATTAGACATGATAAATGCACGCAGTTATGGGATGGAGGGGTAAGGAGGACATTTCAATGTCAGGAAAATATGATGACAGTGATGCCAACTGTATACAATACCTAAGGAAAAATATACTGTCAAAAGCCAGGTTCTATGCTTACACAACTTTATGCTTTGTCAGCAGTAAGCAAGATGGTAGAAACACAGAAAGAGTTTTTCTTTTAGTTATATCCAATCCAAGTCCAATTCAAAGTCTTGACCAGCAAGATATTACAGATCTAAGCTGGCAAAGCAGGCTGTCCTCTTCCTGTCTTGGGCTCGATCTATGTGATCCAAGCGGAAAGGAGCTGGAATTGCTCCCTCCCCAGTGTTTGATCTCATTTGCCTCTTAGTCAAAAGCCCTAGATGCTGTTTTAAAAAATTCCTTCAAATGAAGCCTTAGTGTAACCTCACTGACTACTATCAAGTGCAGGATCAAAAACTACACTTGATCCTATCCAAAAAGCAGAAAAAGTGAGGGCAAACTATCACTGCTTCTTTGGTGTGATCTTCTCTGAAGGGAAAAGAATATCACTTGCGCAAAGTGTGTGGTGTGTACCTTTAAGATAACCTTGGGTAAAAAGAGTGCTGAGAGGAAATGCTGGAGTAAGTAGGAATGCATTCAATGAATCAAAATTGCTTATCCAACAGGAGGTAAGGAGGTGAGAGATCTCAGGTACCTGGTTGGCTGTGGTGATTTTCTGAACAAAGTAACAGTCAAATAAATCATTATCCCCAATAGAGGAGTCAGCTTTATTCACTGCCGTTGTGCATCTGTGAACAGATCTGCTACGCTCAGCAACCTGGAGGACACTGCTATCATTGTTAGCAGCAACTGCTCACACTGCCCACCCACAGCAGCTCAATCCATTCACACAAGAGCAGTAAAGCAATGTGTAAAAGGACGGGAGGTGACTACGAGGAAAATGGGCAAGTTAAGTAACAGCCCAGTAGGTGATGTCAGTGAGCACAATGCTTAGGATGCTCTTGAGGAGCATCACCTTAGTGCCTCTATCTAAAGTCACTGAATAACAAAAAATATAAATCTTCCTGATCAAATTGAGGGCAAATGTTTTTCAATGTTGTCTGAATTAAATAAAAATGCAGCCACGCCGCTTCTGCGTAAATGCTTAATCATGGAGCACCTCTCCTCTTGCAAAATTTACTGATAGCATTGATCGTGAAAGTACAATATGCAATGAATGCTGGCACTTTCTTCCCCGCTGGGAATAACGATGTCTGGCTAAGTGCTATAAAAAGGTTTTCTTAGGATTGTAACCATTTCTTCTTGCTGATCCATCGGTGTAAATGTGTCCACTGTGATTTATGACCGTAGTATATTCTTCTTTCCCAGCTCTTTGAGGAAATGTTAGCAAAAACCCGTGTTATCATTTTTGACATACAACTTCTCAAACCAGACCACCCAATGATGTCGTTGGCCAGCACAACGTTTAATCATCACAGGGCCGGAAATAAACTGCTTATAACCAATGACAGACTGCCACAGCTTCTATGGATGGAGAGTAGATGTCTAAGAATAAAGTTCATAAACAAAAGGAGAAGAAACTCAACAACAAAACAGCCAAATGGGAAGGTCAGTCCGTGCATTGTTCTCCAATTTGCCTCCTGCCCAATTCTCTCAACCTTAGAAGTCCTGGGCTTCTGCTGGGATCTGACTGCAGAGCTGGCAGAATGTTAATAGTAGCTAATATAATTTTAAAGAACTGTCACTGTAGAAACTAAAGTTTATAGCCTTCCTTTCGTACTAGTGAATTGGGGTACTCGCTGTTAAAGGCTAGCACTGGACAATCAAAGATCACAAAGTAAGAATGCACAGCTATTAGAAATGTATACAAAGTCCCATTACCAGTTCTGACTGGCAGTACTGATGTCCAGAATAGAGTATAATCAATATCTAAAGTTTGCTGAACAAGAGATGCACTGAATTCGTGGACTGTATTTAGAAGACAGTTGCTTGACCAAATATATAACTCATTACGGTGCAGAGAGAGGCCATTCAGTCCATCATATCTGTACCGGCCAAGCAAGAGGAAAGAAACTAGCTGTTCATTTTAATCCTTCTGTCTAGCACCTGGTCTGTAGCATTGCAGGTTACTGAGCTTCCGTGCAGACCCAGGTTTGTTTCAAATGAGTTGAGTCTTTCAGCCCGTACTACCAAGTTAGACAGATGCCCACCACCCTCTGGATGAAAAGATTTTTCCTTACGTCCCCTCTAATCCAACTACCAATCACTTTAAATTTCTATCCATTCATAATTGAGCCCACAATGAGGGGAAACTAATCTTTCCTATTTACCTTGCCCAGGCCTCTAATAATTTTATACACTTGAGTAAGATCATCCTTCAGCTCCCTCTGTTCCAAGGAAAACAACCTGAGCCTACCTAATCTTTCCTCAAGGTTACAATTTCCAAGCCCTGGCAACATTCTTTTAAATCTCCTCGACACTCTCTCCAGAGCAATTATGTCCTTCCTGTAAAGTGGTGACCAGAGTTGTGCAGAAAACTCCAGCTGTACCCTAACCAGTGTGTTATATGGTTCCAGCGTTACATCCCTGTTTTTGTATTTAATACCTTGTTCAATAAAGAAAAGCATTCCATCTGCTTTCTTCACCACCTGAACTGCCATCTGCGAGGATCTGTGGATATGCCTTTCAAGATCTCTCACATCCTCCACCTTTCTCAATATTTTACATGTAATGAGTGCTCTCTGCATCACTGCACTTGTCAGACCCTGGCACCTACCATCCCATAGAACACATGTACTCCACACACACACACACACACACACACACACACACACACACACACACACACACACACACACACAGCGGATTTGGTATTGCATAGTCCTTACCATTATGATATAACGTTCAATACAACAGAAAGTTGAATAGACCTCCAGGTTCCACAAAAGGATTTACATGTACTTTGATTGGCAGTTTGGAAGGTCAAAGTGCTGTCTCTGCTTTGCCCTCTTTGGCTCAGAGATCAAATCATGCAAAAGACATTTTCAGACAGGAAACAGATACCGAAAAATCCAATGTGACATGGAAGTTGCTCACAAATTCTATACCAGGTAGACGTCATACTACATCAGTTGGGTAGTTCGTCTGGGTGAGGACAATTTGGAAGCCTACTGGCCATTTCTGCTCCCAATAGGAAATTGATTGATGCCCATTTGTAGCACTCCCTGATCAGTTTTCCCAAATGTGGAACTGCCAAAACAGTGTTCTTTGATGGATTATTGGAGACTGATACTAAACTTGGCACAAAAAAAAACCGTGCGCAGGAAGAAACAGAAATGCCACTGATGACTCCATATTGACACAGATCAAATTTATGTGTTTTCCCGCTATCTGTGACCAAGTATAAGTACTTGGGTATGTGTGATTTCTAACCATCAGTATATTCATCGCAAGTTAAATAATTACAGCAGCAAGCTTTTTTCATGAGGTTTAAAATAAGGAGGATTATTTATTATCCCACATTTGGATAAGGGGTTTTAAAAAATCATGTTTCTCACACACACAACTCACTCACACAAAAACTAGATACAGTTGAACAAATAAATATAGCTACAGGGTGTAAATGTCTCAGTCTGCAGCATGACAGGCCTACAGTTTCTTAGATGAGTTGAAGCTTTGGCTAAAGTGATCATTGAAGCAGGGGTTTCCCAACAAGGTCACCTGCAATATAACAGTCAGAAGATGAAACAGCCTGGAGTCCTCTCCCACTTTCAAGATATTGTTGTTTATTATCTTGGCAGCTTAACTGATTGTAGCTGATCAAATGGTTCACTCACTCTTTGCATAACTGATCGATCCTATTTCCAAAGCAGGCAACCAACATGGCTGCCTTACCCACAGGATCAAACTTCTTTTCCAACTAAGGTGGTGTGTTAAGCTGATAAACATCCCTTGCTGTAGCTTTTCATGTTCTGTGAATCTGAGAAAATCAAAATCTTTGTTTTTGGATGACGGGGCACCATATTACAGCAAATGGGGTACCAGTGTCTAATACACAAAGAGTTTCATTATCTCTTTTTTGTTTTAGGAAACATTGAGCCTAAGGTCACGAGTGGCTATCTTAACAGTGAGTGTGTTCATTTTTTTAACATAGCATTGAAATTTATATTCTCTTCATACCTGTGCTGTGGATGACAATATTAATGCTTGCGATGAACGCAGGGTTACTCTGATGGCAGCATTTCTGCTTCTCAGTGTATGACTTGGGCAGCCCAGTGGCACAGTGGTTAGCACTGCTGGCTCACTGCTCCAGGGACTTGGGTTTGATTCCCATCTTGGGTCACTGTATGTGAGGAGTTTACACATTCTCCCCATGACCACATGGGTTCCCCCGGCTGCTCCAAATTCTTCCCACAGTCCAAAAATGTTCAGGTTAGCTTGGTTGGCCATGCTGAATTGACCCTTAGTGTCCCAGGATGCATAGATTAGAGGGAGTAATGATTAAATATGTGGGGTTACAGGGATAGGGCCTGGGTGGGATTGTTATTGGTACAGACTCAATGGACTGAATGGCCTCCTTTTGCACTGTGGGGTTCTATGATTCTATGACCGGCCATCCCAAGTTTTCTAGTTAATATAAAAGGTGATGCCTCTCCGTTATCTTTAGAGAGCTGAAAAGAAAGTTTGAAAATGTAGTTTAATCCCAGGCAGCGGTGGAAAAATGGTTGCGATTGTATAATGGTTTCCCCTGCTGGATACCTGTTCAGTTGGCTGATCTCAGCTATCCCAGCGGTTGGCACTTTTTAAAAAATGCCTCAGTGTCAGTGTTAATGCTCGAGGGGAAGGATAGAAAGTACACAGATGTGGACAGGTTCCGACTGGGTCATGGGCAGATAACCTGCTGCTATTCCCCACACAGCATCATATCATTGTAATGAGGTACTACCGACAGCTGCTACATGAGGAGGAAGACTCCAGCCAGAGGCAGCACCATTACATCACTTTTCTTTTATGCGTTAGCCGTGTTCAAAGATAACCAGTCATAAAAAACATGCAAGCCCTTTTCTATTTCTTACCCTATTCATCTGTTCACAACCAAAACTGTGGGGAAAGCAATCACATTTCAAGCTGGAATTCATTTTGCATGAGGAATAATATGACTGAGCAGAGGAAAGAGTCCAATCTATTCCACAATGTATTCAAACTGTTGTGTCTAATTTTGCACAGTTCCCTCCTTCAAAAATTTCTGGAGTGATATTTTTTTCAAACGTGGCCAAATGAATCTCTGTGAAGTCCAAAGCTGGAATTCATCGCTCCCACTTTCATTGGGCAGGTCCGACAACAAGAGCCAAAAATCTCACGAGATGTGATGTGCCCACCATGCTATGCCTGGGCACTAGCCAGTCCAAAGATGTGCAGGTTAGATACATTGACCATACTAAATTGCGCCTTAGCGTTCCAGGATGTGTTGGTTAGATGGATCAGTGGGATGGATATGTACGGTTGTGGAGGTAGGGCCTGGGGTGGGATTGTTGTCAGTGCAGACTTGATGGGCTGAATGGCCTCCTTCTGCACTGTAGGGTTCCTTTGATTTCTGTGATATCCAAATCACGCTTCACGCCACCATAAAAGCGTGAGGCAAATCATCACCTTCCGCCTACTAATGGGATTCCCAAAGTTCAACATCAGAAACATTATTTCCATATATTGGCATCTCATTATTAGACCTCGATACATAAATCAGCCCTCCATCACACCATCAATAAGCAAGTCCATTCACGTTGACACGAGATCGAGAAATACGAATCATAACTGGTCCCACAAGGCGTGCAGCTGATGAACAGACTGCTCAAAGGAAATTAGGTGAGTGGATTGCGTGGGATGAGGTGTGTAGAGGGCTATGGCTGGGGACATTGCCCTTGTCCCCGCTCCTTGGTTCCAAGCAAACTTATTGCAATGGGGCAGCCTTTAAAAATTACTCTACAATCTTCAAAAAAGTTAAGCAGCTGGCAGGAAGGGCTCAATCAGATCCTACCCCACCACCACGGGACTCACCCACTTAATTTTTTGACACTAAGTCCAAGTCAAAATGATGGAGAAATCTGTCATTGTTGCAGGTGGCTTTAACTTCTCTTTTTCACTTCTCCTGCTGATTTTTTTTAAGATTATTTATCATTGTCACAAGTAGGCTTACATTAATACTGCAATCAAGTTATGTGAAAATTCCCGAGTTGTCACACTCTAGTGCCTGCTTGGGTACAGTGAAGGAGAATTTAGCATGGCCAATGCACCTAAACAGCATTTATTTCAGACTGTGGGAAAAAAACAGAGCATATGGAGAAATCCCACATAGACACAGGGAGAATGTGCGAACTCCACACAGACAGTGATCCAAGCACGTCTGTACTCGTTGGAGTTTAGAAAGATGAGGGGGGATCTTATTGAAACTTACATGATACTGTGAGGCCTGGATAGAGTGGACGTGGAGAGAATGTTTCCACTAGTAGGAAAAACTAGAATCAGAGGGCACAACTTCAGGCTAAAGGGACAATTCTTTAAAATAGAGATGAGGAGGAGTTCCTTCAGCCAGAGAGCACTGGATCTATAGAACTCTGCCACAAAAGGCTATGGAGGCCAGGTCATTTACTGTCTTTAAGATAGAGATAGGTAGGTTCTTGATTGATAAGGGGATCAGAGATTATGGGGAAAAGACAAGAGAATAGGGATGAGAAAAATATCAGCCACGATTAAATGGCAGAGCAGACTCAATGGGCCAAGTGGCCAAACTCTGACCCCATGTCTTATGGTCTTATGAATTGAACCCAGGCGCTGTGAGGCAGCAGTGCTAACCACTGTGCCGCCCTGATATTCAGGAAACTTCCACCCGAAGTAGCTGAAACTACGCATCATTTAACTTTATACTTCAAATAATGACAATCCCTTGAAACTGTGTTAAAAACGAAATTGTTCTCCTTGAAAGAAATCTCGAGTAGTATTGTTGCAGCTTAATAAGGACTTGTGGTTGTGAACCGTATTCTAATTAGTTGTGAATAAAGCCCTCGGGTCAACAAAACACTGTCATACTCCACTGCAGTCATGCAATGTCGGAGACACAGAGAAATTAGACTGCGTGGAGAAGGTAGTCAGTATGCATTTCATGTTAATACCAAGACAAAGTTGTGCAATTAAAAATTTACATAATTTACAGTTAAAGATTCAAAACTTTTATAAAGCCAACTACAGTCTAGGCATGCTGTCTGCTATAATTTTTCTCTTCTCTCCACCCACCCCCACTACCTCCTGAAAAAATAATCCTCAAATTATTCCATCAACCCCCCACCAGCCACAGCATCTGTCAGTGTGGTACCAAATCCAATAATAAAGTAGGCTGGTGACAGAATTCATAGCATCTGGCAGACACTGCTGTATAATATATTCCAGCAGAAGAGAAATGCTTAAAAGTAGGCACCATTGGTAATGAGATATTTTTCAAGGGAGAGCATTCTGTGATTTTTAAAAAATTTTAATTCACATCTTACAACGAGGCAACCTGACCTTCAGAGATATATGATTAATGGCTGAAGTGAGAAGGAGAAACAAAGGCCAGTCCAACGCTTCCAGACCGCAGCTATAGTGGTGCACAGTCAGCGACGTGACACCAGAGTGACATTGGAAAGTGCTGTGATTAGCAGTGATTAACACCATACTGTAAGTGCGAGAGACGCACAGATTGTTGGAATCCCAGTGCAGGTTGACTCAGATTTGCATTTGTGATCACTAATCTGCTTAATACACAGACATGTTCCATTTGGAGCCACATTTTGATGGTTTGACAGGTTTGGAGCTCTTTGAACATGGAATAGTACAGCACAGTAGAGACCCTTTGACCCTCAGTGTTGTACCGAGCTATGTCCAAACCCAAGATCAAGCTATCCCACTCCCTAATCTCCCTTCTCTGGTTTTGCTTAACCCATTAATATCTCTTCCACAGTTATCTTAAACAGTGGAAGCACAGTTCTGTCAGAAATCAAGTAGCAATTATATTTGAGTGATGACAACAGCACTGCTGCCTCACAGAACCAGGGACCTGGATTCAATTCTGGCTTGGGTGCATGTTTGTATGGAGTTTGCACATTCTCTCCGTGTCTGCGTGGATTTCCTCCGGATGCTCCAATTTTCTCCCACCATCTAAAGATATGCAGGTTAGATGGAGTGGCCGTGCTCAATGTGCCTTACTGTCCACAGATGAGGTGGACTTGCCAAAATCTCTGAAAAGGAATCATATGGACTTGAAACATTTGCTGGGATTTTATGGCGCCGCCCGCTGCAGAATCGCTCCTTTCATAGATGCTGCCAGACATGCTGCGTTTTCCAGCATTGTTTCTTTTTTTTTACCCCAATTTCCAGTCTCTGCAGTATTTGACTTTTAGTTCAAGATTTTGCCTGACTAATATCCAAGGATGTGACGCTTTTAGATTTTGGATTCTTTCCGTTAATTCATTAAACTTGCAATTCATTAAACTGGGTAAAGGCAAGATGGTTTAAGGAAGTTATCACAACTAATTCACCGGTTTCTGATGAAGATTACAAAAATAAAGTCTTTTATCTGAACTCAAAACATGACGGGCGGAATTTCATGAAAAATATTCTAAGTGCTGAACGAGTGAGAAAATGGAAAGTTTCATACTCATGTTTTGGGCGAGTTGAAAAAGCAATCTTATGGCCCTTAGCCTTAGCGGTGGGCGCTACCAGGGTGCCAGGCTGGCACCGTCTAGCCCAATTTCAACCAGCCAGGGGGCTTCAATGGCCTCCGGTCCCAACAGTGAGGCCATCAAATCTGGTCCCTGTTGTTGGGGATCGTATATGATCCTCACTGGTGAGGACCTTGGCCAGTGAGGAGGGAAGTTCAAATGAACCGGAATGATAGCGTCTGGAACTCACTAACTGAGATTTGCTTTGTGCCCTTCCTAAGAGCGAAGCTGATTTTGCAGGCAAATCAGTGCCAGTAAAATCACGAGAAACTAAAAAACAGGCACGATATTGATTTTTCATCTCTCACTCGACCTTACTGGCTTGCCTCACCAATCAACTAGAGGAGGAGCTGGTAAAATCACAGCCGATGTTGATATATTTAACAATGCATGGTACTATACTGTTCCTGACCTATTTGGCGTAATCAGTTGTCTCTGTACATTCACAGCCACTGTTAAACTCAATAACTGCACCAATGCTCACACCATCAACCACAATTATAAGTGCACTTGACTGAGACCTTCCTAAAATCCCACATCTCCTAAATAACCATCAGCAGCTACAACTACAATATCGCTTCCAGACCTGAAAATCAACAGCTGCAACTTGAGCTAAAATGTTCTACTGGCACTTCGACTGCACTGAGATACAACCCAGGCCTTCTTACAATAACATTACCAGTGAGCCTGGTGTCTTAATTAGTTTCAAGTGATACAAACCAAATACTCCCTTTGTGAGATTTAATATTCCTCTAAATAAAGGGAATCCTATTCAGAATAACCTTGCAACTGCATTACCTCATCACTGGGGGGTATTAGGTTCAACCCAAAATGTGAATTTGCATCCTTAACGCCTACTCCAACATAAACCAACTTCGCTCGCAGCTGAAGACAAATTCCAACAATAACAGCTTGGCACTGGTCAGTGTATTTTTAAGAAAGTTTGGTGCACATATGATGTCACCAGGAAGTCTAAATTCATTTCCTGCAGTTAATCTTATTAACATGGCTATCAAAGCACTCCCTCCACCTTAAAACACTGAATACTTTGGAACAAGAATGAATTGTTTCTCACTTTGGTATTTTCTGAAACATTAATATGTGTAATTATTTCTTTCAGGCATAAAGTCAGTGTGCACCTTGTCCAGTTTTTTTCATTGTAATAAATAAGTCATCATTTCCTGAGTCAGGGCATTTGGACAATCTTGTCCATCATTATATTATGAGAGGCAGAACGGCCATCCCTACCCAATAACACAAGCTGATATAACCAATTAGCATCTGCCCAGTTGCTTAAGAGTTGTTGTCAAACACGACTTTCTCAAGAGGCTAAGGAAATTTGGCATGTCCCCCACAGCTCTCACCAACTTCTACAGCTGCACTATGGAAGTCATCCTTTCTGGATGCATCACAACTTGGTATGGTTCCTGCTCTGACCAAGACTGCAAGAAGTTACAAAGGATCGTGAATGAAGCCCAGTCCATCACTCAAACCAGTCTCCCATCCGTTGACACTATCTAACTTCTCACTGTCTCGGAAAAGCAGCCATCGTAATCAAGGACCCCACGCACCATGGACAGACTCTCTTTCACCTTCTTCCATCGGGAAAATGATATAGACATCTGAGGTCACGTGCCAATTGACTCAGAACAGCTTCTTCCCTGCTGCCATCAGACTTTTGGATGGACCTACCTTATACCTTACAGTTTTTCTCTACATCCTAGCTATGACTGTAACACTACATTCTGTACCCTTTCCTTCTCACCTATGTCCTCTACAAACGTTATGCTTTATCTATATAGCATGCAAGAAGCAATATTTTCCACTGTATACTAATACATATGACAATAAAAAAACAAATCAAATTTAGAAAAAATGGGTATCCTTGATGCGAAGTACACTTGCAGTAAGGATGCTGAAGTCATATAAACTTTCCATGTATAATCCTACCAGATGGTGTACAGTATTGTGGCACCGTGTGTTAATATTTCATTGTGCTATACTACTGAATGATAGCACTGCAATTTATAACCGTGACATTACACATCAGAAGGATTCTAATTTGCTGAGCTCCAATCTGAAGACAGGGTGGCTTGCCAAAGGCGAGGAAGGGAGGGAGGGAGGAGTGAGAAAATTATTGACCATGGATCACTCCCATCCAGATTTCTTAGAGTTTGTGAACTTAGCAATGAGAGAAGTCTGGGAATCAACTATCAACTTTCAGGAATCAACGAAACGTGATGACAATCTGGAAATAAAGTGTGAAGAAAATTCTGCAAGGTGATTATAAATGTACCAGACTATAACATACTACAACCTTAAACATCGGCAGAGGGCAAAATAATTTTCTAATTATGCAAAGTAGTTAACGAAAATGAAGCCTCACACCTCCATATTCTACCTCCGACTGATCCATTGATTCTCAGTTGTGCGAAAGATGCCATCCCACTCTGAACTATCATGGTGAACAGTCAAAACAGATCAATTTTATTCCTCTGATGGCACGCATCTTCAAAAATCTCAGACTTGCATAACATCAATGCACTCTTTTTTTAAATATCCATTTATTAATTTCTAACAACAACCATAATGAACAACTGTACAGAAAATCATAGGATCCCTACAGTGCAGGAGGCGGCCATTCGGCCTGTCCTACCTGCACTGACCACAATCCTACCTAGCCTCTATCCTCATAACCCCATACATTTAACCTAGCTAGTTCTCCTCGCACGAAAAGGCAATTTAACACAACCAATTCACCTAACTCAAACATCTTTGGACTATGGGAGGAAACTGGAGCAGCTGGAGGAAACCCATGCAGACACAGGAGATTGTGCAGACTCCGCACAGATAGTGACCCAAGCTGGGAGTCAAACCTGGGTCTGTGAGGCAGCAGTGCTAACTACTATGCCACCTTGCTGCTCCTATAAAATAGCTCACAGTGGAACAATAATTTAACGCACGTACATTTGGAAGAGAACAGGAAAGACAGAGGAACAAAAAAGAGAAGCAGGAGGAGAAAGAAAAACTAATAAAGAAAAAAAGATGAAAAATAAATGCCCTCCCCAGCACCCAAAAAATGAATAGTAAGAAAATCACCAACAATCATACGATGGAAATAAAAGCAGACAATGCTGGAAAACCTCAGCAGGTGTGACAGCACATGTTGCAACAGAATAGAGCCAACATCTTGAGTCTGGATGAATCTACATCACAAAGAGTGACCAGGTAAGGACTCAGATTTCCTTCCCTGATGGGTTTTTCTGACAATCGACAATGATTTCATGGTCATCAATAGATTATAAATTCCAGATATTTTTTATTGAGTTCAATTTCCACCATCTGCTGCACAAGGAATTGAACCTGCGTCCCCAGAACATTAGCTGAGTTTCTGGATTAATAGTCTTGTGATAATACCTTTAGGGCATCACCTCCCCTAAAACTGAGGATCAGTTGAGGGAAAGGCTGAGAAGGTGGGACCTTCATGAATAAGCACAACAGGTACAAAAACTGAACCTGCATTGTTGCCATCACTCTGCATCACTAACCAGCTGTCCGGCCAACTGAGCTAAACCGACTGCCCTCCCTTTAAATACAACCAGCATGGGAGACTCTTCCTGTTGCTCAACTCTTTGAGGTTAAGAGAGAACGTTGGCTGGAGAGTTGAACTCCAAAGTGAAACCGTTGGGTGCCAAATTGGCATGGTACACTTTTTGATGTCAGGATCTGCCAGCAATGCATACTCCCGATAGGCGATAGTTGAGTGCTGCTAACATTCTCACAAAGATGGTGCCCTCTGTAATTCACGACAGAGGTGTATACTCATGTATCAGATGGCATCTTAGTCCCTGAACGGTGCTCATAGCCTCCAAACAATGGATGCTTCTGCACGTGTAGCTTCCCTGTTATTGGTAAACCACCAAACTCCATATTCATTACAGAGGTGAAGATTTATCAAATTATGAAACCTTCCTAAAGTTGGCTGAGAAACATTTCACTCACGATGGAGAAGAAACTTTTTGGTGTACATGGAACAGGTCTTGTGAATTACTTGTATCCAGAAACTAAGGCTTATTTTTTTTCTATTGGCGTGGTTGGTGGGGAGCCAAAAGTGAAAACATCAGCTCGGATATTCATGCGGGCTTAAGGGACACCAACCAGCATACTTTGACACCTTGCAAAACGTGCATCTCATCCATGTATCTGGGACTTTAGTCTTTTCGCACAGGGGTTAGGACCAAGTGCATCATGTAAGCCATGATGAAGTATATGTGAAAAGCGGGTGTGGAGGAGGGCCGGTTTGAGGGCCCATCTCAATTCTCTAGCACACTAGTCCAGTTCCCAACATTGCTTCAGAACCACCTAACCCTTATGCTTCATTCCGTTTACTCCTCCCACCTACTCCACATGCTCCCTCAAATTCCCCATGCCACATCCATATCCCCAATGTACCTTCCATAGTCAGTCAACCAGCATATATTATAGGAGATGTGTTTTAACAATGGGAATTATTCTAGGCACGGGAAAGAGAATAAACCTCTAACAAATTAATAAAACTTTGAAGTCCAATACACTATCATTGATCCTCAAAATAAAAACTACCCTAGTGCGCAAAAAAATTGTACTTGTTTAAGTGGCAATTAGAATTGAAAACAAACACAAAACCATACCAAAGGAATATTCTATTATTATTTCCATTGTTCTTGGAGTATTAATTCATCTGCAAAGCTAAAGTCACTAAAGCTTTTGAAACCCAGCCCAGCATTCACAATTGCTGCAGCTGAAATAA
Source organism: Sphyrna mokarran (assembly GCA_024679065.1). NCBI lineage: Eukaryota > Metazoa > Chordata > Chondrichthyes > Carcharhiniformes > Carcharhinidae > Sphyrna > Sphyrna mokarran. The sequence continues at coordinate 32,953,432 of JAGIQG010000020.1, forward strand.
TAGAAGCTTCAAACTACATTGCTTGAAAATTACAGAGCAGAACAGTGTCTCATTTCCCTTTCAAAGTTAAATGCCTGTCAATAAGTGGAGGGGAGCTTGTGCAATGATATTTTCAACTTTTAAAAGTAAGATTTTTTTTAAAACAGCCAAAGCTATCAGTCATTTTAAATTGCGATGCAGAGCATGGCAGCAAAGGCAAACAGGACATTTCTCTTTTTTTTTTAAGTATTATGACACTTTGGAAAGATACAGTAATGTATGACAACAATTACACAATGATGGTCGATGGAAGTCCCAACTTTCCTTTGCAGGACAGATCCCGATGATGAATCATGGCACTGCATTAAAGAATCACTACATTAAGATTGACATTACAATATAATTTTGAATAGTAACATTTGAAGGTGTCAAATCATTTTATGCTCATCTTTCAGAATGTTCCCAACACCTTAGCATGCAGTGGTCACAAACTCTCCAAGAAGATGTGTTTCTTTAGGACTTCCAGCATATAAAAATAGTGTGCAGGAGGAAATACAATTTTACTGTGGTATTCAAATGGGGACCCCGATCTCAAAAGTGGTGTGTGCGCATTTTGCATTCAAGGTCTTCTTGACATGTCGAAAGATCACTCAAAAATGAGAGGTCGGGAAGCAACAGGAAACCCCACAAAAAAAGAAGCTAAGTTCAGCACTGCATGACCCAAACCAAACCTCCAATGGATGACAAAAGCCCGGCCCATATTATCAAAACAGATACCTTCCTGACCAAGAGAACACAACATCGGTTGGCGGCTTCATATCCTCTTGATAGCCACTCACCAGAATCCATGTCCTTTTTCATTAAAACACTGAAGTGAATTACTCACCTCACGATCTTTTAGCTTCATGGCCAGCACTAGCTGGAGACGGTGGTTGTTTAGGGCCTCTCGGTAGTTGCCGCTGGAGAAGAATGCCGATCCCAGGTTACCATGGGCTCGACACTCGCCCGTATGGTCACCTAAGTAAAGGAAAGCAAGAAAGAAAACAAAACTTAAGCATCAAGCTCAAATATCACACACAGTTTGAAGAACTTTATTCATCTTGATCAACACTGAGCTCTCAAACTGCTTATTTAAGCTGAACTTAAAGGAAATAATTTCAAAGTTAAAAAATACTTCTCGCCCAGTTTCTGATCCTTTTCTTCTGAAAATGTCCTTTTTGGACACATTATTTTGCCAAAGTGAAAAATTTAATGAATGAGTTTAGGCATTAAGTGCTAATAAGCCATCTGAACATTGAGCCATAGTTGAGTTGAGTTGAACCAACTCTTGTCCTTGCCTACTAACTACCAACACACGTTTTACCACGGGCCATTGCACAGGTAGAAGAAAGAGGAAATGTTAGGGCTGTGTATAACTACCATCATCTTAAAACTTTCAATTGAAATCATCTCCTCTAATCTGTAGGAAAAAAAGCCAATTTTACGTAACCTCTCCTCATAAATGAACCCATAAACCTCAATGTCAATCCACTGGATTTACACTGAATGTCTTTCAAACCAACATATCCTTCCTCAGGTATCAGGACCAAAAATGAATGCAATATATCTGACCAAGGTTTTGCACAAGTGAAGCATTGCATTCTTCTCTTGTATTCTATTTCCCTTGAGAGAAAGGCCAACATGCTTTTTTAATTGCATTCTTCATGAATGAACCACCTCTCAGTAACGTGCGTACATAACATCCAAATCATTCTGTAGCAGCTTTTAGTCTCTTTCAATTATATGTTTTTATTAGACTTTATTCAGGGCGGCATGGTGGCACAGAGATTAGTACTGCTGCCTCACTGCGGTAGGACCCAGGTTCAATACTCAGCTAGGGTAACTGACTGTGTGGAGTTTGCATGTTCTCCCTGTGTCTGCGTGAGTTTCCTTCAAGTACTCCAGTGCTCTGTCAATCAGAGCAAACCATTTCCTTACCTCCCAATCGGTTAACAATTGTTACAATCTCCATAAAACTCTATAACTTGTATTAAAAATTCAAACTTCCAGTTAATAACTGAAAGAATGACACAAGGTTTCAAGTTTTAAGAGTTTGACTGTAACAAAAGACTAAAAGCACTCTTGCCCAATATTATCTTTTATGCGATTTATACCTCAAGGCACAAAGCAGAACATTCTCTTTTTCTTTAAGCACAACTAAAAACACACTTTACAGATATACTTTGCACTGTCCTTTAAGTAGGCATTCCATTCTCCTGGGGCACGCAAAGGTGATTCTTAGTTCCTGAGGGTTCACTACTGCTCTTTTCCCTTCTCAACCTGAGAAACTTTAAGCTCAGAACTGCCTTTCATAGAATGATAGAAAATAGGTGCAGAGGAAACAACTCAGCCCTTCAACTGTTCATTATGATCATGGCTGATCATCCATTTCAATGTAGTTTCTCCTTCCTGAAGAACCTTCCTCTAGCAGAAGCTGGGCAAATCTTCCAGTCTCATTTTTTACTCATTAATGTGGTCTTTTTGATCAAAGTAAAAGCTCTCATTCACATTCCTGTGTGTGAACTACAGAGATCTTCAGCCTTGAGTTGCTCTCTTTCTTTTCTGAATCTTGGAAACCCAATCCCCTCAAAGCCCATCTATGTGGAAAAATGAATTACACAATATTCAGATCCAGGGCAGCACAGTGGTTAGCACTGCTGCCTCACAGCAGCAGAGATCCAGGTTCAATTCCAGATGTGTGGGTTAGGATGGATGGATTTGCCATTTTAAATTGCCCCTTAGTATCAGGGGAATTAGCAGGGTAACATGGGTTACGGGGGTATGGATTTGGTGGGATTGTTATTGGTGTAGGTTCGATGGGTTGAATGACCTATGTATGCACTGTAGGGATTCTGTTAGATAGAAATGATGATAAGCCATCTTTTATCATGGAGGTAAAATGACAATTTAAAGCACAACTATTGACAACCTGAGATTCTTAACAGTTTTTTAGAACTTTGCAGACTCAGAGTCCATCTACTGTAAACATACAAGCTGCTGCATTGTCTTCAAGTGCAAATACCTGCATTTTCATCCTTGTAAAAAAAATTGGGCCTCTTTTAATCTCTAACAATCAAACCACCTACACTTGGTGTCAGATAGACTTCAGAATAGGTCACATGAATTCATCCTGGCTTCTTCATTTCACCTTAAATCAAAGGCAGTGACCCGAAACATAACCATCTTTCAAACTTCATGATTGTAACACAACCCATGTCACTGGGGTTACCTCGAATTCCAGGAGGTTTCATTTTTGTTAATAGTTTTTTGTATTTTATTTGGTATCTCCTGAAATTCCACAAAGACAATGTGCATTGACATTCCTCTAAGTTATTGACCTCTTTAAAAAAATTCAACTAGATTTTCAGGTCAACTTGATGGCACAGTGATTAGCATGGCTGCTACACAGCACCATGGATCTGAGTTTGATTCTGGCCTTGGGTATCTGCCCATATGGAGTTTGCACATTCTCCCTGTGTCAGCGTGTGTTTCTTTCGGGTGCTTCAGTTTCCTTCCGCAGTCCAAAAATGTGCAGGTTAGGTGGATTGGCCAAGTTAAATTGTCCCTTAGTATCCAGAGATGTGTAGGTTAAGTGATTAGCCATGGTAAATGCATGGGGTTATGGGGACTGACAATGGGCTGGGGGTGAACCGACTCTGGGTGGGATGCTCTTTCAGAAAATCTGTATAGACTCGATGGGCTGAATGGTCTCCCCTTCTGTAGTGCAGGAGTTCAATTTACCTGCCATAACCTACCCTTCACAAATCCATGCCGATTCTTTTGGAGCAGGTCATATTTAAGTGCTCACCACGTCACTGGTGATAAATTCCAATAACTTGCCCACGATCGATATTAAACTGAGTGGTTGGTAGTTCCCTGGTTTCTATCCCACATCCATTCTTCAATAATGGAGTAGCATTTGCAAATTTTCAATCTGAAGGTACAAATTGTAAAGCTCGAGAGCTTTGGAAAATTATGACCAACAGGTCTGCAATTTCCTCCATTCTTTCTTTTAATACTCCAGGGTGGAAAATATTAGATCCTCAAGATTTTTCTATCTGAAATCCCATCAACTGCCCATTAGTTTTATTATAGACTTATAGTAAATCTTCTATCCTTCTTGCGTCAAATTATTTTTAGGTTCTCTGGTGCCACTGGTGTTTTGTTCCTCACTCGACAATGGAAATTGATACTAAATACATATTTAATAAATCTCTATATTATCCAATATAGTATTACATCCTCCTTCCTTTAATGGACCCACATTTCCTCCACTATTCCCCTTCTCTAAATATAGTCATAAAATCATTTATTGCTAGTTTTCCTATCTCCTTCAGGCTTATTTTTCATATTGCCTTTTCAAATCACATGATTTTCCTTGTTTTTTTTGTTTTTCTTTATATAGTTCCCAGTCTGTTGGATTGCCACTTGCCCAGGCCAATGTATTTCGTGACTCATTGACTATTGAAGCTTAATTGCACAAGTGTAGCCTGGAACTGAACTGGACGTTTTTTGATCTGTGTGGCTAAGTGTTCGTCTGAGGTTGCATCTTCACCCATCAATCCGCTCGCTGGGGGAGCACAGATTCTTAATCTGCTAAATTTATGCTGCTGCTCTTGTCAAAGTTAACTCACCTCCCAATTATGTCACTCGCTCGAACTCACAGTGCAAATAGCAAGGTGGAGATTCACACCATGCGATCATTACTGCAAAATTCTATTGAGAAGGCGGATTATATTAAGCCAGGCATTAACGTTTATAAGATTTTTGAATTGCTGAATATCAGAAACACAAAGGATGCTCCTGAATTTAACGGAGGTGAGGCATTTATTTGCCAAGTTGGTCCACAGCACCTTTGAACAGACTGTTAACTCTCAAGGGTCAGCACTATTTATGATAAGTAATTAACCCTGGATTCCTGCAGACCTATTTAATTACTAGTCTGGTGTCATCCATCATGCGTTTCAAAAGCATCAAACCTCAGGAGTGACACACATCAGGGAGTCACATTGTCAATTCTCCTATGGCTGTAGGATAGGATATAATGGCTGACTGAAATATGTGCTTACCTGTTATTTTATCAAGTGTCTAATTGACTAAATCCGAGCAAATCAAAACAGCAAGAAGTACCATCAAGGAATAAACGATGGATCATCTCTTTTTCTCAGCCATGCATCAAAAGCTAACAAGTATCGCAAAACTGAAGACGTGGTTAGGGTAATGTCTTTACTGTTTTCAGCTGCATTTCCCTTCTTCTTTTATAATTAAAAATATGTTTCACAGATTCTCTATAATGCAGAAAGAGGCCATTTGGCCCATCAAGCCAGCACCAACAACAATCCCACACAGCCCGCATTCCCATAACCCCATGTTTTTACCCTGCTAATCCCCCTGACACCAAGGGGCAATTTAGCACGATCAAAAACCTAATCTGCACATCTTTGGACTGTGGGAAGAAATATATGTAAGACATGGAGAGAACATGCAAATTCCACACAGGCAGTCCCCCGAGGCCAGAACTGAACCCGGATGCCTGCGCTGCAAGGCAGCAGTGCTAACCACTGTGTTGTCTTGAACAACTACAAAAATTTGATTATTTAAATATTATAAGTTACTGCAAAGGATTCCACTTGTAAGAATAAAGGTCATTTAATGATTCAGAAATACCTCAATCTTTCTTGAACGCAGTAACCAGTTGTTCCTTAATTAATGCCTCTAATGCTCTGTCTGGGAGTCTTCCAAATGGCAATCTTTGCGCACTTAATTTATCAATGGTGATCTTTGTGTGATGAATTTAATTGTTTTACTGGTTCAGCCTTGTATTTCTTTATCCTACTCTTGTAATTGCAAGTATGTTATCTTTTCCAGATTGTTAATTATTTGGCAGATCTCAAGCAGAGTAATTACCAGAAGGTTCCAGTGCAGGATGAAAAGCTCAGGTTTTGTCCAGTGTTTTATTGTGATGTCCGCACCAGAGATTAGTTCCAAAGATCTTCTCTGCACTGCATCCTGTGCTGGAAATCTTACCTTGTTTTTCAAAATTAAACAATTTCATAGAATCCCTCCAGTGCAGAAAGAGACCCTTTGGCCCACTGAGCCTGCACTGACAATAATCCCACCCAAGCCCTCTCCCATAACGCCATATATTTACCCTCCTAATCTCCCTGACACCAAGGGGTAATTTAGCATTGCCAGTCAATCTAACCCTCATGTCTTTGAAGGAAACCGGAGCACCCACAGGAGATCCATGCAAACTCGGGGAAAATGTGCAAACTCCACACGGACAATGATCCGAGGCTGGAATTGTACCTGGGTTCTTGGCGCTGTGAGGCAGCAGTGCTAATCACAGTGCTACTGTACCACCCTTTATCTAATATATGATCTGACAAAAAAGCACAGCACAGGCCACCTCTGATCTGTCTTCAATTGTTTTAGCCATGTACATTAAGTTACATTGTGAGCATGATAGCACAGAAACTGGCCACATAGCCCAACTCACCAAGCCAGCATCTTCCATTCTACTAACCCTCTCAGCAAATCCTGCTATTCCTTTCTCCCTCACACACTTTATTTAAATGCATCCATGCTATTTACTTCAAGTGTTCCTGGTAGCCTATTAAACATCTTTATTAACCTTGGATTAAAGACGTTTCTCTGGAACTCCCTGTTTGAGACAGTAGGGACAATGATATATTTATGACCTCTAGTTTTTGTTTCCTTCATATTTGCTTTCTGCAAACCCTGTCAAACCACTTCTGACGTCACCCTTCAGCCTTCCTTTTACTTGACAGAAGGTCACCATCCTGTTCAACTTTTCTTGGTAAGTTTATCTATCCTCTCCATTCTGATATCATCTTTGAATATTTTTGTACCTTTTTCTGAGGCTGTATATCCATTGTTATAACATTGATACCAGAATCATACAAAATACTCCAAATATGATCAAACCCAAGTTTGATGTAACTTTTCTTAATTCATGGGACATGGGCATCGCTGGCTGGCCAACATTTATTGCCCATCCCTAGTTGCCCTTGGAGGGTAGTTGAAAATCAGCCACATTGCTATGGCTCTGGAGGTACGTGTAGGCCAGACCAGGTAAAGATTTCCTTCCCTAAAAGACATTAGATGGGTTTTTTCAACAATGGACAATGGTTTTATGGTCGTCAGTAAATGCTTAATTCCAGATATTTTTTAGTGAATTCAGACTCCACCATCTGCCGTGGCAGGATTCGAACCTGGGTCCCTAGAACATTAGCTGAGTTTCTGGATTAATAATCTAGCCATGATACCACTGGGCCATCGCCTCTCCTAATTCTACCATGAACTCTACAGGCTCTTTTTTAAAAAATTATGACTTCAATAATGCACTTATGGTTATGTTCCAGCCCGAAATCTCTTCAGTCTTTTTTCAGTGTCAGTTTCAGGCTGAAAATTGACATGCAGCTCTCCAGACACATAGCTGAATTTTCTCTCCAGGTTCACACAGAGAATCTGAGGGCATAGATTCTGCCGTCAATCTGGCAGGGCGGAGTTGGCAACATCATCGGCTCCACAGGCTTCCCTTCGAAATAAACTTCACCCTGAAGCCCCGTCCCCTTGATACAGGGATAATTGTACAGATAGTCATCATGTTTACACAGATGCTAATTGCAATAATTTAAATAGAGTAAGGAAAGGCCACCGAACCTGTAGATGCCTACACCTGGCACATCACTCTTTACTGGTCATCAGTGTCTTACAAATCTCTTTCCTAATGTTTCTCACTATTCTGGGATAAACACCAACTATCCTGGGAATTCCTGATACTGATCCCTTTTTTGGATTCATCTTACTTGCCGGTATATTAAAACTTTTTATCTTTTTGATCTCTTATTTGAGAAGGCATCTTATTCAAGAGTGCATTCAAGAGGCAGCTGGAGACAGCAATTAGGGCGAATGGAATAAAGGTTATGGGAAAAAAGCAGGATTAGGCTACTGAGTTGGATGATCAGCCATAATCTTAATGAATGGCAGGGCAGACTCGAAGGGCTGAATGGCCTCCTCCTGCTCCTATCGTCTATGTATGTTTCGACGTATTTACATCGTTCCTTTGAATATTTATGAGAAGTAATCTTTCAAAATATGAACCATCTTCAGTTTCTTGTAGTCTTTACACTCCTTTCTGACAGTCAACTTACTGTTGTTAAAATTTTAGATAAGTCTCTCTCTGCCCTTAACCTGAGAATGTCTTTCTACATTTTTATTGATTAACTTAGGTAAATACATTCCAGCATCTCCTTCTATTTCTCTTCATTTCACTTTTCATTTTGTTATTAATGACTTTGGTTCACTTTGTCTATCTACAGTGTGCAGTCAGCCTATACTTTCAGCATTATACCCTTAAAGATATTCCACTTCCCTTCAATTACATTGTTAACATTTAACGGCACTTACATTTTTAAACAGGTGACGGGTATTTCTACATCTATAAGTTAATATATTTTTATTTGTAAATTTTATTTGAAGATTTATTCTGATTTTATTAATTGGTATGCTCATAAGAGTTTACATGAGGATAACTGAAATAGTGGTGGGGCTGGGTTGACTCAGTACTAAGTCAATAAACTCTCTCTGCAAAGAAAGATTCTGACTTAGTTTTGACTTCACCAACTGGTTAGGATCTGTGTAACACCCTTTATCGAAGTATTGTTGAATTATTTTCAAATTTTACTGTCATATCCCAGACTCCTGACATTAGGGATTCCTGCCTCACAGCTCCAGGAACCAGGGTTCAATTCCCAGCTTGGGTCACTGCTGGTACAGAGTCTACACATTTTCCCTGTGTCCATGAGGGTTTTGTCCGGGTGCTCCGGTTTCCTCCGCAGTTCAAAAGACACACTGGTTAGGTGCATTGGCCATGCTAAATTCTCCCTCAGCATACCCAAACAGGCACTGGAGTGTGGCAACTGAGAGATTTTCACATAACTTCATTGCAATGTAAGCCGATTTGCGACAAATAAATAAAGTTTAAACTTTAATCACTAAAACACCAAACCTAGCTTTTCTAGGTTGATACTTGGTTAATCTCCTGCTCTTATATCTGGCTTTATTCTCTCTCCACAGATGCTGTCAGACCTGCTGAGATTTTCCAGCATTCTTTTGTTTTTGAATAACGAAAAGTAAATGTGTGTTAGAGAGATTTGTGATAGAGAGTGCTTTGCAGAAACAGGACCTCAGCAAACATCAGAACCTGCACTCGCAGTCCAGAATCAGCAATAAGCAACATGTCATCATGGAATGATATGACATGGGAGGCGACTAATTGGTCCATTGTTCCAGTGTCAGCTTTTTGAAAGAGATATCCAATTAGTTCTACTCCTTCACGCTTTCCCCATTGCACTACAACATTCTCTACTACAAATAATTACCCAGCTTTTTGAGAGTGAGAATTGAATCTGTTTCCAGTACCTTCCAGACAGTGCATTCCAGACTATCATCACGCAAATAGATTCTCTGTTCATCTATTTCAGAAGACAATAAGTAGGATGACATAGTTTGTGATGACTTTAGCCAGGCTAATGAGGTTGGCTTACTGGAATATGAACTATCTGATGAGTCCTACCTGGTTGCGCAGAGAAAGGCAGGTCAGGATAGCGACCTCCTCGTGAACCTGCTCCTGGGCCTGGTGAGGCATGCCATCAATAGGTCCAGGCAGCAGGCAATCGACAGGGCTGTCCATCCTGACTGTCTGCCCGTCTACCATGGGCAAGGATCCCTGAAGAAGGAACATGCGGTATCCACAGGCACAGTTGACGACTTCCATGCCCGCTGGGCACCGCAGGTGCTGCGGTGTATTATCGACCCTGATAATCACCTTTTGATTTAATGTTTTAAGTTTCTTCTGGAATTTGTTTTTTGTTAGGGCTGTTCCCGGTCCTTCAGGGGAGCTGCCCTCTTAATTTGTCCTTTAGTGATTTTGAGTTTGTTTTTTTGGTTGGGACCTGAAAGAAGTACCTGATGGGTCCTAATTGATGGTCCAATCAGAAGCTTCATGCTCCCTATTTAAAGCCTTTTAGCCTGCCATAGCAAGGAGCCACCAGGAGTACCAGCTCTGTGTATATATATATCTGGGAAATAAATAAAGAAGTTTTGGTGATGGAACTTTCACCTTTATGGAATTATTTCATGGTTCAAATAAAATTCCCTTTGGAACCTGATCACTTCCTAACATTACTATTATGAGTGATCTGTCTGAAGTCTCATGTCTATATTTCCTTTCCCCAATCATATGGCGCATTTGCATGAGTTTAGCTGGCACTACGAGGATGAAAGGATGGGGTGCGAAGATTATTGTTCTTGCACCATTATTCCTCAGGATGGCATGGTGGCACTGTGGTTAGCACTGCTGCCTCACAGCGCCAGGGACCCGGGCTCGATTCCTGGCTTGGGTCCCTGCCTGGGCAGAGTTTGTGCATATTCCACGTGTCTGCTTGGGTTTCCTCCGGGTGCTTCAGTCTGAAAGACATGCTGGTTGGGTGCACTGGCCATGCTAAATCCTCCCTTAACGTACCCGAACAGGTGCTGCAGCAAATACGGGGATTTTCACAGTAACTTTATTGCAGTATGAATGTGAACGTACTTGTTACACTAATACATAAACATTAACCAAGTCGATTGTACTGAAACTGCTGCTCAAGAAGAACTGCCTTTCAAGGGCTCTACGCTTAGTTTAATGTCCAACGAGTGAGCTCACCTTTATTGCCAAGGGGAATCGAGGATATCTATTTACATTGTGCTGATTTCAGAAGTAATTCTTCCACACCAGTAAAGTAGCTGAATGAAACTGATCTGAGGTAAGTAGCTGCTACTCATGTTTCTGCTCCCTCCAGTCTCCAGTGGACGTTGGCGATAACCTGGCAGCTTCTATGAAGCGCTTTGGGATGTTTTTTGGAGTTAAATGTAATATGTTGTTATAAGTATCTCAAACCATTTTATATTGCTTCCCCAAGCATTCAACAAACTTTCACTTTATCAGGGCCATGAAATTTACTGAATTAAAATGAGAATTCAACCAAGGCCTTCAGGAGTTATACTGCAGTCTGCTGGCGTTTTGTCAAATGTCAACAACCATTTTCAAGGCCTGGAGTGTGCCACTTTAGAACATCAAATTGTTAGCTAAAGGGGTAAAGCAAGTAAATATGAGCTCTGAATAAATACCAAATAATTGACAGAATCCCAGAAAAATGCTGTGCTCTGCAAAAAGCAGTGGTTAGCACTGCTGCCTCACAGTGCCAGGGACCCAAGTTTAATTCTGGTCTCAGGCAACTGTCAGTGTGAAGTTTGTACATTTTCCCCGTGTCTGCGTGGCTTTCCTCCGGGTGCTCCGGTTTCCTCCCACAGTCCAAAGATGTGCGGGTTAAGATGATTGACCATGGTAAATTGACCCTAGTGTAAGTGGGATCAGCAGGGTAAATATGTGGGGTTACGGGAATAGAGCTTGGGTGGGATTGTGGTTGGTGCAGACTCGATGGACTGAATGACCTTCTTCTGCACTGTAGAGATTCTATGATTCTCAATGAATTCTTTGTTTCTTGTTTTACAGTACTATTGCCAGGAGAACTTTTATTGTTTTTTGATTTAATTTTACTAATTTGATTCATCCTCACAGACTTCAATGAATCCAGACTTCAGTGTTTGCTTAACTTTCTATGCTTATTTAATTCTCTCCAACAACGACTGCCAAAACACACTTTGCTTAATTTTGTTTAAGGCCCTACACCATATTTTAGTGAAATATATATCAACATGGCTACTTTCTAAAATTTTAAAAAGTGAATAAAGGCTTTAAAATAGCTGACGCTATACCTGTCTGTAACTCTGAACAAAAGGAACTTTCTGGCACTTAAAGAAGCTGATACCTCGTTATCTTTGAAGAATGCTAATGGCCACTCTGGCTGCAGAGATCAAGTTCAAAGGGAATTATACAAATGATATCTACATTTCCTAAGCCAAGCTTGGCCATTAGAGATAACCAGTCTGCTGAGACAAAAGGCCCTTTATGTTTCTTTCCAAATTCTTAATGGTTGAATATTAACAATCTCAATAATTCAGACAATTTGTCAAATCCGACATGGAGAAGTGGGAGTCACGTCACATAAGCCCCCTAGCTGAAAAACCAGTTACCCTATCTTGCTGGATCACCATTCTGTCTGGCACTTCCCATCTAGAAAGCAACAGGTCAGAAAAAGGGCTCCATCCAGGTTTAAATATTTTTCTGCCCACCCTTTCTCCACCCTGCACCTCACTCTCCTACTATCATTTCTACTGGAACTTCTGTACCAGTGTCCACAAGACTAATTCACCTCTATATGCCTTACCCCATTGTGGAAATCCTCTCTGCTGAAAAAGTGAATTATTCAGCATCTTTACCTGCTGACAAGGATACACTATTGAACTTTGATTCTGGACTGACATGAAACAATAGACAGGATTGTTTCCCTCTCCCCATGTTGCATTTTCCATTAAAGGTGGTGGCTCACCATAGGTTGCTGATGGGGTCTTCTGGTTTCACTTTGTCTCTGCATTTTGCATGGCTCATGCATCCCATTGCCAGGCAATCTACCATGGATACAGGGTGGGAAATAGGGGGTGGGGGACACTTTTGACAGGACTGGAAAATTCCACCCTTTAAGTCTTTGCTCTGGAATCTTTGCTTTGTAACTCTTTCTCTCTTTAACCTCCTTTTATTGGATGATTGCACAGGGGCATTATGTAGCAATACTATCTTCCCATATTTTGAACATGTATAAATAATGTATGCCTCAGAGTTTATCTGCTTCAAGTTTGCAATGAGATTATTAGAAATTGGATCACACCAAAACTTAAGAGTTTGGAAAATATGCTACTGCTTATAAAGGGGAGAATGACCTTGCTGTTTGTGTATGGGTGCTGAGAGCAGGAATCAGAGCTGGTTAAATTAAATCCCCTTCGTCCATAACAATTTAAAATGTACTTAGTAATCTAACAAAGAAAGGAAAACATCAGAAGTGAGTACCAGATCAGAATCTAACCAAGATTGTTCAGATGGTTTTTAGTGGAGAACCAGCTAATTTTATATGGCATTACTGTTCACAAGCACAATGTTGCTAAGCTTTCCATTTAGCATCACTGGTAAGCAGCCCTGGATGAAGTAACTGTTTAAATAGACACATCCAGAGGTCAATTACCATTACTGCAAAAATACTTTCCAAATGGCAACTATTTATTTGTTCCCATGGGAAAAGGCCGAATTATCTCAATATCGCAAAGTCCAGAGGAAACATCTGGCTTTATTTCTCAGAATTCACTTCAATGAGAATGGTCAGCTGTGATGTATGTCAACTACAACACCAATAGTTTGATGAGTGTATCTCAAAACACAAGTCATCATCATGAGGGAGGAAATGTTAGGTGAATTAAAAAGCATTAAGGTAAACAAATCCCCAAAACCACTTGGCACTTATCCCAGATTATTGAGGGAGACAAGAGATGCAATTGCCAGACCTCAAACAGAAATCTTTGTTTCTTTGCTGGGCACTGGTGAGGTTCCAGAGGACTGGAGAATAGCCAAAATTGTCCTGTTATTTAAGAAGGGTAGCAAGGGTAAGCCAGGTGATTACAGGCCAGTGAGCTTGACATCAATGAAAGTGAAACTGTTGGAGAAAATTCTTAGAAATAGGATCTATACACATTTGGAACTGAGTGGTCTTATTAGCAACAGACAGTATGGTTTTGTACATGGAAGGTCATGTCTTACTAACTTAACTGAGTTTTTTGAAGAGATGACAAAAATAATTGACAAGAGAAGGGTTGTGGATGTTGTCTACATGGGCTTTAGTAAAGCATTCAACAGGTTGGCAGGCTGGTGCAAAAGATTAAATCTCACGAGATCAGCAGTGAACTAGCTAGATGGATTCAGAACTGGTTTGGCCATAGACGACAGAGGGTAGGGTGGGTGTTCTTCCGAATGGAGGTCTGTAACTAGTGGCATCCCACAGAGATAGTGTTGGATCTCTGCTGTTTGTAATATACATAAATGACTTGGTAGAAAACATAGCTGGTCTGATTAGCAAGTTTGTGATTGATACTAAGATTGGTGGAATTGCAGTTAATGATGAAGACTGTCAAAGAATACAGCAGGATATAGATAAGCTGGAAAATTGAGCGGATAAGAAAGTCTGGGTTTTGCAGAGTAGGATTTGACTGCATTGATTGACAGTAATATCAGGTGACTAGATGGAGCTAGGCTTATACAAAGAAATCAAGCTTAGAAGCTGCTTGAAGTTATTAAAGAGTAGTGCCTCTCTTTTCCCCTCTCTGAATTTAGAGATTGGAATCTACTGGCAAATAAGTCTCTTTCTCTGAGATTCTGCTGATTGGGATGGATCTTTTTCTGAAGGTTGCTGTATAAGAAATTAGAAGACAGGTGTCTATCTGGATTTTTGTCCAGAGACGTTAAAAGGCTGGAAATCTAACATTTGCTTGAGCATATCAGTTTTTGTTGCGAACTGATTCTAAAAAGAGAATTTATGCCTTAGCTTAAATTGGAAGTATACAGATTGCTAAGAAGTATGTGAAAAAGTTTGCCTTGTCATAGTTCCCAATTGATAGAAGTTATGCTAATTCTTTTTGTACTTTTAACCCTGTTCTTAAATAAAGTTTGTTCTGATAAAAGATTCCTAGTAGGCCAATTGAATCATACCTGGGGAAAAATATCTTATGCTCACCCTAATGCCACACTCAAAGAGAAAAGTTAGCGTCTGGGCTAATGTCGTAAAATAACCTAGAGTTTCTTATCTGGTCCCTAACAGACATCACAGCCGGCATTCTCCCATCCTGTTCGCCACTGGAATTCGCACCATGTAAAGATCCATTGAAGTGGAGCGGGAATTTCTGGTTTTCAGGCAAGTGCGGCCAGAGAATCCTGCCCCTTAGGACAGAATTTCACAAATTTGCTCATATTCCAAAATGCTGGGGGTCTCTTGGACAACAGTGGTTAGATATCACCTCAAATGCATTTGCGCCATTGCGGTGAAGAAAACACTCTCACCACAGCTTCCATTTTATCCACTTTTAGCCAAACATGAAACCTTTGTTTGTAATTTCACCAGTCCTCTATGTTGAGGTTGAACTTCCCCCATTGTCCCCAGATGTGCCTTCAGTATCATTTATTTAATGACACAAAATACTGTCCTGCTGTGTACCACGTGCACATGCAGCAATCTTTCAAATTACTCAAACCTCCTCAAAATCAATTTTAGAAATTCCAGAAACGTGCCAGAACGATCTTCAGTCCTTAATATCTCAAATGAATTCTACTAGACAATTCCTTTCCAGCCTCTTTAACACCTTTCTGTTGTGTACTGCATCAAGCAAGACTAACACTTGGACCCACATCAGGCAGCCATTACTGAACAATAACTTTACTCACACCTGCCTGGCAGTGACGGCAATAAAACACAAAAACAGATCTTGCAACATAATACATTAATATTTAGATATTGCCTTTGAAAAGATTCCAAAAGCTGTTTTTGAACAGCCTGGCCACAAAATGTCTTTGGCTGGTTCTTGAAGAATACGAGGCCATGAAGCTCTTGATGACTTAGTTATAAGACATTATACATATGAGCATTCATAACATTGATCATTTAATAGACTGTAAATCAACCTTCTCTCACTCAAGTAAAGGGAAAGAAAGAAACTTGCTCCCCACCCCGTAGATACCACAATTCCACAAATTAATCTCTGCGTGGTCCTTGAAAGGGATTCGTCATTTAATTTTTCTTTAGTTTGCTTTGGCAATTTCATACAGGAGGTAAAAAAAAAAATTGCATTAACTATCATTGTCCAAATAACGGCTTTCTAATTTGGAGTGCTGCAATTTCTCAGTCTTCACCAATTGCCTGAAGGGCAGGATACCAGAATAACAAACAGAAAATTTTGAAATGCTCTTTACATAGCCAATCCTGTATGTGTTTAGTAGAAAATCCTGGGGTATTATGTTATCCACCTCCCCACTACCTGCTGTACGTAGTTCCAAAACTTGGTAATGTTCATTACACTCAAAAAAAAAAGGCAACTCCAACTATATTCTACAAATGGCAGTTCACAGGTTGCTGGCATGTAGTGGGGAGAGGGAATGTTCTGGGAGTTTTAGAGGGCTCCTCTTTTCAGTTTCTTCATTTAAATAATAATGGACGCTATGCATCCCAGACATTCTCATAAATTCATAGAATCATACAGTGCAGAAAGTGGCCCTTCAGCCTATCGAGTCTGCATTGACCACAATCCCATCAGGCCCTATCCCCATATCCTTACATAGCTTACCCTCTAATCTACACATCTCAGGACAGTAAGGGGCAATTTTTTTAGCACAGCCTATCAACCTAACCAAACATCTTTGGACTGTGGGAGGAAACCAGAGCACCCAGAGGAAACTCACGCACACACTAAGAGAATGTGCAAACTCCACACAGACAGTGACCCGAGCCAGGAATCGAACCCAGGTCCTTGGAGCTTGCTAACCATTGTGTTACCATGCCACCCTTGAATGATTAATTCTTCCACCTTCTTCCATTGGAAGAAACATGTAGAAGTCCGAGATCACATGCCGAATGATTCAAGAACAGTTTCATCCCTGCTGCCATCAGACTTTGAATGGACCTACCTCATACTAAGTTAATCTTTCTCCACATCCTAGCTATTGTTAGAATATAACTGATGATAACAGTGTATCTGTTGCAATGTGACCAATGGTAACAAACTGTAAGGGTCAGCTGACACAGGTAAACCATGTAACCAATGACAGAATGATATAATGACGAGCTGACTCAGTATAAATTTGAACATGTTGGGAATTGTGGGGAGCTTGAAATGGCCCAGGGTGAGACTCCAAGTTTGGAGTAATGAAGTTTCTTTATTAAATCTTTTCTTTGATTGAGAAGTTGGAATAAGTTTTGTTTTTTTTTTGTCTATATTTGAAGAGTTCTGGATAATCAGTTATGAGTGTAACACTACATTCACTTTTCCTTCTCCCCTATGTATTCTATGAATGGTACATTTTGTCTGTATAGTACGCACGAAGGAATACATTTCACTGTATACATGTGACAATAATAAATCAAATCAAATTAAATCAAAATAATAGCATGGCAGTTCTGGAAAGTAGCAGGAACTCAAACCACAAAGTCCAGAGATAAAGAGAGACAGAGCCCAGAGGCAAAATATTGTCAGAGATATTTCAAAGCTATAAATAGGAGAAATAAATATAATCACTTATTCGCAAATATTGTGGTTTTTTTCTTCTAAGTTACTAGCTTTATGTTCAACAGTAAGTTCACCAGTCAAATGGATTTTTAAAAACACATTTGTAGTGTTTTAATTCTTGCCTCTTTTTTCTTTTATTGGCAAATGTTGCTGACTGCTCAAGCCTGATTCATTGTTTTCATTCGGTCCATAATAGTTCCTCACTGGTAGCTCCAGATTTTGACCTATTTGATTTATTGATTTGATTTGTACTGTTGTTGCTATTTTACTAATGCAAAATTGAGACCAGGCAAGTGCATGTGTGACACAGTAATCTTTTCTGTTACACAATATTAAATAGTGATGTGCAAAATATATCCTAAACAGCAGATTTTTGTAGAATATAGAGATGGTTAGATATTGGCTACCTAGAAGTGAATTACAGACTGGAATTGAATTGAGGAGTTCAGACAATTTATATTCATAACTCCCCTGATAACTAACTACCTGTGACAACATTCCAAATGGGTTCTTGAGGATTTCCCTATACAGTACTGCTAGTGAAATTGGAAATATTTCAAACATAGAGGTGGCAATTTCACTGATAGAGGAAATCTTCACAAATGCATCTTTACTATGGCCAGACAAAATCTTAATAATGGGCCCCAGGCAATGAGTTACAGACTGTAATCAAATCAAAGGAGTCTATCGATAGAACAACAGCACTGAGGAGTTCCACATGGCGGCACAGTGGTTAACACTGCTGCCTTACAGTGCCAGAGATCTAGGTTCAATTCTGGCCTCGGATCACTGTGTGGAGTTTGCATATTCTCCCCAGGTCTGCGTGGATTTCATCTACTCGCTCCATCTTCCTCCCACAGTCAAAAGATGTGTAGATTAAGTGGATTGGCCATGCTAGACCCCTAAGCGTCCAAAGACAATAGTAGATTAGATGAATTGGCCATGCTAAATTTTGGATAAAATAAGTTTGGATTGGGGAGAGTAGATTTTAGTAACACAAGACAGGATTTGGCCAAGGTAGACTGGGAACAGCTACTAATGGGCAAATCTACAGAACAGGAATGGGGAGGGAACAGTCAAAAAGGAAATGGGGAGGGTGCAAGCCAAGCATGTTCCCTCCACGGTGATACAGTCATAGAGTCATACAGGTTTACCGCATGAAAACAGACCCTTTAACCCAACTTGTCCATGTAACCTTTTCTTTTTTAAAACCCCTAAGTTAATCCCATGTTGCCCATGTCCCTCTATACTTACTATACCCACGTAACTATCTAAATGCTTTTTAAAAGACAAAATTGTACCAACCTCTATTACTATCTCTGGCAGCTTGTTCCAGACGTTCACCAGCCTCTGTGTGAAAATATTGCCCTTTTGGATATTTTTATATCTCTCCCTTCTCACCTTAAACCTATGCCCTCTAGTTTTAAACTCCCATATCTTTGAGAAAAGATATTGACTATCTAGCTGATCTGCACCCCTCATTATTTTATAGACCAGTACAAGATCACCTCTCAGCCTCCTATGCTCCAGAGAAAAAAGTCCCAGTCTACTCAGCCTCACCTTATAACTCAATCCATCAAGTCCTGGTAGCATCCAAGTAAACTTTTCTACACTCTTTCTAGTTTAATAATATCCTTTTATTTAATAGTTTAATATTTTCACACAGAGGCTGGTGAACGTCTGGAACAAGCTGAAAGTGGAGTCACAGGTGGACAAAGTGGTGAAGAAGGCATTTAGCAGGCTTGGTTTCATCAGTCAGAACATTGAATACAGGACTTGCAATGTCTTGTTGAAGTTGTTGAAGACAATTGTGAGGCCACACTTGGAATATTGTGTGCAATTCTGCTCACCCTATTGTAGAAAGGATATTATTAAACTAGAAAGAGTGTAGAAAAGTTTACTTGGATGCTACCATTAGTAACTGTTCCCAGTCTACCTTGGCCAAATCCTGTCTTGTGTTACTAAAATCTACTCTCCCCAGTCCAAACTTATTTTATCCAAAATTTAGCATGGCCAATTCATCTAATCTACTATTGTCTTTGGACACTTAGGGGTCTAGCATGGCCAATCCACTTAATCTACACATCTTTTGACTGTGGGAGGAAGCTGGAGCAAGTAGATGAAATCCACACAGACCTGGGGAGAATATGAACATGTACCCCTAGATCTCTTTGTTCTGTAACTCTCCCCAATGCCTTATCATTAACTAAGTAAGTCTTGCCCTGGTTCAAAATGCATCACCTCGCATTTGTCTAAATTAAATTCCATCTGCCATTCTGCTGGTGACAGGTAGGATTAACAAGCCCACAGAACCATGGATAACCAGAGATATTCGGGATAAAATGAAAAGGAGAAGAAAAACCTTTAAAAAGCACAAGGGCAGCAAATCAGTGGAGGCATTAGTAAGGTATAGAAAGTTCAGGGTGGAGCTTAAGAAAGCAATTAGGAATGCAAAGAGGGAATATGAAAAAGCCCCAGCTGGTAAAAGTAGGCAAAATCCCAAGATATTCTATAAATGTATCACTGGAAAGAGGATAATCAGGGAAAGAGTAGAGCCCATTAGGAACCAAGGAGGCAATCTGTAGGTGAAGCCAGAGGACACTGGTAGACTGTATCCATCTTCACTACCAACATGAGAATGATGGTATGGAATTCAAGGAGAGAGGTTCTAAGGTTCTTGAGGAAATTGACAGAGAGAAGGATAAGGTATTAAAGGTTTTAGCAGCCTTAAAAGTGAATAAATCTCCAGGTCCAGATGAATTATGCCCTAAACTGCTGTGGAAGGCAAGGGAGAAGACTGCAGGGGCTTTGACCCAAATTTTCAATTCTTCTCTGGCAACGGAGGAGGTGCTAGATGATTGGAGAACAGCTAAAGCTGAGATAGTTCTGCAATTTCAGAAGAGTTGTAGAGATAAACCAGAGAATTATAGACCAGTGAGTCTCACATCAGTGGTAGGGAAACTATTAGAGGAACTTCTGAAGGAGAACATCTAACTCCACTCGGAGAGGCAAAGCTTGATCAATGAAAGTCAGCATGGCTGCATAAGAGGGTGGCCATGCCTAACAAATTTTGACTGAATTTTTTGAGAAGGTGACCAGGTGAGCAAATGAGGGTAATGCAGTCAATGTAGTTTATATGGATTTCACCAAAGCCTTTGACAAGTTTCCACAAAGGAGACTTGTAAAGAAGGTAAATTCACACGGGACGCAGGGTAATTTGGTAAAGTGGATTCAATATGGGCTCAGTTTAGGAGACAGAGGGTAATGATAGAAGACTGCTTTAGTAGCCAGAAGCCAGTGTCCAATGGTGTCACACAGGAATCTGTGTTGGGCCTCCTATTAGTTGTCATTTATAGAAATGACATTGGTGACTATGTGGGGGGTAGGATTAGTAAGTTTGCAGATGACACAAAGATTGGATGGGCAGTTAACAGTGAGGCAAAGTGTCATGTAGATGGAATGGTCAAATTGCTAGAATAGTGGCAGATAGAATTTAACCCTGAAAAAGTGAGGTGACACACTTCGGAAGGAGTAATTTGACAAGAAAGTACTGAATGAATGGTAGGACACTAGGAAGTTCTGTGAAACAAAGGACCTTGGCTTGTTTGTCCACAGATCTCTGAAAACAGAAGGGTATACTGATAGGGTGGTGAAAAAGGCATATTTTGGGATACTTGCCATTATCAAGTGACAGATAGATTACGAAAGCAGGAAGTCATGTTGGAGTTGTATAGCACTTTGGTGAGGCCACAGCTGGAGTACTGTGCACAATTCTGGTTGCCACATTATCAGAAGAATGTGATTGCACTGGAGGGAGTGAAGAGGAGATTCATCCGGACGCTGCCTGGAGTGGAACATTTAGGTTATGAAGAGAAGTTGCTTAGGATTCGGTTGTTTTCATTGGAGCAAAGAAGACTGAGAGGCGACCTGATCGAGGTATACAAGATTATGAGAGACATGGACAGAGTGGATAAGGAGCAGCTGTTCCCCTTTGTTAAAGGGTCACTCTCAAGGAGACACAGGTTCAAGGTGAGGGGCAGGAGGTTTAGGAAGATGCAAGGAAAAACTTTTTCCACCCAGAAGGTGGTGACGATCTGGAATGCACTGCCTGGGAGGGTGATGGAGATGGGTTGCCTCACATCCTTTAAAAAGTATTTGGATGAGCACTTGGCACATCCTAACATTCACGGCTAAGACAAAAGAAAAATATAGCGAATGCTGGAATCTGTAACAAAAACAGAAAATGCTGGAAAATCTCAGCATTTGGGTTTCCTCCAGGTGCTCTGCTTTCTTCCCACACGCCAAAGATATGCAGGTTAAGACATGCTAAATTGCCGCTGAGTGTCAGGGGAATTAGCAGGGTAAATACCTGGGTTTATCGGGAATAAGGTGACACTATTGTGGGTGCGGGCTCAACAGGCCAAATCTGAACTGTTAGGATTCTATGATTCTAAGTCTTGGCTCACTCTTACCCTATCCCAGGGCCGCCATGCAAAATTGGTCTCAGGTTTTAATATTGCTGAAAGGTAAAATCGGAGAAATTGAGTCTGTCCTTCTACTATCTTTATCACAATTTAATTAAGCGCGGCTGCGGTATTCTCGCGTCTCTTGTGTTACATTACAACTGCTCTGAGACACGACAGGAAGCACCTGCTTTAAAAAACAGCCTCTCATCTGCCCAAAAATCCCCAAACCTATCAAGTATAAATCGATGATCTAATCACCAAACCCACAATTTACAGTACACATTGGCAGCTCTACATCTGCAGGTTAAACATGTTCCCCTTTCCTTGTTAATTTGAACTCAATTTTCACCAAGAGTACATTTGTACCTTTCCACATTAACGTAATTAATCATAACTTAAAACTTCAGAATGACTGGATTGGTAATGTTAAATTAACTTTTGAAGTCTCACAGCATTCCAACATTTTAGATTTTGCAATCAATTTATTAGATGGACAATTGCAATGTTTACCTAAAGTCTTGGCCACATCGAAGTCCTGCTGCATATAGCCAATACTCTTCTCTGTATTCCCTAAGGCCCAGTAAGCACTGCTCAGGGCAGAGAACACTGAGCCACGAAGCTTCAAGCTGCATGTTCCAATTTTCAGGGCAGCCTCCAGAACGACGACAGACGCACCGTGGTGCGCGGCTGTCAGCAGCTCCTGGCCAATGACAGATACGACCACAAAAGGGCTTTTGTCCAATTTCATTTTCTGTAGCTTCTGATAGGTGGGTTCCAGGGACTCTGCAAGCGAATCAGACATTACAATCAATAGGTTTTAGTGAAATAACCGCAGGTCATTGAATTACACCAGGATTAGAAATGTGGCCATTGTGGTTAGCAAACACTACTTTAATTTGGTCACTCATTTCAAACTCCATTCATGATGGTGGCACGGTGGCTAACACTGATGCCTCACAGTGCCAGGGACCTCGGTTCAATTCGGGTCTCGGGTCACAATGTGTGTGGAATTTGCACATTCTACCCATCTCCGCATGGGTTTCCTTCGCTAACTCTGAACGCTCCTATTGAGCAAAAATGTGTAAATTAGGCGGACTAGCTATGCTAGATGTGCAGGGTTACTGGGATAGGACAGGAAGGCTGCTGGCCTGGGTTAAGTTCTGATCAATAAGGGAATTAAAGGTTATGGGGAACAGGCAGGTAAGTGGAACTGAGCAACTATCAGATTAGCCATGATCTTAGTGAATGAAGGGGCAAGCTCGAGGGGCTAGATGGCCTACTCCTGCTCCTATTTCTTATGTTCTTACGTTCTTATGTGTGCAAAGAAAATGGGGCCTTATTTTTGTACCAGAGGAAGAATCTGAAGAAGTGCACAGTTCTGATAGAGGAGCTTGAAAAATAAGTATCATTGCTTATTGGCAATCAGTTGGTACATTGTACGGCCCTTTTGAATAGAGTTAGAAATTGAATGAATGCTGCTGTGTATGTAACATATTCCAGTTTTCTAGTCAAGTATTATCAGAACATTAAATTTCTCTCACTGCAGACATGAATGTAAATTAAGGTGTACATGAATAGTTCACCATGCAAACAGGGTATTTATTGATGGCTCATCAATAGCAGCCTCCTTCTGCACTATTGGATTCTATGTCTATGTCTTTTCTTCACAGGAATCAGCTTCATGAACCTTCAATGAACAGGATAATTAGACTAGGTGTATACCCATGATTTGGCAAAGAATGTGTGTGCGTGTGTGTCGATTAGCACATAGGTGTACATCCAGGCTTCAGCATAAGGTGGTTCACTGCGGTAAAGTGTGTTTTAGCAACATGAGCTGCAATCTGTTACTGATTTTAGTTGGAGTTGCACCTATTTACTCAAAGAAGTTAACAAACAAACCTCACTCCAATTTGAAGATGACACTCGCAGGAGAACAAGAAAGACGTACAGAGAGTGGAACAGAAATTCCGATTGAAGATTCTACATCAGCGCGTGAGAGGATTTGACTGCACCGGGATAGGCTAGTGCATTCCTCCGCGTGTCCGACTGGTGATTATTTTCCACAGTATTCTGCGTGATCTTACCTCGCAGTGGAGACTTCATGGCTGCTTCCACCATCCCGACCAGCAGCTGCAAGCTTTTCGGATCTTGGGCCAGCCCGGATGCAAATGCAGCCAGCGCGTCTGCATGGCGGCCGAGATACTGGAGAGCAACACCCTGTCGGAAGTATGCCTGCAAAGGAGGACAGAGACGGCGTTGAGTGACAGCTGCGTGGTTCCTGAGACTCTATCTCTAAAACCACACACAGTGAGATGAATGCATCATTTATTCACCAAGGGCTTGTGTATTTTCTCCATGGGCTTGTGTATTTTCATAGAGTCCACTCCTCCTTTGTGCAAACAACCGCTCCCTCACCCCCGCCCACAGCACATTTAATTATTTTGCCCGCCATTTTTGTCTAAAATCCTCTTAGTGTGTCTAAGAGGATTTGTCACATCTGCTGTGCTGTGTTTCACGGTGGCAGAAGTGGCACATCAATGGCCAGTGGCAGAATCTTCTATACCCGCCATTGTCAAAGGGGTTTCTCATTGTAAGCAACCGCCCACCCTCCCTGCACGCCAACCACCAGGAAAGCTCCAGTGGGGGGTTCACTGTCGCTGGAACTGGAAGATCCTGCCTGTGAGAACTGCTGAAAAACTCTGGCCACTGAGTTTGCTGTTCTTTACAATCTTTGCCGAAATCATGTACCAGTTCTGGATTGTTACAATCCTATCAAATTGCCAAACAAAGGGCAAAAACGCACTCATTGGCAATCACAGAATCATTATTCATTGAACCCTGGGATGGGACAACTTCTATTAAATAAAGTTTATTTTATTAGTTTCAAGCAAGCCTACATTAACACTGCAATGAAGATCTCCTAGTCACCACATTGTGGCACCTGTTCGGATACACTGAGGGAGAATTTAGCATGGCCAATGCACCCAAACAGTACGTCTTTCGGATGACAGGAGGAAACCAGAGCATACAGAGGAAACACATGCAGACATGGGGAAAACATGCATACTCTGCATAGACAAATCAGGAAATGAACCCGGGTGCCTGGCACTGAGAGGCAGACGTGCTAACTGCTTTGCTAGGGCTGGATTTAGGGGAAATGACACCTCATTTGGGAAAGCCCACTTAATTAAATGCTACTGAGACACTTAATAGGGTGTCGGCAGGCCTTCCTTGGGATCAAGAATCCTCCTGGTGGTGGACATCCTGCCCACCAATAGCTGTTCACTAATCAGAGAGCAACACTTGTATTGAACAGCAGTGCCACCATGGAATTAGTGGCTTCTGCTGTTACTGCAACCACTGAGGCTCGTATCAACACTGGATCCCGAGTTACAGGTGAGTGACAGCAGGAGGGGAGTAATGGGAGGGTGGGTGGCAACAAAGATGGCTCTAAGTAGGCCTGCCCTTCCCGGTGCCACGTCCGTCGGTCAGACACTTACTGCCTTTGCCAAGCAGCCCAGAAAGAGGCCATTTGGTACGCTGAGTCCAGTAATCTGAAGTAACTGAAATGCTCAGACCAAAGATTATGAATTAGAAAGGTTCCTGCTACCAACTCCAGGCTGACTACTCCTTATAGTTGGGAGGTGATCTTGAATCATGTAATACTGAACTATTAAGCATTTACCTCTCTCCGTATGTTGGGATTATGTTGCCTGTGATTTCCAAGCTCATATCCTTTTCTTTTTGTGAATGTCAGAATGGCTTGCTCCCATCCAGATGACATTAAGTCCTAATCCGGATCTATCTTGGGTCACTGTCTGCGTGGAGTTTGCACGTTCTTGCCGTGTCTGCGTGGGTTTCCTCCCACAGTTCAAAAGACATGCTGGTTAAGTGCATTGGCCATGCTAAATTCTCCCTCAGTGTACCTGAACAGGTGCTGGCATATGGTGATTTTCACAGTATCTTCATTGCAGGGTTAATGTAAGCTTACTTGTCACTAATAAATAAATAAAACTTTAAAAACTTCAGCTGTTCTGCTAAATGGTGACTTAACTATTTCATTCAAGCAAGAGTTGGGGTTCTTGTCAATGTTCTGACTGATATTTCTCTTTCATAGAATGCCTACAGAGGCCCTTTGGCCCATTGAGTCTGTACCGACCACAATCCCACCCAGGCCTATTCCCATAACCCTTATTTATCCCGCTAATCCTCCGTACACTAGAGCCAATCAATCTAACCCGCATGTCTTTGGAGTGTGGGAGGAAACTGGAGCATCTGGAGGAAACCCACAGTGACCCAAGACCAGAATTGAACCGGGTCTATTGTGTTGTGGGGCAGCAGTGCTAACCACTGTGTCACCGCACCACCCCAACAGTTATGTTATTTGTGGATCCTCCAGTGTGCAAAACGTATCCTAGATTTACCG
This sequence comes from Sphyrna mokarran, assembly GCA_024679065.1. Classification (NCBI taxonomy): domain Eukaryota; kingdom Metazoa; phylum Chordata; class Chondrichthyes; order Carcharhiniformes; family Carcharhinidae; genus Sphyrna; species Sphyrna mokarran. The sequence continues at coordinate 32,979,625 of JAGIQG010000020.1, forward strand.
GCATTAAATCTCTGCACATCAACTAAATAAATTATACGCGAGTAGCTTTGAAGCATTTTGAGTAGAGCTGACAAGAGGCTACGTAAATCTAAAGTAAATCTTTCTTCATTCTCCAGTTTCCAAATAGAACTGCTCTTTTTGTCAAGTTCTGAAAAATATTGACCAACATTTTTCTCAAGGCTTTTCGGAAGGTTCTGAAAGACACACATACCACACGCAAAACTACCTGTCATGCTAGTTTTGCACATGTGCTCTGCGCAAAGGCAGGTCCTTTCTGCTGATGTATCATCTGGAGCCTGTACAATCCCAGAAAACACAAAACAACTGCCACAGATTGTGTTGCCTTCTTGAAGATCCAACTCTGTAATTCTACTCAGACCCATTTTATACTCTGACCTGATGCGAGAGACAGTTATGTCTCATCTGAGGGGCAGTCCTTCAACAGAGCAGCGCTCTCTCAGTACTGCACAGAAGTGTCAATGGAGAGAATGGATTTTTTTCTCTGCCAAGGAGGGTGGATGAGTTGAATCTGCATTTAGCTTTATGGTTGGGAGAGCAAACAAAGGAGATCCTTTTACAAACTCGTCAAAACCAATACGCCAAAATATCCTGACTTTCTCAATAAAGGCATCATTAAAAGACGCAAGGAACTACAAAATGTTGTGAATGTAGCCCAATCCATTACACAAACCAGTCTCCCATCCATTGACTCTGTTTACACTTCCCGCTGCCTCGGCAAAGCAGCCAACCTAATTAAGAACCCCACATGTCCTGGACATTCTCTCTTCCACCTTCATCCATTGGGAAAAACTTACAAAAGTCTGAGATCACGTCAAACCAACTTTAGAACAGCTTCTTCCCTGCTGCCATCAGACTTTTGAATGGACATACCTCATATGAAGTTGATCTTTCTCTATACCCTAACAGTGACTGTAATACCACATTCTGTATCCTTTCCTTTTCTTCTCAACGTACAGTATGCTGTCTGCAGAGTGCACTAGAAATAATTCTTTTCATTGTATACTAATATGTGACAATAATAAATCAAGTCAAATGAAAATCAAATCGTTAAGCTGGACTGTTTGCAGGTTTGTAAATTTATTAATCACAAACAGGTTTGTAAATAGCATAGTGTCCATCTTGCTAAGGAGAAACACTCTCATCTCTGGGTCACAATCCAGGAACTAGAAAACGTTATCAAGGCTGACTTTTCAGTGTGCTGCTGAGGGAGTGCTGCACCATTGCCTTTCAGGTAAGCAATTAAACTGAGATCTAAGGTGGATTTAAAAGATCCTGAGACACAAGTCAAAGAAAAACAATGAAGTTCTCCTAATGTCCTGGCCAAACTTATCCCTGCAACATACATTTAAAGCAAGTAATCTGATTTATTTCTTTCATTATTTTTTGTGAGAGCACGCTGTGAGCAAATTGGCTATTGCTCTTCCTATATGATATCGGTGACAACATTTTAAAAGTACTTGTGTGGTTGCAAAGCACTTTGGAGCATTCTGAGATACCATAAAAAACACCAGTCTTTCTTTTCCTTCTTTATAAGTAAAGAGATGGAGAAAACCAGAAAAAGAAGTAACTCTTTTGATACCATGTCATTATTGTTTCAAACAGGTTATTTGGGTAAGAATATCATCTGAGCTGAGGGTTGGTTTCACTCAATTGGCTGGATCATTTGATCATGATGCAAAACGACGCCAACAGCATGGGTTCAATTCCCACACCAGCTGAGGAGTGGTGATCCTCAGGTTAAATCGCCACCAGCCAGCTCTCCCCTGGGGGAGAGCAGCCTCTGGTCATCTGTGCACTTTGACAACTTTACCTATTATCTGTGCATCACATCAGGAATACAACTAGAGCAGAAATGTCAGTGTAATATAGGGATAATTGCTGGCCCTTGTAAGACTGTCACACAATATAATCTGAGCAATGCAACTGAAACTAAACATTCAAAGCTAACAGCAAGCTGCAATTGAACTGATATGGCAGTAACTGACCAGTGAAAATCAGAGGATAAGCATACCATTTCAACAACATTAATCCTTCCATTTGCTTTAGTACAACATTGTTGTTCCTTTGTTGATGTTCACAGTCTGCATTCCCCACTTGACACACATTCTTTAAAAATATATATCATTACTTCTCTTATGAAATAGTAAACTGTTCCATAAACTATTTATAAAAAAATTAATTAATGTAAATACGTAGTTAAAAGCGACACATCTTTTGTGTCAATCCTTTGACATCAGTTATTACGTTATAGATCAGCAAATATCCAAAGTTCTTACAAACTCAATATAAGCAGGAATTATTCATGAAATAGACAAGGCTCACATTGTGGGACACAACTAAGGCTAAAAGCATTGAGACAGAAGACAAGCCAAAATCAAGACGGAATCTTATTATAGACCATAAGATATAGGAGCAAAATTAGGCCTCTTGGCCCATCACATTTGCTCCACCATTCAATCATCACAGATACTTTTCTCATTCCCAATCTACTGTCTTTTCTCCATAACCCCTGATTCCCTCATTAATCGAGAACCTATCTATCTCTGTCTTAAAGACACTCAGTGACCTGGTCTCCACAGTCTTCTGCGGCAAAGAGTTCCACAGATTCACCACTTTCTGGCTGAAGAATTTCTCCTCATCTCTGTTTGAAAGGATTGTCCCTTTAGCCTGAGGTTGCGCCCTCTGGTTCTAGTTTCTCCTACTAGTGGAAACATCCTCTCCCCTCTCACTCTATCTAGCCCTCACAGTAACCTGTAAGTTTCAATAAGATCCCCCCTCATCCTTCTAAACTCCAACAAGTCCAGACCGTTCCTCATATGACAAGATCTTCATTCCAGGGATCATTCTCGTGAAGTTCCTCTGGACCCTTTCCAAGGCCAGCACATCCTTCTTTAGGTATGGGGCCCAAAACTGCTCACAATATACGATGTCCCCTCCCCCCTCCAGTGCCACACTGGAATATCAGCATACTGGCCATTTAAGTCTCTGGGGTAGAACTTGAACAGAAAACCTTTTGAAGCAGAAATGCTACCCTTTAGAGAAAACCGAGTGGACTAACGTGGAGAACACAAAGATAAGGGTCAGGATTTTCCATCTGTTCATGCTGGTGGGATTCTCCGGTCCTGTTGCAGTGAACAGAGATTTTGCTGAGCGCCACATTCTCTGTCCTCACTTGCAGCGGTGGTGAGGTGTGAATGACCAGAAAACTCCCCCAAGGAGAGCACGATTAGGAGTGGAAGGGAGGGGGCGGCACAGCGAGTGAAAGGAGAGTGAAACAAGCTGGAGGAAAAGAAACAGTCAGGAGGAAGTGGAGTGGGAGAGAGAGAGAGAGAGGAATAGAAAGATGGAAGGATAAAGAGAGAGAGGGAAGCTACAAAGGTAAGCAACATTTGGAAAACAGATCTGACTAGCAGAAAGGGTGAGCAGAACTTTGAAACACTGAAGCCACATTTCATTAGTCAGTTGATAGACTGTGCAGTGGTGCAGAGAAATAGGTTTAGCTTTGTACCAATTTAACATTCTCAGTCACACAGCAATGAGCACTTCCATTGTCCATCACAGAGAAAGAAAGAGGAAATAGAACCTGAGTACAAAGCACTCCAGGCTGTTTGCACTATTTTATTTGTATCAACTTCAAAGATGCATTGCCAGATACCAAGGGCCATGTTATTTATATGTCTTGTATAAAGAGTGGACTGAAGAGTGAATGGGGGGGAAAAGTAATCGCTTCATGGTAATTCTGAAAAGTACTCTGGAATACTAAATGATGCTGTCTCACACTGTTAACTGACTGGAAAGGGAAGGATATACATTTAACAGGAACAGGTTATTTCAATGTCTTTAATAATGCAACAGTACTAGATAGAGGCTGTGTTCTTATCCACCCGTGCTCCCAATGCAGCCAAGTCACACATTTTGGCGACAAGCCAAATTTCCATTCACTGCAGTGGGATGGGAAAATCCCGCCAATGTGAACGGTCGGAAAATCCCAGCCAGAGTACTGTACAGACAAGAAGCATGATTAAATTGTCAGGCACACCGCTTTAACCAATTCAATCCTTAGTTAATACAACTTAAATTATTCACTCATACTCATTATATTGAATATTGTTGAAATTAAACATCGTAGTTATGATTTTTTTAAAACCACTTTACTTCACTATCTGTGTAGATAAATATTCGCACAAGCTTTCAAGCAATTAAGACAGATCTGCTGCAGTATTTTCAAATTGCATTACAGACTTATAAGATGCTGTTATTGATAACACAAAATGTAAAGCAATTCTATTAAGATATACAAATCAGCAATATTGGTTGGGTCAATCATTTTGGGTCAATCTTACTACAAACATTAAACTAATTGATCTATAATTTCTAGACTCATGTTTGACTTGTATTTTTCATACTGGGAGAAGTATGTACTAAATTCCTAGTTCAGTTCAGTTTTTGTGCTTAGTAAGAAATGTTAGCCTGACCATTAATTATTTCAGCTTTCCATGCCCCACTGAATACTGTAATCGTATGCAACATGCTGTCACGTCTTTGTCAAAGCCTTAAACAACTTAAGCAGATGTAGAGGGACCTCTTGGATGTTTTGGTAACATGGCCCCTTTACAGGGAGACCCTTTGCAGGCCATGTGATCAGGCCGGAACCTGTGGAATGGAAGTGCGGGAAACCAGGCCAATTGAGAGTAAGAGCATGCTTCCTGCTGACAGGAAAGAGTTCAGTTGGAGCCAAAGGGGAGGAGACAGCAGACCTGTGTGATGCTTCTGTCAAATCCTGAGGAAGGAGTTTTCCCATCCCACACTACACGGGAATCATAGCAGGCCAGGGAGGGGCAGACCACACATTGGCCTGTTGACCTCAGGCAGAACTTTCCGGTCTTGGGGCAAGCGCAACTGAAAACTCCTGCTCTTGGAATGTGAATACTCATCATAGTTGAATAAACCCTTTTTATTGCTGGAGCGACAATGAGTTGCCTCCAGTTAATAGAGAAGTCACAGTGACCTTTCTTAAATGTGGAGTCAGCTGTTAGTTATTGATCAACACCACAATGAATTGAGCAGGGGGTACTGGATGGTGTTGGTGGACAATCGCTCACTTTCATGTGTCATCTGGTTAATTTTGTTAGAATTGATGTGGGGTGTTGGTTACATCTCAGTAAATTTACTGAAGTCTTTGTAATTTTTTTCAGGTTATCTGTAAGCCTTTCTTAACTATGAGAACCATTTACAAATGGTAAGAACTCTCACAACACCAGGTTAAAGTCCAACAGATTTATTTGGAAACACGAGCTTTTGTCAGTGAATGTTTCCAAATATACAGCAAAGGATACAAGCTGGGAGCTGTTCCAATTTTTAGGTTTCCATGTGGCTCTATCTAAAAGCAAAATGGCCCCTCATTCTGCACACGCACTCTTTTACATCACTGCATAACTGTTACTGTATTCAGTACAAGGTTAATCCTATTTGTATCAGACTTTTATACCACATCACCCCTATCCCATTTCTCTTCCAGGAATACCTTCCTAGAAGAAGCCCTGCTCTTCTCTCTGATTTGATTTCTATTTTTCTCTTTCCAACTGTACACTTCCATCTTGCTTCAATTCTGTAGAAGGATCATTCAGATCTGAAATGTCAACTCTTTTTCTCTCTCCACAGGTGCTACCAGACCTGTTGAGTTTATCCAGCATCTGGTGTTAGACTAGTTTGTTTCATGTTATTACTACATTCTCTGTATTACTGGATTATCACGACTAGTATATTATCATGACCCATCTCCTCCCTTCAATTCAAAGGTTCCAGATTCCTGAAGATGTTGAAGGGGGATAGACTCTGTCGCTGCTGATTCTAGCTGTGAGTTTGGAGGTCATTCTGGCATGTTTCCATCCTTTTCTTCCATTCTGTTGTTCAGCTATTCAGTGGTTGTTACCTTAACACAATTAGACCATAAGAGCATAAGACCATAGAAGCAGAATTAGGCCACTCAGCCCATCATGTCTACCCCACCATTCAATCACGGCTGATATTTTTTTCATCCCATTCACCTGCCTTTTCCCCATATTCCCCCATCCCCTTATTAATCAAGAACATATCTATCTTTGTCTTCAGGACACTCAATGACCTGGCCTCTACACCTCTCTGCGACAAAGTGTTCTGCAGATTCACCACTCTCTGGCTGAAGAAATTCTTCCTCATCTCTGTTTTAAAGGATCTTCCCTTTAGCCTGAGGTTGTGCCTTCTGGTTCTAGTTTTTACCACTAGTGGAAACATCCTCTCCATGTCCACTCTATCCAGGCTTCGCAGTATCTTGTGTGGTGGATGAACATCATGCTGGTCTCTTTAGTGCTTCTTTCACTTCCTCCATTGCCGTATATGTCGTTGTGATATAGGTTTATGTTAAAAACATGGTAGCCACTTTCTCATTTGTTTCACCACTTTACCCACGTTTTTGAGTAAGTTTTTCTTTTCCGCTTATTGTCAGCTTGCCAACTGCTCTGGTGAGTGAAACTGCCTTTGTTTCAGTCTTACCTGTGGAAGCTAGTCTGACAGCTTCCCCCAGACACTTGGTTTTTTTTCCAATGTTTCTAGCCTGGTTACTGACTGCTGTTTAGACTCTTCAAATTCATTTGTGAGATCCTCAATGCATTTCCTAGAATTCTCCTTAATTGCTTTCAAAATCTGCTTTCAATGTTCTTCCATACCCACATCTCATCCAATATGCTGTTAGAGTTGGATCGGAGTTCTGATTTTCAATTCTGCATTCAAACAACTGTTCTGATTCATCAGCAATTCCTTCTGTTGCTGGCATTGTTTCTGATGGTTAATAAGTTTTTGATGTTTGATGCTCATCAGGTATTAACTGAAGATTTTACTGTTGTTGAATGTGCTTTAATAAGTTCCTTATTTAAGCTTCCAACTGTTTTACTATCTCTGAGTGACAGTCCAGTGTTCTGATCCAATCTCATTTTCCCTTAACAAACTCAAGCTTTTGTGTGTGGAGTTGTTCTCCAATAACTAGTTTTTCTTTTGCAGAATATAATTTCTCTGTGCTTTTCCTCAAGCTTATTTTGTAATTTTACCTGTGCCAATTGTTTTTGAGAGACTTCGCACACTTTCATGAGAAGTTCTACCTTTGCTCATTATTCAAGGCTCTTGATTTTCATTGCTTCAAACATACATATAGTTGTAGTTATGTTTTCCCAAGTTATTTTCCAAATGTCCAACCATTTTCTTCAGCGCTGCAATCTTTCTAGCACCATTTGACCTGTACCCACCCCCCTCCACCACACCCCACTCCCAGAATATAGAACATCCTGTGTCTTCTCTGCCAAATGGTTCTTCAGTTCTTTCAGTAAATACATTTTGTTTCACTTAATAATTTTCCAGCAGAACGAACTTTGACCTGAGAAAGTTTTGTAGCACGTAAAGGTCATTCCACTTTCTTTCTGCAGCACAATTATTTTGCCTTTAGTTTTCTTGCAATCTCATTGAGATTGTTCTGCTCGTCCTCCATTCTGCTGTTCAATGTAGTCTTTATTCCTTCGTTCCGCTGAAAGATTATGTACTGTTTCTGAATTTGATTTTGAAGGATAATCAGCTGTTCTCTCACATATTGATTTTCTTGTTCAACTCCTGTCTTCTCACCGTGCACTTCAGTGTATTGCTTTGCCTCTACTGATAGCTCCATTGCAGCATTATTCAAAGTAACATTCAACTTTTTTAACTTCCAGAAGCATGTAATGGTTCTTCAAAGAGTCTTTCAAGTAACAAGTAGTCTCCATGCTTAGATCTGCACTGGCTCTGTCCCACACCAAAATGACCCCTAGGTGTCGATCACATTGTTTTCCTACATCACTGTGTGGCCAATGGTGTACCCAATCCCATATCAACCCTATATGTGTCAGATCTTGAGACAGTAAGAATAGATTGGTCATTAAAGGAGACATTACTGGTAAAAAGCCTTTGTGTCACCAATTAAATTCTTCCTTTATCACTTTCAATGGAGATTTGAATTTGTTTTGTTCACAATTGGTGTTAAATACAAGAGTAAAAAAAAGGCACCCTGACTGGCCATCATTACAACAGTATTCACAGTATGGTAGTGATTATCATGCAAATAATATGTAGCTAATTCTATTAGTATCAGAACTGCCAAAATTAAAGCAGTCATTTTGAATAACAGAGGAAATTAAGGACTTTCCTGTTTATGTCGACTATTGTGGTTTGAACATTTCACTATTGCCCAAGTTAATGTGACCTGTCGCATGATGGGGTTATTTTGCTGCTGTGAGCATCTGGAGTGAGAGACTAATAATCCTGGTGTTGTCTCTAATTGTCTCTTGAGTTTTTATTAACTGTTTCAACCATGACTGATTGCAAACCGCAACAGGCCCAAGTGAACTTATTCGACTCAGTTGGATGTGGATCAGATTCCAGAGGGAAAATTTGGAACCTTCTCCTCCACATTAAATGTGATTGCCAATACACGAGTGAATCATGTGTTCTCTTGTACTAACCATTACTTAGCAATGTCACCACACGCGATCAAAGTTCAGTGGGCCAGGTCAGATCCGTACCACTGATCATTACTGTGGTTTATTTCTCACTTCAACAAAGAGGAATCTGTGCAATTAACACTTCTGTCACTTCATGCATTCCGCATAGAGCAACCTACATTTGACGTAATAGCTTCAGTTTTCTTTCCATTCTTTATAATGTTTAATTCTCCGCCTGGATGGAATTTGTGCCCTTGCGCCAATAAAAGATGCAGTCTACTTCCAATTATTGCGCGCGACATACACTGAGTAAGTATCACTTGGCATGGGTTCCGTCCCATATCGTTTTATACTGCCTAATTGTCAAATGAATTACATTAGCAAACCCCTGTTACTTTTCCTTCATGGTGCTTTTTATCTTTGGAGCTAGTTGTAATGTGTGCGAGGTGTTACCCACATCCCCACTCTCCCGCCAGCTATATTGGCACCGGCAGATTAAACTATCTGACACGGCACCATTGATATTCTCCAGAAACTGTGCAATTCTATCAAGGGAAGTTATGATACATGGAGGCAAACATATATGTACAGAAGGTGTACCAAATGTAAGGAGAAAGGTGCATAAAGAAACCCAGGTGCAAAGATCTTTCCCTCACCGAATACTATAGATATTAAACTTCAAAATGTAGCAATGCTGAAACCTACTTACTATAAACACTGAAGTACTTGACAGCAAAGCGCCCAGAGACTCATTAAATATACTGAAGACTCAGCCACTCTTGCTGCTGAGACTATCATATCCAGTCTATTTTTAGTTCCACCACAGAACAGTCATTCTTTTCTTCTTTCATTCCATCAAACGTTGGCCCTCACAAACTTGAAATATGAAAATCCACTTATCTCCGACCAAAGCATTTGAATACAACCAAACCTATCTTCACGCTCATTAATGACATTTCTGAGACCAGTCTCTAATTAAAGGGGATATGGCTGTAATTAATACTCCACAACATTTCTCATTACAGCTTTCAGGGTCCTTATAAGTAAACCAGCCATGAAAAGAAACAATACCAACAAAAACCCAATGTGTGACACTGAAAATTCATGTACATGAATATTTAATTCTCTTTTTTATGGGGTAATCTTGATTACGTACTATTGTTAATGAAATTTATTGCGGATCATTTATTAAAATGAAGGGACTGTACAGACTCGTACTGAATCTCACACAATTTGGTAGCAGAAAACATTATTTAATGTTAATTAGATTTTACTGAAATCGGCACCATTAAGGAACAGCAATGATGAATAATCATCACTGTCTTTTGTAAAGGAGTAAACAATCAATTCCTGAATGACTTTGAGAAAGGGTAATTGCAATTTTATCTTTGTAAATTTGAGATGCAATTTCCACATAATTCACAAGACACAGATATTCAAAAATATACATACTTTGTTTATTTTTCATACAAGAAATTCTAGTAATAGTGTAAAAGCTTTCTTTTATAAAGTGCTTCTGATACTTGGATACAATTGACAATATACACTCGTGCATGCCACTGGTATCATTTAGACATATATGCATGCCATTGTTTAAGGTTGCTTAATCACAGGGATTGAAATGCGGACCTCATACAGTGACTGCATGTGCCAATTTTACAGGAGAGTTCATTGAACAACGATCAAGATAGGTGATAAGTGGGAAACAGTTGATGACAGCAGTGACCTCTGGAGGCCAATTCTTTCGAAGGGCGTTGGAAAAAGTAAACAGAAATAAACAGCTCGGCCAGCTGAGAGAAGAGAACCCAGAGAAAACAGAGGCCAGTCTCGGGTCACTGTCTGTGTGGAGTTTGCACAGTTTCCCGTGTCTGCATGGGTTTCCTCCAAGTGGTCTGGTTTCCTCCCACAGTCCATAGATTGCGGGTTTGGGGATTGGCCATGCTAAATTGCCCCTTAGTGTCAGGGTGTCTAGCAGGGTAAATACAGGGATAGGGCCTGGGTATTACTGTTGTCAGTGCAGGCCCGATGGCCAAATGGCTTCCTTCTGCGCTCTAGGGAGTCAATGATTCTATTCTATGAATTGAGAGAGCTCAGAAACGTGTGGAGAAAATCACAACAGCAACATGTGAACATTGAAATGCAGAATAGGCCTTATTAAAGGTACAAGATAGGATGTTCTTCCTTCTCTTTCTGCTACCATCAGAATTTTGAATGGGCCTACCATATATTAAGTTGATCTTTCTCTACATCCTGGCTCTTACTGTATACTAAACTTTGCACCCTCTTCTTTCCTTCTCTTCTACGTACTCTATTGGTGATACGCTTTCTCTGTATAGTGCAAGAAACAATACTTTTCACTGTATCCCAACACATGGTGACAATAATACATCAAGTCAAATCAAATAATGTTAAGATAATGTAGAACCAAAGAATGCACAGCCACAGACCAATATTTGCCTAATTGTATTCATTCTGGAGTGCCAATAATAACACATTGGGCTGTATCACTTTAACGTGTGATCAACAGAGTTTCGAGTTGCATTGAGATAGCATGGTAATACGCAACTTTAAAACAATGCCCAGAATGCCACACCTGTTACCGCTGTGTCAAACTGAGGGCTTGCTATTTCTCTACATGGAGGGTAGGGATGGGTGGATAAAAACAAATGAGCAGTCTGCCCACAACATGCTGTCCTCACACATCTCAGACTGAAATGGAAACTGATCACATGATCCACAACACAATAATAAAGAAAGCACTCAGGGGAAACTGAGGTACAAAAATTAAAAAATCAGTATAATTTACAGCAAGTATCCGTTCAATAAATATGTTTGAAATGCAAGACATTTACTGTATTATTGATGGAGTTCATTGATTAATGAGTATCAAGTTAACATTTGATCATCACAAAATCAAAACACTTAAAGATGAAATACTTTTTTAAAAAATTAATTCTTTAAACAAAACACTTTGCAGAAATAGTATTTGCCAAAAGGGAAGTGAATGCAGTGATGAGAATGGTGTGTTCAAATAACACTGCCCCTTTTATGGTCTCACAATTCTGTACCCATTACAGTGGATATCACACTCTGGAAAGAGAGCATATAGGAAGGTAAGCTTACATTGCAGTCAATCCCTTGGCAAGTTGTTTCAATTCCACCAGTCTCATTGGGAATTTGCTTATTCTGGCTCTTAAGTACCAAGTTGGCTCAGATGCTAGCACTCCTGCCTCTGAGTCAGAAGGTTGCCGTTTTAAGTCCCCATTCAACACATAATGCAGGTTGACACTTCAGCATTGTAACGAGAAAGTTCTCCATTGCTGAAATGAGCTTCCTTTCAGATGAAGCATTAAAGCAACTCCCAAATGCCTGTTCAATTGAACATAAAAAATCTTATGGTCATATTCAAAGAGAAACAGTAGTTCAATTTTTTTCCGCTTCTACCCACCAACAAATAAAAAACCCAGACTGACTTTTATCTCGTTTTATCTTTTGTCTCGTTTATAATTTCCAACACGCGCCACATCGGAGAGCGGCAATAGCAAACAAAATATGCAAGCCCAAAATCATACATAACTTGTCAAACCCCTATTCTAAAGTTTATACAGAAGAAACGTCACAAAGTAAGCCACCTGCACAAATCAGCCATTTACAGCATTGATAAGACCAAAAAGGGGATCAAATGGGAAACACAGCTTGGTGCATTAATCACTCTCTGTTCCAGATTTTAAACCCTAGCCTAATCTCTGGTCAACCATTCAAATGATCTGTGTCATGTCAGAAGACTTCAGTTTCATCCTGGAAACTCTTTATGAATCCTAAGATCCATCTAATGGTACAAAAACGTTGCTGTGCTATTTAACTTCCTCAAAAGCCCTAAAATTTTATTATACTTTCTGCAAGTTTTAATTCAAGTGAAGAAGCCTTGAACTTTATAGAATCTCTACAGTGCAGCCCATCGAATCATCACCAACTCCACAATCCCACCCAGACACTATCCACACAACCTTATATATTTATTCTACTAAACCCCTGACACTTGGGTCAATTTAGCACGGCCAATTAACCTAACCCGCACATCTTTGGACTGTGGGAGGAAACCGGAGCACCCGGAGGAAACCCACACAGACACAGAGAGAATGTGCAAACTCTACACAGATAGTGACCAGAGGCCAGAACTGAACCGGGGTTCCTGGCACTGTGAGGTAGCAGTGCTAACCCACTGTGCCACCGTTTCTACAATATTGGAATTTATCATGGAAACCCCTATCCTAGCACAGATATGAAGAAAATACATATAAAATAATGGCAAAGGGACAGATATGATGTGGAGATGCCAGAGTTGGACTGGGGTAAGCACAGTAAGAAGTCTCACTACACCAGGTTAAAGTCCAATAGGTCTATTTGGTAGCAAAAGCCACTAGCTTTTGGAGCGCTGCTCCTTCATCAGGTAAGTAGGAGTTCTGTTCACAAACAGGGTAATATAAAGACACAAATTCAATTTATGAAATAATGTTGGAATGCGAGCCTTTACGGATAATTAGGTCTTAAAGGTACAGACAATGAGTAGAGAGAGCAGTGAGTAGCGCGTACAGGTTAAAGAGATGTGTATTATCTACAGCAAGGATAGTGAGATTTTGCAAGCCCAGGTAAGTCATGGGGGTTACAGATTGTGTGACATGAACTCAAGATTGAGGCTGTTTCATGTGCATGGAATGACTCTGTGCTGTTGTGTGTTGTGAAGGCCACTACGGAGAATGTTTACCCGAAGATCAGAGGTCGAATGCCCGTGACTGCTGGGAATTCATGTCACACAGTCTGTAACCCCTACAGCTTGACTGGGCTTGCAGAATCTTATTAACTGTTCTGATCTAGAGGCAATACACATCTCCTTAGCCTCCGCCTAACATTCTCTCCATTCACATTGTTTGTACCTTTAAGACTTGATTAGCTGTAAAGAATCGCATTCCAATCATTATTTTGTAAACTGAGTTTGTGTCTTTATATGCCCTGTTTGTGAACTGAAATCCCACTTCCTGACAAAACAGCAGTGCTCCAAAAGCTAGTGGCTTTTGCTACCAAATAAACTTGTTGAATTTTAACCTGGTGTTGTGAAACTTCTTACACTGGGACAGATAGACAGAGGAAGAATAGAAAACATGTCTGTAAGCAGCTCGATATAAAGTTAATGCTGCATGACAAGATTTCACTCACTGCATTACCGCTATTAGGGTCACACAACATACCAATTCAATCTAAAAGCTTTTTGCAGCCTTTTCATTAAGCACACAACGTCAGAGTACAATCAAATGATCTAATTATGAATGCCATTTCCCATGAGTAAAAGGCCAATCATTTACTAGTGATTAAGTCATGAATGAATTATATATGCCTGTCATACAGAAAGTGTACTCTGGTCAATAAGGCTTTTAAAGTTTTATTTTCCCCGGAGGCATTAATTCTTATTAAAATGGTGATGAACTAACAACGCAAATCACGAAGTCTGCACATGCAGATTATAGCAGGATTTAGTTGGCTGGCATAATAAATTTTAAAAGCATTTTAATATTACAAATAAGCCTGCTACATCAGATACATTTGGATGGACAAAACAAACTAAAGGTGTCACTTATTACCAAATATCTAGACATGTCAGTATTGATTCAGGAACAAATCAAATACACAAAAATACTAGATCAGTTTTCAGATTCTGATTCTGGTCTCAGCCTCACTTTACCTGAAGCCGTTCTTCACAAATATCCTCAGCGCACTGTGGTATACTTTATACTGGTTTAGAGCTTGAAGCAGCAACAATTTGCTGTCTTTAACAGTTTCGAGAAGTTTGACAAGGAGGGATTGGACATGAAAAACAATTAGGACAGAAGTGAGAGCAGTGAAAGCCAAGAGGTTCTTATCGTTGCAGAGTGACCCACCCTAGAAGATGGATTTAGGAAGAGTTGCTCAATGTATGAAGCAGTGAGGGTTGAAGGCTCTGCAGTCGCAACGCTTATTCCTTGTTAACAGGCAGCTCCAGAGAGACACAGCATCATTTTCCTTTTCCTTATTAATTTTTACGGATGTGGCCGAGCTTTATTGCTTATCCCTAACTCTCCTCCATTCCAGAGGGCATTTGAGAATCAACCACACAGCTGTGGATCTGTAGGCCAGATCAGGTAAGGACGGCAGATTTCCTTCCTAACGGACATTAGTGAACCAGGCGATTTTTTTAAACAACAATAACAATGTTAGATTTTTAATTCCAGATTTTTATTGAACTCAAATTTAAATTCTATCTGCCATGGCGGAATTTGAACCTGGGTCTCTGGGTCTTGTTGCGGATCTCTAGGTTATGAGTCCAGTGGTAATACAGCTACGCTACTGCCTCCCTATTCCACTATTACAAATCACAACTCATTCATTCCTACTATACACCTCCCCACGCATTAAACTCAACATAGAATTTTAATGAACCTGCCCTTCCAATCTAATTCTTCTCAGTTTCATGATCAAACAAGTTAGTTTTTCTAACCCTATCAAGAGGCAATTTGTTGCAATAAGATGCAACACAAGCTAGGTCTTATTCCTGGAAGCAGAAACAACTCATTGGAAGCATTCACTGCAGCATCCCCACATTAAACTCTACAACTGAGCTTCTATTTGCTTTGGTAAGACTGCTTGTCCACCTGTTTTTTTTTGATCTCCAAGATTAAAGTTGGCAGTGTCACACACCATTGTGTCATTGTGCTCCAGGAGGTGCACTCCTTTGTGTCTAAGTGTTGTGAAGTGCCTTGCTAGACACACTGCTGAGTTTCAACGTTGAATTTTGCAGCCGGCTGTGTGCACTTTCATAGACAGACTTCCTCTAGTCTGTCTCGTCTGAAGAAAATCTGCAAGGAGGCAAAAGTAAAGGAGGAAGTGCCTCATAAGGGAATAACAACTTGGTTAATAATATGGAGTAACAATATAGGGAGCTTTATAATATTTTGTCAATGAAGGATTTCATACCGGGACAACAATGGTGTCTTCCCGAGAATAGCTTTAAAAAAAACTAGGAAACTTCAAAGCTGAATGCAAATATCACACAGAAACTAACTGACTTCGAATGAAACCTACTGAAAAGGTGAAAATGAATAATAGGGGCTGCCTGGCACAGCGACAATTTCCGTAACACAGCAAGGTTCCCATGTGTTCAGAGGAGAAGTGTTAAACAGAATGCAGCTGGTGCCCCAGAGAAATAAGGGACAAAGGGAGGGTAAGTAATGCTGGGACATTCTCAAACGCTGTCTAGTGTCCACAGGGAATAGATGCTCTTGCTAAAGGATTTCAGAAAACTGGAATAATTACAGTACTGTAAAATAAAATACTAATGTTAACATCAGTAGAGAATTCAGAAGTCCCGCTTGCAAGCATGCAAGATCATCCAAGCAAAGATTTCTGCAGTTGTCAACTAATTATACTGTTATTAATTTAAATAACCAACAGGAAACCTTATTACTGGTATACAGAGATGGAGGGAATATAGAAAGGCCAGTGAGGCAAGAATGCTTCCCAGGATAGGGCTATTTCACATTACTGCCAATGCTGCAGGAACCAGTTCACAAGCAAAGATCTGTAGTCCCCAGCAATATTGTTCCTTTTTCACATTACGTATTTGAACACAGGGTCCCTTTTACACGAGGTCTGTGCATCTCACCCATCTCCAGTTCCCAAGCAATAGTGTGAGAAATGAAAGCTAATAACATCAATGAAGCTCAAGCCACCAACTCCAGCCCTCTCCCTGTCAACTATCCATGGTTGAACATTTGCAACTTTGTTGTTCTGTTTTGCCCTAAACTGATCTTCCGACCACATTGCCACTCTGCACTCTTCTAATTCTGACTTCTTGCACGGCCTCTGATTTTACGTGCTCCAGCATTGGTGACTGTCCGAAAGAGGTGCATCGGCCATGCTAAAAAATTTTCCCTCAGTGTTCCCAAACATATGCCAGAGTGTGGCAACCAGGGGATTTTCACTGTAACTTCATTACAGTGTTAATGTAAGCTTACTTGTGGCACGAATAAATAGACTTAAAACTTCAGCTGCCGGGGTTCAAAGTTCAGGAAATTCCTCCCTATCTTACTATACCACTTTCTCTTTCTTTAAGATTCTCCTTAATATCTACCTCTTTGATCAACCATCCTGATGTATCAAGTAGTCCAGTGTAACATTTTATTTGATGAAGTGCCATGGGATATTTTGCAATGTTAAAGGTGCCATATAAATGCGAGTTGTTGTTGTTATTATTACTGGTGTTGCCAACACCACAATAGCAATGTAAAAGCACCAACAGGTACCAGTAAATAGCTGCCAGTTACGTAAGTCTCACATGTCACTGTTTAGAACGAGTTTCAGCCATTCGATGTTCCAATCGCTAAACAGAATGGGATGTGACTTTATGATCTCGCCCCCACCTGTTCAGCGAGGCAAGATGGTACGATGATAAGAGGTGAAAAGTCAGAAATGCACCTAGTTTCCCGCCTTCCGATTTTACTGGCAATGTTTCGCTGGTGGAATTGGCTTTGTCTCCTTTCCGTTTTCAATATTAATGACATAATTTACATGTCATCAGTGAGCCCTCGGTGCTATTGTCCGGGCTCCCTGACTGAATCTGCACGCTGATTGAGCTTCTCACCAGTGAGAATCACAATTGGTCCCTACCATTGGAGGAGGAGGAGTGGGGGGGTGGGGGGTGGTACTCAGCAGAAGTGGTGAAGAGGGAAGGAGGAAATTGCACGGATGATTAGAGAGGGAAGAAAATTATGCAGGTGTGGCGATCAGGAAGAGAAGACTTGTGCCCCCTCCCCCTTCTGGCAAGAATCACATTCTGGCTCTTTTTTTCGCACTATGTGTCATAAGACTGCAACCTTTAGCTTGCCAAAAATACCAATGCCGTTCTCTCCTGTTTTCTGGCTTGTTTAGCACTTTGATTATTTTTCTGATGATAGAAATGTCTCCCATCTTCTCAGTGTAACCCAATTCCACACCATATGCAGCAGAGAGTTATGACGTTGTCTTTGGGTGAGATACCTCCAAACTATCATGGTTGTCAGAAAATAAGTCACAAGAACAGAAGGGCTGCTGTAGCGACAGGTCAAAGCCTGGACAGAACTCCATATGTCACTTCCCTTAACACAGGGTGGCACAGTGATTAGCACTGTTGCCTCACAGCACCATGATTCGATTCTTGGTTTGGATGACTGTGCGGAATCTGTACCTTCTCCTTATGGCTGCATGGGTTTCCTCTGGGTGCTCTGGTTTACTCCCATAGTCCGGAAGATATGCTGGTTAGGTGCATTGGCCATGCTACGTTCTCCCCAAGTGCACCCGAATAGGCACTGGAGTGTGGCAACTAGGGGATTTTCACAGTAACTTCATTGCGGTGTTAACGTAAGCTATTTGTGATACCAATAAATAAATTTTTAAACACTGAACACTGTTACCATTTGGAATTCCTTCATTATACAAGTAAATACAGAAGAAATCATTGTTTGCCAAAGCACAGAACAGGTATGGGAAACCTGGTTTGTCCATTGCCTGTATTATTTTTCCCTGGGTCCTTCTAACCAACAGAATCATGTTTGACAAATGAATGCGCGTGTTGTAAATGCATCTGCAGATTAACTCTAACACAGATGATCTAATAAACCAAATAGAACAACAGTCCCTTGGGGAGAAAAAAAATAGAAAGTGAAGAGAAAACACAGAAGGGAATGGGAGGCATAATAAAAGTTCTGAGTCTGCTGCTCCAAAGGCCAACACACGCTCTCAGTTACATTTCAGAAAAGGGAAATGCTGCAACTGTTTTCACTAATCTGGTGACCTATCTTCAAAACAGTCTTTCAAATTCCAACTGGTGCGACACACTTCAATCACCCAGTTATCACAGAATTATCCCTGACTGCATGAACTGTCTTGTGGTCAATCGTAACAGCTCCCAGGCAGATCCCCTTTCACCAGAAACACAGGGCAATCTTTCACAATCGCTTTGCAATGACAGAAAATGGAGCGGGGGGGGGGGGGGGGGGGGGGGCGGGGGGTGTGGGTTGGTGGAGAAGAAGCTTATTCATGTCACCCTCGCAACCTTCTACGAAAACAGCTGAGGTTCCAGAGATTATCAAATTGGGGTGGACTGGAGCTTGGTGGAATGGTACACTGACTATTATTTGTATCTGGGCAGCAGCTCCCAAATGTTTCCTTGCAACAAAGTACTGCCACTGCTCGACTCTTTAACAGACAATGTTAATTCTCCTTTCTATTTTTGACAAAAGAATACCAGTAGAAAACGGAGTTGATTCCATTTCATGCGAAGCTAAATGCTTCACTGAGAACCCGGGAGAGGTCAATTAAGTAAGATGTCAAGACCATTTCTGCACTGGCTGACATTAGAGCAAAGTCACACATCTTCCTCCAGTAGTCCCCCCTCCTTTTAAACATAGATTGGAGATTACCATGGACACCACAAAGAATAGTTATTAAGTGAGTCAGTGATAATGTATTGAGCCTGAATCTCAATGCAAAAACATATACAGTAATGGGATTAGAACCAGTTTCCTCCCACGTTCCAAAGATATGCTAATTAGGTTGACTGCCCACAGTAAATTGCCCCTTCGTGTCAGGGAGATTAGTAGGGTAAATATGAGCAGTTATGGGGATAGAACCAGAATGGGATTATTATTGGTGCAGACTTGATGGGCCAAATGGTCTCTTTTCGCACTGTAGGGATTGTTTGGTTGGGATTTTCAGTCCGTGCTCACCCCAAGACCAGAAAGTCCCACCAGAGGTCAATGGATTTTTGCATGCTCCTGACCTGTTCACTCCAATTCCTGTGATGGCTGGAATTTGCCCTATGATACTATGTATGACTTCAGGCTTACAGGCAACTCAGCCTAACAGAATGGACGTTGCCCTCTCTTTCTGTAAGGTCCATCTCTTGACTGATAAGCAAGGCAGGTTTGAAGTGATATCAATGGAATCCTACTTGAACACAAAGGCAGAATGAAGACTTATCTGCTTTTTGAAACTGCATGACTTGGCTTCAGGGATGGCACCTATAAGAGTACTTTTTTTAAAAAATCAGATTGCTGAGAGGAAGTTTGTTTGGGCTGAGATGTAATAAAAGGGAGGTTTCTTGCATCAAACCTAGCTTGTACCTAACCTAAAGTGTACACTGCCACTGTCAACCAAAATAAATCATGCTATTGGCTCCAACAGTCTTGGCTTTAACACAACAAATATTTCCATGTTGCTTAAAATATTTCTCACTCATTGAAGTCAGAGAAAACTTAATTCAATTAAAAATATAACAATAAATATATCACCAGCTTATCCGTAATAATTGGATTGGCGATGAATCTGTCTTATTTATTTTTAGACAGGGAAGATTGAATAGGGCAGGTTCAAGTTTGAATGGACTAGGGCACAGTAGATTTAAGCCTCGTGTAATCCAATGCCTAATGTTCAGAGAGCACAGTGCTGCTGCAGGCATTGTCTTTTTAGTCAAAGTTCTGTTTGCTGGTCACACAGTAAGAAGTCTCACAACACCAGTTTAAAGTCCAACAGGTTTATTTGTAGCAAACACCGCTAGTTCTCAGAACTGACTGTTCCTTCGTCAGCTGGGTCCCAAATTTAACGTGGTATTGTGAGACTTCTTACTGTGTTTACCCCAGTCCAAGGCCGACATCGTGGCTGGTCACACTGACAATGATGATTCCAAGATACTAACCAATCCACACCCATATCTGGAGCCGGCAGCAGGACTTGCCTTATTCTGGGGAAATCCTGACCCTGGTACCAGTGGTGGGAAAGCTTTGGAAGAAGACACTGAGGGAGAGGATATATGCATATTTGGAAGAAAATGGACTACTTAGTGACGGGCAGCATGGTTTTGTACCAGGAAGGTCATGTCTCATCAACTTGAGTTTTTTAAAGAGGTGACAAGGATATTAATTGTTCTTGATTAAACCATCTTTGACCAATTAGGAATCTGCACTTTTAAGCAACCACTAAAAAAAGTTCAGAATATTAGTTTTCAGCACGAAGCTTTGTTTCACCACATAATACGAGAATATTGTGTTCCAATGTCTTCTTGCAACGTCTCATTTTTAGTTCTTGATGACTTTCAAAATGGAGACAAGTACGTGATGTGACTGGACCAGGGTGTAATGATAGTTTTAACAAAAAACATTTAGTTTATCATTTGGTTGCATCGCTAGAAAGGCAGGATTGTTACATTATCACCGTATATTATACAAAACAGTCACCATATATCAGAGAAAATTAAACAGTGAGCTGTGTATTGACATAGGCCAGACAGAAGACTGCATCATCATTGGGCATGCAATAAATTAAAAATCCATCACACATGCAACAATAATGGCAAGGATTTTCTTAAAACATGCTAAGTCTTGCTGCTGGGACCAGAGCCCACTCAGGTGGTCAGGAGGTCCATGGTGGCAATCCCCCTAGTGCTGGTTAATTAACAGGTTGTTACTGGGACCATTGTCCAATTATCAATGGCAGAATGGCACTCCATACATTTGGCCCAATCAGTTGGCAGCTCTGCAGCTTCGAAGGCGCCACGGAGAATGGCGGTCACTGCCGTGAGTGACTCTGTTTTGTGGCACCCTGGAGGGAGAGGTGAGAAATCTACTACTGTGGTTGGGAGCAGATAGAGAGGCCCAGTGATCAGAGGGGTAACACTTTCAGGGCTGTCCCTACATCAGTCTACGGTTTAACTCAAAAGCAAAGTTTACCTCCCAGAAAACTGCTGGGGGGCAGGGGAGAGGCTCCTTTCACAGCAAGTTTGCAACAGAGCTACTTCATAATGTCAACTGGCCACCCATCTTGGGTTAATGGATGGTCAAGTGCCAGCCATTACTGCCATTGGGAAAATGGCCTAGCAGTGAAACTATAATGGTGAGTCCACTCAATACCATTTTTTTGAACACTGACAAAATCCCAATCCATGTCTCTTACATTCGAGAACAGTGCAGTTTGCATTCGATATTATCTTTGTACCATTGTAAGGTGTTGAGATTTTTTCACACCAGAAGCACAGAGATATGTTTAGCTCTTCATTTAATTGCTTGACATTTCTCATTCACTAAATCATTCCATTTGTCCCAATGTTCCTGTGCATCCTTTGTTAACACATCAAGAAGTCTCACAACACCAGGTTAAAGTCCAACAGGTTTATTTGGTAGCAAGCACCACTAGCTTTTGGGGCTCTGCCCCTTCGTCAGGTGAATGGGGAGTTCTGATCACAAACAGGCCACATAAAAGACATATACTCAGTTTACAGAATACTGATTAGAATGTGAGTCTTTACAGCTAATCAAGTCTTAAAGGTGCAGACAATGTGAGTGGAGATAGCATTAAGCATTGGTTAAAGAGATGCGCACTACATCATCCTTTGCTAGGCCTTGGCTTTAAGCTACTGGATAGAATTCTTCCAACCGGGGTTAAGGGGAGATTCACTAGTTCCGTATACCACTAACGAGAATCTCAATGGATCGCTAAATAGGGCATCGGGGCTAAAACAGTATTGCCACCAGGCATCAAAACATTTCCGATGCACCCAACCAGAGCAAGTGGGAAACCTGAGATGATGTCGATCTGTTAATTTAAATGTCATTAGCGGGGTTGAAGCTTCATTCACTCCCATCATTCACCCACCTCCCCAGGAACTGCACCAGATGGGCTTTGGTGCTGGGAATACTCCTTTCAAGTCTTCTGATTGATAGGACAGGTCACTTTCACTGGGATGAGTCAGTCTTTTCACCACAGCTGTTGATACAGCTCCATCTTTTTAAACATTTCATCTGTATCACATTTCAGAGCCTTCCTAGAAAGCACAAATGCTTGGAAATTCAAAATCCTTTGCCTTCCTTTAAAAAACTTTGCTTTCATTCAATTTCATAGTGCAGTCTAACAAGACATTCATAGAATAGAGAATCATAGAATCTCTACAGTGCAGAATTTGGCGTCAACAATCCTACATAGGCTCTATCCCTGTAATACCTGTTCATCCCCCTGACACTTAAGGGGCAATTTAACATGGCCAATCCACTTAACATGCACATCATTGAACTTTGGGAGGAAACCAGAGCAGACACAAGGAAAATGTGCAAATCCCATACAGACAGTGACAGAGGCTGGAATTGAACCCGGGTCCCTGGCATCATGAGGCAGCAGTGCTAACAGCACTCATAAATTGATAGGTTAATAGTTTTTACACAGCTTTCCCTTCATCACTGAATGCATCTGAATTATGCCTCCTCCCGCCATTGTTTCTTATTGCAATGTTTACACAAATGAGGAACTGAGAGCACTTAGCTGCTTTTGAAGTTGCTTGCAGCTGTGAAATCATCGTGCCAGGAGTGAGGTTCAGGTTAGCCAGGGCTGGAAGGGGCAGTCTAACCATGAAACCATCATCCTGGGGGAGAGTTCCAAAGGCCAATCCCTTTCCTTCAGTCCAAGCCCAGCCAACCCCCAGAGCTGTCGGAGGGCCTGGCAGCATCAGAGGGGTACATGGGCACTGCATTCACCTCCTTGGCCCATCCCTCACAATACAAGATGTCAACAAGGTCAGGATGTCTGCTAGGGTGAATGGGACAAGAGCAAGGCTAACACTGGGTGTCCTGAGGAGTACTACAAATTGTTAATGAGTAGAATATTGCATCTTACTTCAATGATTACATCGTAACACTTAAGGACTCAAAAAAGAACTTTCCTTCCTTAAAGCGTGCATCTGTCGAAAGCACTTCAAAGCCCAGTCCATGTTTCGCTCGTAGGAAACTGAAAATTTATACAGGATGATTTTGCACCATCTGCATGTTGGTCATCCCAAAGGCAACTGTAGCCAGGGAACATTGCAGCCCCATTCTCTGCTTGCTGTGATAAGAATGATTCACAGATAGCCATGATGTCAGGATTATCACAACTCCTGCTCCAGAGAGTTAAAACAGACATTTCTCAAGAGTCACAAGTGTCGTGTATTATAATTTTACGATCCTGGATCACAAATAAATTCCAGTTGGCAAAACAAAGAGCAATCCATATCGGAGTTCAGACCCGAATCTAACAACACAAGAGGGGCAGAGTCAAATCATGCTCGCTCTGCCGCAGCTCCAGAACTCGGAATCTGAACTTGCTGTAGCAATCGAACTACATCCATACACTGTTTCCCATTCTAACCATGACTGCTTCGGAAAAAAGATTTTCTTTGTTGTTGACCGGCCTAACGGGCTTGGTGTTGGTGAGCTTCGCATTTCCCCCTCCCCCAAGAGAGGCAAGGCAGCTGGGCTCAGCAAGGAATGTAATGAGGTTCGGGCAGACTACCTGTTTCACCTGCTGTCACACCATAATCATAACACCTACGGTACTGTCACAAACCTAATGAGAAGATCTGCGGAACTATTCAAAATAAATATGCAATCACCTCTCTTGCTGCATTTCGACAGAAAATATTACATCCCTACACCAATTTATTTTTCTAATAGAACTGAAAACAAAGCAAATTACAGACAGGAACAGGGTCCTTTGGCTCTCTGAGGCTGCACCGACCATGCTGTCTGCCTGTCTGAACTAAAACCCCCTCCCCTTCTGACGATCATATCCCTCTACTCCCAACCTATTCAGGTATTTGTCCAGATATCCCTTAAAAATCACTATTACATCCGCTTCCACTACCGCCCCCGGCAGCTAGTTCCAGGCACCCATCGCCATCTGTGTATAAAACTTAACATACTGAGGAAGGTGGGAGATGGTTCGACGTTGGGAGTGGCATTACTATACAGGTCACAGTGGGGACTGGGAGTCCTCGATATTGGTCGATTTGATAGAGGAGAGATGTAAGGGGGGAATATGTTCCTCAAAAGTTGATATAAGCAGAAATGATCTTGGTGCTGTGTAATTTTCTTAAATACTAAGTCACAAATGGAACGGTACCTCATGCAGACTGACCCAGGACCCACATCAACTTAACTGCCCTTTGAAGTATCTTAGCAAAATCATTGATTGTATCAAATCTTTTCATGACATATAGGGATGAGCAATAAATAAATTTAATCACATTAAAAGAGTGATTAAAAATTAGTTACTTGTAGACCAGATCTAGAATGCAATTGATGTTTATCAAGATCATATTGCAGCTTTTTTCTTTCAAAAAAAAACTCTTCAACTGTGGCAACTGGAGAAAAATTTTCCCGCTCCCCCCAGCACGAGAATTGTGGTGGGAGGGACACGTACCTTGGAAAGGGCTGTTGACTTGGGCAGGATTTTTGGGTCCTGAGGCAGAAAATCTCACTCAAAAATTCAGGTGAAGTGAGAGCAGGAAGATTAGAGGAAGAGGAGCAGGAGTTAGGATAGCATTTGGGGCTTGGTCATTGGAAGAAAGAGAGGTCACAGTGGCAGTGTGCCGGGAAAAGGGAAGGCTGGAATTGCATTAGATTTCGGGATGACAGAGAAGGCAGAAACGCTCGAGGAAGCAAAGGTAAACACTGGAGCAGAGTTTGGGGTGGTTGAGAATAAGACAAGATAGAAGATGGGCAGAGATTAGGAGTAGGATTGTTATATGGGTGTACCAATGGGGGAACTCAGATATCAGCCAAAAGACAGAATACAAATGGTTTGCAAGGCCAGTTTTGAGGGCAGTTAGGAGTCAACCGTACCACTGGGTCTGGGGATACACAAGCCAGATCAGATTA
This sequence comes from Sphyrna mokarran, assembly GCA_024679065.1. NCBI lineage: Eukaryota > Metazoa > Chordata > Chondrichthyes > Carcharhiniformes > Carcharhinidae > Sphyrna > Sphyrna mokarran. The sequence goes on from JAGIQG010000020.1 coordinate 33,004,889, forward strand.
AAAACAAAAACAGATTTTATTCCTTAAAGAACATGAATGAATCAAATAGATTTTTACAACAATCAAGTAGTTTCATGGTTACCGATGCTATCTAGATGCTGTTAATTTATTTAACTTAAACTTGCCAGTAGTGAGATTTAAACTGGGTGGTTAATTCAAGTACATGGATTACTCCCCCATGAACGTATCCACTATACTAATTACCCTATCTTCATATAATTCAGCAATCTTAATTCTAACCATTGTTCCCTGAAACTTCATCAACCAACATTGCTTGTGTGTGCCTCCCCAAGAGCAATTATTATTTAAATGTTCATTGTGATTTAGATATTTATAACACGTTTTTTTACACAAGATATAATGAGAAGGCATGTCTGGTGAAACAATACCTACAGAAATAATGGTCACCAAACTTCCCAGTTGTTCAAGTATTTCAAAATAGGAAATGAATCTCCCAGGCGCTGCTGCAAACAGCTAGAAAGAACTATAGCTTTAAATTTCTTGAGGCAGCAGTACTTCCCCCTCTTCCTTCTGTTGAGACACCTGCCCATGGGCTGCTCACCACCACCCTCACCAAGACTCATATGCTTGCCAGTAAGTCTTCCCTTGGAAATAGCTGGTGGTCTCTGGCCACCAGGACTTCTACCCCTGCCCACCTGCCATCTGCTGCTTTCAAAGAGTGAGAAGAAGGAAGATGCCAGCAGGAAAGGGACAGATTGAAGGGAAAGCAAGCAGTTGAAATGTGAACTGAAGAGAAATTTGTTGGAGAAGTCAGCATGGGAGAAACGAATACTGCTGTGAAGGGAGCCAGGTAGAGATGAGTGTATGTGTTTGAAATTAGAATGAGGATTGATTTAATAATGCTTTTCAGATGTATCCAGAGACCAGGAAGTAGGGAAACCCACTTTTTTTAATCCTAAATTTTATGGACAGAAGGAATTTCACAGTAACTTCATTTCAGTGTTAATGTAAGCACACTTGAGACACTAAACTAATTGTTTCTGTCACTAGCAGATCTGTTAAGGAAAAAACAGGAGTGTGTCTCTTTGACACATGCAATTTTTTTATGAATTTAGTTTATTTAGATCATTACTAACAACAAAAGAAGCATACTCTTTTTTTCATAAATGGAAGAGTCTCAGCGCACCCAGGTTCAACTGAGCCTGTAGCTAGCGAATGGGCAATTGTACAACATATCTGTGGCACAGTTGTGTTCTCCCCAGCAGTTGGAATCCAAATAGTGATAAACAGATGCCCTGCATATGAAGCTCAAAAGGAGAGAAAAAAATGGACCATTTGATGTTACGTTTCTATTCTTTTCACATCCAACACCACCATGTAAACATTTAAACTGCCATGTGCATGTCAACTCTTAACACACAGATAATACACAAACTAGAATTGCCGCAAACTTGATCCGCGCCCATCCTTTTAAAAGTCCCAAGTCAAAATCTCTGGGGACCATTTTAAAATTTAAAATAATAACAGTAAGCATACAGCAGGAAGCTGTGTCTGAGACCTAAATTCACTCAACTTCATAATCTTCGAGGCATAGTGCTCCTTGCCAGCACTTGCTAATAATGGACCTTTTCATGTGTGTGAATAAACTGCATCAGACAACCTTTACAAATGAAACTGGCAAGACCAAAGGAACGTTTATACGTGAGGGTTCATAAATTATTATTGCGGGCTATGCAGACAGTATTCTTTCTTGTTGACCAGTTGAGTAATAAGTTCAAAATGATTCAATTTAATGTATCTTCTAGTTAATTCCAGCGCCTTGCCAAATAACCTACTGTAGGTTTAAATGGTATCCTGCAAAGTTATTATTTTACAGACCTAAAATAAATAGGGTAGCTGAATGCTGCAACAGAGCTGTCATCATCTGCGACTGAACTATGTTAAGCTAGTGTAAAATTTATTACAGGCAGACTGCATGGATTTGCCAGTGTTAGATTCCAGCCTCCAGTGTCGTATTTGCTATAGTAAAGGGGTCAGGTTCAGTTACAGTGCTGTATAAACAGGTACAAGTTGTAAACAATACCACCACAAACTCCACTGATCAAAAAGAACTTAAATGTTAGGGTTCAACCCAGAATCATAGCTTCAGGTGAACATTTTATTTGAACCTTAAATAAACTTATTCCAGTTCCAACTTAGAAATGTAATCATTGAATTACTCTGAAGACAAGAGATTTAGAGTTGGAACTAGAAATACAATAATTTCATCAAAGTAAAAGATATTAAGCAAAATTCACTATCTATCAATGAAAACTTAAAGATGTACAAACTGGAAACAATGAATTTACACGACCAAATCAACAAGCTCAACAAAGAGAACATAGCTTTCCTCTGTACCACAGCAATACTGGGTCACAGTTCTGTCTTGATATCTTTTGATCTGTAGGTATGCTAAAATTCTCTGGTGCGCGCCTATACAATGGATTGACCATACCACACTACATGCAATAGTTAACAATGCAGTCTATCTACTTTACATTATGGAATTACTACAATGTAAATTAAATACAGTTCCACACTAAGAGGAAACAGCAGAGGAACTAAAACGTTGAAGAACAAAGCTCAGTGCAATACAGAACATCATGCACCGCACAAAACTCATTGACCTGAATATTGCGCCCATCAGGTTTGCATATTCAGTGGAAAGGGGAGGAGGGAAGGGGCATGGGGGGAAGGGGAGTTGACAGGGGGGATGTGGTTGGTGTGGGGAGAGAAGACAGCAGGAACCAAGAGATGGGACAGTGCATGCTGGCACTTCTAATGGGCCCACTCACAGCAGACAGCTGCAGCGGAGATGTCTCAGGGAGCTGCAAACCTCTACAAATTAAACAAGATGAAGCAGCACAGCAATCTGTGTCTAGTCAGCACATTCAAACACCTGAGAGCGGAACTCAGAAAACCTCAGTCGCCAGGCACCATCTTTTCATTTTTTATTTCATCCTGCCCTGGATCAAGATCGTAGCCATAGCGTGAAGGTCGCCTGGCCAAATGACCCATCCGCCAACCATTAAAGAGAACGGGGCATGTGAAATTGCTTCACACTGATTCTTCAATGATCCTAGCTGGCCGCATAATTGTCAACAGGCGTACTCCTGACTCCGGTGCCCTCTTGCTAGGTGGGTCCTTATTTTACTACAGAGGAACAGCACAGTAGCACTGTGGTTAGCACTGCTGCTTCACAGCTCCAGGAACCTGGGTTTGATTCCCAGCTCGGATTACTGTCTGTGTGGAGTTTGCACATTCTCCTTGTGTCTGCGTGGATTTCCTCTGGGTGGTCTGGTTTCCTCCCTCAGTCCAAAGATTGCAGGTTAGGTTGATTGGCCATGCTAAAATTGCCCCTTATTGTCCTGGGATGTGTAGCTTAGAGGGATTAACAGGTAAATGTGTTGAAATATGGGGATAGGGTCTGGGTGGGATTGTGGTTGGTGCAGACTCAATGGGCCAAAAGGCCTGTTTCTGCACTGTAGGGTTCTATGATTCTATGAAATCCAAAGTGCAAGCAACCACTTTGATGCACTGATAAATTAATTTTTCAGTACCAGAGTCAACTAGCTATTTTTTATTATTAGAGAAATTTTATTCTCAAAGTGCTCTCAAACAAAAGAAAGCAGAATAAAGTGCCCAAATATCCAAAAATGTATCACATCTCAAGGAGATTTAGAAAATCTTAAAATATGTTAGACATCAGAAATTGGGACCAATAACCATTATGGATCAGAAATAAGAAAAATAGAATGACTTCACGCTGCCTAATCAATAACTAGTAGGCACCAATAATCAAGCAGGAGAGGTCAATGATCCTAAAAATTGATTAAGTGACAACTTCTAAATTATAACCAGCATCAACCACATCGAGTTAGGTCTTTCAAGCTTAAATTCAGATTAGGGCATCAGTCAGCCAGAGATATAGGCCCACACATCTCTCAGCTATCCAACATTATTGATCTTCATACTGACAAACAGAATAGCAGTTTGTGCAAGCTAAGCCAACACATTTCAGAAATAGCAACATCTGCACATTATTCGGGACTGCTAGTTGGTATTGAATAATTTTTTAACTGGGCTGAGGAACTTTGGTAGATTTTTAACATTTTTAAAATCTACTTGCAGACTCAAGTCATTTCTTTTCCCCTCTTTTAGAGTTTTTGACTGACTTTTTTTTATTCATTCATGGAGCGTGGGCATCGCTGGCTGGCCAGCATTTAGTGCCCAACCCCAGTTGCCCTTGAAGGGCAATTGAGAGTCAACCACAACCAAAGCTGTGGCTTTGGAGTCACATGCACAAAGAACAAAGAAAGACAAAGAACAGGTCAGTTCAAGAATAGGCCCTTTGGTCCACCAAGTCTGCACCGATCATATTATCCTTTCCAGACCAATTGCTTGTATTCCTCAAGTCCCCACCTGTTCATGTGTCTATCCCAAGAAGTCCTAAATGTCACTAACATGACCATTTCAACTTCCTCACTTGGCAGTGCATTCCGAGCCCCCACCATCCTCTGTGTAAAATCTTCCTGAACCTTTCCCCCTTTACCTTAAACTTGTTGCTCCTTGTAATTGTCATTTCTGCCCTGGGAAAAAGCTTCCAACTGTGTAGGCCAGACCAGCAGATTTCCCTTGCTAAAGGACATTAGTAAACCAGATGGATTTTTTCGATAATTGGTGATGGTTTCATGGTCACTAGCAGATTTTTAATTCCGGATTTTTTTTATTAAATTCAAATTCCATCGTCTGCTGTGGCGGGATTTGAACCCAGGTCCCCAGAACATTAGCTAAGTGTCTGGATTAATAGTCTAGCAGTGATACCACTAGACCATTGCCCCCCCTCAATGACATCCCTGATAGGAGCATCCCTGTGTATTCTGAAGTAGCCACATTTTGAATAACTGGTGCTAAAGCATTTTATTTTCTCCTGGTAATATAACCTCTGGGTCGCACTCATATCAGCAATTTAACATTAACTTCCACACGTTAAAACATGAGAGCTGCTTTGTGCCTTTGCAATAACAACATTTCTTAAAGCATTGACCACAGCTTCAAACTTTGGTAACCTGGACTTCAGACAGCTTCTCCACCAAGGGAAACCTCACACAAGCTGTACTTTTAGGTTGAATTCTATTAATGGGATTCTTTGTTCAGATGTTAGGTTTAGAGTTTTTTGTTGCCATTTCTAAGTCCTGTTTTCCTTGTCTTTGATCGTATTTGTTCTACCCACTCAATAACACCAAAAGTCACGAATGTTGGAAATCCCAATAAACATATTACATGTTGCCCAGCATGAATAGAACAAGCATGAGTAGAAAATGTACACCGTCCCCTGCGTTATTTCCAAAAGCATCTGAGTAGGCGTAAACCGGTTCACATCTTCAACTCTCTGCTTCCAAAGTAGGGTCCTCCTGGCAATACCTTGAATGAGACGGATGAGCTTCTTAGCAATAGCATAATCAACGGAAACCACTTAATTGGAGTGCGTAAAAATGTGTAACAAACCTGCCACCACCACTGGACAAAATTGCAACATTATGCAATTCTGTATCTACATTCATCATTACCCGTCCCAGCTCTGCTGTAATCAGCATACGTAAAAGTACCTTCCTTACTTTATCTTCAGTGAAGCCAGGTTGACATTTTTTTCCCCTTTGGCAAGGCAATCTGCTTGTTGCAAAATTAATTATGTTGTTACCCCCAACCATGTAAAATCTAAGAATCAAACTGGGCAAAAAAGAACTATATCCAAGGGTACTGGCTGATAACGGCAGCGAGAAAGGAGTTTATTTGCTATAAGGTTAGTGTTGAAATTGAGGCAATGCCAGGAAACATTTCCACTGTGACACACTACGCCGAATTCTTCTTGCTGTCACTATGCATCAAGTCACAAGTCTCCAGCACCATAATCCTTCACCTTTATGAACACAGGAAAAAAGGAAAGAATGCCACACAGGAGATGACAAATTGTGTTGTAAAAAGTTCATTCCTGTCAACAATCTTAATGTTTGCTGGCAGGGCTATTTTCATTATTCCCGATTCTAACAGATCCCTCTTCACAGAGCTTTGGCTGTCTAACAAATCTCTTTGCACTGCACGTCTAAAAGTCTCCAGAGGCAACAGCTACAGCAGCGTCACACTCTGTAATGCTAGAATGCTTTCTTTATCATCGGAAGTTTCAACTGTGAAATTACCTTTTTCCCACATTAAGACATCAGAAAGTCAAAGACTGCACGCAAACAGAAAGCATTAGATCAAAAAGAAACACAGCATAGTCTGGTAGCCGGACATTGCATACGAACAGATTTACACTATAGATACATTACTAGATATCATTGTGCCAGTACATGTTGGGGAAGGCTGGATTACCAATGATTCATGTGCAATAATCTACTGATCCTGACTCACAGAATCCCTACAGTGCAGAAGGAGACCATTTGGCCCATTCAATCTGCACAGACACTTCAAAACAGCATCTTACACAGGCCCATCCTTGCCCTAATCCAGTAATCACTCAAATTTAGCCAGCTAATCACACTAACCTGCACATCTTGGGATACTTAGGAGCAATTTTAGCATAACCAATCCATCTAATTTGCACATCTTTGGACTGTGAGAGGAAACTGGAGCACCTGGAGAAAATCCACGCAGATGTGTGGAGAATGTGTACACTCCACAAAGACAGTTACCCAAGACTGGGATCGAACCTGAATCTCTGGTGCCGTGAGGCAGCAGTGCTAACCACTGTACCACCATGCCTATTCTAAATTAAAGATCTACTAAATCCTCAAATGCAGATTGTAGACAATAAATCTAACAGTACTGCAATTGAGCAAGCAGCTGATTAGAGAGTTGTAATATAGACAATATGAGTTTACTTGTCATAAAAGCTTCACTCAGGAATACTGAAAAGACAAAAAAGCAAAAGAAATATTAAATTTGTATTTTGCTTCAGTTTTCACGAAGGATAACATGAATAGTGTACTAGAAGTGCCGAGAGAAACATGTTTTAGTGAGGAGCTGAAGGAAATTAGCATCAGTAGAGAAAGGTTTGGGAGAAATTGATGGATTGGAGCTGGATGAATCTCCAGCTCCTGATAATCTTCATCCCAGATGCTTAAGGAAGTTGCCCTGGAAATAGTAGATCCATTGGTGGTTATTTTCCAAATCCTTTGGACTCTGGAATAGTTCCTACAGATTGGAGGATCGCTAATGTAAGCCCATTGTCAAAAAGAAAGGTCGAGTGAAAACAGGAAACTATAGACCTGTAAGCCTATTGACGGTTTTGGGGAAGTTGCTGGAATCCATTATCAAGGATTTTGTAATTCAGCATTTGGAAGGCAGTGGTATAATCAGACAAAGGAAACCATGCTTGACGAATCTATTGGAATTTTTTAAGAATGTAATTCGTAGAGTTGACTGAGGAGAACCAGTGAACATGAATTATTTAGACTTTCAGAAGGTTTTCGACAAGGTCTCACATAACAGACATTAATGTGAAGTTAAAGCACAATGGGATTGCAGGTAATGTCTTGAAATAAATAGAAAGCTGGTTAGCAAATCGGAAAAAAAAGTTTACATAAACGGGTCTTTTCCTGAATGGCAGTCAGTGACCAATGGGGTTCCACAAGGATCTGTGCTAGGACCCCAACTATTCACATTATATGTTAATGATTTGGAAGAGGGAATTTAATGTAGTATCTCCAAATTTACAGATGATGCAAAGTTGGATGGGAGGATGAGCTGTGAGAGGGATGCAGAGATGCTTCAGTGTGATTTGAACAGGCTGAGTGTGTGGCATCTGCATGATAGATGCAGTATAATGTGGATAAACGTGAGGTCACTTACTTTGGGAGCAATAATAAGACCGATTATTACTTGAATCAGTGTAAATTCAGAGAGATGGATACTCAATGAGAGTTTGGAATCTTTGTGCATCATTCACTGAAAGTAAGCACACAGTTACAGCAGACAGTAAAGTAGGCAAATAGTATGTTGGCCTTTATAAAGAACAAAGAACAAAACAGCACGGGAAACAGGCCCTTCGGCCCAATGAGCCCACGCCACCAACCCGATGTTCCCACCTCTACCCGGGATCCCTGTCCATGTTTATAGATCTATGGATTAAAAACCAAATTTGAGACAATTTAGGGAGAATTTGTTTTGCAATTAGCCTAAGAGCACATCTTTGGGATGTGGGAGGAAACCGGAGCACCCGGAGAAAACCCACGCAAGCACGGGGAGAATGCGCAAACTCCCAAAGACACAGGCCCAAATCCATGTATCTGCACAGCACAGCGATAGTTACTGAGCTGTCGTGTTGCCCATCAAATGGTCCAGGTCAAGCGTACACTAACGACGTGAAGCACTAGGATACTCTCGAAAAAAATCCAAGAGCACCCTCTCACGACCCATTGCGTGTATGCCCCTTGTTAGACAACAAGGTGGACTAAAGCACTTGTAGGATAAAAACAAGTACATCAATATCATCATCTATTTACACACTTCCCAGGGACTCCCAAGGCTCATGATCCCTATTTTAAATCAGTTTTCTATACCCCTCCATTCCCTTTCTGTTCATGTGCCCATCTAAGTATTTCTTAAATAACTCCAGAGTGCCTGCCTCCACCACTTTACTTGGCAGCACATTCCATACCCCCACCACCCTCTGTGTGAAAAAACTCCCTCTAGTATCCAAATTATACCTTACCCCCTTCACCCTAAGCCCGTGACCCCTTGTGCTATTTGAGTCCATCCTAGGAAAAAGCTTAACCCTGTTTACTCTATCTATCCCCTTCACAATCTTGTACACCTCTATTAGATCTCCTCGAAGTCTACGTCTTTCTAAGGAAAACAGTCCCAATTTGCCGAACCTCTCCTCGTAACTCAGACCTTCCATACCAGGCAGCATCTTGGTAAACCTCCTCTGCACTCTCTCCAGAGTCTCCACGTCCTTCCGGTAGTAAGGCAACCAGAACTGGACGCAGTATTCCAAATGAGGTCTAACCAGCGTTTTATACAACTGCAACATTAAAGGCCAGCTCTTGTACTTTATCTCCCTTCCTATAAAGGCTAACATATTATATGCTTTCTTCACAACCTTCTCCACTTGTTCTGCCACCTTCAGAGACTTGTTCACCTGCACCCCCAGGTCCCTCTGCATTTCTATACTCTTAATAGATCTACCCTTTATCATATACCTCCCCCCTACATTCTTTCTCCCGAAATGCATCACCTCACATTTATCAGGATTGAATTCCATCTGCCATCTATCTGCCCAAGCTACCAGCCTTTCTATGTCCTGCTGCATCGCCTGACAATGCTCCTCACTATCCGCAAGTCCAGCCATCTTTGTATCGTCTGCAAACTTGCTGATCACTCCACTTACTCCCTCTTCCAAGTCATTTATATATATATCACAAATAGAAAAGGTCCCAGCACCGAGCTCTGCGGCACACCACTAGTGACCGACCTCCAGCTAGAGAAACACCCTTCCACTATTACTCTCTGTCTCCTATTACCAAGCCAGTTACTTATCCATCTAGCTACCTATCCTTGTATTCCATTTGCCTTGACCTTCTCGACTAACCTCCCATGAGGGACTTTGTCAAACGCCTTACTAAAATCCAAATAGACAACATCAACGGCTCGCCCTTCGTCCACTGATTTTGTCACCTCCTCAAAAAATTCTACCAGATTTGTAAGGCACAACCTCCCCTTAACAAATCCATGCTGCGTATCCCTAATCAGATTGCAACGCTCTAAGTGCCTATACATCCTATCTCTAAGGATCCCCTCCAACAGCTTCCCTACCACTGACGTCAAACTCACCGGCCTATAATTCTCAGGGTTATCCCTACTACCCTTTTTAAACAACGGTACAACATTAGCTATTCTCCAGTCCTCTGGGACCTCACCTGTGTCCAAGGAAGAGACAAAGATTTGCGTCAGAGGCCCTAGAGAGAAGATTTGAATATAGGGATAGGGATGTCTTGCTGCAACTGTATAGGGTGTTGGTGAGGCCACATTTGGAGTACTGTGTGCAGTTTTGGTATTTTTATCTGAAGAAGGCTGTGCTTGCTGCAGCAAAGTTTTACCAGACTGATATAGAAGTTGTCATATGAGGAGCGACTAACTCAGTTATTCAGTGGAGTTTAGAAGTGTGAGAGGGAGTCTCATAGAAACTTATAAAATTTTAACAGGATTAGAAAGGATAGAATCAGAAAGAATGTTCCCAATAGTCAAGAACTCCAGAATTAGGAGTCATAGTTTGAGGTTAAAGAGTAAACCTTTTAGAACTGAGGTGAGGAGAAATTTCTTCACCCAGAGGGAATTCATCACCACAGAATGTAGTTGGCGCCAAAGCATTGTTTGATTTCAAGAAAATATTAGACATAGCTTATGGGGCTAAAGGGATCAAGCGATTTGGGAAGAAGGGGAATCAGGATATTGAATTCAATGATCAGCCATGATCAAATAGAATGGAGGAGCAAGCTTGAAGGACCAAATAGCCTACTCCTGCTTCTAATTTCTACATTTCTATGTTACATAGGGGAGAACGAAAGAAGGTGCAGAATGTAGTGTTGCAGTCATAGCTTGGATGTAGAGAAAGATCAACTTAATATGAGGTAAGATAAAATTGTAATAGTGCACTGTTAAGTGAGTTTGAGAGTTAGAATAAAGTTATAGATGCATAGAACAAGAGTAAAGCATAGAATTAGAAGATATGCAGGACACAGCTTGCAAGAAGTTATCACACTTTGGCGCCATCTTGGATCAGATAACAATAATAAAGAAAATAATGGCACTAAAGAGTCACAACTCCCCTATTTCCCCAAACTGTCTCAAATATTTTCAAATCCAAAGACTTTAAAGGATGTCGTTGAGAATTTTGGAGATATCCTAATTCCAATCATCCAAGTCTTCTCAATTTAGGAACAGATTGGAAGACTGTGCATATCATTCCATGTTTTAATGAGAGAGTAACCAGGGAATTAGCTGAAAGTTTCTTGTCCAGTAATTCTTATAACAAGGATAATGTGACTGAACATGTTGAAATTTTCCAGCTGATCAGGAAGCCTCAGAATAAATTTGCTGAAGGGTAGATTCCACTTGTGACCTGGTGTGAAGAGGTGACCTGAAGTGTGTCTACGGATTGACTGAATAGGTTTCCAAAAGGCATTTACTCAATCCTCACACAAGACTGTTAGGTAAAGTTAAAGCTTACAGATTGAAGATCCAATTTGTAAGGTGTGCCCAGTGGCATTCTGCAAGGATCTGTATTGGACCTCACTCACTCACTCATTATACTAAACAATGAATTAGGTGATGGATTGAAAAACACATATTGAACTTTGCTGGTGGCACAGGTTAGATAGATTGGCATTTGCCTGACGAAGGCCATAGTGTCGAAAGCTCGCGAATTTACTATCAAATAAATTGGTCAGATTTAAAATTGGTGTTGTGAAACTTTACTGGGCACAGAAGTCGGCAGAATTGCAAACAGAGCAGATGAAAGCATCAAATTATAAATGAATTTCAATACAGGCCAATGTAAGATCATCCACTTTGGACCTTAAGAAGGATAGAATAGGATACTTTCTAAATGGTGAAAGCTAGGAACATGAACATATAAAGACAATATTGAGGAGGGGTAGGAAGAGGGAAGCAATAGATGTTTTAGAGCATAAGAACTGGGAACAGGAGGAGGCCATCTGGCCCCTCCAGCCTGTTCTGCCATTCAATAAGATCATGGCTGATCTTTTTCTGGACTCGGCTCCACTTACCGCCTGCTCACCATAGCCCTCAATTCTTCTACTGTTCAAAAAATTTATCTATCCTTGCCTTAAAAACATTCAATGAAGTAGCCTCAACTGCTTCACTGGGCAGGGAATTCCACAGATTCACACTCTTTGTGTGAAGATGTTCCTCCTCAACTCAGTCCTAAATCTATTTCCCCTTATTTTGAGGCTATGCCCCCTAGTTCTAGTTTCACCTGCCAATGGAAACAACTTCCCTGCTTCTATCTTATCTATTCCCTTCATAATCTCATGTATTTCTATAAGATCTCCCCTCGTTCTTCTGAATTCCAATGAATATAGTCCCAGTCTACTCAGTTTTGCTACAGTTACAGAACATCCTGGTTAGACCACACCAAGGACTCTGCCAATACCTTTTGTTTTCATTCATTCATGGGATGTAGGCATTGTTGGCTGGGTTTCCCATCCCTCACAGCAACCCTCCCACACACCCCCCACCCCCCAACACAAACCAACTGTGTGCCCTCACACTCTCACCGAGTCAACTACATTGTTGTAGGTCAGCAATCACATGTAGGCAAGACCAGGTAAGGACAGCAGGTTTCCCACTCCACAGGGCATCAGTGAACCAGGTGGTTTTTTACAGCAAGTAACAATGTTTCATGGTCTCCATTAGACTTTTAATTTCAGGTTTTCATTAAATTCAAATTTAACCATCTGCTGTGATGAGATTTGAGCCAAGTGTTCCCTAAGCATTACCCTGGATCTTGGGGTTATTGATCCAGAGACAATACCATTAAGCCACCACTTCTCTCCTCAGTAGTTTAAACACACATCTTAAGAAGGTGATAGTGGGTCATTGTCTGCGGAATTTGCACATCCCCCTCTATGTCTGAATGGGTTTCCTCTGGGTGCTCCAATTTCCTCCGCCAGTCCACAAATATGCAGGTTAGATAGATTGAACATGTTAAATTGCCCTAGAGCATCCAAAAACGTGTACTTTAGGTGGATTAGCGGTGGCAAATTTTCAATGTCATGGAGATAGGGCAGGGGAGTAGTCTAGGCAAGATGCTCTTCTGGAGAGTTGGTGCAGACTCAATGGGCTGAATGGCCTCATTCTGCACTCTACTCTAGGGATTCTATGGTTCTATATTGGCACCGAAGAAATGCAAGATAGATTTATGATGATACTTGGAAGTTAAGAGTTAAATTAGGAGAAGAGATGCCGTCCACTATGATTATATTGCTTGCAATTTCAAAGATTAAAGGGGTCTTTTGATGAATGCTTTCAAGATATTAAGGCAAACAGGGAAACTACTTCCTTTGCTTGGAGAACTTCTGAATAAGAAGCATCATTTAAAAATCACAGTCAGACCTTCTCAGGAAGGAATTAGGGATAACTACTACACACAATGAGTGGCAGAAGTTTAGAACTCTGTTCCATAGATAATGATGATAAATTAATTGTTAATTTACTAGATTTTTATTTACCAAAGGAATTAGGGATATAGGACGAAGACAGATATGTGGAGTTAAATTACAGAACATGTCATGATCTCACCAAATGGCATGCAGGTTTGAGTGGCCAAATCCTGTACCCCACATCAAGCTCGTCATTGTTGAGGCATTGTGACAGAGAGGAAGCAAGCTCTGTCAAGTAACAGTGGATTGTTCACCCAAACTGTTCCTACCATCCTTCTCACTTTTCATCAATAACTAAAGACTGCCAGTGAGGAAAAGGCATTACAATATCTCAATTGAACATGATGCATCTTCTTTATTTCTCCTTGGCCATCCCTCAGCACAGGGAGAATGCTTCCCATGCAGCACAGCTCCTGGCAAGAACCCGTGTGCAGCACTTTTTGACACGGGGAAGATGTTGTGTTGCAGCTGCTACATTGTTTTGGCTGACTAGGAGGCTCTCCTTTCATTGCCTGCAGGCCATGGGTGTATTGCAAGAGTTTACAGGTTGACTATCAACCCATTATGAACACACCATCAAGTCTGGGAGTGGGAATTGAACCAAGAGCTTCTGGCTCAGAGGTAAGAATGTTATCCACCGTGCCATAAGATTCCCATCCTATTATTTAGAAATAATTTAAAGCAAATCAGTGAAAACAACTGCAACTTAATAGCCCAACTCAGAGTAAGAATACGATCAGTTTCACAAAACTGGCACTTCAGATGAAAAGGTTGCCCTGAAGGCTAAATATGAGAGCACAGTAACCTGTCTGATATAGAGCCAAGATTCGCAGGATTGTCACAGGTTCCAATCTGGTCTATATTGATTTAATCGTGCTACATTTGGCATTCAACGCTTTTGGCCTGGTCCAGAAAATAAATCAACTCTGGTTTCCATTTTTGACTGCTATCTTGTGATGATTGCTGCAACAGATCTGTGTGTATCTGCTGAATGTTTGGATAAAAGAGTCAGACAGCACAGTGAGATAAAAATAGAGTAAGATTTGGCTGTTACTGGCCGCTAAATAATCAAGTGACATTCACAAATACTGTCATTTGCCTGCTTTACCAATTGTACTGGCATCAGCGGCACACAGGGCAGCATGGTGGCACAGTGGTTAGCATTACTGCCTCACAGCACCAGGGCCCAGGCTTCGAATCCTGCTTTGGGTCACCGTCTGTGCAGAGTTTGCATGTTCTCTCTGTTGGTTTCCTCTGGGTGCCTCCTCCCACAGTTTGAAAGGCGTGCTGGTTAGATGCATTGGCCACGCTAAATTTTCCCTCTGCAAACCTAAACAGGCGCTGGGGTGTGACAGCTCGGGGATTTTTACAGTAACCTCACTGCAGTGTTAATGTACGACTACTTGTGACACTAATAAATAAGCTTAAAAAGAAGAGCTATACGTGTAGCATGAGTTAGAATTTTCAAGAGAAAAGTTAGAAAAATTGAAACAGAGACCATGATTACAAATAATTAAGTATCTGCAGCTCCCTGCATCTTGCTAACAGCAAACAGCTTGATTATAAGACAGTTAATGTAGATAGTAGATGCAAGTATCAATAAATAATAAGCTGTCATTTTTGAGTTAGTACGTTGCATGTTGAAGTCTGACTCCAGAGAAACCTCCTGAAAGCAGGAGCAATGCTGCACACAGACATGTGGAAAGAATTCAAGGGGGCAGAAGTGCAACAGATGAACAAATTGTCATTGATGGTTGGGTAAAAGGAGAAAGGAGGTGTGTGCAATAGCATAGAAAGAGAGTATGTGTTAGAGCAAGCAGAGACAAGAAGGGACTGGCTATTCAAACACAGGATCGGTTCATTGAGTGACCAACACATGGGAACTGTGTCCAACAAAGGAAATGTTGCTAAATATGTGGCCCCAGCACTGTGGTGTGAAGATAAAAACTTGGCTTACATATTGAATGGATGTAGCTTAGAGTAATTTAAAACAGGTGTTATGTCTCTCTAAATATCTCCTTCATACCATATTAGTTACACTAATGTTTTCATTCAATTGTAGCCTGCACAGATGTACATCACTCGTTAATGATGTGAATCTAAATGGAAACTTAACATTCCATTACACGAGGGCTGAAGTTCCCTTCAGGGTAGTAAATGATTTATTTTACTCTGTGCCTCCAAAAGAGGAGGAGTCACATTCATGTGCAGATTTTTCTGCTCTCAGCATCCCCACACATTATAAACGATATCCATACCATACTCGACAAATACATCCCCTTGACTATTTTAATCAATGGCCCCTGCTGTAGCTGTATGAATTCTTGCACGTACGCAGACCAGGGTCTAATGCATGCAACAGGGGTTCCCCCACCCATTGACAAACTGATGGGAGCCATGTTGCTTCTGTGCTGGAGGCCCAATGCCATCTAAGTGCCCTCAGGCCAGCATCGGCCTTCTACACAATTGAAGCCGCAAGAGGAACAGCAATCTCCCACCCCAAGAGAGGCGGCTTGGTGGCAAGGGCCAGAGAGTGATGGGTCGATCCGCTAGATAGTCAATATCTTTTCCAAAAGGCAGGGGAGTCTAAATCTAAAGGGCATAGGTTTAAGGTGAAAGAGGAGAGATCCAAAAGAGTCTAGACGGGCAATTTTTTCACAAAGAGGGTGGAGAGTGTCTGGAACAAGTGTCAATAGTAATAGACATACAATTTTGTCTTTTAAAAAACAGTTAGACATTACATGGGTAAGATGAGTATAGAGGGATATGGACCAAACACAGACAATTAGGACTAGCTTTGGGATTTCAAAGAAAAAGGGTGGCATGGAGAAGTTGGGCAAAGGGACTATTTCCATGCTGTAAATCTGTGTGTGTGTGTGTCTGTGTGTGTGTCTGTGTGTGTGTGTGTCTGTGTGTGTGTCTGTGTGTGTGTCTGTGTGTGTGTGTGTGTGTGTGAGGGTTGTTTTCCGTGGGCACACCCTTCCCAATGCTGACTCCCTCGATCAGGCCTGACAACGAGGGGCCTCCCCTCCCGCCATGAGAATGGAGGACTGGGAGAGTCCTCCCATTAAATAAATATCTGATCCATCACTAAATTCCAACGGTTCAGTGATAATTGTTCTCAAGAAGCTCATTAATGCATCTAATTATGCATATGTAGAAAGAGCCACCAGAGAAAGTGGTTGGGTCAGGAACAATAGCGACATTTACAAAACGTTTGGATAAGTGCATAGCTGGGAAAGGATTAGAGGGATATGGGTCAAAAGTAGGCAATTGGGACTAGGGGGAAGGGCACCTTGGTCAGCATGGACCGGTTGGATATTGTTTTATGATTCTATGATTGAGATCCCACCACCAGAGGACAGGACTCCCCCACATCCAACTTACTTGGGGTCAATTTCCCCAAAACTGGGGTACTCCCACTGGATTCTCCTGCCAGTAGCAAACACACTGTCCCCACCCCCATCGCACCCTCTCCTCCCCTGTTATAGTTAAATAGTCGGAAAAGAAAAACTTCACTTCTTTCTAATACTGACATAAATGTCAAGATCTAGTCCTGCGCACAGATGGTACATATAGGATGGGGTAAAACAGATCGCTCATGCCTGGAAGCCAGCCTCATCTCAGATACTGCAAACATCCGCTTTAAGTTGGGAACACTGTATGAGGGAAAGCACAGTTGCAGGTGCGTGAATGCACGACAAGGGGTGCTGGTGACCAAGGAGCTGGTTTTCCTGTGTTTACAGCACTCCATAAATGGCCAGGATTCCTAGAATACTGCACCACATCAAAACCAATTTCAGTAGCAAGTAAAGTAAATTCCGCAACAGGTCTATCCACTCGTATTCAGATCTGTCTTCCAACAAAAATGAGAAACTTAAATATTTACAGAGCCAGAAGAGAAAAATCCGCGCTGTTAAAACTTTAACATGGAAGTCAGGTTGGTATCCCATATCCAAGAGTCGTACTTTAAACTGTGTCAAAGCCTAGTTAGGCCCCAATCCTTAATTTACACTTCCTGCTTAGTATTGGTGAAAGATGGAGATCACTGCACTGTGAGGCTGTAATGTAAATACAGCCTTACAGCAAACAACTAGTAAAATCTGACACAATTCCTCTTAGAATTAGGGGAACAAAAAAAACCGTAAACACAAGAGGGCTGATTTTGCAAGGTTTCATTCCTGGCACAGAATCCAAATCTAACTGGATCCAGATGAGAAAGTCGGATGCTGCACAGTCATTAAAGCAAGGCTCTGCTGGCCTGTTCCATTACTTCAGGGGTGCATAAAGATCTCATGGCAGGAAGTTCCTCAGCAGTCCAAATCAATACTCCTTCTTCAGCCAACAATACCAAAAATAGATTAGCCAGTCATCCATCTTATTGTTGTTCGTAGCATCTGGGTAAACACAAGAATGCTACTGCATTTACCCGTGCTACAGGAACTTGAACATGATTTATTGGACGTAAAAAGTTATTGGGATATTTCACAGAGCTTTGATAAAGTACAAGATAGAAATTCTTTCTTTTTATATCTTAAGATCTGCCCGCATCGCACGCTATTCATCAGCACGTCAACAGTCAAGATCATTCAGCCTCTGACCTTCAGGTAAGCATTCTCCAAGGCGGTCTTCAAGACACAAGGCAACACAGAATCGCTGAGCAGAAACTGATAGCCAAGTTCCGCATGCATGAGAACAGCTGCAACCAGGAGCTTGGGTTCATGTCACACTATCTGTAACCCCCACTGTCAGGATTTGCAAAATCCTATTTAACTGCCCTTACTTGAGACAATTCACACCTCTTTAACCTGTGATTATCCCTCTCTCCATGCACACTGTTTGTACCTGTAAAGACTTGATTATCTGTAAAGATTCGCATTCCAACCACTCTTCACTTTCCAATCTATAATTATCTTGCAATTGTGTCTCCACATATATATGTTGTGCTTCTGAACCCACCTCCACTGTCCTGATGAAGGAGCAGCACTCCAAAAGCTCGTGATTCCAAATAAACCTGCTGGACTTTAACCTAGTTTTGTGAGACTTCTTACTGCACATAATATTATACACAATCTAACAGCTGCAATCTTGCATTAAGTTGATCATCCTCTACTTGCTAGCTATGACTGTAACATGACATTATGTAGTTTTTCCTTTCCTTCTCTATGAACAGTACACTTTACCTTTGTAGCGTGCAAGAAACAATACTTTTCACCGCGTATCAATACATGTGACAATAATAAATCAATTGAGATGCAAACAGTTAACTACAAACTTCCATTGTCTGGAGTAAATACTACTAAATACTAATACTAATAATACTGAGCCTGTTTCCTAATTACAGGTAAAATATAAAATTGATCTCAAGTAGGAAACACAACACATAGAATCCCACAGTGCAGAAAAATGCCATTCGGCCCATTGAGTTTGCATCAACAACAATCCCAACCGTATCCCCATAGCCCCACATATTTACCTTGCTAATCCTCTTGACACTCAGATACCTAAACCATTCAAACATTAATTGTCGTTTAAAATTAAAATAAAAACTATGGTATTGTCTTTCTGATGGTTAATTAAAGAATTTTCAGAGACTATTTCCTCAGGTGGATATAGCTGTTACTAGGGGACATAACTATAAGGTTCATGGTGGGAGATACAGGAGAGATGTCCAAGGTAGATTCTTTACTCATGGTTGGGGAGTGCAATGGACTGCCTGCTGTGATAGTGGAGTCAGACACTTTAGGAACTTTATTGGATAGGCACGTAGAGCACACCAGAATGATACCGAGTGGGATAGCTTGATCTTGGGTTCGGACGTAGCTTGGCACAATATTGAAGGCTGGAGGGTTTATACTGTGCTGTACTGTTCTACGTTCTAACTGCTGTCAGTGGGTGCCAGGAGAGTTCTGAAAATTACAACTGACACCCTTAGAAAATATGCAACAAACACTGAAGTGCATGTACACTTAAAGTGTATCAAGCATACACACCAGCATGGATCAGCTCTGCTTTAGCTCACGCTGTCTTGGACATTTTACAATGCAAAAGGAGGTTTATAAACACAAGTTGTTGAATACGTTGTTTTATAATCACAGATGTTATGCCAGCCAATGTCCAGTGCATTATATGAATGATGCAGCTGTTCTCTTGGCTGACAATCATAACTAAATTGTCTCTTCCTGAAAATGCCTTAGGCATATCATATTCAAATTCTCTTTGTCAAGCGTTTTTACCTCCTGTTCTTTTTTTCCTCAGTCTCTATAAGTCTGACATTTTTCCTCTGATAGCCTTTTATCTCCCATATTGGGTGGAATTCTCCCATCCGGGACCAAGTCCTGAGGCGGGAGAGGGGACAGAGCATATTTCTACGAGAAGCTGAGAAAAAAACCACGCCATATCCTCCATCCAAGGTGTAATTAATGAAGCGTTTGGGGCTTCTGTGACATCTTCAGTTCTTAATAGCATTCATCCTATTGTCATATATGAATGCCATATGGAAAAGGCACCCAATATCCCTGAGCCAGCATTGATAAAGAAGATGAACCACCTGAAGAAAGAAGGTGGATCTTGAGGAACACGCTAAAGCCAGAACTTGGACCTTCTCAAAAACTGAAGCTGCAAAGTCCATCTGATAGATGCTCTCCTAACTACTGCTGTGGTGATCTAGGGTCATTAGTTGCTGGCTTCCTCCATCCTGAACACCAGAGGCAGATCCAAGCCTTCTTTCATTTTTTTTATTTTATTGGTGTCACAAGTAGACTTACAGTAATTAAGTTACTGTGAAAAACATTGATCTCAAGGTAACTCCAGACTTCTGCATGTTACATTGGTCCTGATGTGTTCTAGACCAGCGTTATCCTACTGGCACAGCGGAGAATCAGGATGGGGGAGAAAGATTCCAGTCAGGCCTTCATTTGCATCTTACTGGCAAATCCTATTCATGTCATTGGGATTCCCGATCTGCCATGACACACACCAACGGAAAATCCTGCTATAAGTTCACACTGATTTCTGGGCCTCCCAAAGTGCCTGATAGAATATGTGCTTATGTCAGAGAAATTTGTGACACGCACTCAAACCTCTCTCAGAAATATATCGGAGGTTGGGATGAGTGGGAGATGTCAACATGCATGTGAAGAAGTGTGACATGTGTGCTACATGTACATTACTGTGCAATATAGATGGATAAGTGTCAGACTGTCCCGTGCACACATGCTGGAGAGCATGATGACCTGGTATTTCAAGAGTAATTTTTGTGCATGCGTCAGAGTGCTTTTGATGTATGTGTAACAGGGACCACCCGGTGTGAACCAAAGGAAGAAAGCACAAGCATGTTTTCTTTTATTGTTTGTGGGAGATGGGCCACAGATGGCCAACATTTATTATCCATCTCTAATCATTCTTGAACCGAGTGGCTTGCTGGGCTATTTCAGAGGGCAGTTCAGAGTCAATCCCATTGCTGTGGCTCTGGAATCACACGTCAGTCAGACCAGCTTAGAGTGGCAGATTTCCTTCCTTCAGGACTTCAGTGAACCAGAAGGGTTTTTCCAATAATTTACAATGGTTTCATGGCCATCAGTAAATTCTTAATTCAGATTTTATTTTACTGAGTTCAAATTCTACTCACTGCCACGGTGAGATTCGAACACAGATCCTCAGAACATTAGCTGGCTTTCCGGATTAATAGTCTGGTGATAATACCACTAGGCCATCGCCACCCCTTATGTGCCCTTCATGCTGAATGTGTATGTGAGACAAAACCCAGTAAATAGACATGAGACACGTTTATCTTTGAGAGAAGTGCACCTGAAAGAGTTCTGAGAGATTGGATTGGGAGTGAGACAGTGCTGTATGTCCGTATCTGAGTAAAACATGCATGGGTCGAAAGTGGCACGTGTGTATAAGAGTGAGATGTGTGTATACCTATGTACATGCGCAGGACAATGTACCTGAGGGAGAACTCCAAGCTGATGAACCAGTCAGAAATCAATGTCAAAGGGAGGGACTGATGAAAAGGCTTGTGCATGTGTCAGTCCAAAGATGTGTGTGTTAGGTTGACTGGCCCTTAGTGTCAGAGAGACGAGCATGGTAAATACTGGATTGTGGTCGGTGCAGACACGATGGGCTGAATGGCCTCCTTCTGCACTGTTGGGATTCTATAAAAATGCCAGCTGTGGAGCTGAGCTGTTACTAAAACGTGAACTTTTGATGCTTTACAGGACGGTTCCAGAAACGAGATTAAGAACACATCAGGGGTGAGCGCGCCACTGTTCTGGCATTTCATGGCCATTAGGCCCTTAATTGGTTTAAGGGATGACTTGCTCCCCAGTGTGAGCAGTGAGTCCTGCCTCAGAACGTCTCCGACTAATCAAATGGCCGGCGGTTCCCTGATTCCAGCAGCACCACCAAGAGCAGTTGGTGCTGCTGGGACTGTAACAGCCCCCAGTGTCGAGCAGCTGGAGTTAAAGTGGGTTCAGCTTACTGGGACCGGGCTGAAAGGTTCTGGATCATGCAACAAGCAGTCAGTGAGGTGGGTGAAGGGCAGTGGGGTGGGCAAAGATCAGTAGGGTGAGCGAAAGGTGAGGAGGGGGGAAAACTAGGGCCGGATGACCTGTTTTTGTGCTGTATATCTTATGCAATCCTATGACTAATAGAGAGGCTAATCACATGCAGTGGAGATAAATGTGAGTGATGACCAGTTGGACTTTTGTACATTGTTGTGTGATTTGGCTACTTTTGAATATAACCTGCAAGTAAAATAATCATAGAAATCCTACAGTGCAGAAGGAAGCCATTCAGCCCTTCGAATCTGCACTGACAACAATCCCACCTATCCCTGTAACCCCATGTATTTATCCTGTTAGTTCCCCTTACACTAAGGGATAATGTAGCATGGCCAATCCACCTAACCCTCACACCTTTGAACTGTGAGAGAAAACCACAGCATGCAGACACAGGGTGGGGGGATTGGGGGCAGACCGTGACCCAAGACTGGAATTGAACCTGGATCCTAGGCACTGTGAAGCAGCAACACTAACCACTGTGCTATCCACGCATTTTGACACCAACATTATTGTGGGGAATATTGGAGGATATAGCTGTGGGGTGACTGTGATTTATGGGAGTGTTATGAGAGGTTTGTTTTTTGCTGGAAAGTATTACAGTGAATTGTGTGGGTGTGTTAGTGAATGGTGTGGGGTATTTCGGAGTGTGTTATATATGCTCCAGGACTGGCTGATGCCTCAAGGATGGTTGGGGATTATTGGAGTGTATGAGGACGTCTGGATTAACTCTGTACAGCTGATTGAGTGGAACCACAGCCCCTGTTGCTGCTTCTGCACAAATTTCCACTCTTCAAAACCTCCACTTCAGGAAGATCGAGCTCGCCAGCTGTAATTCCTACGCGGTTTGGTGATTTACATAACGTATGATTTGGGGCTTTGATTTGCAGTAAAGATGGTGTATTTTGTTCCAGGCAGGCTGCGTCCTGTAAGGATTATTGTGGTTCCAGTCGTTCCTTGTTCTTAGAGAAACCTCAACACAGAACCTCAGGATTGTAACATCGCGGCACGTAGGAAGAATGTGCCTCTAGACAGCAGGAAGGAAAAAGTGAGGAGAGAGTGATGTTGCGGCTTTGTGCTGATATAGTACGTCACTGCTTGCAGTGGGTTCTGTGATCCATAGAAAAGTTCATCTTGGAACGACAGTACAGTATATAAAGAGAATCTGTGCAGCATTATAAATAAAAGCAGCAAGCTAATATTTTGTTACCATCATCAATTTACAAATAACACCGGTAAGTTATTGAAATAATCCAACACTAAGACTGGCACAGAGATGGCCAATAGTTTTGAAGTAGCTAAGAGTATTAAAGGCTTTTAAAGTAGGTAAGCGTAGTTATTAGAGCCCTTTCTCAGCAACACAGGAAATGCAGGCAACACACTGAATCCCACAGTGCAGAAAAATGCCATTCAACCCATCGAGTCTGCACTGACAACAATCCCACCCTATCCCCGTAATCCTACATATTTACCGTGCTAATCCCCCTTACACTAAGGGGAAATTTAGCATGGCCAATCCACCTGACACGCGCATCTTTGGACTGTGGGAGGAAACCACAGCATCCGGAGGAAACTTATGCAGACACGGGAAAAATGTGCAAACTCCACATTCAGGGACCTGAGGCCAGAATTAGGCCTCGGGGGTTTTAAGACAGCAATGCTGACCACTGTGTCACCAGGCTGCCCTGGGGCATGATGGTATGAAAACCTAACAATCTCAAAACCCAGCAAACTTCATAGTGAGTAAAAGTGTGCTAAGAAGCACAGACCAGGAGGATTTGATCACTGACTTGAGTCATCCTCGCAGCAAGGTAACAGGGAAATCTGCAATCTGCTCCTTCAGTGAAATATGATAACCAAGAGATATAAATATATTCCATAGCCTTTGGATCAGAGAGGCACCAAGTTGTATCTCCCTACCGTGCTCAAATAAAAAGTCTTTGGGCAGAATCCTCCCAATTGGAGACAAAGTCCCGTGGCGGGGACAGGAATGCAGAATATTTTCCACTGCAATGGCTGGCAGGAAAATGTGCCAAATCTTCTGGCCCTCCTGTATTCAATGGAAGGAGACATCTGGATGGCACTTAGTCCACCATCATATCTGGGTGCCATATTGTAAAGGTGTACTATTCACTGATTCATTACTGAAGAAAGAAGATGGACCTCCTGAACATCTATTTAGATCTTGGGAGCACTCTGACATTGGAAGGTGGACCTCCTGAGAGTAAAGGTGGAGCTCCAGGAACATTGAGACTGGAAAATGGGCCTCTTCGGGACACTGAATCTGGCAGGTCCACCTTTAGATGCTCACCTGCCCACTGCGCTGGTGTTCCAGGGTCCAGGGCTCCATCCTGAACTTTAGAGGCAACTCCAGGCATTGTTCAGAGCAGTCTGAACATCATGCTGTATGAATGTGTTTCCTGCTGATGTGTTCTCCTACTGGCATTGCAGGGACTCTTGGGGGAGAGCAGGGCCTTCACCTGTATCCCATTGACAGGATGCAAATAAGATTTGAGCTATCCTCTAGCAAGTTTTCTGAGCTACCATGGTGGGCACTAGAGGCAGTCCCACTATAGATTCACGCAGACGTGAAACCAATTTCTGGCCCATCCTTCATATTCACCCTTTACTCCTGCCATCAGACATGTTGCTGGGGACCTGGGAGAATTATGTCCTTTGTTACTGCAATTTACAGACCTGAGTAGTTCCATTTTTTTTAAACCACAACTCTGAGATAACAAGCACAGTTTGAAAGCACCAAAATTACCATTTAACATATGGAACTCCTCTAAAAGGTTTCTGAATGTGACAATTAACCTTGCGTACAACAAACGTCATGCACAACATTCCTGCTTTGTGTTCAAAGCATCTTTGTAAGTACAGAATTAGAACAAAGAACGAAGAAAATTATAATACAGGAACAGGCCCTTCGGCCTTCAAGCCTGCACCGACCATGCTGCCTGACTGAACTAAAACCCCTTACCCTTCCCAGGGACCATACCCTCTATTCCCATCCTATTCACGTATTTATCAAGACACCCTTTAAATACCACTATTATATTTGCTTCCATTACCTTCTCCAGCAGTGAGTTCCAGGCACACAACACCCCTTGTGTAAAATCTTGCCAGATACATCTCCTTTAAACCTGTGTCCCCTAGTAACTGACTGTTCCATCATGGGAAAAAGCTTCTGACTATCCACTCTGTCCATGCTTCTCATAACATTGTAGGTTTCTATCTGTTGATGACGACATTCTGGCCAGATGAAGCGGTGTAAAAATAATCTACACTGAGGTTAGATTCACAACACCTGGGTTCTAACAGTGCAAGATCCAACATAAATTAGGGATTGTCGGAAAGAAATGTCATGAGGCTTCCTCAGTGAACTGACAATTAAGCTTACACTGTTTCCAGGGAGGAAGTCATTTTTTATCTGAGGAGCTAATGGCCTCATGATATTACCACTAGGACTATTCATCCAGAAACTCAACTAATGTTCTGGGGATCTGGGTTCAAATCCCGTGATGGTAGACAATGGAATTTGAATTCAATAAAACAAATCTAGAATTATGAATCTGCTGATGACTATGAAACTTATTGTCAATTGTAGGAAATATCCATCGGGTTCACTAATGTCCTTTGGGGAAGGAAATCTGTCATCCTCATCTGATCTGGCCTACATGTGACTCCAGAGCCAAAATAATGTGGTTGACTCTCAAAATGCCCTCTGGAATGGCCTAACAAACCATTCAGTTTCAAGGACAATTAGAGATGGGCAATAAATGCTGGCCAGCTAGTGACAACCATATCCCATTAACGAATAAAAAAAGTCTGCCTGTATTTCATCAGTGAAAAACTACTTACGATCTATCAAGTGAATTCAACCTGCTTCACAAAAACAACTAGTGAGCGTGTGTCAGGAGAAGTTCAAGAAAAAGGCAGCATTCCCCAATTTGCAAAGAAGAACACAGATATGTCACACATACACAAACACACACACCCACACCCGGACCGGTGCACACACGTACACACACACCTCTTTTGTATTTTATATATACATATATAATACATTTAAATTCTGCTGTAATGAAGTTTAACTTCCATTGAGGTCATTTTCTACCTGCCACTGTAGTGCTGTTTCAGTATTTAATAGAAACCTGAACACCTATTATTCCACGGAAACAGACCTCACAGCATTGAAGCCTGTGGGGCAAATACAAGAGGAGGACAAATGAAAACTCCCTGTGTTTCCCTGATTAAAGCTGCTCTTTATTAAGGACACCCGCATCCAATTTGATGTCGATCACTGACTGCTGTTTTATTGCCACAAATCACCAAAGCTCACAACTTTGACGGGAAGACAACAACCTCCACTTGATCAATTTTTTTGTTTTGTTAATTTGGAAACTTTCTGACAAAAAATATCTGATGACCAAATTCAAGAATATTATTCTTTAAAATTGTGTTATGGGTAGATTAACAGATACCAAGAAATAACGTATAAAGCCTGCAACAATGCAGGATTTGTATAATTCCACAATCACAAGAGTGGAGGTTTAAGCTGACTCAAAAAGATCAGACTGCAATATTGAAGTTTCCACCTTCACAATTTCTACTCTGTCTGTGGACTGTGAGGAAACAAATCCTGTTTTTTAAAAAGTTTATTCATTAGTGTCTCAAGTAGGCTTACTGTAATGATTTAACTAGGCAATTGAGGTGAGCCCGTCAGAATGAATATATACTTCCTGATTCAAAGCCCTCCTCATGAACCTGCTCCTAGGCCTGGCAAGACGTTCCATTTACAGGTCCAGGCAGCGAGTGATCGTCTAATCTGTCTGCCCCTCTACCATGGCTATATTCATGGCCGGGTGTTCCTGGGAAGGGAGCATGTGGTGTCTGAGGGCACAACTGATGCCTGTGTCTGCTGGGCACCACAGGGACTGGGGTGTGTTATTGACCCCTTTAATTACATTTTAATTTGATGTTTTAAGTTTCCTTTCCACTTTGTTTTTTGTTTTGGGCGGTTCCCCTCCTTTTAGGGAGATGCCCTTTTTTGAGTTGTCTCTGAGTTAAGTTGATTTTGTTTATTTGGTTGGACACATAAAGGTGTCCTTGATTAAGGAGTCAATTGACGGGACAATCAGAGAGTCTTCTCCTTGACTTAACCAGGAGTATCAGTGTCTTTGTGACTCCTAGTGTAGACTGTGAACTGAAAGCATTCTGCATGCTGTTGTCAGACCTGTAAATAATGGGATTTTGGTGAAAGGATTTCTGTCTCCAAGGACTTATTACACTTGCATTAACATTGCTGTGAAGTTACTGTGAAAATCTCCTGGTCTCTGGTGCCTGTTTGGATACAATGAGGGAGAATCCTGCATGGCTAATGCACCTAACAAGCATTTTGGACTGTAGGAGGAAACTGGAACACCCTGAGGAAACCCACACAGACACGAGGGCAATGTACAGACTGTGTCTCAAGCCAGGAATCGAAACCGGGTTCCCGGCACTCTGAAACAGCAATGCTAATGACTGTGCAACCGTGCTGGCCAATGCATCCTGACGCATAATTCACCACAAACTGGATGTTATTTTCTTCCTGCTGTGTTTCCAACCATCTTGCTCTCCAATTCAATTAATTCTAGTCAGCCTTGGAAGCAAAATAAATCCTTTTGTAGTTCAATTATTTCTCTCGATGTTTGAGAGATTGGTCAATCACCGACACTTCAGTCAAAATGTCATTTGACAGCATTCAAGTTAAAAAGGAAGAAAAGGATTCTCGTACCGATAGGAAATTGCTTTTAGGGTACTGGAAATTCATGCACAGTAATTTGACATCATGGTTTAGGCCACTCTATTGTATTTAAGCTTTACATTGTTCTATTATTCAGCCGCCAGTCGTGGTCACTGGTTTTGTTTTTTGAGAGAGATAAATCTGTTATTCAATTTTCTGCATGTAGGCTATTCAACTGTGAGGCCCATCACAACCAAGCCTGATCATTTTTACCTGCGCATTCCTATTAGCCGTCACTGTGTGAAGCACAGGAATCCCAGACAATTATTCTTCTCCGCTCACCTTGATGGCAGATGCAGCAAGCCCAGCACCTTTCTGGTTAAGAAAAGTAAATACTTCATTCATCAGCAAGGGATCTCAAAGCCAGGGAGTGGAATAGCCTCCCTGTTTTGTCATCCTGTTAATCATTCTGAAGTCAGTCGCAGCACAGCCAGAAAGAAGGTAAAGCTCCCCTCTGCAATGCCTTAATCCCAAGCTCAGGGAAGTACTCTCTCTGTACCAACAGTTTATCACCCAAACCTCCCTTCGCAAGAAAGTCATGCAGACAGTGAAGGTAGAAACATTAGAAACATACAGAATTCGTTTGTGCTAAATGCCAAACAATAATCTCTCCAAATTTTAAAATGACTATATAAATATCGAAAGTCCCATTAGCAAATATAAGGTGACAGATTCTTTTCCAGTGTTAATCTATAACTCATTAAAGAAAATTCACTATGAATCCCCATTAAGTCCACTTTCAATGGCCCTCAAATACAACATAACACACTCATAAAAATAAAGGGCCCTTAGTACATTTTCCAATAATGTGAGATATGAAATCACCTCAAACTATAAAACAGACAGCAGAAATTTATTATCCATAACTGAACACACTGCTCGTGCTGATTACACAGTTTGTCTTTTAACCTATCCACAATATCTATGAAGCATCTTCCAGATTGTGAAAATCATTCCCCATAGTCTGTTCCTTCACATGTTTTAATTGCTGCTCCTGACCCGGTTCATTGTCAACTCTCCAATTTTTTGTTGCATCAATCTGGAAAACTTTCCCTCCACCTGCGTGGCTCTTCCCCCTAACATGAAATATAAAAACTAGAAAGCTCTACTGTGAAGACAGCATCAACAGAAATGATGTGGTGTTGTTACTCCTAGCTCTTTGATTCATCTCAGATAACCAAGCAACAAATGAACTGCATCCAAGATGTGATTTCCGCAGCTTTGGGTTTAACTTGCTATCTCCACAGAATTCCTCCATTAAGACCCCGCTCTTGAACTTCACCTCCCGTTTCCAAAAAATTTGTTAAGTGAAGTCATAAAATCTCTACAGTGCAGGATGAGGCCATTTGGGCCATCACCTCTGCACCAATGACAATCCCAAATCCCATTATCCTATGTATTTATCTTATTAGCCTTTCTACACAGTGCAGCAATTTTGCATGGCTAATCAACCTAACTTGCGTATCTTTGGAATGTCGGAGGAAAACGGAGCATCCGGAAGAAACCCACACAGATACAAGGAAAACGTACAAACTCCACACAGAGGCTAGCAATAACACCACTGGGCCATCGTTTCCCCAGTTCATTAACATTTATCAAACAGAGGTGGATTTGTTGCCTCGAGCACACCCACAGGATAGGAGATGGCCACATACCCATGGACTTAGTGTATGGTGAGGCAGCCGGAGTCAGACAGTCAGCGGCATTCCCAACGTTTTGCTTCATGGATGTTTGCAAGTGTGACATGAAGGCCCTAAACATCAATTATGGCCTTTAGGCTAAGATCAAGCACCAGATTAGGCCCCAGGTGGGGTGCAATGCTTTACCTTGGAACTTGTTTTCTCTCATGTAGACCTTGAATCGGATTCCATTGAAATGCAAATTTTGTTTTTGGAGCAAGCAAGGAATAGATTAGGATTTGCCCAGTCCGTTCTGATCATTGGCTTTGTAACTTTAAGAATGAAATAAAAATTTATTTTAAAAAATCTTTTATCGCATCAGGAAGTCACTAGCTGACACCAGAGGGAAAAAAGGTGTGCTACCTGCGGGCAAGCAAGTACCACAAGATGGCCAGTGGCTACAGCAGCTTGGCAACAGTTGCCAATGCCAAAAGCAACAACCCACAAAGACATGTAAGGCTTCAACGTGCAGCACTTTGGCAGCCACCCCTGCCTTTCAAAGATTCATCTTTTCAACCATCATCAAACGGCTCCACACAGAGATACCCAATTCGAAATGAACTGCTTGCTGTGACTCCATCTTCTTTTGATTTGATTTACTATTGTCACATGTATTAGTAAACTGTGAAAAGTATTATTTCTTGTACACTATACAGACAAAGCATACCTTTCATAGAGAAGGAGAGAGCAGAATGTAGTGTTACGGTCATAGCTAGGAAGTGGAGATAGATCAACTTAATGTGAGGTAGGTCCATTCAAAAGTCTCATGACAGCAGGGAAGAAGCTGTTCTTGCGTTGGTTGGTATGTGACCTCAGTCTTCTGTATCTTTTTCCCGATGGAAGAAGGTGGAAGAGAGTACATCCGGGGTGCATGGGGTCCTTGATTATGCTGGCTGCTTTTCCGAGGCAGCGGGAAGTGTAGACAGAGTTGATGGATGGGCGGCTGGTTTGAGTGATGGACTGGGCTTCGTTCACAACTCTTTGTAGTTTCTTATAGTCTTGGATAGAGCAAGAGCCATGCTAAGCTGCAATACAACCAAAAAGCTTTCGCAGGTGGCAGGTTTCTACCATTAATGTATGTGGAGACCGAGGTCTCTCTGTTCAACTTAGTTCATTAATGTTATCTTCTGTTGACATTTGCTCTTCGGGGATTGTGTATCCAGTTAGTTGGTGAAAAATAATGAACTAGAGGAATGTATTTTGTTGCTCAGAAATTGTAGTTTTAGTTTTCTGTGTCTTTTCTTCAATCCTGGAACTATTATAACAATTACACTGTTTATTACTTAATTCTCACTGGCAGTTGAAAATAAGGTTTTCTTTTGGATTGTTCAGACACAAACCAGTTCCATTCTAAAGCACTGTCTGTTTATTACATTCAGTTATTAGTTTATGTCAAGGGTCCAAAATGAAAATTTGTAAAGCTGATTAAATTTTCAGCCCAGTTCACCACCAGCAGGTAAAGTTAATACAATAATCAGCAGGCCTTACACGATTCAGTGGTACTTTACTATCATAAGGTATTTAATTCCCTCTGTGAGTAGTACAGTAGTATATTATGACAAATTAAGGGTCTGAAAGAGAGAAAATGAACAGTAGAATAACAATCGCAAACATGGTGTGGCAGTCATTACTTGAGGTAATGAATGGCACCTAAGCAACTGGACACCTAACAATGTCACTTCAGTAGAAAGGGCAATGTCATTAAATCCCTTAATATTGCATAGGATAAATAGCACACAAATAGATCAGTCAGCATAGACAGTTAATGCTAGTGTATCTGCTCCAATCAAGCACATATATACATACATATACGATTACATCAGGGCAGCATGATGGCACAGTGGTTCGCACTGCTGCCTCACAGTGCCAGGGACTTGGGTTCGATTCCCGGCTTGAGTCTACACATTTTCCCCATGTCTGTGTGGGTTTCTTCCAGGTACTCTGGTTTCCTCCCACAGTCTGAAAGATGTGCTGGTTAGGTGCGTTGGCTATGCTAAATTCTTCCTCAGTGTACCTGAACAAGCGACTCGGGGATTTTCACGATAACTTCATTCTAGTGTTAATGTAAGCCTACTCATGATATTAATGAATAATTTTATTAAAAAATATATAACTACATCATATACATTATTACATTAAGCCAAGATTTCAAATCACATCTTGTTCTTCAGTCAGCAATACATGTAACAAAATAAATCAATACTTTGGCATTTTATTCCACCGTGCCCTTCCTGCCCCAAACTTTGAAAGCATTGTTAACATGAAACAAAAGGACAAACTTACTAACAATCCACAGCACTACAAATGCCAGACAGTTAATGGTGACATCCCACTAGGACTAGTGTTAGGACTGATACTGTTTATGATTTTCATATTTAACGATTATACAAA
The DNA here is from genome assembly GCA_024679065.1 of Sphyrna mokarran. NCBI lineage: Eukaryota > Metazoa > Chordata > Chondrichthyes > Carcharhiniformes > Carcharhinidae > Sphyrna > Sphyrna mokarran. Next base: position 33,036,498 of record JAGIQG010000020.1, read on the forward strand.
TGCGTTTCAATTCTAAACAAATAATCAGACAAACCCAGATCCGCATTATGAGAATTTGCCACTTACACAAAAGTGGTGGAAATCCAAACAAGCTGAAAAAGTGTTAGGCCCAATAGTTTGATGTCAATAATAGGGAAGACATTTGTGAGAATCATCAAGAATACAACATAGGACTTCTTAGACAGAAGAGGACATTTGATTCAATGTGGCATTAAAAAAAACAAGGCCCTGTTTCAATAACTTGATTGTGTCTTTTGAAGCATCATCAAGATCAGGGATTAGGGGAACCTGGCAGATTTAAAAGCTTTTAAATCGCACTGTTTCTCTACAAGAGCTAAGGCTTCAAGTTTTGGCAGAAACAGTTTGGTATTTTTAGTGGAAATTGCTTAAAACAGTTTGAGAACATTCTCAAAGACCACTGGCAGCCAATACTTGGAAATGCATTCGGATCTGCCTGAAGACCAGCCTATAGTGGTGTTCCACAGGAAGAGATGAGGACTTCTGTTGTCTACTATTTTCACTGATGATTTAAATAAACGATGTACAGTCAATGATATGAAAGTTTGCATTTGATATCAACATATGCTTGAGAATAAGTATTCTCAACTTAGAATAACTTAATCAAGCCAAGAAAGCGTGGCAAAAGGATATGTCCGAAAAGGCACCTCCTACTCGGTGTTCTTCTACATTTCAGATCAGGAATATGAACGTTATCTGAGGAAATGTCATTTGACAAATCAAGATTCCCAGGTTGGCATAGTCACTGCTCATTCAGAGTGAAAATTGGTTCATTAGGCACTAAATAATTCACTGCAAAGAATCAATATCTTTGGACAAGTGATAACTATTGGCAGATCGGGGGGTTGAGTTCGTGAGTGGGTAAATTATGTTTAATATCAAAAAAAATGCAGTGCGGAGAAGGTGAGTGCTGACCACACGTAAAATAATAATAAAGCCCACACAATAAGAAAGAAGAGGGCATTTCAGTGAGTGGATCTTTAAAGATTCATGACGGATGCTTGATAGAAATGACCGCAGTAAATATGGTACTTGGATGTAATTGTAGGACAATTTGCTATAAGAAAAAGCAGAATATTTTTTTCCTTATCGAAGACCTTTGTTCACCTCAATGAGAATCCTGTATCAAGTTTCTGTGTCCACACAGTGGTTACTATTCAGGCTTTGGAGCTATCCACATGAGGGCCTAAGATTATTTCACAGTTTTAGTTCTCTCAAAAGACTCAAAAAGCAGGGATTTTATGCTTTAAGAAACTATAGGCTTTGGGGGTTATTTCATTAAGGTTTATTAGATGAAGAATATAGCATCCTCACAGAGCAAAGGAGGCCATTTGGCTTATAAGTCTGCACCGATCCTCCGACAAAGCATCTTACACAAGCTCTATTTCCATAACCCCACATGTTTACCCCATTAATCCCCCTGATCTATACATCTTATGCCACTTAAGGGCAATTTAACATAGCCAATCCACCTAACCTGCACATCTTTAGAGTGCGGGAGTAAACCAAAGTCCCTGGGGAGAAACCCAGGCAGATATGAGGAGAACATTGCACATTATATAGTCAACAGTTATTACAATTGCTGTATCTACTGTGATGAGACTATTAAAAGCATTGATTCCAGGTTATTTCAGATAGCTTCTCATCTACAGAACACAAGTTAGTCACAGCGTCCAACATAGAAACAGGAATAAATCATTTGGTTAATGAATCTATTCTGCCATTCAACTAGTCCATTGCTGATATATCAACTCTAATTACCTGCCTTTATCCTGGGCACATGCCCATTCTGCTCAATACCTGTTTCTATGACACAATTAATGTGTAATCACAAAACTACTTCCGTGATGAGGAATCATATTGAAACATAAAATTCTGAGAGAGTTTGGTAAATTAAGTATTCTTCTGGCAGCATCGCAAATCGGAGGAACATTTTCAGAATAAGGAGTCTTCCCATTCAAGGCAGAGATAGGAAATGATTTTATTCAGTGGAGTGTTATCTTTGAAATTCTCTTCCCAGAGAGCAGTAGAGGTTGCGATATTGAATATATTTAAGACTGAGTTAGATAAATTTTTGATTTACAAGCGAGTCAAAGGTTATTGCAGGGGGCAAGCGAGAAAGTGGAGTTCAGGCCACGATCAAATCATTTATGTTCTTATTGAATGGCAATAAGAGGATCCAAATGGACTAATCCTGCTCCTATTTCTTAAGTTCTTATATTTTTACGATTTGATCTGGATTTCCTAAACGGAATTTTATGACCTCACTTGGATGAGATTATAAAATCCCACCCAAGGCCAATGGAGATTTCCGTTCTGTGACTATCGCTGCTCTGGAATTAGGGAGGGCAAGGTGGTAAAATTCCAGCCCATGTTTCCCATATGTGCTCTTGCATACGTATGTGCAATATTTCTGGAAGCTGGCTGAAAAATACTGGGTAAGGGCGAGGCCAGGTACAATCATTCACTTGCTTCATTTCAGACACTTAACGTACAGAGCATTAGGCAAAGCAAATTGTACTTAATTTAATTTTAGTTTCTCCTGGAAAACACATGGCAAATAATAACCGCATGCCCTATCTTTTCTGCAAGCCAACCTCTTTGCTTTGGGCATTTCTGTTTTCGCTATACAACTTACAACTGGAACTCTGACCTGCAATTTAGTTCCTAGCTTCAGGCTTCCATGTCCTATTCTCTCTCTAGTCTCAGTCAAGCAGATGACTGTGGCACTGACTATCCTCCCTAATGCACTAAGGAGCCTGTATCCTGCTCCCCTGCGGGGCGGGGTAAACATACCCGACTGTTCTCAAAATGAATAGTCTTCCTGGCTAATGGGACTGGGATGAAATAATTGATCTTCACCTCATCAGATCGGAAGAGACCGGAGCTGTGGTTTTTTTTATATATATAAACACATTTTTCAATTTTTCTGCACTTAGCGCAAAGGAAATCTCCTCCTGTGGTTTCCAGAAGGCCAGACAAAGCAGTTACAATTACCCAATTAAGGGGAAAGGTGAGAAATGTCCAGTAACTCAATATGTGGCATTCACTTCAGTCAAACAAGCCGAATATGCTATCACTAGAGAATCCACTTTGAAATATGAAAAGGCATCTCAGTCCACACTTCCAGTTCCCTCCACCTTATATGCACATTAATACAACAAATGGTTCAATAGTGTTGGCATTCAGTGCTTTGAATGGCGATGCAAATTGTCAATATAAATTGACTGTTCGTGCCACAACGCAGTTCCCAGAGGTTGCAGGTCCAAAGCACAAAACTGTCTGTAATCCAACGTAAATTGGCACTAAACTGTCAAGGTTAGTTAGAAAGGCCATAATAATTGGGGTGGGAAATAAAATTGTCGCAATGGAATCATACGGATGGTTTATTTTCTGAGACAAGGGTTACGGCACGTCATTGGGGCAGAATAAAAGGAGTCCAACTATATTTAATGAATGGTGCGTCTGACCTATCAAGGGTCAATAATGACACTGAGCACGAGAAATGGAAAGACATCCCATTCCCCGCGACGACAGGCCTCAGTTTGATAAGCAGCGTTTCTTTTTAACAAAAAGCATGGGCTGTGCTAACCGGCATATTGGAGTGTAATTCCACAAGGAACCCTCAAAAGCAGACAGGCTGAAAATATCATCCATTAAATACAGACAGCATCAACGTACCACCGCAGCATTGTGGAGAAGAGAATGATCTGCATTTTTCAAATCTGTGACACTGTTGTTAATGGCATATTTTACTCAACCTACAGACCTCTACCTGAAATGATGTGCTGAAAATTAACAGGTAGAACGAGTTGACATGTCTTCGGGAATCATATGGTATAAAATTGTCTTGCTCGATACGTTTAAAGCACAGATACAAAATCGCCACACTGCAGAAGCAGACCATTTGACCCATTGAGTAATACGACTCTCCAACAACAGCACCTTACCCTATCTCGGAACCCAACCTACTCACCTTGCTATTCCCCCTAATCTACACATCTTGGGACACTAATATGTGATTCAGAATGGCCAATTTCCCATACCTGCATATCTTTGGACTGTGGAAGGAAACTGCAGCATCTGGAGGAAATCCATGCAGACAGGGGGAGAATGTGCAAACTCCACAAGTTACCCGAGGCTGGAATTGAACCTGGGATCCCTGGCGCTGTGAGGCAGTAGTTCTAACCACTGCACTACCATGCCCTGCATGGCAAGATGCCAGCTGCAAATCTAAACTGCTATAACCTCAGCTTAGACACCAAAGTACAAGTACCATTTATGATCAATAGTTATATCTTGGTTTCATTCACAAGGTAGGATTTTATAATTCTTGCCTCAAGTGACTAAGAAGAAGCAGAAGGACATTAAATACCTCTCCAGTGGAGAAAGGCTCACATCACTCCATGAAAGTTTACAAAAAAATTGGCTGCTTAGTCAAATAAGTAAGTGCGGTAACCAAAAGCTTGATCATAGAAGTATTGCAACCAGTCCCACCCTACCCCCACCGCTATCTCCATGACCCGACATATTTATTCCACTAATCCCCCCAAACTAGGCATCTTGGGACACAAAGGGACAATTTAGTATGGCCAATCTATATAACCTCCATATCCTTTGGCTGTGGGAGGAAACTAGAGCACCCAGAGGAAACCCACGCAGACGTAGGGAGAACATGCAAACTCCACACAGGTAGTGATCCAAGGATGGAACTGAACCTGGGTCCTGGCACTGACTCTTAAAGAACTGTGAAGTATTGAGATGGAGAAGGGAAGTTTAAGACCCAGGCAGCTGAAGGCAAGGTCAGCAATGGCAACTGATTAAAATACAACAGTTAAAGTAGTGTAGATATCTCAGAGTTTGTGATTCTGAAAGAGGCTACAAAGAGGTCAAGGGCATTAATTGATTGGAAACAAGGATGGGAATTTCACAATCAAGAAGTAATCAGTTCCCACTTTGTAAATAAGAGTCAAACCTTCTAGTTGTCACTAATTAAGAAAGTTGCAATCGAGATCGTTCAACAATATTTCTGATGGGCACTTGATTAAAATCATTTGTACTAGTTGCTATGGAAACAGGGCTCCCTCCATGCGCGCACAGAATCCCATGTAATTCGATTGCTAGTCTCACATTTTGCCACAGTTTTACAGCACCATCCTAATTAGGTGAACACTCCACATCAATCTGCAACTCTGTTAGGAGTCAACAGATAAATATTTCCTGTAGACATAGCGCACATGTTGAAAGCTGCAATGGGAACTCAGTCCCCAGAGGAACTAAATAGCTAAACTGTAAAACAAGTTCACTCCATCACCTTAATGTGCATAAAAAAGCTGAGATTCTACACACTGTCAGTTAAACTTAAGGAAATTACAGCTAAGAGATACGATAATTTTGAAAAATTCTACAAAGCACTCTATTGTCCCTGATGCAAGGCTGTGATACATCCCTGGGATCACCAACAAAATATCCTAAACCATTTACATTTCCCAGAATAAAGTGCACGAAAAGACATGAATGTGGACACATGACCCTCCTATTGTTTGATTTTAATGGAGCAATCGAACAGTACTGTGCATTTCTCCTTACGGCGAGCCATCTTACTGACTGAAAGATTAGCCAAATTTCAAGTTTAGATCAATGCATCCAATTTCCCCCAGCAGAGGAAAAAAAATGGAGTAGAGTGAAGAGTTGGCAAATAGGTAGAGGAGAGGAAAAGGAATGATGGAGGAAATGAGAGAATTATAAGGCAGAAAGCAAAAGTACAAGGATGGCAGCGGAGAGGAGTAGGCTATGCCAAACGAACTACTGAACTCAGTAAGAAGTCTCACAACACCAGGTTAAAGTTCAACAGTTTATTTGTAGCAAACACCACTAGCTTTCGGAAATAGCTGTCCTTTCATCAGGTGGGTGGGAGTTCTGATCACAAACAGGGCAATATAGAGACACAAACTCAATTTACATAAATAATGATTGGAATGTGAGCCTTTACAGCAGCTCAAGTCTCAAAGGTATAGGCAATGTGAGTGGAGAGAGCATTAAGCATAAGTTAGAAAGATGTGCATTGTTTCCAGACAGGAAGGTCAGTGAGATTTTGCAAGCCCAGGCAAGTCGTGGGGGTTACAAATAGTGTGACACGAACCCACCTACCTGACGAAGGAACAGCTATTTCCGAAAGCTAGTGGCATTTGCTACAAATAAACCTGTTGGACTTTAATCTGGTGTTATGAGACTTCTTAGTGTGTTTACTCCAGTCCAACACCAGCATCTCCACATCAAAACTACTGAACTGATAGAATAATTCCCAATCAACTTCCCCAGTTGCCCAATGGTTTGAAACTAGAACAGCAAAGGTAACACACGTGCCGCAGCTGATATTTCATCTGAAGCGACATTACTTTATATCATGGCAGAAACCTATCATTGCACCATCTTCAGGCACAGCTGGTACTACAGGCAAATTTGGGCACTTTCAAAATTGATTTTGCCACAGAGAGCCTGTGATAGTAGATTTTTGTGCATTTTAAAATGAACATTGCATCTTATTCCTCAATTTTATTTTAACTTATATTTGTTATGTTGTTGCAGAGAAAGCACAATGGTAGAACCGGAAAATTCTCATTGCATTGGGCCTGCCTAGAATAATGTATTGTGCAAAATTTCCGTTCAAATCCTGCCTCGTTGACTTTATAGCATCTGTATCTGTCACATGACTTAATGGTGAAGGAAAGCAATGAAATTGAACAAGAGTCAAGGGGAGAAATGAAGAGTAGAAATGTTGTGTTTTCATTTTGCACCGTGCTTGGAACAAGGTCACTTTAAGAGTCTGATCACGTGACATTTCGATGATGCCATTTGATATTTACGAGGCGAAACAGGCCATTTATCCAAACAGCCTGTAGAGTAAACATTTCTACTAAAGCTCTTGATTGTATCTTCAAGGTCTGCAAGCCTATCCTTTAAAAATACCGCAAAAGAAAAACGGCACAGTGGCTCAGTGATTAGCATTGCTGCCTCACAGGGCCAGGTATCCGGGTTCAATTCTGTCTTTAGGTCACTGTCTGTGTAGAGTTTGTACATTCTCCCTGTATCTGTGTGGGTTTCTTCTGGGTGCTCCGGTTTCCTCCCACACTCCAAACACGTGCGGGTTAGGTTGATTGGCCATGCTAAATTGACCCTTCGCGTCAGGGGAATTAATGAGGTAAACATGTGGAGTTGCGGTAATAAGGCCTGGATGGGGTTGTGGACGGTACAGGTTAAATGGGCTGAACAGCCTTCTTCTGTACTGTAGGGATTGTAATGGCAAGGAAGTTGGAACCACACTGGCAAACGCACGGAAAAATATTTTAGCAATATAGAAAAATTATCAATCCATGTTCTAGCCAAAAGAAAAGGATTGAGGGAATTTTTAAAAATCACTGCACCAAATCTGATGATGAAGGGATGCCAAATATCAGTAGCAGCCATCGAAGGAACCAAAGTTTAAACAAAGATTTTGGAGTAAACAGCATTGAAAAGAAGCTTGCCATGTGCCCTGCTTGGAAAGATCTGCAACAGTACAAGCAGCATTGTGAGTAAAAATAATACCCTGTAACATAACTCGAAGCTGGGGGTGTTGCAGAACTTGGAAATAAAATGGCTGAGATCGGGGTACCTTGCTTCGTGGCAAGTTGTGCTGACGCAAGCCCTTCTCATAATAAAAAATGCCGGGAGTTTTTGTGCATGTGTCCGTATGATGAGAACATTGAGCAGTGGAGCTCATGCACTGAAAGATTTAAATTCTTTATCCAAGTCAACAACATAGTGAACGCAACTTTACTGGTGATCATGGAGAGGGGGAAAGCATTCAACCTCCTGTGAACTCTGGTGCAGCCAGAATTACCAATTACTGGCAAATCTTTGGGTGGAGAAACTTTTGGCCCACTTCTCACCTAAATCTTTAGTCATCACTTAAAGATTCAGATTCCACAAATATAACCAGCAAGATGAATCAATCACATATTCGTAGCTCCCTGAAAGAAATTAGGTGAATATTGTAAATCTGGAGATGTCTCGAATTACACCATTAGAAACAGATCAGTAAATGTGTCCTAAACCAACTTCAAGAAGGTCATTGTGGGATGATAAGAATGAAGGAGATAGCCCAAAGCTACTTTTGGTGCTCGGAGATCCTGAGCAAAATCAAGGAGAAGGTTGGTATCTGTTCAGCTTGTGCAATAATTCGAAACTTGCTACAACTAGCACCAGTGGTTTAGCACTGCTGCCTCACAGCTCCAGAGATCTGAGTTCAATTCTTCATTTGGGTCACTGCCTTTGCAGAGTCTGCATATTCTCCCCACATCTGCATGGGTTTCCTCTGAGTGTTCAGGTTTCCTTCCACAGTCCAAAAGGCACGCTAGTTAAGCGCATTGGCCATGCTATATTCTCCCTTGGTGTATCCGAACAGGTGGCTGAGTGTGACAACTAGGGGATTTTCACAGTAACTTCATTGCAGCGTTAATGCGAGCCTACTTGTGACACTAAAAATAAAGTTTAAAACTCTGAATATTATACCCATTGGAATGGCCAGAAGGACCACAGCAAAAAGTCCATATAGATTATTTAATTTTAAGTTTATTTATTAGTGTTAGTATTCGCATAAACAGGACCGGTTTCCTACACCATTCAAATTCAGGAGCTAGTGTAGAGAAGACAAGCCCATCAAACTTTAGCAACTAGAACTAGTTTGCCAGCGACCAAGTGAATGAAAAGTCTGCAACAAACTGTGCCAAGTGAAAGCCTAGACATTCCTGAGAACCTGACAATACCAGAAACAACTGTGGAAGACAGTACCTCAGCTGAGAACAGTTCAACACCCAGTCAACCTCCAAATCCTACATCAATTCCAGCTGATTCAGCTACAGGCAACGTCCAAACTAAACCAAAAACACCACAGATTGCATCTCTCGAGGCTCATCAACAACCATACAGGAGTCAATGTCCTCCAAGAAGTCCAACTTATTGACTGCTGTGTTTATTAGTTCTTCATATTGTAAGTTTTGATTGTTAACGTTATATTGTGTTTCACTGCGGGAAACTCTGATTTAAAGGGATGATGGTTAGTATGTATTCCTTTTTATTCCTAGTTGGACCATAGCCACTTTAAGAATCTGATCATGTGACATATCAGTGGCATCACTGGCCATTTGCGAGGTTAAATGGGCAGTCTACCCTAACAGCCTGTAGAATAAACACATTTCTAATAAAGATCTGGCTTATTTGTACCTTTGTTTTCTGCAAGCCTTTCTTTTAAAAATATCACCAGAGGTGAAAGGTAAAGAGACAAGACATGTGGGAGGAAACACGGAAGGGACAAGATGAAGAGGTTATCACTACATATTTTAAATAGATCTCTTGGTTTAACATCTACTAGCACCTTCATCTATTCAACTATACACCATTTAATATTGAGAAAATATACATGCGGCAAAACTAAATGAATTTCACATGGATTAAAATATTCAAGCAGTGAAAACATTCGCTCTTGGGACTATTTTACAGCAGCACAGGGTAGGTAAGAAGCCAGAACATTAGCTTGGATCTGATCCTTCTTCAAGTACTTGTTTAGTTTTCCTGCCGTCTTCTTTAAACTCAGAGGTGTTAGTCTGAGCCCAGTCAAACCGCATCAGCAGGTCAAACCTTTTCTGATACCTGGCCAGCCAACTGTCCGGGTTTCTAACAAGGTTACCAGCGCACTGACAGCCAGTTCACTCCGTCATGTTTGATTAACGCTCAGTAATTGATTTTCATTTCAAACGGCCAGATATTGTCAAACCCAATCAAGCTGGACGATGCTTCAACTTTTTTGGAAAGGTTTGCGTGCCATAACAAAAGGAGGTAATTTCGCAACGTACACTTGTGATGTCAACTGGAGCTGCCCACTTCTCCCTCAGAGACTGAGGATAACAGATGGCAGCAAGTCCTGCTGCATCAGCAAAGCCCTATAGCAGCACAGGCTGCTAAATGATGCATCAAGTACCCAATTGTTTATTTATTAGTGTCACAGTAGGCTTATATTAACACTGCAATGAAGTTACTGTGAAAATCCACTTGTCACTAGATTCTGGCCCCTGTTTGGATAACACTAAAGGAGAATTTAGCAGGGCCAACGCACCTCACCACATAAGGTTTTCATTTTTTTATTTAAAAAAGGAGATTTTTGTGAAACTCATTTCAGGATATGATTCATTACTGACCATCACCAGAATATTTTAATGGAAATGTACGCCTCTTTTCCAGCTACAAAATTCCAAACATAAAATCAGGGGCAGCAAAGGACGGGGAAATATTCAGTTTTGCCATTTAATCAGGCAGTCAAGGCCTAAATTTAAACAAAACAAAATTTGTCATGTGTAGCAGTATGATGCCCCGCACATATAATTACCATCTAATGCTCACTCTTTTCCTCTTTCTGCATTATATTTTCTCCCTTGTCCCCATCACTCACCGTAATGCTCTGTAACTGGCCTCAACACAATATACAACACTGAAACTAGGGATAACTTTCTCTATTTGCCAGAGGGAAAGTATCAGAACTGTGCTCTAATGACAAAAAATATTGAAACACAAAACAACAAAGCACTGATTTTCATTGCACCAAGCAGTAGTTTGGTCCAATGAGTAGCAGAGGGGCTAGTGGGTGGAGGTCTGATATGTCAGATGGAGCCCCCTTCAATAATGCCCCAATCTCAGATATATTAAAACCTGCCCCTTCAATAATTATGGACCCAGTGATATTAATAAAGTGGGAGGAGTATTTCCTGTCACCAGATCTCTAAAAGACAGGTATCTAAAAAAATAACTGAGAGAGTATAGAAGGTAGAACCCTTTGCAGATCAACCATGAGTTTTCACGGGAACTTGGAGTGTGCTAAAGTTCAATGGTGGCTTAAGGCAAATTGAATATTCCTCCCAATGACCTTTGGGCTTTTGCAGAAACTTACAATGCTACAGCTAAGGGGATGTAATTGGAGGCCACTCACGTCCTCAATCATGATATAAGGTACTGCCTGCTCAACTTCTGCAACAGGATCAGAGCATCTCTGCTATTACAAATCTGTTTCTTTCCCAGTGAAGGTCCAGAAACTAAAATCAACTCTTACATGTTGTAGAAATCTAATTAGGAAGACTGTTCAAATAACAGATCAAAATCCCTAAGGTATATTACGAAACCAAACTAGGCTCCAACAATTTTTTATTTAGCATTAATGTGAAGAGATATTTCATTCCAGGCGCGATCATACTGATACATTGGGAAGCATGATGCTTTGGGAAGATGGCAGCGCCATCTGTAGGAAATGGGGAACGTAAGCGAACTTCCATCTTGAGGCGCCCTCCAAAGAGATTTGTATTCAATTAAATAAATGGTGGTCAGAGCTGAGAGGCCTCCTGTGTGAAGCAGGTTTCAAACAGCAGGGCAGCTGTGGCTGCTCTGGTGGACGGGTTATAACTGCAACTGCCCAGGCCAGCCGCCAGCAAGGCTTTTTTCTGGACACCTGTCAGACGTGGTACACAGCGGGGGAAGCCAGTTTGCCACCAATCCCGGAAATGTCCCAAATTAGCACACAAGTGGGTATGTAATCATGCAGATTGGCTCTTTGGCACTGCTGGGCAGGCAACATCTGCAGGAGACCTGCCTCCAGGATCACCCAAAGATGGATCATTATAGGTTGCTGACCTGGTACATCTTTCTCTAAAATTTCTCCTGGTGCCATCTTGAAGGGCAGCTCTGCAGGACCAGGGAGATCTCACCAATCACGCAGTAACTCATAGTACAATAACCCAAATTAATCCCAGTAATGCCATCTAAGAAAACTGAATTGTTGAGTTGATGACCATAAATTAAATTATGATTCTGTAATGTCAAAAATGGAACTATAGGCTTGCTTTCCTTAGTTTCATGTCACAGTACATCTTTGAAAGGAAGTATGTGTCCTGACAGGCTAATGTCTTGATTGCAAAGTTATGAAGATTTGTACATGTGTTTTCTGTTGCATTCAAGATAGTCATCCATTATTTGAATTGGTCTGACATCATTTTTTACCTTATTGGATTATTTTGAAGCTAGCATGCTTACTGTAATTGCAAACGTCTTCTTATATTTATCAAAGTTGAAACCGTGTTTAGATCAAATTGGATCGAAAGGTTGAGGAGATTGGGAATTGAGTGGAATGTAGAGAATCGAAGATGGGTCACCAAGGAAGAGATCACCTTGGGGGAGAAAGAGAAAGTTACTGGAGCCTCTAGAGTGAAGTTGATAGGAGATAAGAAACTGGCCAGAGATATTTTAGTCTGTAACTGAGATTTCTGAAATCAAATATTCAGGAGATGTTGCAAAGTTGAGTGGAAATCTGTAAGTGCGGGTGCGGGAAGGTTATGTAACAGGCAGAACAAAGTGAAGATAAGGAGGCAGGTAATTCTGAGAAGGTGATGTGGAGTTTCTGCTTAGCTTGAAATTACTGACAATGAGGAGCCAATTGGTCAAAAGATGAAAGGAGGATATCTGAAGTGAGAAAACTTGCAAAGGGCTGGGAAGAGCGAAAAATAATATTTCATTAAAAAGATTTTAAGTTGAAGGCTGTGAGGCATCTGAAAGATATAGAATATCAGAGAAGTAGACACACAAAGGTAGGATTTGGCAAGGAACACTACTGCATCACTGATGAAGATGCTCAGAATGGCTAAGTAAAGCCCATGAAGTAAAGCAATGCACTAAGTAATGCACTGAATAAAGCTCCATGCAGTCAGGCATGGAAGCTCAGGTTATTTCAGCTATTCTTTCTGTATACTTCAAGTGTACATATCATCTATAAACTGGTTTAATGTTCACCCTGGGCACATTACCTTCCAGATTACCTTTGGATAATCTTACATTTCGGTTCCATGGGAGCTTGAATTTGCCAGTGGAAATGACTGTCTAGCCAGACACGATACAAAAATACTTGCGAGTATTGAATAGTAACAGCTACGTCACATGAGGAAGTTTCCCTCAGATTCCGGTCTTATTCGAGTAGAGCTGGTGAATTTTTTTGTGATGATATAGCCTTAATTCCTTAATCCCAGGATTTGGAATTTGTGAATTGTGGAGTTAGGAAATGATCAGTGCTAAAATGAGGTGCTTTACAACTGACCACAGGCTCCCAGGCACAGCAAACCCACATGTCAAGCTGTTTGAAGATAGCTCACATTGCTGCTGTTACCAAGGGATCTCAAGGACCAGTTCCATTTAATATAACACTCAAATTGAATCCATATGCAAACCTAACTTTCAAAAATATTTACTGCAACCAATTTGTTCTACATTTGATGCACTAAAATGCGCTAATAAGACATACCTGTAAAATAAATACTACATGTTGCAATAAGGATTGGTACGAAGCACACCTGTAATATGAACAATCCAGGCACGACTGTTGTGTTTTCCTGTCGCAGTGTATTACGTCCAACAAGCTTTCTTAGACATGTCATATCAATATACATATCAACAGCACATGGCATTCGCAAGAAAACTCTGCCCGGCACTTCGGGAGCTCTCTATTTGACGGATATAAAAGTCACGGTTTAAGTCTGCCTATTGACTGAGTATCTAAAATAATTGTATTTTTATTCCGGTACACTTTCAATGCATGCTTTTTATTAGAGAAATGCGCTGCAGATGTGAAACGTATGGATCATATAAAAATGTTTTGTCCCCTCCCCAAAAAAAGCAGGGGAAACTGAACTGGAGGTTAATGTCACCCTGAGGATGTGCCTTCAGACCACGCAATTGTTTTGTGTCAGCAAACCAGCCAATGTTCAACATCAAAGCAACTTATCCATGTGAACAAGTAGTATCTTTAGAATCTGTTACAAATCAGCTGAAAGATCACTGGTGTAGTGCACCTTTTTTGTGAAGTATCTATTTTCAATATTTTACCATTTACACTGACGGAAGGGGAGATGGATAAGGCTAAAAAAAAAAGCTTTATTTAATTGATGTCCATCCAGCTCCATAACTCAGTAGACCCTCTGAGCCAGAATCCTACATTACTGAATATCTCTCAGGATTTTAATACAAATCCCAAGCTTCCCAACTCCTCCAATTTCAATTGTCAACAGGGATTGCTATTAAACCAAAATTGCTTCAAAAAAAAGTAGGCTTACATTAACAACGCAATGAAGTTACTGCGAAAATCCCCTAGTCACCACACTCTTGTGCCTGTTCAGGTACACTGAAGGAGAATTTAAAATAAATTTTTATTTATTAGTCACAAGTAGACTAATACCAACACTGCAATAAAGTTACTGTAAAAGTCCCCTAGTCGCCACACTCCAGTGCCTGTTCAGGTACATTGAGAATTTAGCATGGCTAATGCACCTAACCAGCACATTTTTCAGACTGTGGGAGGAAACCGGAGAAAACCCCACATACACTGGCCCAAATTGGGAATCGAACCCCAGAGGTCCCTGGTTCTGTCAGGCAGCAGTGCTAAACACTGTGCCACCCTATTAAAAAAATGAAGACCAGAAATAATGAAAAGAAAATGAAATTCATAGCTGAATTTCAAATTGGAAACAGGAAGGGAGTGTGACGTTAGCCTCTGAGAAGTTTATACATTTATGAAGGAGATTGCAGAAGTAACTGTGCAATAAGTACAATTTCCTAAATAGTTTACACATTGTAACAGAAGAAGTGAACAGTTGTTTTTCACCAATCTTCCAATAAAAGCACAAGTGTGAAATTTTGGTTATTTCCTGACTGTACTTCTGTCAAAATCAGCTGTCAGAATTTACATCAACTTTTATTCATCAAATTACACGGCCTGCTCTGCAATTCCTCGCGTTCACTCTACGCACTGAATTCCATTTCAGAGCTAAACAGGCGTATCTCCCATGAGGCACCAAGAATGGCAACCTCTGACCCCAGCTTGTTCATCTGGCAAACATCTGCAAAACAGGGTGAGCAAGGCTGTTTGGGCCCAAAAATCAGACAATATCACAGCTCAGCAGAGCAGAATCTAATCTTTTGCCACTGCATACAGTTTTGCAATCTGCTGTGCTTTCTCGTTTTCCACTGGAGCTGGTTCAATAGGGGGTAGAACCACTTTGTAAAACGCCACAGAGATTTTCAAAAATAACCCAGCAAATATTAAACAGGGTAGTATTGAGTTCTACTAATTAAAATTCATCCGAGTATACAAACTAACAAATCTCATACACAGAGGGGATATCAACATGTACATTCTTAAGCATCAATAAACAGAAAAACGTAGATGCCAAAGCACTTTAAAATCTTTACAATGATTATAGTTATTGCAGATTCAATTTGATTCTTCATTAATATTTTTAAATTTTAATGTTCAAACGGATGTAAATCTGGGATTTAAATGTGATGGATTTATCGGTGATTTTTCATCCCTGAACATTCTTGTGATCCTAATTCATTTTTCAAGCACTTTAGCACAATTATGAGACAAATTGAATCCTTCAACAATAAGATCATAATTAGCTAATACGAGTGGACCTCCCAAGATGTCACACAAAGGAAGTCATAACTAAGTCCAGTCTTCATGTCAATTAGATTAGAAAGCAGTGAGATAATTGAGTCCAACGTTGCCTTATGTTAACCAAATTTGGCCCAGTACACAGCTGGAATAATGAGGCATTTTGACTGTAAACTTCACGTTTATTGAGCAGAAGTGCTGTAGTTTTATGAATTCAGCTGGCATAAGAGTGTAAATTTGATTTTCAAATGTACAAAATGGAAAAAGAAATTAACTTAAGTTTCAGAAAAAGAAAGATATACATCCAGCTTTACAAAATCCACTTGAGGAAGGATTTAAAATGGTCACCTGTTGGAATGCAATGGGTGGCATTTTATGCCTTTCCCCGTGGTGAGTTTGGTGGCAGAGCGGACATTCAGCCAGGCAGGAGGATGGAGTGGGTGGGGTTCATGCCACCTTCGCACATAGATCCTGATCAAGGGGAAGAGATGCCCACTGAGAACCCCATGCTAATGCCCTCCATCCCATTGCCCTACCCCACGAAACTCCTCCTCTGGCCTGGTTCACACTGCAGTTCTGGCCCTCTGGTAGACATCATTCCAATGGCAACCACTGCCTCACAGAAGGTGCTGACAAACAAAATGGCTACCAGCCATCAGAGGTGGCTGGGACTTCCCACCACTGATGTCCCTTATGCAGCTGATTCTCCAGCCCATATAAAATCCACCCACTCTAACTCTCCACACCACCAATAGGTGGGATATACAAAGGCATTTACTCCCTACCCCACTGACACACAATGGTAGTAGTGTGTACTATCTGCAAAACGCACTGCAGCAACTCACCCAGGCTCCTTCAACAACACCTTCCAAATTCGTGAACTCCACCATCTAGATTAATAAGAGCAACAGATGCATGGGAATACCATCATCTGCAAATTCTCCTCCAACTCACATGCAGGTACTGAGCAGAAGGAGTAATTGTGTGCACGGAACCCAGACATAAATTAAAAATTATGTCTGGCACCATTCACAACTCCCCAGATACTGAAGCAGTCCACGTCCATTAGCAAGATCTGGAGAATCTACAAGCTTGGGCCAACAAATGGCAAAACATTTGCTCCACTGAAGTGTCAGGCGATGACCATCTCCAATAAGAATCTAACCAACCCGCCTTGATGACATCACTATCGTCAATCACTATTACCAACATTTTGAGGTTACTATTGACCAGAAACTGAATTGGACTGTCCATATAAATACGGTGCCTACAGGAGCAGGTCAGAGGCTCAGAATTCTTCAGAGAATAACTCTCCTCTTGATTCCCTAAAGCTTGTCCACCATCTACAAGATACAATTCAGGGGTGTGATGGAATACTTTTCATGTTCCTGGATGAGTGCAGCTCCAACAACATTCAAGAAGCTCACCGAAGAAAAAGTAGGCCATTTGACTGGCACTACATCCACTATCTCTACTCCCTACTCCAGTTACACATAGCGGCAGCAGTGTGTACCATCTACAAGATGCACTGCAGCAACTCACCCATACGCTTTCAAAAGCACCTTCCAAACTCTCAAACTCCACCATTTACAAGGGCAAGTGCAGCAGATATATGAGAACACCACCAGCTACAGGTTCTCCTCATAGTTGCTCTCAATCCTGATTTAGGAATATATCACTATTCCTCCCCCGTCACTGGCTCAACATCCTGGAATGACCTCCCTAACGTCAGTATGAGTGCACTTAAACCACGTGATGAGAACGAGTAATTGCTTGTGAAATCAGACATAAAAAATTCCACTGTTTTATCACCTCTGCTGCATATCCTGCCTATTTGGTTTAGTGGTCCCAAAGTAGACAAGGAGTTACACTCCCAATCCAACATACAGAGGCTGACTTCAGATACAGCAAACAATACCAGGAGTTGACTAGGCAAATCAGACAACTTTAAGTTTTAAGTTTATTTATTGTCACAAGTAGGCTTACTTTAGTAGTGCAATGAAGTTACTGTGAAAATCCCCTAGTCACCATACTCTGGCGCTTGTTCAGTACACTGAGGGAGGATTTAGCATGGCCAATGCAACTAACTAGCAGCGGTTCAAGAAGGCAGTTTATCACTCACTTCTCGAGGGCAATTAGTAATGGACATCGAATGCGGCAATTTGCCTTGGCTCCCATGGCAACTCCTTATCAGTCTGCATGCTGATAGCAGATCCAAGCAGAAGATAGCAACATTGCCCACACAGTGGAAGACTTTGACAATCTTCCCATGCCTGAATCCCTCCTGACGGACTCAGTATCATGCATAGTGTTTTTTTTTGAGTTTTATCCATTCAAAAACCAAATTGCTCCAATCAAAGTCCCTGCAAGAGAGACATCACAGATCCAAGCTGACAAGACAGGGCCCAATCTTCCTGTCTTGGGCTCCATCAACAAGATCCAAGCTGATAGGAGCAAGCACAACACCCCCTCCAGTGCTTGATCTGAGCTTTATCTTAGTCAAAAGGCCTAAATGGTGTTTTAAAAATTGCTTCAAATGAAGCCTAAGTGTAGCCTCACTGACTTCTATCAAGAGCAGGATCAGAAAACTACACTTGATCTTAGCCAAAATGTTATCTGATTAAGTGAAAATAAAATCCTGCATTCTAACAGTTAAGCGAAAGAGATTTACTGCTATCCCAGTCATTCCATGTCTCCTTCTACAAATCCTTACTATGGCATCACTGTTTACTCACAGTTTAAATTACGACCTCAGAACAAAGGTCAGTTTAACCTTAAGGGACCGCCATTACTTCAGGGCAAACATATCTGATTCCTGGATCCACACGTGCCTTACTGAAAGCTTCTATCTTTTTGAAATTACCGATGCAGCAATCCTGTGGTTGGGAATTCATTCCTGAACACAATACTGCTGACGCTGTGTTATCACCAGCTTTCTCACAGACAGTAAATATTGGTTAAACCTATCTTAGAATTCTACCATCTTTAATGTATAAATTAATTAAAGAGATACAGGCAATCTGATACGGCGGCAAGTTATAGGAAATAAAAAAAGATCCAACCAAAGAGATGAGAATTCTTTATTTCGACAGTTTCGCAATTTAAGGTAGGCTGTACATTTTGTAAACTGGATAATTCTCGCTTAGGTATGAAGGGCACCTGAAATATTGGGCCTCAGCTGAAGATCCCATACTTGCATAGTAATATAGTAAAAGGTTTCTTTATAGCTGTGAGTATTATCAGCACTTAGTGGTGTGCAGTCATCTGGATGAAGTACAGATGTGGCAGTTCAGAACCCGTTCGCCATAAAAGCGTAAAACGAACACAAACACACTTACACGTACATTTCTTTTTTAATTACCCTACATACAATTAAAACACTCTCTCATCTGGTCATCAAAAGCATGTTGCGACTGTTGATTTTCCAGACAGGAATGACTGCGGAAATTCGATGTGGAGAAAGACAATCAAAGAATTCCTAAGGGGAAGAGCAGCTTACCAGTAATGAAACTAGATGAGAGACTACCATTGCAAAGTGAATTCGTGATTAACAGCACTCTGACAAGAATCACAGATATCCCCTTTCTTATGCGCCTTGGGTATTCAGACATAATGAGCTGGTACGGATGACTAAAACCTGGAAACAAGAGGATAAAGGGTGCACAGTGGAGATTTGTAATTGAGTTCTGCAGCACAGATACAGCTATTCAGCCCAATAGGTCTATACTGTTGTTTCATGCTTCACAAAAGTCTCCCACCCTGCTAATTCATCACATCATATCGTAGGATCATAGAATCCTTACAGTCCAGAAAGAGGCCATTTGGCCATCAAGCCTGCACTGACAACACCGATATCCTTCTGTTCTTTCTCTCTCATGTATTTATTCTCCTTTTATTGATAGTACCCATGTTGATATTGTAAATTCCATTTGTAGTCATCTCCTTACTGCTGCCTCATAGCACCGAGGTTCAATTCCAGCCTCAGGTGACTGTCTGTGTAAAATCTGCGTATTCTCTGTATTCCATTCTACCTGGGGCACCATGGTGGCACAGTGGTTAGCACTGCTGCTTCACAGCTCCAGAGAGCTGGGTTCGATTCCCAGCTTGGGTCACTGTCTATGTGGAGTTTGCACATTCTCCTTGTGTCTGCATGGGTATCCTCTGAGTGCTCTGGTTTCCTCCCACAGTCCAAAGATGTGCACGCAAGGTTGATTGACCATGCTAAATTGCCCCGTGGTGTTCTGAGATATGTAGGTTAGAGGGATTATTGGGGAAATGTGTAGGGATATTGGGTAGGGCCTGGGTGGGATTGTGCTCATGCAGACTCGATGAGCCAGATGGTCTCTTTCCGCAATGTAGAGTTTCTGTGATTCTATGTGTCTGTGTGTGTTTCCTCTGGGTAGTCTGGTTTCCTCTCACATGCCAAAGATGTGCAAGTTAGCTGGATTGGCCATGTTAAATTGCATCTTAGTGTCAGGCAGATTAGCAGGGTTAGAACCTGGGTGGGATTGTTGTTGACCAGGCTCAATAGGCCAAGCACCCTCCTTTTGCACTATAGGGACCCTATAATTACTTCTCCAGAGTGCACTTCAGTCATCCTTTTCTTAGATGGTTACTTTTCTATCTCTTGTACTGCATTGTCTTCCTCCTGTCAATTCTAAGGGCACTCTTTACAAGGCACTTGGCAATGTACAACATGGAACAGACCTTCCCTCTGTTCCATGAATCTCCCATCCCTGTATATCAAGCTACAATAAAATGCTGTAATTGCCAACAAGCTGTATAGATCACTATTTGAAGTGAATAAATGTTCTGTATCCTTCCCGAAATCCAATGTATGACACAATGCCTACAAACAGCACTTCCTGACATTAAAGGGACTGGGTTCCTCACCGACCTTTCTAATTGATAAATCTTGGTCTTAATTACTTTTCTTCCAGCGCTTGCTCATTGTTTATCTCTCAAGGCAACATTTAAGTAACAGGAATATGGCCAAAAATGTAAAACCAAAAAGCCTGTTCCCTTGGTTCCACTGGGACTTCTAAAACTCGCAGATAAGTCTGCACTTAAACCGTTACACATGCAATATTCAGGAAGAAGGACAATGGGTGGGAACGTGGAGTCTTTCCCACTGTGCAGGTTGGTCCCAGGGAAATGATCGCATTTTCTTCTGATAAATGCATTTCTATTGCGTTTGTTGTTCAAAGTTCGCATCCGAATCCATGTGAACATGTGCACCTCTGAGATGCTTTTGCATTCAAAACCCCTCCAAGTAACAGCCAGAAGGTTAACAATTGCTGGCATAAGGGTTACAACCTGTTTATACCAATTACAGACACCAAATTAGACAGCAATTGCTCTTAATTAAAACTTTACGGGTATCCAAAGCTATCACAAGCTGGGTAAACAGATGAAGCAGCTCAATTACTTCATCCTCTCTGTTTGATCAGTCTGCTGTTGCCGTTAACTGGTGCCCAGTTTTGCTGCTCCTGTGTTAGTGGTGCCGCAACCTGTGTTTTTACATCACCACCCTTCCTCTGCGCCCCTTGTCTTCCCTGCGCCACCCTCCTGCTTCCTGATCCAAGATCGCAGGCAAGTGACCTACTCCAAGCAACCTACCAATATTAATCTGTGTCCAGTCAGTTGGAAATGCGTGGGAGTGCCTTGTCTATTGATTATCCTTCCGTCTCTCTGAAACTGTCTGGCCTCTGCTCTGCATTCTCCACTTCAACCTTATCTGAGTGACTTGGTCAGATCACAAAACACTGATTAAGCAGGTGATTCTAACTTCTTTTCCAGACAATAATGGGCCCATTGTAATTTGATATTGTACATCAAAACCTTTCCCAGATTTTCTTTGCTTTTCAGAACAGGGAGGGCTGGACACAGTACCAAATGTGTTACCTCAGTTTACAAACAATGACAAGACAATCACACTCCCTATTAAATTCCACATAGACTACTGTAGTTTTTCCTTTGATAATCATAGGATCATAGAGTGCGGGAGGCAGGCACTTGGCCTATTGGGTAGACAACAATCCCATCCAGGCCTTTTTCCTGTAACCCCATGTACTTACTCTGCCAGTGGCCCGACAATAACGGGAAATCGAGCATGGCCAATCAAACTGATCTGCACATCTTTGGAGTGCGGGAGGAGACTGGATCACCTGGAGAAAACCCACACAGGAATGGGGAGAATGTGCAGACGCCACACAGACAGTCAGCTGAGGCCAGAATCGAACCCGGGTCACTGTGAGACAGCAGTGCTAACCACTGTGACACCGTGCCACCCTTGTTGCTGCTGCAGAACTGCAGAGAACATCACATTTTTAATTCTTAAAGGTACACTGGCATCACCATAGTGAAATCAGCAGCAGTGATCCAGAAAACAAATGATGCTCTAGTGCTCTATTAGAAACAGAAGTGCTGTGGAACAGCCATTTCATTTTTCTCTGAAATTTTCACTGAGTAGCCTCACTGTGTATATTTTGGTTGAGAATGCTTTAAGAGAAACACAGAAGGAGCAACATACTCAGAGATTCAGAGAAAGAGGCAAACAGAAATTTGGGCATACAGGTTTATAATTTTATTTTGTTTGTTCTTTCATGGAATGTGGGTGTGACGGGCAAGGCCCGCATTTGTTGCACATCTTTAACTATCTTTGAGCAGGTGGTGGTGAGCCACCTTCTCAATTCATATTTTTATGAATATATCTTTTACTTTTCTAATTGCTATTTGCATATGTATTTCCAGTGGTTCACTGTTGAAATTAACAGCTTGTATCATAAGACAATGGCTGGAATTTTCAGGCCATTCACATCCTGCCACTGCAGCAAGCGAGGAAGTTGGAGCTCAGCCAAGTATTTGTTCATTGCAGCGGGACTGGAAAATCCCATTGACATGAATGGCTGGTGAATCCCAGCCAATATTTTGTAATTTAGTTGATTCAGTGATACGGTGCTTGTGATTTAACCGCCCTGCTCTTGACATCAAGGCAGCCTTTGACATGCCGAAATTGAAGTAAATGGGAATCTAGGGAAAGTTCTTCACTAGCTGGAGTCATACCTAGCACAGATGAAGATAATTATGGTTGATGTAGGCAAATCTTTTCAGTCCCAGGGTGCTGCTGCAGGCCTCCCTCAGGCGGTAATCCAGGCCAACCATTTGGTCCAGGTACATCTGCAGTGTTGTGCTTACTAATAGCGTAAAGAGGAAGATCAACCTAATGCAAGGTAGGTCCATTCAAAAGTCGGGTGGCAGCAGGGAAGAAGCTGTTCTTGAGTTGGTTGGTACGTGAGCTCAAATTTTCTGTTTATTTTTCCCAACAGGAGTAGATGGAAAAAACACAGGTCTGCAATGTGAATGCCTAAGTATGGGGTCTGGAAACAGAGCACTCAAAGAGCTCTATCACTTTAAAGTAAATGAAAATATAACTTTAATTTCTGGGCATGGTTTTAAATGAATTTTTGAAATTCTGGAGTCTTGGAGCTCTGACAACTGATCCTCCACTTTGATTGGGATAGACTTGACTTCTTCAGCCAAGCTGAGAGAAAAATGTTTTATCAGTAAGATTGTGTTTATAATTCCCAGAGTTTCTTTGAATACTGTATGAGTGAACAGATGAGATTCATAACTGCGAACTTTATATACCATTATTTTGTTAAAGCCACTGGCTGAAAAAAAATCCCATTTCTACTGGAATAGAAGCATAGTAACAGTGACTGAAGTGAATTATTGATGGAAAAATTGTGCTGATATAATCTGCAATTATGTTTTTAAAATAAAATGTTTTAACGGTTAGCTCAGTTGGCTAGATGTTTCAAGTGTAGCGGAGAATAGTTCGAACAGCGCAGGTTCAATCTGTGTACTAGCTGTCATAGAGTCAGAGATCAACAGCACAGAAAAAGGCCCTTAGGCCTACTGTGTCTGCACTGATCAAAGGAAAAACCACCCAACTATTCTAATCCCATTTTCCAGCCCTGTGTGCCTTGGCATCGCAAGTGCACTTCTAAATACTTCTTACATGTTAGGAGGGTCACTGCCTCCACCCCCCCTTTCAGACAGTGAGTTCCAGACTCCCATCACTCTTTGGGTGAAAAAGTTTCTCTTTTGTGTGGGGCAGCACCGTAGTTAGCACTGCTGCCTCACAGCACGAGGGGTCCGGGTTCAATTCCCACCGTGGGTCACTGTCTCTGTGGAGTCTGCATATGCTCCCTATGTCTGCCTGGGTTTCCTCCCACACTCCAAAGATGCGCAGATTAGTTGGGTTGGCGATGCTAAATTATCCCTTTGTGTCAGAGAGACTAGCTACAGGAAATGCATGGGGTTGTCGAGATAGGGCCTATGTGGGATGTGGTCAGTGCAGATTCAATGGGCCGAATGGCCTCCTTCTGCATTGTAGGATTCTATGATTTTTAGGACTATGACTATCCCTGTTAAACCTCCTGCCCTGACCTTAAATCTATGCCTGATCCCTCAACAAAGGGGAAAAAATTCTTCCTTTTACTCTATCAATGCTCCTGATAATTTTATTCATCTCAATCATGTCCCTCTCAGTCTCCACTGCTCCAAGGCAAACAACCCCATCGATCCAATCTCTCTTTGTAACTAAAACTTTCCAGCCTGGGTAACTACCCAGCCGTGGTTGGTCACTGAGGCGTGGCTCCCGCCTTAGCTCACCTTGATGCAGAGTGGTGTCTCTCAAAAATATCCATGTTAAATTTATTAGTTAGAGTCACCATTATTTTGCAGGAGAGATTGAAAAGTTAGTGGAGATTGAAAACAAAAGTTACATTTCTCATCATCAAACTATTAAAAATTGTTTGAAAGGTATGTCTAAATGCAGGTGGAACAAAAGCTGTGGACAAAAAAATGAAATATAAATTGGCTTGTGAGGTTGCTGGCACAGCATGAAGTATTAATATGCCGTGCCACTATGTGCTAAGAACCGAGATCATCACGTGAAATTACTTGTACCCTCAGTGGGTAAGGTCACCACAATGGACCAGCTTCCATAATCTTCAATTTATCTTGCTGCACACAATGGCATATTTTCACCTCACAAACTAAGGTACTCTCATCTCTTTTTCATCTCTTGCATGCCCTCTGAGTCCAAAGGAAATATAAAGCAAATTTTTACCATGCGCTGGAGGTGAGGTGTACTGACTGACTGATGTTTTTTTTTAAACCGCGGGAAGGAAGGCATTTACATGAATGCACACACAAGGGTGTTCATCCACAGCAGAAGTCAATTTCTGTTACTCGTGCTGTGTTGAAACACATGGCATTGTGTCGAGTCAGTCTGACAGAACTGTCTGCAGTCAGTCAGTCACACACTGTTAATGTGTCTGTCCAAACATTGCTGAACACTGGACAATGCGGCCTGTGGTCTGTGGTTTTGTTTTTATTATACAATGACTTTATTTTATAGTTGAGCAAAAATCTAACAGGAGAACATAGAAGCTTCTAGATACAGTAAATTAAGTGTTTGTTATTGCTTAAACTGTTACGTAGCTGAAGTCAAATTTCAGACAAAGCACACAAATAGAATTCTGGGTCTCTCCGGCACACTCGCTCTGAATCTGGAAAATCCTCTGCCCAAAGTCAATAGAGTTTTCCATCGTCTTCCAACCATGGGAATTGCAGCAGGCCCTACCCTCTATGTTTGAAAGGACTGATACTTACAACAGTTGAGGGTCATCTCTTAAATGAGAAGATAGGGATCTTATCTGAATGTTACACAAACCCTATACAGTAGGTCAGAGAAGAGACTAATGAGTAAGATCAGTTCATCAGGGAACAAGAGACGGAATGGATTGCCAGCTGGCTTCAAGCCGATACAGAGATTGGGAGTGGCAGAAGGTTGGAAATCTTGTCCCACTAGGATCAGCGCTGGGACATGACTGTTCACAATACACGCTAATGATTTGGATTTCGCACAATTTCTAAATTCACAGATGACACAAATTTGTTTCGGTGGGGGGTTGGGGGAAGAATATTCAATTTGAGGAGGGCTGCAGCAAATTACTAGAGGGCATTAATAAACAAGCAGAATAATTGGCTAACTCAAAACAGAATGTGAAGCAATGACATTTTATGCTATTTTGAAGAATAGTGAGGTCCCTTATCACTTGAAAAATCCAAATCTAGGTGCACAAAAGGAACAAAGGGATGTTGGAATACAAATACATCAATCAATATCTGCCGCAAGTTGGCCAAACCATTCAAAACAGCAAATCAGACATTAGGCTTTACTTCTCGGCAGATGGAATTGAAAAGTAGGGTAGCTATCTTGAACCTTGGTTATAAAGAGTGTTGTGTGCAGTTCTGGTCACCTTATTATGAAAAGGATATAGAAGCATGGGACAGGATGCAGGGAGGATTTACAGGGATAACAAGAGAAATCAGGAAACCCAGCTCTCTCCGAAGAAAAAAAGCTGAGGGATAACCATCAGATCGATGGCATGGTAGCACAGTCGAGAGCACTGTTGCTTCACAGCGCCAGGTACTCAGGTTCAATTTCACCTTTAAGTGTCTGTGTGGGTTTCTTCTGGGTACTCCAGTTTCTCCCCATAGTCCAAAGATGTGCAGGTTAAGTGGATTGGCCCGCTAAAGTGTCCCTTAGTATCCCACGATGTGTGAGTTAGGAGGTTTAGCCACAGGAAGTGTGTGGGTTTAAAGGAAAGAGCCAGTGTAAGATCCTCCATTGGAGAGTCAGTGCGAACTCAATGGGCTGAATGGCCTCCTTCTGCACTGTAAGGATTCTATGACCCAAAAGAAATCTTTACAATTATGAAAGATTTTCTATGGGGTTACAAGGATAGAATGTGAGAAGAGGACCTGGGTAATATATTTGTCAGTGAATCGATGCAGACTTGATGGGCTGAATGGCCTTCTTCTGCAATGTAGGGATTCAATGATTCCTTGACTGAAATACTAGCAGTAGAATATAATTCCAAATGGTTTACACATAATCCATGCAATCTGAATAGGGAAACAACAACTTACTCCATTGTTACTCTTCGAGGGATTCACTTGCAGTCCTCGAGAAAAAAGGAAAAACTCCTTTCAAGTTTATTTGGCAGAGGCATTGTGCATGGTGTAAACATGGCGTTATATTTTCCTCGAGTGAATCTAAGAGGAATTGCTGAGGCGCTGACAGAATCCAGATGATGTTATTAATCATTTATTAAATGAAGAAGACTTTTGTAGTTAATTACTTTCAAAGGGTAGCTCATTTGTGGGTATACTGTTAATTAACAGTCGTGTACAATGTGGTAACTGTCAGGGCTATGTATTGTAAGCTTTTTTATATCAGAAAAGCCACACTTTTTCTCGCTACTTACAAATTTTAGAATAGGATTAATTATGGTACAGTAGCTATGCTAGCAAATATATGGTTGAACGCCGAGGATTAAAATCTATATACTTCATATTACTTTGAGCAAACGTTTCATGCTTCAGTGCTCATTGGTTGGGGAGACACGTCTATTTTTGTTTGGGTATGTTTTTTCTTTAAATTGTGTTGCTAGCAGTCATTTCCAAAACTATTCAAGTTATTGTAATGGTAGTCGATTTGGAAATGGTTTTCTGCAATTGCTCACACTGACTTCAACCACTGCCCTTCGTCCTGACAAAGCAGAACACTTGGAAACAGAGTGGAGGTCAGCGGTGTGACCGCACAAAGAACACACCGAATAAATAAATCTTCACTGCAAAAACTTGACAAGCCACACCACAGATTGAGGTTTCCCTTTTTGTTACGATAGCACTTTGCTCAGTCCCCACATCCACACAAAGTCAGTGTGCACCCAATGCTGTTCGTTGGGGCTGAGTTAAAAAGATTTGTTTGACATGCCCAGGTCCATACCCAATGCAATCATCAATCTTCCATCAATAGTCCAGGCCCTGGGCAGTTAAGGGAGTCGTACAACTCGACTATCCACCCCTCCACCATGGCCAAGTTTGTGGCTGGGTGGCCCTGGAGAGGGAGTAAGCGGTGTCCGCCAGCACGCTCATGCATTCCACGATCAGTTGGCAGTGCAAGTGCATCACCGCTGCCAGAGATGATGCTTTGGCTTCATTAGTTAAGTTTCCTTTGACACTTGAACGGGATTTTCTAGCTGTGCTCACCTCAAGACTGGAAAATCCCGCCCAAAGTCAATGGACCTTGGCATGGTTGGCACTTCTCCCCTCCCCCTTTCAATCCTGTGGCGGGCAGGACTGGAAAATTCAGGCCAAGGGGTGCCACACTCTCTTGCTGTTGTTTAAATTATTGATTTTGAGTCCACTGCCAGGTTCCCTAAGGTCAGGCAACCATTTATGGAGCATGTTAGGATGCTGCAGTTGGAGCCGGGTGAGTAGATACCCAATGGCCCCAGGATCCTGAGCGCTTCCTTAGAAATACCCCCTCCCCAGACTGTTGGGTGCACTCTGACCCTTTATCTGCGTACGCCCACCCACTCTCCTGAGAACTTTTCTTTTTTCCCTCTACTCTCTTCTCTTACCCTTCGCTGTCTCTCTTTCTTTTCTCCACTCACTAATTTATAACCTGGGCTTTTTGGGTGCTCTGTTGGTTCTCTAGCAGCGTTACTCTATCTTTCTATTTTTATATTATTATATTATTATTACCAGTGCAATTAGACGGGACTTGGGCACGGTGGGTGCCAGGGGTACCAGGGGCTGGTAGCCTGGCCACAGGGAGCCATGTGTTCAGTCGCATTGGATTGTACACGTGAACATGGTGTAAATCTGTATCTGTGTTTGTTTGCTATATAAAAATAAGAAAATTTTCAATAAACATATCAAAAAAAAACTATTGATTTTTGCATTATTCAAGGGTACACTAATAAATCTGATATTTCATTCTGCCACTGAACAACTGGGAAAGGTAACAGCATTGTCTTAAGTGAAGCATCAGAACAGATGAGGTCTAAAAATTGTTGTCAATTGTAAACTGCTATCAACAAGAGCTGTATGGACAGAAATTACAGCTGTGACTTTGACAATAAATCACATCTGGATGAAGCAACTCAAAAGATCCCTCAGGGTATGCTGGTCTTCTTGCTTAAACCTTCAAGAGAAAGAAGACAGTGCAAAACTTACAAAGCATAGACAGAATTTATACAGGCCATTCAGCCCATTGAATCTGCACTGACTCCGAGACAGTGCAAGTTATCCAGCCCTCTCCTCTGTCCTATCCCTATAATTGCACACATTTAGCATGGCCAACGCACCTAATCTGCACAAATTTGAACAGTGAGAGGAAATGGGAGCACCCAGAGGAAACCACACAATACAGAGAAAAGGTGCAAACTCCACACCAATTCCACAACACCCAAGGCTGGAATTGAACCCAGGGCCTTGGAGCATGAGGCCACCATGTTAACCACCGTCCTATCGTGCTGTCCCTTTTGACAACGAAATTCTCCCTCCAAAATTCTCCTTAGCTGCAGCTTTGCTCTTTGCAGCCAGTTAGCTGCTGAAGCAAGACCACTTAATGAAACAGTTGGCTTTGGGAGAGACCCATCTGGTCTATTTATACCCAATCTCTCACATCCTCCGCACTTCTGGCAAACAGTAGGAGAAAATTTATGACCTGCTCAGTTATTTTCTATAAACAATTTACAGGTAACCTCAACAAGTATGAAGAAACATAACAATCTGTTCTTTAAAAATGCTTTTTCAGTCTTTAAGTTTTAAAGAGGTAATATCATCATTTACTAGCATTAGCTAATCTGGCTGGTGACTCAAATGCAGTGTTAAACTGATAACTGCACTGTAAATAAAATAGCTATCTTATTGTGATATGGGCTTTGGTAAACCACATACTAAAAATGGCATGCTTTTTATCCCCTGCATCGCTCACTACTCTAACCCAACTGAAAACCATGAATAGAAAATAAGTTCCCTAGAAGTGACTTAATGTCTGTCACTGTGGCTGTGGATGGGTTACATCTGGAAACTGAGTCAAAATAGCGAGTCAATTTGGGCTTATTTGTTATGTGTGCACACAAAGAGAAGTGTTAGAATTACCTCAGCAATGGAGAATAATCAGAGATGTCTTGTGGTTGAAACATAAGACTGGCAATGGAGGAGGAAAATAATCTGTGCAGGGACAATGGTAAAGAAATGGAGTGACGGCATGGAAACAAAGTCAAGAAAGCAAAGCAAGAAAGAAATCAAGCGACAATGTAGGTAGGGGGCTCGCAAAAATGACCAGCAGCATTCTTGTGCACTCAAATGAAAAGAAAGATGAGTGCTAACTACTGCAATGGTGAGCGAGGATCCAGTTCCTTCAGACTCATAACAGCATACACAACTTCATGTTTAATTGTAGCCCAATTTATAATAAAGAGGATAATCCTAGAGCTATATCTGAAGGTATCTGAATTGCATTTGATGGAGGTAAATAATCATTAAACTGGCTTTCAGGGTTAGCTAATTTAGTTCTTATTTGGGAAGTTAAAAGGTGCACCTTAAGTGCACTCCTGCAACAGGAATCAGTCAAGTCAACTCTCAACTGAACTTGGCCGGTTAATTATACAACTAGTTCAAATCAGTTCCAGGATTTTGTGCCTCTAAAAACAGAAGCCAGTAAGTGCTGCTCTGTGAGTGCTGCCTGACCGTGAGGAGTGCTTTTGGAATTGGGTGAAAACAGGGAAGTTAGGTGAAACAGGCAGCAGAGGCTACAAGGAAGAATATTGATTGATAAGTAAGTGCTACTCTTGATTCTTAAAACTGATAGTGAGTTCGGACTAAATAAAACTTAGAAGTATCATCATTGGAGGGTTGTGATTTGATTGGCGAACAGGGAGCTGTGCTGAATTTGAAAATCCATTTAAATTACTGGTTAGAAATTGCCTTGAGACTAAGGTAAAAAGAAGATACAGAACAAATAAAAGCAAATAAAAAATTAAAATAAAAAAATTAAAACCTAAATTAGAAACTAATTTAAATAAAAAAGATGGTGTGTCAGATGCTGTGTTCATGGATGCTGTGGGAACTGGTGGACCCCATTGTGGTTCCCAATGGGCACGTCTGTAGTAAGTGCTGGTTGCTTAAGAAACGCCAGCTTAGAGTGGATGAGCTAGATTCTGAACTTCAGATGCTGCGACACCTCAGGGAGGGGGACAGATACCAGACACTGTGTTCCAGGAGGCTGTCACACCCCATAGATTGAACAGTTTGAATTCAGCCAGTGGTCAGGGACAGGAGGATGTAGCTGCGAGTGAGGCAGGTAGAGGGATCCAGGAGGTAGAGTTGCAGGAGCCTCAGTCCTTGAACTTGTCCAACAGTTTCAAGATTCTTGCTCCCTGTCTGGACGGGAATGGATATCAGGGAGGATGAATAAACTGACCATGATACCGAGGTACAGAGAGCTGTTCAAGTGGGGGAAGAAAAAAGAAATGTAGTTGTAATTGGGGATAGTATAGTTAAGGATATTCATATTGCTCTCTGTGACCAGGATTGAAAATGTAGAAGGTTTTGTTGCCTGCCTGGTGCTCGGGTTCAGGATATCTCAGCTGGGCTGCAGAGGAACTTGGAGTGGGAGAATAAAGATCCAGTTGCCATGGTCCATATAAATAACAACGACATTGGTAGAACAGGAACAGAGGGTCTGCTAAGGGAATATGAACGCCCAGGAATTAAATTAAAAAGCAGAACCAAAAGAATAATAATCTCTGGATTATTACCTGGGCCACAAACTAATTGGCACAGCATCAATAAGGTTAAGGAAGTAAATGTGTGGCTCAAAGATTGGTGTGGGAGGAATGGGTTTGAATTCATGGGACATTGGCACCAGTATTAGGGAAGAAGGGGCCTGTTCTGATGGATTAGTCTTCATCCAACTCGTGCTAGGACTAGAGTTCTGGCAAATCATATAACAAGGGCTGTAGATAGGGCTTTAAGCTAAATAATGAGGGGGGAGGGTCCAGTTGTGTGGAGAATTAGAAAATCAAAGTTAAAGGAGAAGGTAGAAATGTAGGTTAATGAAGAGGACTTTCAACTAGTTAAAGGAACCAAGTGCTCAGGGGAGGTTAGTAAAGTTTCCAGACCAAGTAATGGAACAGAGAGTATAGAAGGTAGCGGGAATCTAACATCAGGCAGAGCAAAAAAAGGTAACAGGTATGAGAAGAGAGGTGGTTAATGCAGGACTGAGGGTGTTGCATCTAAATGTGCGCAGTATACAGAACCAGGTAAATGAGCTTGTTGCTCACATTGAAATTGGCTGATACTATATTGTGGGCATCACAAAGATGTGACTGCAAGGAGGTCAGGGCTGGAATCTAAATATCCAAGGATGTACAAAGAACAAAGCAGCACGGGAAACAGGCCCTTCGGCCCAACGAGCCCGTGCCGCCACCCCGATGTTCCCACCTCTACCCGCGATCCCTGTCCATGTTTATAGATCTATGGATTAAAAACCAAATTTGAGACAATTTAGGGAGAATTTGTTTTGCCAATTAGCCTAAGAGCACATCTTTGGGATGTGGGAGGAACCGGAGCACCCGGAGAAAACCCACGCAAGCACGGGGAGAATGCGCAAACTCCCACAGACACAGGCCCAAATCCATGTATCCGCACAGCACAGTGATAGTCACTGAGCTGTCATGTTGCCCATCAAATGGTCCAGGTCAAGCGTACACTAACAACGTGAAGCACTAGGATACTCTTGAAAAAAAATCCAAGAGCAGCCCTCTCACGACCCATCGCATGTATGCCCCTCGTTAGACAATCGATGTATGCCCTATCTAAAGGGCAAGTAGATGAGCAAAAATGTGGGGTTGCATTGTTAGTAAGGAATGAAGTTAAAACTATAGCAAGAACTGATTTAGGATCATAAAGCATAGAATCTCTGTGGGGAAAAACTGCAAAGGTAAAAAGACCCTGATGGGAGTTTTGTACAGATCCCCTAGCTGTAGTCAGGATATGGGGCAGAAAATAAATCAGGAGATAGAAAAGGCATATAAAAAAAGGCAATATTACAATAATTAGGGGGACTTCAACATGCAGGTGGACTGGGAAAATCAAATAGTTAATGGATTCCAAGAAAAGGAATTTGTGGAATATCTAAGACCCTATTTTTAGAGCAGCTTGTGACAGAGCCAACTAGGAAACAGACAATTCTGGATTTGGTGATGTGTAATGAGGTTGACTTGACCAGGAGCAGTGACCACAATATGATAGAATTTACCCTGCAGTTTGAGAGGGAGAAGCTGGAATCAGATATAACAGTATTACATTTAAATAAAGGTAACTACGAGGACATGAGAGAGAAGGCTAGCCAGAGTTGATTGGAAAGGGAGCCCAGCAGGGAAGACAGTGGAATCTGTGGAACTTTTTGCCGCAGAAAGCTGTGAAGGTCAGGTCATTGAGTGTCTTTAAGACAGAGATAGATAGGTTCTTGATTAATAAGGGGATCAGGGGTTATGAGGAAAAAGCAGGAGAATGGGGATGAGAAAAATATCAGCGATGATTGAATGGCAGAGCAGACTTGATGGGCCAAGTGGCCTAATTCTATTCCTATGTCTTTTGGTCTTATTTTGTAATCATAAATCATCATAGGCTTTTGAAAAGTGCGTAGATAGCAAGCGTGGTGTCTTAACTTGGTAGTAAGCCACTTACTACGTAGATTTGATGTACAGCTCCGATTATAATACAATAAAATGGGCAATATTTGCTGTTTTTGACCTAGTCTTAGCAATGTGCATTTCAAACAATGCAAAAAAAAACTCACTATAATTACAGTGAATAGAACAATAGAAAGGAAACACACAGATGAAAACTGAGATGGAGAAATAGAAGATATGGACTTTCGGCAAGTAACATCAATTAATGTGACTTAACATTAATTAATTAACATTAATTGATTATTTAATTCAGGAAATCAAGATTTTAAAACAGATTTATCAATACATTAAACATTATGCAAGCTCACAAACACTGGGTTTAAAATGTAGAGAAGTCTGATGTCTTGGAATAGCAAACTCGTGGTTAGTAACCAAATTGACCAATTAGCTGATGCCTTGTGAGGGAATGTCGAACAGCAGAATACTGCAGATATTAAGCACTATCAATGAAAATAAGTCCCTTGTCTATATATAAATGGTTCTGACTGATTTAACAAAGATAAAAGGATTTCTGAGGTGCTGCACCATGGATTACGGAAAGAAACTATCAAACATTTCTGTCAAAACGTTGCATGATTTCAAGAAGAAATTAGATATAGCTCTGGGTCTTAAGGGATCAGGGGATATGGGAAGAAGCAGGGAGTAAAGTATTGAATTTAGTGATCAGCCATGATCATAATAAATGACGGAGTAGGCTCAAAGGGCCAAATGGCCTACACCTGCTTCTAGTTTCTAAACCAATGCAGCTTTATTTGCAAGGTGTTGTCTGATTGAATTCCAACATGGAAGACAGATTAAAAACCCGCAAGTGCCTCTGGTGATATCACAGCACACCACGTGACTAATCAACAGAGAAGCTTTACTCTACAATACATGACAATGTCCATGAGGGAAACGGAGACAATCCAAGGAGCTGTGTGGTGGTGCTGATCACAGGGAGGACAGTGCAGGATTTACACTGATTCACGATGAACCAGAAAGATTTTGATTGAGATTTCAATAATTTTGACACGTTTGTTCATCCAGCAGAAGAAACTCTTCAGCTATAGGCAATAAATCAAAACAAAACTTACTCCAACTAATAAATCAAAGGAAAAGGTTTCATAAAGAAATTTCATTATCCCAACACTGGGTCCCAAGCTCTAAATTTACAACAGCTACGTATTTATACTGAATCAGCTGACCACCACATCATTTTGTCCTTTTTACTGAGTGAGCTGATGCTCACTACATGTGACCATTGGTCACATTATAACAGATCCAAAGTTATCATTGGCTACATTCTAACAATGTTGGTAGATCCATATTAGCAGGGAGCGGTTTGTTTCTGGACAGCATGAGCCTCTGTCTTGATGGTATTTTAGAATTATGGTGATAGCTAGGGAGCTGATAAGTTCAGCTGGCCAAATGGATGAGCGTGTGATTCAGAATAACGGTAACAGTGCAAAATTAATTCCGTTTCCAACTGAACCAGACTTGGTACCTGCCTCCTCGCCTGCTCTGTCGTAAAATCATGGCATAACTCATGATTCAATGACCCTTGAGTAAGCAAGAATGCCACCTGAAGATGATGATAATACATTTGGTTAAACTGTAGTTGGACAGGGGCATATAGGATGAGTGAACAGTATGAAGGGTTAGCAACATTGCAATGTTAGGGCTTGTGGGTTTTAAACAAAAAGAAAAATATTCAGCTTGCACACATAGATTCAAAATAGCACACAACAGATTTATAGAAACATAAGATATAGAAGCAGGAATAGGTCATTCGGCTCTTTGAGCCTGTTCTGCCATTCATTTTGATCATAGCTAATCATCAAATGCAATATCCTGATCCCGCTTTCCTCCCCATATCCCTTTAGCCTGAAGAGCTACATCTAATTTCTTCTTGAAATCACACAACATTTTGACCTCAACTACTTTCTGTGATAGTAGTGAATTCCACACATTCACCACTCTCTGGATGAAGAAATTTCTCCTCACCTTAGTCCTAAGAGGTTTACCACTTTATCCTCAAACTATGATCCCCTAGTTTATTGAAAAAGACATTCTCTGCACAGAACAGGAAACAAAACTGAGACAGAAGCCTGTGAAATACTCCAATGACATCATCAAATCATGTGACTGGTTCAAAATAACCCTGCAATCACTTAAATATATAACACACATATTCTAAGAGAAATTAATACATTAATAGATTCTCAACTTATGAAGAGCAGATCTCGGGCCAGGGTACTAATTAAAACCAATGCTGGCCAAGCATTTTGTCTATCTAGGGGTAGGATGCAGAAGACAATTTATTTGGTTAACAACTATAAAGCAGGTTTCTCAGTGGGGCAAGTTGCCATGGCAAAATATATTTTGATAAATCAAATTTCCCTGAAGTGATTTTATCAATGCACAAGCTATTCGACAAGAGAATTAAGCTGCTTCATAAAGCTAAAGGCTTGAAAACTAGCAGTGCTAATGTTAGCTGATGCTATTGCCAACTGGTCCTTCTTCATTTTCCACAGAAATAAGACAGAATTTGCAGAGAAAAACTATATAAACTGCAGATTTGTGTGCCAGTCATTATAACTTTTATAAACATAGATAGGATTATAGAGTCACAGGAAGGCTTACATTAACACTGCAGTGAAGTTACTGTGAAAATCCTCTATTTGCCACATTCCAGCACCTGTTTGGGGGCTCTGAGGGAGATTTTAGCTTAGCCAATCCAACCAACTAGTACATCTTTTGAACTGTGGAAGGAAACCGGAGCACCTCGAGGAAACCCACACAAACAGAAATCGAATCTGGATCCCTGGTGCTGTGAGGTAGCAGTGCTAACCATTGCATCACTGTGCCAACATAACTGCTAAAAGGGTTAAAATGACACTAAAAATGCAGCACAATAGAGTGGAGTCTGCCGTATTGTCTTCAAAAAAAGAGTGCAGGCTTGCTGCTGCATGTTCTGCAATAGACTACTGAGAAAGTGTACTCAGATAGCTAAATAGAGTCTGCGGGAAATAATTGTCAGCTTAAAAATGCTCATCTGTCTCATGTGAAGGTGATTAGAAGCAGCAGCAGGGATTCCGATAGTGAAATCGGATCCCATTTGACGATGCCTAGCATTGTAAGTTTTACATTTGTGCTTTTAAAGCTGATACTACAAAATGTCTGTACCTTTAATGCATTTAAAGCAGTGGCTATGAGGGCACATGTTTGTGTAAACAGTTGACCCCTTTTGGAGTCAGCACTTTTGTTGCTGCACTGTGGATGATTTTTGATGTGTCTGTGGTTATCCCACTGGCAGACATTTCAGTAGACAATTAAGCAGGAAATGGGTGAGATGTATTAGGCAAGGTACAGATGCCACTTGCTGATTAAATCCTAACCAACTAATTAGCTTACAATAAGAGTTCCAGGTCCTGGAGGAATGTCTATGGAGGTAATATTCGAGAAATGATCCAGGCACGTAACTAATGTTTGTTACAACTGACTGACTGATATTCATTAAAAAATATAATGCTCATCTAAACTGATCATGTGGAAAAGTAGAAAGTCAAAAATTACCCTGATTCTGCAGCGACACTGTGTCAAAGTCTGTCTAACCTAGAAATTCTAATCCAAAAACCTGACAAACGGCAGCAAGGGATGAACTTTCAAGACCCCTTTAAAGACAGGAAGATGGGGGGAAGGGGGTAACGGAGAGAAACAGCAGTAGGGGTATCTCGACAAAACCAGTGGCAACTCAGTTTCACGATGCCAATGCTGGCGTTTTTAACAACAAAGCAGAAGGTGGGAGTCCCGCTCCCCCTCCAATTCAAGACCAATTAAATCTTTCCCCCCTCAACTTAAATCTATGCCCTCAAGCCAAGGGACCGACCAGTGCACCTGCTGTCTCTTCCGCAGTCCCCCAATTCTTATCTTTAAGGGGGCCTTGAAAGTTCATCCCTTGCCGCTGTTTGGCTGAATTTTGGGTTAGAATTTCTGGGTTAGACAGCAGACTTTGATACAGTGTTGCTGCACATACAGGGTAATCTTTGGTCAGTTCAAAAGCACATTAAGAACTTGTAAGGGGATGAAGGTTTAATTTTGGAAGCAGTAGACAGGTTACCCATGCCTTTAGAAGGCACTTAGATGGAAAGTTCAAAAAATCTCCCACTCCCTTTAGTTTTTATTTAATTGTCCACCATCATCCACCAATGGGAAACCCAATCCTTTGGTTGTGGGATTGCTAAGCTTTGTCAATAGCATTGGCTTCTGCTGTTTGACATGCATTTAGTGCTCTCTTACAGATTCATTCAGTTGATACTTAATTAGTATGTATGGCTGGCGTGCTTTTCTACTCTTCTAATTGAAATATGGTCATCCCTTGGCTTGAGGGCCTAGATTTAAGGTGAGGGGGGAAAGTTTTAAAAGGAAACTGAGGGACAGCTTCTTCATGCAGAGGCTGGTGCACGTAAGGAATGAGAAAAAGGGGTTAAGGCAAATTCAATAGCATTTGGATAAATGCATTGGATGGGAAAGGATCAGAGGGATTTGGGCCAAACACGGGCTACCATGGACCAGTTGGGCCGAAGAGCCTGTTTTCCTGCTGTATTGCTCTGTAACTCCATGATAGTAATGGTAGAATAGGGAATATCGCAGACCACATGGTTACAGATTGTGATGGAGTACAACTGTGTTATTATTGGGGGCCCACAACATCACATAAACGCCCAGTTTTAAGTTCTGGATGTTGTAATGACTTCAACAAGGCACATAACAAGGTTGGCCTCTTCGAGTATGAACTGATTGGGCAGGCAATTATGATCTTAATCAGGATGAGTTTTCCTTCAGTGCATTGGGCAGTTTTACTTGGAGCTGGTGCACTTGGTCACTGCCTTTGTCCCCTGTGACACGGTGTGCTTGGCCAATTCACCAGGCAGCAGCAGGCGCATGATGGTCTGGATCTCCCAGGAGCTGATGGTGCTGCGCTTGTTGTAATGGGCCAGTCGGGAAACCTCGCCTGCAATGCACCCAAAGATGTCATTAACGAAACAGTTCATGATGCTCATGGCTTTGGAGGAAATGCCGGTGTCAGGGTGAACCTGCTTCATCATTTTGGAGATGTAACTTTCCTTCCTGGTCTTTCTCTTCTTACTGCTTTTATTTTGCGACTTCTTCTGGGCCTTTCTGGTGTCCTTCTTAGAAGGTCTGAGTTTCTTTTCTTCAGGCATATGTATTCAGACTGTAGACAGTTCATACTCAAAGAGGCCAACCTCATGTACTTCGTGGAAGTTATATATCCATTTTGCTGGATGACATTCTCATTACACGTAAAACAAAGGCAGATTACCTACAGAACCTGGAGAAGCCCGTCTTTATTTTTCAACAGCCAGCATGCACTTCATGGTAGCTCGAGTGATCTATCTTGGCTGCACAGCTAGGACTAAGTGGGTCTATATCCTTTGAGGACCGGGTATGGACGATTATAGAAACTACAATGCAGAAGGCGGCCATTTGGCCCATTGAGCCTACACCGACAATAATTCCATCCCGGTCCTATTCCCATAACTCCACATATTTACCCTCCTAATCCTCCTGACACCCAGGGGCAATTTAGCGTAGCCAATCTGCCTACCCTGCACATCTTTGGAGAGTGGGAGGAAAACCAGAGCACCCAGAAGAAATCCACACAGACACGGAGAACATGCAAACTCCATACAGACAGTGACCCAAGGAATCGAATCTGCGTCCCCCCGATGCTGTAAAGCAGCAGTGCTAACCACTGTGCCATCCTTTATATCTGAGCTGTTAAGGATGCCCTGGCTCCCACTTCAATTCAGGAGTTCATACTCCAAGAGGCCAGCCCCACGTGCCTCATCTCCGATCAATTCCGGTTGGATCCCATTTAACACAGTGGTAGTGCCACATACAAAATGGAGGGTGTCCTCAACATAAAGAGCACAAGCACTGTGCAGTGGTTATTCCAATCAATACTGCATTGGGCAGCCACATTGTGGCAGGTTGATTAGTGAGGATGAAGTACAGAAGATTTCTTCCTTATTTACTGTACGAATGAATAAGGTGCATTCTGAAATAGAATTTTCTGACCTGCAAACTTGCGGATGTGGCTTTAAACATCAGTGGTTGGTGACCACTGACCTCTGCTTCTTGCTCAGGACCGGATGATGTGCCTGTCAGACCGCTAACAGTGTTAAGCTTCTCCAGGGATTCAGGACCCTGGGGTGGGAAATGCTGCTGACCGAGAGGTGCTAATCCACATGAGGTTGCCAGCTCTGGGCAGAGCCACTGGGAGCAGTGACTGCTAACACAACCAGGTGTGGCCTAGGATGGCCGAGGGATCCAAGCCACAGGTGAGGCTCAGATGGGGATCTGGGGTGAAGGTGGGGCAGAGATGGATTTCAGTGGCCACCCACCTGTGCGCTGCCAGGTGTCTCAATTGGGCACCATTTGCCTTTAGAAGAGGGACCCCTCACCCTCACAAAAAGGTCTAATCACGTATGTTCTCTAGTTTCATCCCACAGCCCGAAGGACATGCTGGTTAAGGTCACTGACCATTGCTAAATTCTCCATCTGTGTACCCAAACAGGCACAGAGTGTGACTTCACTGCAATGTTAATGAAGTCTACTTGTGACACTAGTAAATAAACTTAAAAGCAGATTGATTTAAAAAAATTCTCACCTCCAGAATAGCAAAGACAATGATCAGAATTGAAGCTAATATTCAAGATAGCAATGCAATTCCTAAAATGGTGAATTTCTAAACCTTATTATTAATGTTGAGATGGTGATGAGGACAATTTAGGAAAAAGTAGAAATTACTACTGGCTAATCCTGTGTAGTGCAGTCACATTCAGTGTAAAACCCCAATCTTGGTGGATTGGTTGGAAATTAGCTGTCTATTTTCTTAGCAATGATATTGGACTATATAAAAATGAAATCAAAAATTCAAACTTTCCTTATCCAAATTTTGATTTGATTTATTATCCTCATATGTATTAGTATACAATGAAAAGTACTGTTTCTTGTGTACGGTATAGACAGAGCATACCATGCACAGAGAAGGAAAGAAGAGAGTACAGAATGTAGTATTACAATCATAGCTAGGGTATAAAGAAAAATCAACTTAATGTAGAGTAGGTCCATTCAAAAGTTTGATGGCAGCAGGGAAGTAGCTGTTTTTGAGTCGGCTGGTATGCGACCTCAGACTTTTGCGTCTTTTTCCTTTCAAAAGAATCATACAATGCAGAAAAGGCCCTTTCACCCATTGAGTCTGCGTCAACACATTAGAAACACTTAGAAGGTGGAAGACAGTATGTCTGACAGTATTTATTATTGCAGATATCAGTTTAAGTGGTTCATCACCATATTCATAGTTAATTCACAAAATAACTTTGACTTTGAAAATCCAGTGGCGGTACTTTTTCAGAATTTTATCACCGCAATCACTCGGAGTTACACTACTTGCAATACAACAGGAAATCCAAAGTTTGAGGTTCTGTTGCGCTGGCTGAAGCTCTGCGAACCAAAACGTATTTTAACTTTTATCAGACTGCTTGCTTAACTAAATGTAGGAAGCTGTTTGCATTTTTGAAGTGCAATATCATTAATAATTTCTATTTGCTGAACATTATATTATACGCTCCCACAGGGAAAAGAAACATTTGTGATGTATTACTCCGACAAGTTCAAAACAGCAAAGTTCCTCAACTCAACAGTCCAATGTTATTGGACATTCCGTCAGATAAGAGAAATCTAAAACATGGGGTGTCTGTTACAGACGTTGCAATTTCACTGTAACTGACACAGAAAGAGGGTATGACGCTATCTACCAAGATCCATAATTACTATTCAAAGAGAGTCCTCAAAAAAAGTAAATTAATTTATTCTGAACTTCTTTCATATTGAATTCTATTTGGGGAATTCTTTTTTTTATTGAATTGAAACAATTAACCTGGAAAAACTGTAGTACCTAAGAGTGCAGTATTGAATTTTTTTGAAGAGTGCAGTATTGAATAACAAATTTAATGCTGCAAGTAATCGAGGTGACAGAATTCTGAAAAAGTCCCACTTCCAGATTTTCAAAGTCAAGGTTTACTTCAGGAGTCAACTCTGAAACTATTGAAATAGAAAGTAGTTTCATAAAATACTCAGAACTGTAACACCAGCCACAGCATTCTTATGGGATTTCCCCCGAAAACTTGTTAGGACTACAGTCACATCCAGACAAAGCACACACATCCGATTCAAATACGGAATTCCACTGGGTCAAATTACTTCTAATTTTGTCTCACTGCCTGTATCTAAAAACTGTTGAATAGCACAAGTCTAATGGTGAATTTGGAGAAGCTGTAAGCTAATCAAGGTGAGGCTTAGCAAGTTGGAAGGAAAACAAGTCTTGTGTTTTGGCATCAGACATCCCTTCCTCAAATATAGGCGAAGTTAGGTCCAATGTGGATGTCACAAAAGACAGACTCCTCCCTGAGAATATACACAAAACCTAGTAAAGGAAAACCTTATTACTCCCAAGAATACAAGTGGAGCTCAATTTCCTGTTAGTCTTTGACTTTTGCTGTCCAAAGTAAATGTCAAGTTAGATAGTTTCCTTTATTGCAGATTTTATCCAGTTGAGAATTAGACCAAAGTCACCCAAACTAAAGGTTTGGGGGGAGATGGGGCAGTGGGTGGATGCTGGGTGCAACTGTGGCAGAGGGGTGGGAAGGGAAGGAGCTAATGATCAGAGGAAAAGTGAAGGTGGTTAAGAATAAGAGGCTGACGATAGGGTGGAAAGGAAGGAAGAGAGGAACGAAGGAAGGGAGGGGGAAAAGGAAGGGGGGAAAGAAGGAGAAGGGGGAAAAGGAAGGGGGGAAAGGAAGGGAGGGGGAAGGAAGAGAATTTGAAAGGAAGGGGGAGGCGGAAATACTGACTCCACATTGGGAATGTGTAAGGGAGTCCCTGAGGCTTCTGCGGTAGGCTGGGATGGAGATTTATTCCTGTCATGATCAGAGTGCCTTTTGAAAATGGCACCTTAAGCTCAATGCAGGCAGAGTGTCATAAGATCTGGAGTGACACGTCGATTGAAGAGAAACATGCCAGTTTTCTCACCAGAAAGAACACTATTGCCACTTTCTGGTAAGATGCCCACACCAGCCTAACTCCATTCACTTAATTCTTTTAAATTTCTACTCTGGCTAATTTATCACAATAATGCAGCAGCGATGCTTATCCCTTTAATTTCCATTTAAATTATGCTGAATGACTAATGGGCTCTGCTACAAACAAGAAACTTCTTTAATGAAAACATCCAAGTGTGTGTAAATTCCAACAGAACCACAAGCTCATCCAAGCAGATTCTGGCCAAATTAGAAATGTGTAAGAATCCAATTGCATTTAGATCAACAGGCCAAAAACCGACACAGCAGTCAAACACAGCTTGACCTTCACTGTAAGTTTGAGTGAAAAGCTGACCCTCAGGGCATGAAGAAAATAAAATCCGCATTGTACATCAACTGGAAGGCAGGTGCTTTGTTTTCTTGGGCTTTCTGCAGCATGGAGATTAAAATTCGTTGTCCTGTCATTAACACAAAAGCCCTGTACAATCAGACATGAGGATTGTCAGTTGTGTAGACAATGAGAGCAGAAATTGTGTCATGCTGAGATGGTAATAAGGCAAGGAGTACTCAATATGGTTTCATCTCCATGGGGAGAACGGATTGTTATGAGCTGGATTTTCAATTTGGGGTCAGGAATGTGACACCCAGATCGGTTCATGATCCTTGACGCTGTATCATGACGCTGTTGCTAACATAATGTAATTTTAAAAGGAGATCTATGCAGTGTCTGCATCTTCTCCCCATGTCCACATGGATTTCCTCCCACAGTCCAAAAGATGTGCTGGTTAGGTGCATTGGCCGTATTAAATGCTCCCTCAGTGTACACAAACAGGTGCCAGAATGTGGCAATTAGGGGATGTTCACAGTAACTTCATTGCGGTGTTAATGTAACATTGTGACGCTAATAAATTAACTTTGAATTTTAAGATCTCCTTGTTGAGCTGGACGTGAGCAGGCACCAAATGGTGGTGCTGGGCGCTGTGGGAAGCAGAAATACAGAGTGCAAGATTCAAAGGGGGAGAGCTTTGCCAAACAGAGCAGGCAGGAGATTGGAAGATCCAAATCTCTGTGGCACAAACAAGCGGCCAAAGAATAATAATAGACCCACTTGATGTGAGTAACTCCTTTCTTCCAACAATCAAACTTTAACAGAGACATCATCCCTGTCACCCTGTATTGTTTCTGACAACATGTGCACCAATGTGCATCAGATTGTTCACTCCTCCTGCTCTACAATTTGAAAATCACCACTAGTTCCTCTCATTGACACACCACCAAGAGCACAATTTTCAAAGTTCATCCTCACCCCAGAGACAATTCAAAGTCATATCATATGAAAGAACATAAGAAATAGGAGCAAGA
Source organism: Sphyrna mokarran (assembly GCA_024679065.1). Taxonomy (NCBI): domain Eukaryota; kingdom Metazoa; phylum Chordata; class Chondrichthyes; order Carcharhiniformes; family Carcharhinidae; genus Sphyrna; species Sphyrna mokarran. The sequence continues at coordinate 33,080,135 of JAGIQG010000020.1, forward strand.
GTAGGCCATCTAGCCCTTCGAGCCTGCTCGGCCATTCAACCAGATCATGGCTGATCTGAAATGGATCAGTTCCATTTTCCCGCTTTCTCCCCATAACCCTCAATTCCCGTGTCTATCAGAAACCTATCAACCCATGACTTAAATATATTCAGCGAGGTAGCCTCCACCACTTCAATGGGCAGAGAATTCCAGAGACTTACCATCCTTTGAGTGAAGAAGTTCCTCATCAACTCTGTTCTAAACTGCCCCCCACCTTATTTTGAGGCTGTAGAATTCCTATAGTGCACGAGGCCACCATTCGGTCCATCAAGTCTGAACTGACTCTCTGACGCAGGCCCTCCTCCCTGCTCTAGCGCCAAAACCCCGCACATTTACCATCTAATCCATCTAGTCTAGACATCTTGGGACACTAAGGGGCAATTTAGCATGGCCAATTCACCTAACTTGCACATCTTTGGATTGTGGGAGGAAACACATGCAGAGTTGGGGACAACGTACCAAACTCCACACAGTCACACCAGAATTGAATCCAGCTCCCTGACATTCAGCACTGACCATCCTCAGAGTTGACGTGAAATGTGCTCTCACTGACTCTCAGAGGCCCACTGCCATTTGACACAATTTAGCTTTGATTGACTGTGGATGGGACTTCCCTTGTAGGCAATTTCAATGAGATCCTCCTTCATCCTTCTAAATTGCATCAGACCCAGAGTCCTCTCTTGAAGGCAAGGAAGTCCCATCTTGGAGAGCTGTCAGCCAAACTGACTGGCTTACAGCTCTCCAGCACCTCCAAGCACAGTGACCAGGAGCGGTACTGCAGTGTTCTGCCTGGGATTAAACCCTTGGACTGTTCCCAAAGTAAATTCCAGGAGCCCCAGAGGTGGGATTGCTGGGGATGTACTGTGGGGTACAGAAGGAGAGTGAGTGCAGCGTTGGGGGTGGAGGGGGTGGGACTGAAGGGAGAACTACGTAAAGCCAATAAGTATATTACAATAAGTATCTAAGTAAGAGAGTCGAGAGGAGGTTCACAAAAATGATCCCGGGAATGAAAAGCTTGATGTACAAGCAATGTCTGAGGACTCTGGATCTGATGCAATTTAGAAGGATGAAGGAGGATCTCGTCGAAATTTATAGAACATTGAAAAGCCTGGATAGAGTGGACGTGGGAAAGATGTTTCCATTAGAAGGGGAGACTGGGATCCAAGGCACAGCCTCAGAACTGAGATGAGGAAGAATTTCTTCAGCCTGAGAGTGGTGGATCTGTGGAATTCATTGCCACAGAAGATTGTGGAGGCCAAGTCATTGAGTGTATCTAAGACAGAGATAGATTCTTGATTAGTAAGGGGATCAAAGGTTACCAGAAAAAGGGAGGAGAAATGGGTTGAGAAACTTTTCAGCCACAATTGGATGGCAGAGCAGACTCAATAGGCCAAATGGCCTAATTCTGCTCCAATATTTTATGGTCTATTGGAAGAGAGAGGGAGGGTTGGAGTTCCCAAGTCCCAGAGGAGAGGGCACCCCAAATCAGCAAGTGGAAAAATGGAGAATCAGTGAGTGGGAGAGGCAGTGAGTCAGGAGGGTCAAATAGTAATTTTGCATTTTTTTTTAATAAAACAAAAATAGCAACAGGACCATCCCTAATTTAACCACTGTGCTAAAATAGGAATGTATTGTTACACTAAGAAACATGTGTGTGTGTGTGTGTGTGTGTGTGTGTGTGTGTGTGTGTGTGTGTGTGGTGTGTGTGTGTGTGTGTGTGTGTGTGTGTGTGTGTGTGAGTGAGAGAGAGAGAGAGAGAGAGAGAGATGGCAGGGACAACAAGTTTAACTTAATTTATTCCTCTCCACAATTAAGCAGAACAAATGTCTGTCACCCTCAGGCCAGCCAATATAAGATGAAGCAACCAGAATCCAGCAAGTTCCCACACAGACGACTGAGAGTTGATGCACACAATCCTGAATATGCTATTATTCAAGAGAAGAATGGGCTGGTGCACCTACATGGTCTACTGCCAGAGTATCACACTCAATAGATCTCTCTCTGCATTAAAATAGAGTTACAAAGAACAGCACAGTACAGAAACAGGCCCTCCACCCTCCCTGATCATGTTTGCCTATCTAGACCAATGCTTACATCCCTCTATTTCCCCATTTGTTCATATGCCTATCGAGATAAGTCTTAAATGTGGCTAATGTAACTGCCTCAATTACCTCACTTGGCAGTGCATTCCAGGCTCCCACCACCCTCTGTGCAAAACTTTCCCCTGCACATCTCCACTGAACTCCTACCCTCCCCCCACCCCCTTGCTGAACCTGTACCCCCTTGTAATTGTTATTTCTGCCCTAGGAAAAAGCTTCCAACTGTTCACCCTATCTATACCCCTCATAACTTTTATCAGGTCATCCCTCAGCCTGAAGGTAGTTAAGGGAAAACGTGGCTTTTCAGAACTCCACCATCATTGTAAATACATGAACTCAAAAAAAAAAGAGCCGGTGGAATTTATTGGAGCTTGTTGAGTAAATGGAGAATACACAGGCTTCTGTGGCAACGAATTCCACAGATTCGGACTGAATCCTCGGGCTGAAGAAATTCCTCCTCATCTCAGTTCTAAAGGCTCGTCCCTTTACTCTGAGGCTGTGCCCTCGGGTCCCAGTCTCTCAACTAACGGAAACATCTTCCCCACGTCCACTCTGTCCAGGCCTTTCAATGTTCTGTAAGTTTCAACGAGATCCACTGCCCCCAACCTCTCATCCTTTTAAAACTCCATCAAGTGCAGACCCAGAGTTCTCAAACATACCTCGTACATGAAATAAAATGGGTTTTGCACACCGAAGAACAGCAACGAGGCATGAGATTTGTTTATTCTTCCTCTGCACTGGCGAGGGATTCTTTTATAAATTTTAAAATTTATGGAAGAAGCCTTCTTTTCCACTTCAAAGTGAAATGCAATTAAATACACACAAACGCACAACAATTTCATTTGTAACATCAATGAAAACTAAATGAGCAGGAAATGTGTAATTTGAAAATCAAAGGCTATGGAGGGTGACATTGACATGTTGTGACACATACAGTAATAGCAGTTAGAAATTAAATGTCAGGATTTAAATGGTCATAACAGCTTCCTCACCATCCATTACTGCAAGTGTATATTGGTCAAGCGAGTTGCATCTACTCATTTTATTTCTTGTTTCCCTAAACTGTATAGAACATATATGTATATATAAATCAGACAATAAATTCTTTCATCACAGGTTTTTTTGTGCCATGTATTTTATCAGGAGATTTTTGTCACAACATTCTGTGCATACGCGTGTAATTACAGTGTGAAAAACTCCACATTTAGCATTGCATCTGACAGCTAATAAAGCACTCATCAGAGACGGAACAGCTCTTGTATATTCATATTTCTTTCCAAAAATAAAACGTGCAGAATTTCATGGCAAAGAGACTCAAATTCAAACCCAGCTTTATAAACTGATGATCCATCAGTCCACTCCTTTGCTGTTTTTCACTCTCATTTTTAAAATATCTTTCTTTCCCCAAAAAGACATCCACAATGTTGTAATCTGTGAACCATGAAAGGTCAGGACAATCAGTATTTTAGTCTTTTAATTTTCAGGTGAATGTGTCACTGCCCTCACGTCAGGCATGAGAGATACAGTTGGCAACTGATCTCTGTGAGACACAGGGCAGAATTTTCCAGTCCCACCCGCCACAGGAGTTATAGCAGGCGGGACACGGACCACGCAAAGATCCATTGATCTCGGGTGGGATTTTCCAATCTTAGGGCGAGCATGGCTGGAAATTCCCGCCCACAATGTTCAAACTGGAACCTGTTCACAAGACAACTGGATTTCTTTCTTCTGGGATTGGACACACCACATACTGTGGGCTAAATTTTCACAAGAATCCGGTATACCTTATATTTTTACACCTTTAGACATCTGTTAATTCCTCAGAAGTGTGTATCCATTGCTATCTGTGTCTGTAGATTAGATTTAGAGGAATTGTACATCTCACATTTGAGCAACACCATCATGATAATATCATGTGGTTCACTTTCAAATAGTCACTGAAATGGAGGGCAGGTAGGGATGAGCATAAATGCTGGCCCAGATAGTGATGCCCATATTCCCTAAGCAAATAAAAAAAAACTATCAACACAATGACATGAAAAGTGACCTACTTTTATAGTTAAAAAAGGACTTCAAATGTTCACCATCGCTGCCTCATTATTGTACAGGTTCAGAGCCGACTTTGTATAGCATCTTTGGCAAGATAACAGTGGTGGGTTCACTGTATTAATGACAATTTCCTTTCCGTTTTGATTACTCCTCCCCTGCTGGCCCAATCTACAACAGTTCCTACTTCAATCAGGTCCCAAGGTCAATGCTCCGAGGCCCTCCCTTCAGTTCCTTTGGCTGCTGACCAGGCATGTATTTAATCTGAACACTTTCTTTTCCCTACAAGTATTTTATGTTTTCTCACACTATTTCTTAATGTTTTAATTCCTTCACCCACTCTCTCCACAAAATAAATCTTTTTAACTTTTCAAGTAACATGAATCTATATGCAATACAAAATATGTCTAAATCCAATTAATTAATAAAAGATCCTTTAGTTCCATTACTAGTTTTAATATTTTACCATTTGACTTGCACAGCATTGGTTATGCCACACAGTTTTATTAGTAGGATTAGCCAGACTAAGCTAAATCATAAATTCAATTTTTGGTTTTATTTATCAAAATCACAATATTGCATTGTGTAATTTTGCAAATTAACACAAGTTATACCCAAATAGGTCTGTCACATGCAAATTACGTGGCAATACTATCAGACTTAGCATGGTGGCATAATGGTTAGCATTGCTGCCTCACAGCATCAGGGACCCAGCTTCAATTCCTGACTTGGGTTATGTTTATGGAGTTTGCACATTCTTCTTGTGTCTGCGTGGCTTTCCAACGGGTGCTCTAGTTTCATCCCACAATCCGAAAGATGTGCTAATTAGGTGCATTGGCCATGCTAAATTCTCTCTCAGTGTACCTGAACAGGCACCGGAGTGTGGCGACTAGGAGATTTTCACAGTAATTCCATTGCAGTGTTAACGTAAGCCTACTTGCGATACTAATAAATAAACTTAAACTGTAAAAACAACACAAATAGACAACTAGCTTCACCAGGGCATCAGCTATACAAGGACAGAATTGATCCTCTGACCCACAGGGGATAATGCCACGGGAGTACTCGCAAATTAGTCAAATTACAATGGTGCTGGTTTCCCTTAACTGTCATTTTATTCAGAGATTAGGACAAGGGAGTTCCTTTACAGGATAAAAGAGTTTGGCAGGTGTCTCAGGAGTCTATCTATATTGGCAAGGGCTTACACAAACAAAAACATTAGAAAGTTACTGTAAGAATGACTAGCTGGGAGTGTGTTATAAGTTGCTATGATTAGATTCTACAGCTCTCTGGTAGAGTAACCGGGATATCCTACTCTTAAGAATTCCTAAAGAAAATGACAAGAACTTGGAAAGTACACTTACTACCACTAACAAACTGTCAAATTAATGTCAGCGCTACTGATTCCGCTAAAACAAAACACACAGAGTATATATTTAATAATGTACTCATGTTTCTCCTCCTCACTCCAGAAATATTTAATGCTGTCTTTTACCCAATTCTTGCCAGCAGCACGAACTAAATCTGAAGTATGTTACACTCAAAGCAAAAGAAAATTAATTTCAGAACTATATAAACAAAATACAACTAAACGGACTTTCCCTCTCAAGTGGTGAAGTTAAACAGGTGTCCCAGAGTAATAAAGATCTTTAGATAGATTCACCGTGCCTGATATTCTCAAAGGGGGTTTTTTAAAAAATACTCATTCCCAGGGTGAAGGGATCGCTGATAAACATTTAAAAATTCTTGTCCGTCCCTAGTTACTTTTCAGATGGTAGCATGTAGTGAAGAATGTCTGCAATTCAGTTCGGGAACGGGTTCCAGAATTTTGACCCGAGCATTGGACAACACTGCTCAAATTCCTATGCATGTTGTTATTGCAGCAGATGAATTTTGGACAATTGAAAGAAAAATTTACATAGAATGTAAGCATTGGCTTTGGTGAGATGTAATACAGGCAGGAAAAATTGGTGGGGTGTATAGTAGAAGGCCATTCCATCACCATTCAACTTACAGCCTTGGCAAGCATGAAGGAGGCAACTGGGGTGGGGTGGGGTGGGGGTGGGGACAGGGGGTGTCCACTGGGAGATCAGGGTGTACGTGCAATAGCACTCCTACAGCTCAGCAGCTGGCTTCCCAGCATGAATAGGTACTGTCCACTCCCACTACTGGCAAAAATTGTATTTTGCTTCTTTTTGTTTTCTAAATGCCATATGATTGCGTCCAGAAGCTCACCCAAAAAAAAGGTCCAATTCTCTTCCATTTTCACACTTTTTTGAGGTGGCATGGTAGCACACCGTTGCTTCACATGCCAGAAACCTGGGTTCAATTCCGGCCTCGGTTGACAGTCTATGTGGAGTTTTCACATTCTCCTTGTGTCTGACTGGGTTTCTGCTGGGTACTCCAACACTCCAAAGATGTGCAGGTTAGATTGATTGACCATGTTAAATTCTCCTCAATGTCAAGAAATTAGAGGAGTAAAATATGGGATAACAGGAATGGGGCTTAGGTGGGATTGTTATCAGTACAGCCTTGATGGGCCAAATGGCCTTCTTCTGCACTGCAGGTTCTACGATTCAGTACTTCTTTTCATAGGATTGCACCCGAGAGTTCTGCCCAATGCACTGGATGATGTTTGATCATTTTCAGGGTGTGAAAGGCTAGTGAAGAAATCCAATTCTCTAACTGATAGAAGCATTCTGGCATTTGGTGACAACATTCTCTGCAGCCATAGTGAAATAGAGCAGTAAAATAATCTGGGATAGAGAAATCGGAATATCAGTTTCAAGTCGGGCAAGTTGACCCACCAGCTGTAGGGTTAATGCAGCCTGCTGTTTATTTCTGTTCAGTTGCACTGAGACAAGTTGTAGTGATGTAAAATAAGAGAAACTAGTCATAACTATTATTCTATACATATATCATCAGGAAATAATGCAGCTTTTCAATTTACATTAAGTCCCATCTCATCATATATCCATCTTCAGAAAATTTGAAGAAATATGCATGCAAAAGGCATAAGTAGTTTATTTATTAGTCACAAGTAAGGCTTGCATTAACACTGCAATAAGTGACTGTGAAATTCCCCGAGTCACCACAGTCCAGCACTTGGGTTAATGCACTTAACCAGCTTTCAGACTGGAGCATCCAGAGAAAACCCATGCGGACCCGAGGAGAACGTGCAAACTCCACACAGACACTAACCCAAGCCGGGAACCGAACCTGGCTCTATAAGGCAGCAGTGCAAACCACTGTGCTACGGTGCTGCCCATCTAGGGTGAAATTTTCCAAAAGCATGACAAAGTGTCAGGTTCCGATTAAAAATCAATTTGTTCCCATTCAGAAACATAGCCAAGTTTTCTCATCAGATCTTCTGACACTGTCAAAAAGAAGAATTGGGGGTATTGTTTGCACTGTCACTCTGACGTGGTGGGATCTGATAGAGCAGGCATGACTGGCTCTACAAAGTAAGAAGTTTCACAACACCAGGTTAAAGTCCAACAGGTCTTTTGGTAGCAAACGTCACTAGCTTTCAGAGCACTGCTCCTTTGTCAGCTAAGTGCCTTCACGACACATGACAGCGCAGAATCGTTGAGCAGAGACCGACAGCCAAGCTCCGCACTCGAGGCTGGCCCCAGGATCCTGGTTGGGACCACCCTCATGTGTGTGGAGCTTGGCCGTCGGCCTCTGCTCAGCGATTCTGCGCTATCGTGAAAGCACTTATCCGACAAAGGAATAGCATTCCAAAAGCCAGTGGCATTTCCTACCAAAAGACCTGTTGGACTTTAACCTGGTGTTGTGAGACTTCTTACTACTTTTACCCTAGTCTAATGCCAGCATCTCCACATCATGGCTCCACAGATATCAAGGCACCCTTTGTAAAAGGCGCATCAATCCGCAAAAATAATACACTCCTCCCAAACCATCCGCCCATGTCCACGGAGAACCCTGCTGCCCCATCACAAACTATGCCACAGAGGTATTGGAGAAGTGGCTCTCCAACTAACCCCCCTCCCCGCCCCAAGCTGTTGTGTGCAAGCATCCTGTCTTCCTTCTCATTGCCCCCATTCTCCCCAAATGAGGGAAGTCAACTCTCTGGCAGTGCCCACATCAGTAGCTGCTGCCACTGCTGCCAGGAAGCAACACCCAGCCTTGGCCCTCAACCCCTGGTGCTCCCAGGCAACCCTATACTCCTGGCAAGGTCACCTCAACTGGGTCTCATTATCAAAAACCAGAAGGGGGTTGGAGGGGGAGGGGGATGGAGAGCAATCCACAGGGCCAGTTTAATGGTGTAAAAGTCTTATAATCATATTTGAAATAGTTTAATTAATTTAATATAAATCAAATTCACACCCTTTCTTGTCAATGCAAATCTGGCAAGATTTAATGACCACAATGTGATTTGCACTGATAGCGAACGGGCCTGCTAAATCTCATCCCGAGTACAGATGATCACAAGGGGACATTGCTGTTATGCCCCAGATTGTGCTTTTGTACAATAGATATTAAGCAGAACTGGCTAAGTTCCAAGGAAATAAGATGCTCGGGCCACTTAAGAGAATGACTGATGCAATTGAACACAAGAAGATATCTACAACAGAGTGAAATTCATAACACTGCACCATGTCCTGCATATTCTCTGTTTATTAACTCCATAAGCTTTCCTGTAACACACAGCCAGGTCATCTCGGCAGCTCAACCCAAGCTACATCACCTGGCCATTTGCCACATGTCAAAAAGAGCAAACTTAATTTCAGTTAGTTAAAGGCAATAAAACACCTTATCCATTACACCAGGGCATTAATCAATCTCTGCATAGAGGCCTTTAAACGACATTCCAGATCCAATTAGCCCCTATCTAATCAGCTCCTAACTGACACTGTTTCCAACACAGTGCAAGGCGAAGACTGGTCATTTAAATAGCGAGAGCAGGAAATATTGGGTGCAATTCACCCGTTTGTACTTTAAGTGCTCCCGCCAGTGTGGAAGCCAGAGTATTTGTTTCCTACTGGCATCAGCAATATCTGAGAGGTGAGATTCATCCACCTGATCAATGCAAACTTCTCCATCATGGATAAGACAAAGGCCAGCCCAGTGTTACAGAGATCAGGCACCTTTTTTAAAGGGTCACTTCCATCTCAGTGTTCAGAAACAGGCTACCTTCCTCTGCACAATGGAAAAGATGACCCCACTGCCACTGACCAGGGAGCACCCCCCAACCTCTCAGCAGAGAGGCACCTTCACCTTCTCCCACCCCCACAGTGGCACCACTGAGAGAATGGGTCACCTCCCCCAGCCTATTCAACATGAGGGTAACTTGACTCCACCCCACTCCACCAAAAAAACCGTTCCGATACAGGTCTCCTCTGGACTTCCCCCCACCAAATCAGGACACCCTCCCCCACCTCCAGCTCCCCCTCTTCAGAGTACCAACTCTTTTCTACAAATACTGTGGTTCAAAAGGAAGAATTGAAAGGATTTGGCTACTTTGAATTTGCATACAGTTGTCAATCAGAACAAGGATGTTTAGAAACATTGCGGTTACAAGGATTTTGAAAGATTTCAAGGGATTTAAAAGGTTTTGAGCTTTCTAAGAAGGCTCAGAGATTTGAGTAAGAACATAAACATAAGAAACAGGAGCAGCAGTAGGCCATACAGCCCCTCGAGCGTGTCCCGCCATTCAATAAGATCATGGCTGATCTGAAGTGGATCAGTTCCACTTTCCCGCTTTCTCCACATAACCCTTAATTCCCTTGTCTATCAGAAATCTATCTACCCATATATATTCAACGAGGTAGCCTCCACCACTTCAATGGGCAGAGAATTCCAGAGATTCATCAACCTTTGAGTGAAGAAGTTCCTCCTCAACTCCGTTCTAAACTGTCCCCCCCTTATTTTGAGACTGTGCCCTCTAGTTCTGTGTTCCTTTCGAAGCAGGAAGAATCTCTCTACCTCTACCCCATCTAGCTCCTTCATTATCTTTTAAGTCTCTATAAGATCCCCCCTTAGCCTTCTAAACTCTAACGAGTACAGACCCAGTCTATTCAATCTCTGGATCGGGAAGCCATTAGGAGCTGGAAAATTTCACTGAGCAGAATCAAATTGTCAGAAATTTTGAAACAAATATTTAACAAGATCAACAAACACAAAAAAAATTCAGGGATCCAAATTTCATAATCTATGTCCCTTTCATCTCAGCCCAGATGTAAGCATCACTAGCTTGCTAATGCACTTGTTGGTTCTGGATGTCATTCAACCAATATAAGCCTAATCAGATATTTCCATGCTGTTTGGATGGATTCAAATTCAGGCAATTTTGAATTTCAAGCTCAACTTTTTCAGACTCCTGGGCTTCAAAGATCAGATTCAAACTGCAGGAAGTCTGACCAAATCCAAGGTCTGAAATACATATGGACGATTATTGTCTTTCACTGTTCAGCACACACATTTCGAAGACAAACTCCCCAGGGAACTGCTCCCAAATCCCTGCCAAACTTTACCCCTGAAATTAGTGCTGTGGAAGCATCCAGCCTGACAAACTTCAACAAAGGAAAGGGTCAGATTACATTTGCTAAGATCAGGGAAATGCAAATTATCATTCAATACCTTATATGGTTTACATTAGAACAGCTACATCCATAAATAATGACAGGTCCTCAAATCATGTAAACCTTCTCTGGTTTATTTTACCTTTCACGTGTCATGTTAACTAGAAGTACACGGTTCCAGAATTAAAATAAATCCTATACCAGCATTAAGTTTTTATTTATTAGTGTCACAAGGACAACTACATTAACGCTGCAATTAAGTCATGTGAAAATCCCCTAGTCACCATTGCCTGTTTAGGTACATGAAGAGTGAATTTAGCATGGTCAATGCACCTAACCAGCACATCTTTCAGAACATGAGAGGAAACCAGAGCACCCAGAGGAAACTCACACAGATGCCTGGGGAACATGCAAACTCCGCACAGTGACACAACCCAGTCTCTGGCACTGTGAGGCAGCAGCACTGACCACTGTGCCACCATGCCACCTATAAGTTTCCAAAAGCTGCTTCAATCATCTTTGGCACAGGGTTTTATAATGAAAATCGATAACTGGAAGATAGACACATGGGTACATACTCAAACATACTATATACATTGTTCTTTCCATAAACCTTAATCATTCATTTATATTATAACTTTCCAATTCCAAGCCAATAAATTACTCAAAGTGAAATCACTTTTTTCTTCAGAATCATAGAATTCCTATAGTGCAGAAGGAGGCCATTCGGCCCATCAGGTCATCACCAACCACAATTCCATCCAGATTCTATCCCCATAACCCCATAAATACACCCTAGCTAATCCCCTAAACACTAAGGGGTAATTTAGTAAGGCCAATCCACCTAACCCATACATCTTTCGACTGTGGGAGGAAACTGGAGCACCTGGTGGAAACCCACGCACACACAGGGAGAACGTGCAAACTCCATCTAGACAGTGACACAAGCCGGGAATTGAACCCTGGTCCCCAGCGCTGTGAGGTAGCAGTGCTAACCACTGTGCCATATATACACAATGACCAGATTATGCGAAACAAGATCTCAGAACACTAATTGGATAAACCAGCTAATCAGATTTGATGAGGCTTGGTTAAGATGCAAAAAGAAATGTTCCGCTGCTTGTTTTAATATGTGTGTCTCAATGCTTCACACTTTATCCCAAAGCTGGTACTTCTGACAAAACAGCACTCCATCAGTACTGCATTGAATATTAGTCTACATTCCATAGTCCCAACAACACTGGGGCTTGAACCCATGTGAGTCCGAGTTGTAAGTGCTGAGTCACAATGACATCTACACTGATAGAAGACATTGATATTTTGTTTCCTGTATGTGTTCAAATACAGTAAGAAGTCTCACAACTTCTCAGTTGTTTGGCTGATATTAAGTGTAGTATAGACATGCTGCACTTGGTTGAAGTCATTAGGTTACATTTCAGCTTCATTTGAAGCAATTTTTAAAAGCGACATCTCGGCCTTTTAGCTAAGATGCAAATGAGATCAAGTCTTGGAGGAGGAGCAACGCCTATTCCAATCAGTTTGGATCATGTAGATCAAGCCCAAGACAGGAGGTGAGAGCCCTGTCTTGTCAGCTTGCATCGGGAATGTCTCAACTTGTTGAGACTCTGAATTGGACTTGATTTGATTGAATTGGTTTAAAAAAAAACTCTCACAACACCAGGTTAAAGCCCAACAGGTTTAGAACATAGAACATTATGTTCTATTATGTTTATTTGAAATCACGAGTTTTCAAAGTGCTGCTCCTCTAATACTCCTGATGGAGAAGCAGCATTCCAAAAGCTTGTGATACCAAATAAACCTGTTGGACTTTAACCTGGCATTGTGAGGCTTTTTACAGTGTCCACGCCCAATACAGTGGACTCCACACCGTGTTCACATACAAACCAAGTCCTCAGTTTATGCAAGCTCATTTGCAGCAATTTTAAATGTTAATTCAAACGAGTTTGCCACTGCATAAGTGAAAACTACATGCCTTTTAATTCAATACCATTTGTATGTAGGCAGTTTTCCTCACTAAACAGTTCTTTTTGGGTAAATGCTTCACTGGATAATATATAGTATCCTCTTCCCTGATCTGCAGACGAGATACAAGGGTATTATCTTATTATTCACACAATGTGCTGTTTATCTCTCATCTTTAGCAAAGACTCGGACTGAGCTTTACAACTGAAAAATGAAGCAGTAAATCAGTTCAGCCGACAAGTTTACATTTTGGTAATTCCACCCAACACTCCCCACAACCCCCAACTCCAATCTTTGAGTTCCAACTCAAACTCCCCAAGGAATCCCTGCTTCAAAGCATCAGTATTCTAAGCACCTGTATCAATATACCCGCTTTCTCACATCAATTCATTGAAGAGCCACAGTCAATTGGTTTTGAATTACAGCAAAGAATGTTCTATTCTGCTGCACTTTCTAGAACATTTCACTTAAGCAATGTTTCAGAATTTTTTCACTCCGTCTCTGGCCTGATTGATTCCAGCAGCATTTCGCCGGCATTCCGAAATGGAACCGCTGTAAATTGGAATGCCGATCAAGATTGCTTCTGAATGCAGAAATGTAAACACAAAGATGTTGAAATGTAACAAATTTCAACAACCCTTTAAAACAGAGAATGCCAGGACGAACAGAACATCAATCAGCACCTCCTGCTGTGTTTCTCCATTATTTTCACTCATCTGTTCATACGAACAAGATAGCATTTCAAGTGGGACCTGAAAATAGCCTGAAATGCTATTCCATCTCGAATGTCTACACATACTAACTGATCTAACCTGTGCTTTCAGCCATCTTTGTTTGCTTTCAGACCTGAGGGGAGACAATGGCCTAGCAGCATTGTTATTAAACTAGTAGTCCAGAAACTCAGCTAATGTTCTGAGTTCCCGAGTTCGAATCCTGCCACGCTGGAATTTAATTTCAATTAAAAAAATAAATCTGGAATTAAGAATCTATTGATGATTAGGAAACCATTGTCGATTGTCAGCAAAATCCATCTGGTTCACTAATGTCCAGATGGGAAAGAAATCCTTATCCACTCTGGCCCACGTGTGACTCCAGAGTCACAGCAATGTGGTTGCCTCTCAATTACCCTCTGCAGTGGCTTAACAAACCACTCAGTTTAAGTTAAACTAGCGATGGGCAATGAACACTGGTCCAGCCAGCGATACCCATGTCTCACGAATGAATAAAAAAAATTTGCAGCTTTTTCTGGCTGCACAATAATGGCACAATTTTCCAAAAATAAGTGCTGTATTTTTATTCTTTCAACATTGCTGACTTCTGCTTTACTTTCTTTGGCCTCACATTGCATTCCCCGGCTAAATGGTGCAAGTAAATGGACAGTTTCAAGGCCTCCCTTTGCTTTCTCTTGAGCCAAACTACAAGTGCCAAATAGAAGAAAATGATATTCTTGGATTTCTCTCCTTCACACGGACGCGCGCTCACAATCCATCACAATCACAACAGCGATATCTTAGACTGGATTTAACATGTCCCAGAGCAGTGGGAAAACGGCAGCTAGGTCCATCTAGGCATGGGAGAGGCCTTGTGTCAATCACCTACCGATGGCAAAATGCCCCCTGATTAAGTCAGATGACATAAGGGCTGATGCTGGGATTCCTAATGGCTGATGTCAGGATGTCAATTAGACTCATTAATGAGACAACAAATACACATTATTCCTCAGTCCACCACAATTCAATATGCCTTAGGGATTAAATGGAGGTAGCAAGCCTCCTGCACCCTGCCTTTAAGGTAAGACCCCTGAAGGCCTGACAGAATCCGAGCCCTCGTTTTCATTTGGCCATATGCTATTGTAAATTTGACAGGGTGAATTTACAGGGGTCATAGAATTAAAATCATAGAATCCTACAGTGCAGGAGGAGGCCATTCAGCCCATTGAGTCTGCTACAACCACAATCCCTCCCGGGCCCGATTCCCATAACCTCAAGCATTTACCCTTGCTAGTTCCCTTGAGGAAGGGGAAATTTAGCATGGCCAATCCATCTTTGGACTGAGAGAGAAAACCGGAGCACTAGGAGGAAACCCACACAGACACAGGGAGAACATGCAGACTCCACACAGAGAGTGACCCGAACTAAGAATTGATCCCGGGTCCCTGGCACTATGAGGCGCCACTACATCGGTTACATTCTGATATTTCAAGAATCAGTTTCCATGAAAACACTTCATCTGTGTGTATATGTATATCTAGGACCAAATAAATAGTACAAAAATCTGTTTAAGAACAAAGAACAAAACAGCATGGGAAACAGGCCCTTCGGCCCAACGAGCCCGTGCTGCCACCCTGATGTTCCCACCTCTACCCGGATTCCTGTCCATGTTTATAGATCTATGGATTAAAAACTAAATTTGAGACAATTTAGGGAGAATTTGTTTTGCCAATTAGCCTAAGAGCACATCTTTGGGATGTGGGAGGAAACCGGAGCACCCGGAGAAAACCCATGCAAGCACGGGGAGAATGCACAAACTCCCAAAGACATAGGCCCAAATCCATGTATCTGCACAGCAGAGCGATAGTCACTGAACTGTCGTGTTGCCCATCAAATGTCATGTTGTCCAGGTCAAGCATACACTAACGACGTGAAGCAGTAGGATACTCTCGAAAAAGATCCAAGAGCAGCCATCTCATGACCCATCACGTGTATGCCCCCCGTTAGACAACAAGGTGGACCAAAGCACCTCTAGGATAAAAACAAGTACATCAATATCATCATCTATTTACAGACTTCCCAGGGACTCCCAAGGCTCATGATCTCTATTTTAAATCAGTTTTCTATACCTATACCCCTCCATTCCCATTCTGTTCATGTGCTCATCTAAGTATTTCTTAAATAACTCCAGAGTACCTGCCTCCACCAATTTACTTGGCAGCACATTCCATACCCGCACCACCCTCTGTGTGAAAAAACTCCCTCTAGCATCCAAATTATACCTTACCCCCCTCACCCTAAGCCCGTGACCCCTCGTGCTATTTGAGTCCATCCTAGGAAAAAGCTTAACCTTGTTTACTCTATCTATCCCCTTCATAATCTTGTACACCTCTATTAGATCTCCTCTAAGTCTACGTCTTTCTGAGGAAAACAGTCCCAATTTGCCGAACCTCTCCTCGTAACTCAGACATTCCGTACCAGGCAGCATCCTGGTAAACCTCCTCTGCACTCTCTCCCGACTCTCCATGTCCTTCTGGTAGTAACTGGACGCAGTATTCCAAATGAGGTCTAACCCACATTTTATACAACTGCAACATTAAAGGCCAGCTCTTGTACTCTATACCCCTTCCTATAAAGGCTAGCATACTATATGATTTCTTCACAACCTTCTCCACTTGCTCTGCCACCTTCAGAGACTTGTTCACCTGCACTCCCAGGTCCCTCTGCGCTTCTATACTCTTAATAGGTCTACTCTTCATCACATACCTCCCCCCTACATTCTTTCTCCCGAAATGCATCACCTCACATTTATCAGGATTGAATTCCATCTGCCATCTGTCTGCCCAAGCTACCAGCCTATCTATGTTCTGCTGTATCGCCTGACAATGCTCCTCACTATCTGCAAGTCCAGCCATCTTTGTATTGTCTGCAAACTTGCTGATCACTCCACTTACTCCCTCTTCCAAGTCATTTATATATGTTACAAATAGAAGAGGTCCCAGTACTGAGCCCTGCAGCACACCACTAGTGACCGACCTCCAGCGAAAGAAACACCCTTCCACTATTACTCTCTGTCTCCTATTACTAAGCCAATTACGTATCCATCTAGCTACCTGTCCTTGTATCCCATTAGCCTTGACCTTCTCAACTAACTTCCCATGAGGGACTTTGTCAAGCGCCTTACTAAAATCCATATTGACGACATCAACGGCTCGCCCTTCGTCCACCATTTTCGTCACCTCCTCAAAAAATTCTACCAGATTTGTAAGGCACGACCTCCCCTTAACAAATCCATGCTGCATATCCCTAAGGAGATCACAATGCTCTAAATGCCTATACATCCTATCTCTAAGAATCCCCTCCAACAGCTTCCCTACCACAGACGTCACACTCACCGGCCTATAATTTCCAGGGTTATCCCTACTACCCTTTTTAAACAACGGTACAACATTAGCTATTCTCCAGTCCTCTGGGACCTCACCTGTGTCCAAGGAAAAGACAAAGATTTGGGTCAGAGGCCCAGCAATTTCACCTCGCACCTCCCTAAGCAGCCTAGGTTTAGTTACTCTCTGACTCAGAAAAATCACCTTGGCCTCTGGAAATAAGCCAGCAACTCATTTCCAAAAAGGCAGAGAATGTTCAGTTTCCTTTCTCTTCAGAGGGAAAGCTGGAGAAATGACTGCAAACTTAGTGAAATGTTTCCAGGCTGATGGAGCCACTATGTTGTGTAGAAATCCTCTGAGCTCAAACACAAAACTGTTAGAAACTCCAAGGGAATTTAGCAAAGCACTTCTCATTAGGAGCAACTGCAGCTCCCAAAGGTTTTATTCAAAAGGGTGACTGCTTCAGGATGATTTGATGCACAAACTGGCTAAAACTCTGGGTGAAACATACCATCTACTGTCGAAGATAAAATTGCTGAGATCCCCAACTGAAATCCCACCAGCAGGTTAGAGGACACGTCATTACACTAACACTAACAACAAACTGCTGATGTTGGACAGCTGAAAGAAAAATGCTGGAAATATTCTGCAAGTTCGGCAGCGCCTGTGGAGACGGAAGCAAAGTTACTGTTCAGGTTGATGACTCATCACCAGCACTGGAAGAAGTTAGAGATGGAACAAGTCTTAAGCAAGTACAGAGGCAAGGAAAGGAAGGAGGGGAGGAAGGAATATAAGGAGGGGACTGTGACAGGGTAGGTGGCAGAAGAGGTTAAATGACACAAGGATGATAGCGCAAGACAGGAGAGAATGATAATGGGGACAAGTGGCACTGTGGTTATTGGTGCTGCCACTCAGCGTCAGGGGTCAGGTTCAATTCTGGCCTCCGGTCACTGCGCACAGTTTGCACATTTCCCCCTGTTTCTGCCTCCTACAGTCCAAAGATATGCAGATTAAGTTGACTGGCCTTTCTAAACTTCCCCTCAGTGTCAGGCAGATCAGCAGGGTAAATAGGTGAGTTACGGGGTAGAATTGTTGTCAGTGCAGCCTCAATGGGCCAAAAGGCCACCTTCTGCACTTTTGCAATTCTATGAAGTGGAGAAATGAAAGATTGATATATAGAAAATGTAAACAGCAATAGTAAAATTAGAGCCAGCGGTTACTATCCAAAAACAAACAAACAATTTAAAATTCTTGAACTCAGTGTCAAGTCCGAAAAACACCTAGTTTTCCTCATCCAGAACTCATTTCTGGCATTGTCTGCATGTTCTCCCAGATTCTGCATGGGTTTCCTCTGGGTGCTCCAGTTTCCTCTCACACTCCAAAGATGTGCAGATTAGATGGATTGGCCATGGTAAATTGCCCCTTAGTAACAGCGATAGGGTAGATGGTGGACATGGGTAAGATGCTCTGTCAGAAAGTCGGTATAGGCTAGATGGGCTGACTGGTCTCCTTCTGCACTGTTAAAGTTCTATGATTTTTGCAGGACAGCTTTTAAGACATGGATCTGTAGATCGATCCATCAAGTTAAACATCCATCAGTACTTTTCATTCTTTCAAAGGATATGGGCTGTTAGCTAGGTCAGTATTTACTGGCCATCCCTAATTTTCCTTGAGAAGACAATGGTGAGCTATCTTCTTGAACCACTGGAGTCGATGTGGTGTAGGTGCACCCACAATGCTGTTCATTGAGAAGGTCCAGGATTTTGGTTCAGTGACAGTGAAGGAGCGGTGGTATAGGCCAAATCAGGCAGGTGTGGGGCTTGGAGGAGAAAATGCCGGTGGTGGCGCTCCCATGCATCTTCTGCTCTTTTAGTAGAGATTGCAGGTTTGAAAGGTACTGCTGAAGGAATAGTCTGCGGGATAGCTCTCCCAATTTTGGCATAAGCCCTCATGTTTTAATGAGGACCTTGTAAGGTCAATGGAATGGGTTTGTATTTTGCGTCATTTCTGGTGCTTTCTTTCTTTCCTTTTAGATATTATAGAGGTTTGATACAATTGAGTGACAAGCAAGGTTATTTCAGAGGGCAATTGAAATCAACCACATTGCTGTGGGCCTGAAGTCACATGTAGGTCAGACCAGGTAAACACAGCAAATTCCCTTCTCTAAAGTGTATTTATTCATGTCGCAAGAATGC
Source organism: Sphyrna mokarran (assembly GCA_024679065.1). Taxonomy (NCBI): domain Eukaryota; kingdom Metazoa; phylum Chordata; class Chondrichthyes; order Carcharhiniformes; family Carcharhinidae; genus Sphyrna; species Sphyrna mokarran. The sequence goes on from JAGIQG010000020.1 coordinate 33,099,135, forward strand.
TTATGTTAACACTGAATGAAGTTACTGTGAAAATTTCCTAATCGTCACACTCCAGCGCCTGTTTGGATACACTGAGGGAAAATTTAGCATGGCCATGCACCTAATCAGCACTTCTTTCAGGCTGTGGGAGGAAACCGGAGTATCCAGGGGAAACCCACGCAGACACGGAGAGAATGTGCAAACTCCACACAGACAATGACACAAGCCAGGAAACAAACCCAGGTTCCTGGTGCTGTGAGGCAGCAGTGCTAACCATTGTGCCATCTATATAGGATGGGCTATATTAATAGATTAATGAAGCAGGTGGGTTTTTACAACAATTGACAATGGGTGTCATGGTAGCTATAACAGTGACCAGCTTTTAATTTGAGATTTTATTCATTCAATTTAAATTCAACAGCTGCAATAGTGGGATTTGAACATGTGGCCCCAGAGAATTAGTCTGGGTGTCTGGATTACTAGTCCAGTGACATTATCACACTACATGGCATTCATTTTGTTTATAAATCTAGCTGCAGTAATGATTTTTATGTCAACATTTAACAGTCAAAATCACTATATATATATCTGGAATGCAAAAAAATTTTTCTAAAGGATATTAAGATTTCCTACAATACCACGGCCTATTAAAAAGCCAGTAACATAGTTTTGAATGCTTTTCAAATCAAATCTTATGGCTTTTTTTAATCTCAGTAGCAGAAATTTATAATGCCCATAATAAATTTTATGCAATTTCTTTGACACATTTGTGAATAATATGCTTAAATTTACTTATTGGATGGTCATTTCTGCCTTTTAATATCTTGATTGCATTGGCAGCATGGTGACACAGTAGTTAGCACTGCTGCCTCACAGTGCCAAGGACCCAGGTTCAATTTCAGCCTTGGGTGACTGTATGTTCTCCCTGTGTCTACACAGGTTTTGTCTGGGTGATTCAGTTTCCTCCCACATTCCAAAGATGTGTAGGTTGGGTGCATTGGCCATGCTAAATTGCCCCTTAGAGTGAGGGGGAATAGCAGGGTAAATACTTGGGGTTACAGGACTGGGGTCTGGGTGGATTTGCTGTAAGTGCAGGTTTGATGGGCCGAATGGCCTCCTATTACACTGTAGGATCCTAGAATTAAGTTTTTCTTTATTTCAGGACCACAATCTGTTTCAGAAACTTGACCTCCAACTGGTTATTGTTGACTGGAAAGTTCAAAAGAGGTCTCCACTGCATTTGTTCATTCTGAGCATGTGTGGGTTACAGAATTTGTCAGCATGCTGCAAATAATTGAAAGGGCCCTATCTCCTCATTTTGTAAAGATTTGAGTTTTATTGCATTTTGCAAAAAGAAAATTTCAAGCAAATAGGAAATCAAATTCTCAAAGCTTTATTTCAACCACGTTATGACATCTATTGAGAAATGCAATTTCCTATTATCAAATAGACAGTAGTTGCAAGAGGCAAAACCAATGAATAACAGCCCCCATTATTATTGTTTGACACTTACACAAGTAGATTTTTTTTTAACCAAACACAGGATTGCTATAGTTGGTGTTACAACATCAGTCAAAAATCTCTTTTTGGGAGACATTTTTGCTCCAGGAGGTAGTATTTTATACATTCTTGGAAACTACGCACATAATAAACTTAAGAACAGTTTATGAGCTAATGTTCATTTAACTTAAGTAAATTTATGCATATCAAATGTACACCAATACAGCAAATGTATTTACTAATACTGTATCAAAGAACAATTTATTGCTGGAGCACATATTGAGAAACTGTGCACCTGCAGCTTGTGAGTTCTCTGTTCACTAACCTTATAAAGCTGAAGTCTCAATGCCTCAAGGCAGAGAGTGTGGACAGATAAAGAGCGTGTGGACAGGTTGGGATTGGATGCGGATGAGCAAAAATACTGTGCGGGTTTGGAAATTGAACTGTTTCCAACACATTTAAAAACAGCAACAGATATGTGGAAAATCAGTCAAGTTTTCAAAAAGAGTTGGCTGTGAGGGAAAGTAATGACAGAATTTGGATGTCACACAAATATTATTTTGTATTACTGCACAAGGGCAAGGACATCGCATATACTTCAGAAAATAATTGATGCAACTAAGGTTTTGACAAGAGAGCTCAAACGTGGAACATTCTCATTTTCAAAATATATTATTTCATATTAAATTACACGCACCATTTTTCTATCCTGAACCTCAGACTGTTTATTTTCTATATCCCTATATCCTATATCTATATTACTGGCACTTTGCCTTTCCGCCCAGTCCATCATCATTAATGAAATGTAACAACCGCCTTTTTGCATCAATGTCCTTTTATAAACAGATCACAAATTGTCCCAATACTGATCCCTGTGCCGTATCTGGCCATGTGCATTTCCCGCCCAAACATTATCCCTTCAATTTCCCCATGCACTCTCAGTCACTCCCAAACAATGTACATTCACACACCACACATAGATAATACGTATCCATTTCACCAAGTCCCGATTCTCTCAACATGTAGGAGGCCTTCCTTTTCTGGTGCATATATTTGGGGGATCTTCCTCCCTGTAAATGCTTAATGTTAACATAAGAATCAGTATATATACTGCAGCAGAACTTAACGAGACTTACTGAAAGAAAGATGCGCAGTATTCAATTTAACAATCTGAAAGAAATCAATAATTGCTTCTTCTTTATGCAACATAGATTTAGCACTGTTCACATTTGCCAACATTGACCTTCTGAAATATCTCTGCCCAAGACTGGACAGAGAAGTGGCAGATGGACTTCCATGTGGATAAATGTGTAGTGATCCATTTTGGCAGGTCCAATGGGATGAAGGAGTACAATATCGAGGGTAGGACTCCTAACAGTGTTGAGGAGCAGAAGGACTCTTAAACTGGCCTCGTAGGTGGAGGATGTGGTCAAGAAGGCGTATGGTATGCTAGCCTTCATTAATCAGGGATTGAGTTCAGGAGTTGGGAGGTAATACTGCAACTTTGGAGTACTGTGCGCAGTTCTGGTCTCCTCACTACAAGAAGGATGTGAAAGCTATTGACAGGGTGCAGAGGAGATTTACAAGGATGTTTCCTGGATTGGGAGGCATGCCTTATGAGGCATGCTAGGTCTCTTCTCCCTGGAGATGAAGATTAAGAGGCGACCTGATAGAGGTTTATAAACTGTTGAGGGGTATAGATAGGGTGGATTCTAGGAGACTATTTCCCAGGTTTGAAATGGTCGCCACAAGAGGATACAGGTTTAAGGTGCTGTGGAGCAAATACAGAGGAGATGTTGGGGGTAAGTTTTCACTCAGAGGGTGGTGAGTGAGTGGAATCGGCTGCTGTCGGTGGTGGTAGAGGCGAACTCACTGACGTCTTTTAAGAGACTTCTGGATGAGTACATGGGATTTAATGGGATTGAGAATTATAGATAAGCATGGTAGGTATGGATACGATGGATGCAACTTGTAGGCCGAAGGTTCTGTTTGTGCTATGTTCTATCTGTACATGTTATACAGAAAGCGTGGATGGAACCATGAAGTGTAAAGACTATTGGTTACTCCAGTGAAATGGGGAAAGGAGTTGACATAGTAGTATTGCCAGTGGACTAGTAATTCAGAGACCCAGGGTGATGTTCAGGGAATGAATCTCATCACAGCAGATGGTGCTATTTGAATTCAATAAAAAACTGGAATTAAAAGTTTAACAATGACCATGAAACGATTGTTGCTTGTTGAAAAAAAACTCATCTGATTCACTGATGCCCTTTAGAGAAGGAAATCTTCCATCCTTACCTGACCTGGCCTACATGTGACTCCAGATCCACAGAAATGTGAATGACTCTTAAATGCCTCCCTGAAATGGCCAAGTAAATTCCTGAAAGGCAATTAGGGATGGACAATAACTGCTGGCCCAGCCACCGATGCCCACAATTCCCATGAAAGAATACAGAAAAGAAGAGAGGAGTTCTACTGAAAAAAAGCTAAGGTAAAAACACTTTGGCCAAAATGCAGTGAAAGCAATATTCCGGAACCTCTGTGCTGCTTAACAAAGAGTTAGGCAACAGGAGCCTAAAAACAGGCATTTGCATTGGAATTCTTTGCAGCATTTAACAAGCATTCCAGTGCATTTAAGAACTAATTTGAGTGGGAACCAAATTTAACTTTTTCCTAAAGAAGGTCCATCAATTCTGAACCAAGAGCAATTAGCCCTTAGACTGCCCTTAATTTTCAATCAAGTGACAAATGCTGTTTCTTTTTGTTATTCTTGGCTCAGTGAGCAAATTACCAGCCATTAATGTACATGGAAAAGTATGTCGGAAATCATTTCTGTTTATCTGCTGATGGAATGAAATGCTGGAACATGTGGTATACAGAACAGCAAAAACACAATAACCCAGGGAGACTAGTCTTTACCCAATTACATTTAACACATTGCTTGGAATCAGAGAGTGGATGCTATAGGTGACATCATAGCAGCGAGGGCTTGGGCCACTGACTCGTCACATCTGGAATGCTATGATGCATTTGTTTCTCAACAAGTATAGGCATGCACACATAGGCACACACACACGCATGCACACACTGAAGGTGCCATTCAAAAATAACAAGAGGGAAAGTAATTCATAATGTCTTCTCAAGCAGCCAGGCATCAGTCTCAATGGGATATCAGCACAAGAATGAAGAACATACATTTCATTTGGAGCACATATTCTACGACAGACACAATGAGGATGAGACAAGATGATGACAATCTACAAGATTGCAGAAGGTCGATCAAAATTATAGGAGCATAGGAATTAGGAGCAGAAATAGGCAGGTTCAGCCCTTTGAGTCTGCTCTGCCATTCAATCAGATTATGGCTGATCGCTCCCTGGTCTCAAATCCACCTCCCCACCTGTTCCCCATATCCTTTTTTTTAATTGGAAATGTATGTCTATCGCTGTGTTGAAACCATTTAACGATTCAGACTCCACCGTGCTATGGGGCAGCGAGTTCCACAAAGTCACCAGCCTCTGTAGAAAGTAGTTTTTCTTCATCTCAGTTTTAAATCTACTGCCTCCCAACCTACACCTGTCACCTCTTGTTCTAAATTGCCCCATGAGAGGAAACATTTGGTCTACATTTACCTTTACTACAATCCCTTTTAAAATTTAATATACCTCGATCAGATCCCTCTGAGTCCTTCTAAACTCCAGCAAGTTTATGATAACACCCTGAGTTGGGGTAACAAAAACCCTGATATCAGAAATAACCAACCCACAAAGATCTGTTCAGAACATCCTATAGACATTATGGCTACTTTGATCTTTTCAAGTTACAATTGATTCCAGAGGTTACTGGAAACTCAGTAAAATGTTTTAATAGTTTCTGCAACACTGTATAAACTGTTTGCTGTAGCAATGCAGCTTCTCTAATAATCACATATAATGATTTTATAGGATCATAGAAACAGTCCCTCAAACATGTTACACTATTCTATTAGACTGCAGCTGATCAGTGCGTCAGTCATTTACCAGCTTTTCTTCTGTTTCAATAGCCTTATGTAATGGGCAACACAGTGGTTAGCACTGCTGCCTCACAGCACCAGGTTCGATTCCTGACTTTGGTCACTGTCTGTGCGGAGTCTGCACATTCTTCCTGTGTCTGCGTGGATTTCCTCCAGGTGCTCTGGTTTCCTTCCACAGTCTGAAAGATGTGTTGTTCAGGTGCAGTGGCCATGCTAAATTCGCCCTCAGTGTACCCAAACAGGATTTGGGGATTTTCACAGTAACTTCATTGCGAATTAAATGTAAGCCTACTTGATTCACTAATAAATGAACTTAAATTAGAAGTCCCTCAGATCCTGAAAAATGCAAATCATCCAGCATCCACATCCTTTTAGGTACATGAACTCTACATTTCCATTATCAATTATGTGGAAAGACTTTTTCTAGTTTCACATATAAGTGCATCCTTGTTCTGCACTCCATCAGAGGAAGCAGTTTCTATTCATACAACTTAAGAGATTCTACAATCATTTTGTTAAAAAAAATAGCAATCAGATCACTCTTCACCTTCTAAATTCAAAAGAATACAAGCCAGGTTTAAGCTCCCTGTCCTCACAATTTCACTTATAAAGGCCAAATATCATTTTAGAACATAGAACATAGAACAATACAGCACAGAACAGGCCCTTCGGCCTTCGATGTTGTGCCGACCAAAATAAAAAGCAATGCCCCTCCTAACTAAACCATTCCCTTCTCATCCATATACTTATCAACTAACCTCTTAAACGCCACCAAACTTGGCGCATCTACAACAGAAATTTTGTTGAATCTTCCAAAGTCATTACATCCTTCCCAAGATCTGGAATCAAAAGGTGAATCCAAGATGGGGTCTGTTTTAGATTCTATAAAACTGAAGCATAATTACCCAGCTTTCGACTTCCAACTCCCTTGAGATCAAATGAGATCAATGTTCCATCAGCCTTTCTGATTGCATTTTGTACCTGCTCACTGGCTTTTAGTGGTTTGTGCACATGGACACTGAAATCTCTAGGCCTTCACAGATCCTAGTCTCCCACCATTAAAGAAAATATTTTCAAACATGTTTCTCAGATCCAAAGCGGAATGACACTTTTCCCCATTGAACCCCATCTATCAAGCCCAGAGCTAATCAAGGCATGAATGAGGGGTTCAGTGATCTGAGACAGAGGCCATAAAGGTAGAAATAGATAATCTGAGTGTTGGCAGCAACATCAGGTCAAAAGCTCATCTCAGATCCAGTGTAATCAAGGTTACAAACAGTCTGGTTTAGTCTCAGACCATTGCCAGGAAGAGGGATGGAGTGTGTAGCGAGTGAACTTTGGAGCAAAGACGGAAACAACGGCTGAAATTCTCTTGTCTCGTCCATGGAGGAATCATAATGGACAAGACAGAAAACTCAGCAGACCATTCTAAAGATCTGTTGAGCTCAGGCAGGAATTGCCAGTCTTGGGGCGCGCGAGGTCGAAGAATCCCCTCAATGGCTTCAGTCTTCCCAACATTTAATAGAAAAGAACTTCAGCTTATCCAGCACTGGTTGTCAGATAAGCCATCTGATGATTTGGCAACAGTATAGGAGTTGAGAGAGGTGCTGGTGACATAGATCTGAAAAGCCTCAAGGAACTGGGAAAGAATACACTGGAGTTTAAGTTTTAAAGCAGCAAAGGGATTTATGTGTGTGTTAACAGTTATACTGGTTCAACTAAAATGTTGACGGTGTTGTGTGTCAAGAGATCAGGCTCAAAGAACCAAGAAGACAAGACCCCAGCAATCCTGGAAACGACAGACTGATGCACGATGAACAATACCAAGCCTAGACCTTTTCAAATAAATATCAATCATTGTACCCAATAAACATTGTTATTTCGCATTCTGAATTCATCATGATCTTTTCTCTTAACACATTCCTCGACAAGCAATTTCCTATTCTGAGGTTTAGTATGAGAGTCCAAATCGCTACAGTGTGGTCAAAGGCTGCAGACAGGGTAGGAAGGCTGAAGAGGAAAAGTTCTATTTGTCACAGTCCCAGAAAATGTTATCTGTGATTTCGACAAGGGCTGTCCAGTACTGTGGTGGGGGAAAAACCAGATCGGAAAGATACAGACATAGAAAATAGGAATGGGCTTGGGAAATGGAAGATAGTGATATGATAGTAGTTTGCAAGAATCATGAGTTCAAAATTAGATTCAGTAAGAATCTGGCAACACCAATTTTAAATCCAACCGATTTATTTGATAGTAAATCTGCAAGCTTTCGACTTTTGTCTTCGTCAGGCAAATGCAGTGTTCTGGTCTGCAATAGCACACATATCAGCGCCTGACCAGAACACTGCATTTGCCTGACGAAGATAAAAGTCGAAAGCTTGCAGATTTACTATCAAATAAATCGGTTGGATTTAAAATTGGTGTTACCAGATTCTTACTGAGTTTACCCCAGTCCAACGCCGGCATCTCAACTTCAAAATTAGATGCCAGGAAAGTTCAAGAGAAGGGGGACAACAGCTGAAAAATGAGATTACCATATAAGTTAACATGAAAACTACAAGAGGAATTTGGGCAATCAACAATTTTGTGGGAATAGGATCGAGGGAACGGTAAATGGCTCGCATGCACAAGATGAGTTCAGAGAGGGCATGAGGTGAGATAGGAGAGGAACGGGAGAACATTGTGTGTTCAGGGTTAGGACAGGGAGGAGCATTAAAGGAAGTTTAGCAGGTGGCCCAGTGGTTAGCATTGCTGCCTTGAAGCGCAAGGGACCCAGGTTTGATTCCAGCTTTGGGTTACTGTCTGTACGGAGTCTGTACATTCTTCCCCTTTCTGTGTGGGTTTCCTCTGGGTGCTCCAGTGTCCTCCCACACTCCAAAGATATGCAGGTTCGGTGGATTGGCCATGTTAAATTTCCCCTCCACGTCAGGGGGATTAGCAGGATAAATACATTACAGGGCTAGGACTCTGTCAGAGAATCGGTGCAGATCTGATGGGCCAAATGACCTCCTTCTGCCCAAAAAGGGATTCTCGGTGCACTGGGGCAGGATGTTATTGAGACAGCTGATCAATATCATCATTTAATTGTGTGGCACCTACAGATTTAGATATGTCTACTCAGCGAGCAACATTATATTGCATGATTTGTAATAAGATGAACTGTTAGGATATTTGGAGTGCATATATTTGAATGATTGTTATTTCATGGTAGCATGCAATGGCAAGATTGTATGCATTTAATTGAAACCTGATAGCACCATATTGTGCATACAGCCACCCTGTAGGCAATGGTACTTTGAATTCTGGAGAAGGATGATAGAATTCTACTGTGCAGGAGGCCATTCAGGCCATTGAGTCTGCACCGAACACAATCACACCCAGGCCATATCCCCATAACCCCATGCACTTACCCTAGCCAGTCCCCCGACAGTGAGGGTTAATTTAACATGGCCAATCAAACTAACTCGCACATCTTTGGACTGTGGGAGGAAACTGGAGCACCCAGAGGAAACCCACGCAGACATGGAGAGAACATACAAACAGATAGCGACCCAAGCTGAGAATCGAACCCGGCTCTCTAGCGCTGTGAGGCAGTAGTGCTAACCACAATGCCAGGCAGCCAGAGGAGCTTGTGTGCAGGACAAGCACAACCTTGTTAGCACAACTGATGGATATCCTTAGCCCAAACAACTCGCAGGTATAATAAAAACCATTAATTAGGCAGACGTGAGAATTATTTAATTCAATTGGGAAGGCTCAAAAAGATAAATCACTCATCAGGTGATTGAAGCAACAAATAGATCTGGGAGGGTTGGAGCGGATTGATTAACTGGAGGGAGGAGATGGATGGGGAAGTTAGACATGAGAGAACATGGGGAGGAGAATGAATGGGGACATGGAACACAGGATGTCTGGGAAAGAAATCATGGGAGGGAGGGAGGTCAGCCAGAAGCGGGGAAATGGAAGATGGCTAGGGTTATGTGGAGTGAAAGATGGACAGGGGATGGGTGAGGGTAGTTCCATTGATCTTCTCCTTCCAGCTATTCTAGTTACTGTTTCTCTTTTCAGTATTTTGTTCCCCTATCATGGGCTAATCTGCAGACAATAAGCAATTTAGACCACACCAAACTAATACCACCCAGAAAGATGCATTTTTATTGACCGTTACTCATATCAGGCGTCATGGCTCTGACAAGGGGTTAAACAGCCGAGTGCAGAATTCACTCATTCACTTCTTAAAACCTCCTCCAATCAGCATCAGAAAATTCCTTGCAAGATTTTATAAACCCACGTCTCGGCTTTCAACTTTGAAGCTCGAAACCGGACAAATGTTTCCAGTGCTTGAGGGTTGCGGTAGGAAGTGTGCGCCGGGGACAGACAGGTCCAATCTGCACGTACAGTACTTTACTCAACACCAGGCACAGCGAAACCTCAGCCGAATGTCAAGTCGTCTAGCCTGTATGCCGCATCAATGCATTAAACTTGTCTGCGGATAGGAACAAGCCACAAGCGTCCCACTTCACTGACTCACCATCTAATTACCTTTTCAATCAAAACAAGAAACACATTTCTGTGGTGTTTGTGCCTTCCAGGTAACATTTTTTTGTTTTAAATGAGGTCAAAACATAATTTTCAAAAATGGCAATTTTCCCCACATAAAGCCCAAAAATGCACTTTTTAAAAAAATCTTTTTTTTTGAGTAATCTGACTCATCCTACAGTCATGGTGCTGATTACATGCAAAGTTGACATTCAATTTATTACACTGGGCCACTACAAAGGTTCAGGATGGTGCTTGATGAAACTTCAGCAAAAAATGAAATGGGAAGATGCAGATGGGAAGATGTAAAATGCCCAGTCAGAAATGAAACAAACAGGATGAGATTCACAGAGTTCCCAATCTTAAATTTCTACCATGCTGAGACTGAACAAAAGCCAGACCTCTTTCTGAAAGAAGGGACAATCTGGCAAATACATACAGATAGTGCTGAATTCTCCTGGTAGTGTTTGCACTGTTCAGCACAAGAAGGGAAGCTCTGGTTTTTGGCAAGGTTGAATGCCAAGTTTGGGGAAAACAACCAGGTAAATGATTGAGACCAGCAGAGGGTCTGAAAGCAAGAATGGGAGCAGGAGGTGGACTTTAAAAAATGATTAAAGCAAATCCCACAATAAGAGTGCAGAAAATCGAAGCCAAATACAGTCAAGTTTATTTTAAGAACAGGGGAAATATTATCACTAATGTCCTTGGGGCAGGGGTTTGAATCCTGCCATAGCAGATGGTGGAATTTGAATTCCATAAAAAAAAAAAATCTGAAATTAAGAAATTATTGATGACCACGAAACAATTATCGATTGCTGTAAAAAAAAAACCCATCTGGTTCACTAATGTTCTTTAGAGATGGAAATCTGCTGTCCTTACCCAGTCTGGCTTACATATGGCTCCAGAGCCACAGCGATATGGTTGACTCTCAATTGTCCTCCAAGGGCAAGTAGGGATGGGCAATAAATGCTGGCTACCTAGTGACACCCATGTCCCGCGAATGAATAAAGAACATATGTTTGTACTGGTATAAGGGTATCCATCGTGATTTTAGAAAAGGATGTGTCTGTTTAAGCAGAGCTAACACATTTTTGTTTACTTAGGTTTCCCTTAGAGTTTCAAGCAGGGATTTACTTTGGTTGATTGACAGAGTCATTGATAAATGGAAGGCACTAAGCTTGCAGAAAGACATGTTTTTAGTTTCATATTTCATGATCAAAAGAATTGGTGGCCAGAGCTGTTTAAAAGAGGTGGCTCTCTCTCATTCTTTGGAAAGAACAGAGAGAACTAAAAACAAAAGTACAGCATAACAACAGGCCCTTGAGTCCTCCAAGTCCATATCGATCATGATGCCCCAACTAAAATACAACAAAACCTTCTGTCCTTACTTGTTTTTTTCCCCCCTATTCCCTCTCTATTCATGTACCCATCCAGATGCCTCGTTAATGTTGCTAACATGCCTGCTTCCACCACCTCTTCTGGCAGCACATTCCAGGTACCCACCACTCTCTGCATGAAAAACTTCCCCTGCACATCTCACTTTAACTTTCCCCCTCTCACCTTGAGCTTGTGCCCCCTTGTAAGTGACACTTCCACTCTGGGAAAAAGCCTCTGACTATCCACCCTGTCAATGCCTCTCATAATTTTGTAGATCTCTATCAGGTGTCTTCTCAACCTCCATCTTTCCAGGGAAAATAATCTTCACTTATTCAACCTCTCCTCATAGCCAACACCTTTGAGACCAGGCAACATCCTGGTGAACCTGCTTTGCACTCTCTCCAATGCTTCCATGTCCTTTTAGTAGTGTGGTGACTAAAACTGCACACAATAGTCCAAATGTAGTCTAACCAAGGTTTTATATAGCTGCAACATGATCTCTCAACTCTTGTACTCAATACCCCAGCTGATGAACGAATGCTATCTGCTTTCTTAATCATCATGGCCACCTGTGTTACCATTTTTAGGGAACTGTAGACCTGTACACCCAGATCTCTCGGTATGTTAATGTTCCTAAGGGTCCTGCCACTTACTATATAATTCACACTTGAACTTGATCGTCCAAAATGCATCGCCTCACATTTGTCAGGATTTAACTCCATTTGCCATGTCTGCGCCCAAGTATCCAATCTACCTATATCCTGTTGTATCCTCTGACAATCCCCGACACTATTAGCAACTCCACTAATCTTCGTGTCATCCATAAACTTACTAATCAGACTACTCACATTTTTCCTCAGGTCATTTATATATACTACAAATCACTAATCACTATGGAACACCACTAGCTACAGATCTCCATTCTGAAAAACACCTTTCCACCGCAACTCTCTGTCTTCTATGATCAAGCCAGGTCTATATCCATCTAGCCCACGCTGGTGAATTTAGTTTTTGTACCAGTCTGCCATGTGGGACCTTGTCAAACACCTTATAAAGTCTATATAAACTGTATCCATAGCCTTTCCCTCATCAATTATCTTTGTCACCTCTTCAAAACACTCAATGAGTCATGACTTTCCCAGTACAAAACTGTGCTTCTTGTCACTAACTAGTTCATTTTCTTCCCAATGTTCATATTGTCCCTCAGTATTCTCCAAAAACTTCCTCACCACTGACATCAGGCTCACTAGCCTATAAATTCCTCGATTATCCCTGCTTCCCTTCTCAAACAAGGGAACAACATTGTCTATTCTCCAGTCTCTGGAATCTTGCCTGTGGTCAAACAGGGTATAAAGATGACTGTTAAGGCCCCAGCTATTTCTTTCCTTGCCTCCCATAGTAACCTGGGACAGATCCCATCAGCTCCGGGGATTTGTCTATCTTGATGCAATTGCGGATACTCAACATTTCCTCCTTCGATATATTGATATCCTCTGGAACATTCACACACCTATCCTGACCTCAATACCCATCATGTCCTTCTCCTTGATGAATACCAATACAACGCACTCATTAAGGATCTCACCCACTTCCTGTGGCTCTATGCATAACTTCCTTCCATTGTCCCCAAGTGGGCCTTCTCTTTCTCTTGCTACCTTCTTGTATCTAATGTATGCATAAAAACCTTTGGGATTCTCCTTGACCCTGTTTGTTAAAGACATTTCATGTTCTCTTTTAGCCCTCCTAATTCTGCGCTTAAATTCCTTCTTACTTCCTCTATTCTCCTCAAGGGATTCATCAGTTTTGGATGCCTAGATCTATCTAATGCTTTTTTTAATTTTAGCTAAGCTAATAATTTCCTTTATCATCCATGGTTCCTGAATTCTGCTAGTTTAATCCTTCATTTTTGTGGGAATTTGCCTGTCCTACACTTCAATCAGCTGGCCTTTAAAACGCTCCCAGATGCCAAATGTGGATTTGCACTCGAGTAACCACTCCCAATTCACATTCTCCAGTTCTTGTCTAATTCGGATGTAATTGGCCATCATCCAATTAAACATTCTCACCTGAGGACCACTCTTGTTCTTATCCATGACTATGCAAAATCTTATGGAATTATGATCACTAAGCCCAAAATGCTCTTGCACTGAAACACTGGCAATCACCCATCTATCTGTGGTATGACGACCAACCTGAAATTAGTGTCTATCAATCTCGCTGCCGCCTGTATGCTCTTCAGTATGTCCAGCTGCTGCTCCAACCAAACCACACAACCTGTGGAAAGCTGCAGTTGATCAGGCTTCCAGCAAACATAATTATCAGTGACACCAGAAAGCTCCTTAATCTCCCACGTCTGACAGGAGGAGCATTTCACTGCCCTAACTATATCTCTGCCCTTATACACTTAAAAAAGATTAAGAATAAGAATCTTACCTTGTTTTTACTTTGCTTGTTCTCCGCACAGTGCCTTTTTTTTGATTAAAGGAGGAGGGAGGGAGGGAGGGAAACACTAATGTGAAATATCTCTCTCTCTCTCTCCAAGGGATTCAAAAAGTTCTAGGACTGTTAATAAGCACGTTGGTCTGTGTTGCTTGTTAACCAATTTTGAAAAGAGGGTTTAAGTCTGTAAGAAGAATAGTGCTTAAGTTGAAACTGAGATAGTTTAACAGTTAAACATTATACCTTGTCATGTTTAAGGATTGTTAAATGTTAAGCTGTTTCATTTGTTATAATTAATCTGTATTGTTAAATAAAGTTTGTTTGATAAAAGCTTCCCAGTGTGTCAGTAGAATTGAATAAGTAAAACATCTTATCCTCACAATGATGCCAAAATAGAAAAGGTTGGGGTCTAGTCTGGTTTCACAATATACTTTGGGATTTCTAATCTCGAACCCTAACAAACGCAGTACCATTACCAAGTTCCCTCTAGTCTAGACCACAAAATTCTCTATGCCTGTGTCATGGAAGAAATTTTGCTATTGCTATATATTTGGATAAACATTTTTTGAGGAAAAAATATTTTTATAATATGCTGACTGAATAAATAGCGCACCAGAAAGATGCAACAGAGTTCATCACCGCTAAGAAAGAAGACAGAAACTGACCAACAGCTCAATGAACGTGCTTAAAAAGTAAACAGATTGCAAGTACAGAGCTGCCTTTTCAGGATTTCTGATTATATCTTCACGGCATGTAATACATGTTAAAAATTCGCCCACTTAGCTTTGCTCTCCAAGGGTTGAATGTTAAGGACAGTGGGACTGGCGCTGGAGCTGAAGCAGCAGCTGTTCAATCAGAAGCAACATGTTGATGATAATGGAAGGTGGTTCAATATTCCGGTGGGTCATTCATCGCTCCTGCTACAACTCTTACTTATTTGAATTTAGACGAGGTCATCACCAAGTTAGATTGGTAGATTCCACTCTTGGATAAGGAGTAATCAGTTTAAATAAAAACTGACACCGTAACTGGGCTGACAGAGGAAATGATAGGGAATTGCAAGGAAAGGACGTTCTGTCCTGGGCTAAAGAGAAAAAGCAAATGATTCGTTCCTTTCAAGTCACGAACAGTAACTGACTGATGTAAAGGAGCAGAACATGCTCATTATTTCTTTTCTCATTACACAATGACAAACTGTATTGATTGAGGTAAGTCATAACTGATGCTCTGTGTTGTGAAATAAAACAAGTTAACATTTCGCATCAAACCCTGCCTTACCAAGCCTTCACTAAGTTTACATAGATGTACGTGTTCACAATACATGAATATCTGATTCAGGTCACCGGGAGTACATTATTACATATTGAGCTCATGGAACTGCAATCCACTGCAGACAATCATCCTCAAAGGGACATTCTCAGGCCAATCATCTTCAGCTGTTTCATCAATGACCCTCCATTCATTCAAAGCGTTAGAAGTGAAGGTGTTTACATGTTCTGTTACTTTTGCAGCTCCTTGAATAATTAAGCAGTTATGCATTTCTACAGAAGGGCCTGGGTAAAGTCCAAGCTTGAGCTGACCTGGTGAACTGGTGTGACGACAATAACCTCTCTCTCAATGTCAATGAACTCAGGGAGATAGTCATCAACTTCAGGATGCATAGAGAACATGCCCCTGTCAATATCAATAGGCACAAATTGGAAATAGTCAAGAGCTTCCAGTTTCTCAGTGTTCAGATGACCAATAATCTATTCTAGTCCCTCCATGCCAACATTACAGTTAAGAAAGCTCACCAACACCTCGATTATCTCAGGAGGCTAAGAAAATTTGGCATGTCCACTACTTTTGGCATGTCTCAACGACTTATACAGATGCACCATAAAAAAATATTCTTTCTGGTTGTATCACAACCGTACGGTTCCTGCTGTGTCTAAGACAGCAAGGAACAAAAAGGATTGTGAACGAAGCTCAGTCGATCACGCAAACCAGCCTCCCATTCATCGACTTTGTCTACACTTCCCACTGCCATGGAAAAGCAGCCAGCATAACCAAGAACCTCACACACACAGCACGTATTCTCTCCCACATTATTCCATAGGGAAGAAGATATAAAAGTCTGAGGTCATTTACCAACCAACTCAAGATTCCTCCCTGCTGCCATCAGACTTTTGAATGGACCCCCTCATATTAAGTTCATCTTTCTCAACACCCTAGCTATGACTGTAACACTACATTTCTGCACTCCCTTCTTTCCTTTTTTATGAAAGGTGTGTTTTGTCTGTGTAGCACACGAGAAATAGTACTTCTCACTTCTAACAATAATAAATCAAAAATTCAAAGATGGACAAGTAGCATTCCCATCACTTAACCAGATACTTTCCACCACCATCACTAGGTCCTCCACAATCTCTTTCTTGGGAGTGAAGAGTGGCCAGAGATTGAATTGAATCAACCCTATCACAGTTAAAACAAAAGCCAGGAACACTACAAGTGGCATGTCTTGACCCCATAATAAGCCTCCAACATGTACAAGTCAAAGTATAGTCATGTACAAGAATGTATCTGATTGGGTGCAGCCATAATATCATTCAAGAAACTCAACATCATTTAGGAGAGTGCAGTATTTGTTTTATTCATTTGTGGAACCTGGGCATCGCTGGCTGGGCATTATTGCCCATCCCAAGTTGCCCTTGGAGGGCAGTTCAGTGTCAACCTGCGGCTCTGGAGTCACATGTAGACCAGATCAGGTAAGGAGGGCAGATTTCCTTCCCTAAAGGACATTAATGAACTAGATGGATTGTTTTGACAATCGACAATAGTTTCATAGTCATCAGTAGATTCTTAATTTCCAATTTTTTTTATTGAATTTTAATCCCACTCTACCGTGGTGGGATTTGAACCCAGAACACCAGCTTACTTTTCTGCATTAATGGTGTTGCAAAAATACCACTAGCGATCGCCTCCCCCAAGTGTGATTAGCTTCCATATAAGACACCAAATATTTGCCACTTGAGTATAATGGCTACTATCACAAACCTGCGGCAGGTGAAGTACACAAATTCTCACACAACAGAGCACAGATGAATCCAGGTTCAGAGCATGGGTTGAAGCATGGAGCAGATATAAAATTTCACAATTCATCTTCTGAAAGAGTGATGTGCAAAGACCAGCAAAGAAAGAGAATGATGCCATTATATCAATGAAAGTTCCGATGGCAGAGCTGTATTCATAGCAGTGAGCGCACAAGAAATCAGGTCTAAAACACAAAGTTTAACTCTAAGACATAGAGTTTATCATTCACTGTGATAATTCAAACACTGTTAATAATATCAGATGTAGTTCCAATAATCTTCTTGAGAGTCTACAGGGGCAAACTTACCAAAATAATTCTAATGAGCGTGAAAGTGGGAGAAAGTCACACATTTTTTAGGCAAGTTCCCAATCACAACTGTATGTCGCCTCTGATTCCCAGTGCTCAAAGGGCATTAACCGGTCCTGCTCTAGACCACCGAGGTGAACGGGGCTGGTAACATCACGACAGGCATAAAACTGGGAGTGAGCCCGATGTTTCGCCTCTCACCTGATCTTACTGGCTTGCCATACTAATCGAACAGCAGGGCCAGCCAGTAAGATCGCTACCTACACTTATAAAAATGATTTATTTTGAAGGAGTAAAACCATATGTCAATGTCAACAAAACGAAGGAGACTGTCATCGACTTCAGAAAGCGTAAAGGAGAACATGCCCCTGTCTACATCAACGGGGACGAAGTAGAAAGAGTCGAGAGTTTCAAGCTTTCAGGTGTTCAGATCATCTAAATCTGCCCTGGTCCCCCCCATGCTGACACTACAGCTAAGAAAGTCCACCAACACCTCTACTTTCTAGAAGACTAAGGAAGTTTGGCATGTCAGTTACCACTCTCACCAACTTTTACAGGTGCACCATAGAGAGCATTCTCTCAGGTTGGATCACAGCTTGATAATGGCTCCTGCTCAGCCTAAGATCCCAAGGAACTACAAAAGGTCATGAATGTAGCCCAATCCATCATGCAAACCAGCCTCCCATCCATTAACTCTGCCTAGATTTCCTGCTGACTCGATAAAGCAGCCAGCATTGTTGAGGATCCCACGCACCCCGGACATTCTCTCTTCTATCTTCTTCCTTCAGGAAAAAGCTGTAAAAGTCTGAAGTCACATACCAACTGATGCGAGAACAGCTTTTTCCCTGCTAACTGTCAGACTTTTAAATGGGCCTACTTCATAACAAATTGATCTTTCTCTACACCCTAACTATAACTGTAACACTACATTCTCCACTCTCTGGTTTTCTTCTCTATGTAGATATGTTCTGTCTGTATAGTGCGCAAGAAACAATGCTTTTCACTGTGTTAATACATCTGACAATAATAAATCAAATCAAATATTTGTAATGTCATGAATATTTTAATTTTGGTGGTTCAGTTTTCCAGATTACTTTGATTACAGAAACTGCAATAAGGCTTTACACTCTCCCCAATTGTATTTTATTTAGATACAATAAAAATTATCTAAGACCTGTAGCTACATGATATTAAATAGTACAGAAACATGAATGGCCTTGCTCCAAAATATCCACAAGATCCATCTGTATAGTACTGAGGGCTTTGTAAGTAGGCATGATACGAAATACTTTCTAGTTCAATGCCTCTCAGACTAAAGCTCAATTTGCTTAAATCATCTTGCCATCTGTCTTACTTTCCTGTTTCTGAAAAATCCATATCTTATTTTGTGTCTACTCTTCAACATCTCAAGAAAGTCCTTTTGGAGAATTGGTAGATGAAGAAAAAAGAAAATTATAGTTGTAAAGAAGTTTGACTTCAACATTTGGTTTAAATGTATCTATTATTGACACATCAATTCCACCAGCCTAACTCTACACTGCAAAGTCAAAGGTTAATCTCGCTTACCGTCAGACTAACAACTGGCTTTTGAAATGTTCCTTTTGTGCGCCCGTAGCTTCTCTGTTGGATCCAGATATTCAAAAGGCAATGATCCGATTAGACTGGGCTTAAAATCAGACCTGGAAATGTCTGCTGGAGGCATTTAGACCAAAAACAGCCAAGTTCTTTTTATCAGGGTGCCTTTGCTTATTTGGCGAAGAACTAATGTTTCAAAATACTTAAGAGTTAAATAAACATCCCAAGATTGCAAGGGAGAAGTGCAAATTGTAACAGAACTCAGTGCGAAATGGGTAGCATGTGGATCAAATTAGTGCCGGTAGTATGGGGTCCAACCCCCATTCCTGCTGAGTGTGCCTCTTCCCCCGAATAACAGCAAAAATCACAGATTTACAATGGGGCAGAAAAACTAAAGAAGAAGATGGGATTTTCTTTTCAATGGTTGGTTTAAGTGCATGCTTCTAACAAACATTCTATGATTACCATCCTATCATATTTGAAAAGTTTTCAAAAGTGGTCAACTTCAAGCAGGGACTTTCAAACCCTGCAGTTTCCAGGCTTGTTTTCATAATGTCCCAGGTTTTGCAGTCGGGAGGGAAGATCATACCAGCAATCTTGAAAACCATAGACCACAAAGATTTATTGGACTCTCGTGGCACTGTTTCCCTCTATTAGGTAATAAATTTCTATGTTGGCATTCTGATCTCCAGCCATCCAGAAACAGAGAGCTGGCTTTTACAGATTGGTTGGAGGTAGAGTGGATACACACACGTGATCCCAATGGCTATCCCACAGCAATTTAATGCTTTAAGACAAAACTTCTGCCTCTTTCTCAGGCGGCCATCCCTCCACAAAGGCTGATAAATCCCCTCATCGGCGCCAAAAGCAGTCACTGCTAGGGATCTACTAGTAGCTCCAATGCTAAGGAGCCCAGACTGACAGTCAAATCTGGGAATGGGAAGGATCACGAGGGAGCGGGGGGAATCCACTGTCATTAAACCATCTTGGATGTAATTTGTCACATATATTAGTACACAGTGAAAAATATTGTTTCTTGTGTGCTATACAAAGCATACTGTTCATAGAAAAGGAAAGGAGAGAGTGCAGAATGTAGTGTTGTAGATATAGCTAGGATGTCGAGAAAGATTAACTCAGTGCAAGGTAGGTCCGTTCAAAAGTCTGACAGCAGCAAGGAAGAAGCTGTTCTTGACTCGGTGGATACTTGACCTCAGACTTTTGTACCTTCTTCCTGATGGAAGAAGGCAAAAGAGATTATGTCCAGGGTGCATGGGCTCCTTGATTATGCTGACTACTCTTCCAAGAAACAATAAGTGTAGACAGAGTCAGTCAATGGGAGGCTGCTTTGCATGATGGATTGGGCTACATTCACGATCTTTTGTACTTTCTTGCAGTCTTGAGCAAAGCAGGCACCATCAGCCCAGTGAAATTGACTAGCAGGCTTAGCAGCCAATCAGAATGAAGAATTTTCACGAAGAGCGAACTAGGAAGTACAAAGCACTAGTCGTTCACTTATTAATAATTCTTAAATAAAGATTGGAAAGTACATATGGTAGAAACTAAGATATCAAACTTTAATAGGAAAATTCACAATTGCTTGTTACTTTAAAGGTTAGTGAATAAATTGGATGAGCTCAGGGCCTGGATTGCTGCTTGGAAATGTGATGTGGTGGCCATTACAGAGACTTGGATATCTCAGGGACAGGACTGGGTACTTCAGGTGCCAGGATTCAGAGGCTTCAGGAAGGACAGGGAGGGAGGTAGAAGTGGTGAGGGAGTGGCACTGTTGATCAGGGACAGTGTCACAGCTGTAGAGAAGGAGGATGCCATGGAGGGACTGTCTACGGAGTCTCTGTGGGTGGAAGTTAGGAACCGCAAGGGGTCGAAAACTTTGCTGGGTGTTTTTTATAGGCCGCCCAATAGTGACAGGGACATTGAGGTGCAGATAGGGAGACAGATCCTAGAGAGATGTAGAAATAACAGAATTGTCATGATGGGAGACTTTAATTTCCCAAACATCAATTGGAATGTCCCCAGGGTAAGGGGTTCGGATGGTGAGGAGTTTGTTAGGTGTGGTCAGGAGGGTTTCCTGACACAGCATGTGGATAGGCCTACGAGAGGAGAGGCTGTACTTGACCTGGTGCTGGCTAATGAACCAGGAGAGGTGTTGGATCTCTCGGTAGGAGGGCATCTCGGGAATGGTGATCATAATTCTATCTCCTTCACGATAGCATTGGAAAGAGATAGGATCAGGCAGGACAGGAAGGTGTTTATCTGGAGTAGGGGGAAATATGAAATCATTAGGCAGGAAATTGGAAGAGTAAACTGGAAGGAGGTGTTCTTGGGGAAAAGTACTGAAGGAAGGTGGCGGATTTTCAAGGAATGTTTGTCTGGAGCTCTGCATGACAATGTTCTGGTGAGACAAGGAGGTTTTGGTAGGTCAAGAGAACCATGGTGCACAAAGGTTGTGATGAACCTAGTTAGGAAGAAAAGAAAGTTGTACAATAGGTTCAGGGAGCTAGAGGATGTTAAGAATCTAGAGGCATATAAGACTTGTCGAAGGGAGCTTAAAAAGGAAATTAGAAGGGCCAGAAGGGGTCACGAGAAGGCTTTGGCAGGTAGGATTAAGGAGAATCCCAAGGCATTCTACAAATATGTGAAGAGTAAAAGGATGAGAAGAGAAGGGATAGGACCTATAAAAGGTGAAGGGGGAAAAGTCTGTGTGGAACCAGAAGAAATGGAAGAGGTGCTTAGTAAGTACTTTGCCTCAGTATTCACAGTGAAGAGTGATCTTGGGGTGGTTGTACTACAAGAATGCGGCAAACTAAAAAGATTGAGTATGTGAGCATTAAGAAAGAGGAGGTGTCGGAATTGTTAAATTCCATCAAGATAGATAAGTCGCCGGGTCCGGATGGGACATACCCCAGGTGACTGTGGGAGGTGAGGGAAGTGATTGCAGGGCAATGATCTTTGCAACGTCGATGGAGATGGGAGACGTTCCAGAAGATTGGAGGATTGCGGATGTGGTGCCTATTTTCAGGAAAGGGAACAGGGATAGCCCGGGCAATTACCGACCAGTGAATCTGACCTCAGGGGTCGGTAAGTTGATGGAGAGGATTCTGAGAGATAGGATTTATGAGCATTTAGAGAAATTCAATATAATCAGGAATAGTCAACACGGCTTTATTAAGGACAGATTGTGCCTTACGAGCCTAGTTGAATTCTTCGAAAATGTGACTGAACACATTGACGAAGGAAGAGCAGTGGGCATGGTTTACATGGATTTCAGCAAGGCGTTTGATAAGGTCCCCCATGCAAGGCTTCTTGAGAAGGTGAGAGGGCATGGGATCCAGGTTTTGGCCTTGTGGATCCAGAACTGGCTTGTCTGTAGAAGGCAGAGAGTGGTTGTGGATGGGTCTTCTTCTGCATGGAGGTCAGTCACCAGTGCAGTGCCCCAGGGATCTGTTCTAGGACCCTTGCTGTTTGTCATTTTCATAAATGACCTGGATGAGGAAGTGGAGGGATGGGTTAGTAAGTTTGCCGACGATACGAAGGTTGGTGGTGTTGTGGATAGTCTGGAGGGATGTCTGAAGTTGCAGCGAGACATAGATAGGATGCAAGACTGGAGGAAAAGTGGCAGATGGACTTCAATGTGGATAAATGTGTAGTGGTCCATTTTGGCAAGAATAAGGGGATGAAGGAGTACAATATCAAGGATAGGAGTCTTAGCTGTGTTGTAGAGCAGAAGGATCTTGGGGTTCAGGTTCATAGGACTCTTAAATCTGCCCCGCAAGTGGAGGATGTGGTCAAGAAGGCATATGGTGTACTGGCCTTCATTAATAGAGGAATTGAGTTTCGGAGTCGGGAGGTAGTGCTGCAACTTTAGAAGACCCTTGTCAGACCCCACTTGGAGTACTGTGTGCAGTTCTGGTCGCCTCACTATAGGAAGGATGTGGAAGCTATTGAGTGGGTGCAGAGGAGATTTACAACAATGTTGCCTGGATTGGGGGGCATGCCTTATGAAGATAGGTTGAGAGAGCTAGGTGTCTTCTCCCTGGAGAGACGAAGATTGAGAGGCGACCTGATAAAGGTTTATAAGATGTTGAGAGGAATAGATAGGGTGGATTCTCGGAGGCTATTTCCCAGGACCGAAATAGTTGCTACGAGAGGACACAGGTTTAAGGTGCTGGGGGGCAAGTACAGAGGAGATGTTAGAGGTAAGTTTTTCACTCAGAGGGTGGTGAGTGAATGGAATTGGTTGCGAACTAGCTGGGGTCTTTTAAGAGACTTCTGGATGAGTACATGGGATTTAATGGGATTGGGAGTTACAGATAGTTCTATGGCCTGGTAGGTATAGATATGATCGACACAACTTGTGGGCCGAAGGGCCTGTTTATGCTGTAGTGTTCTACGTTCTATGTTTATGAAATTTTTATTGTAGATTGGAGGGAATGATACTCCGGATTTTTAAAATGAGGTTTTTATGGTAAAAATATAGTTCAGCAGTAACTATGGCTTCCTGCACTATTTAAAACTATGGCTTCCTGCACTACTTAAAAAACTCAGCTCCACCTCAATGAGCAAAGCTTAAGTAATTATTGAGGTGAGAATAAACACAGAATAGAAAGAGTGGTGCAGAACTTTGGTGCAGAAAGAGGCCATTTGGCCCATCGAGTCTGCACTGACAACAATCCCACCCAATACTGCAAAGTTCATGTCAAGTTCACAGATTCTGTGCTGATTGCATTTGCAAAGACTGTAAAAGTGCACCCGCGGGTGTACAAGGTATCACAGAAAACAATTTCAGGATTTCTGCGTTTAAATGCACATGTGCAGATGCCTGAAGTTGCTGTCAGTTGATGATGGTGAATACTGATGATGGTGAATACTGATAGTTTTTCTGTCATCACAACCACAATCATTGGCTCCAAACATGTGGCATGACTTGCACACCGATGGGAATTGCATTGTAGACTTTACAACACTATATTTCCACACAGTGCTATGAGAATACAGTTAATCCTAGTCAGATGTTATATCACTCTACAATTTACGATTGTAAGTGTTTACTGATCTATGTAGTGAACACCTCCATTTACAATATTGATTCTTTCAATGGACAAAGCCGCCCTATTTATAATCCGGACAGATCATGGCAAAATGCAGCTACAAATGAACACACGTATGACATGGCCATGCAAGTTCTTAATATATCCTTTTCTACGCTCCAATAAAAACAGTGACAGAAATTCTTCTCACTAGGAGGAAATGTAAGATTGAAAACAATACAAGTGTTAGTCATCATACAATAAGGGAAGAAAGCAATAATAAGCCTGCAAAGCTCATATCATAATGAGGTACTGGGTTAAAATAGATTCTGTAGATTTCTGCATTAAGATCTAACATCAGCCTATCATCCAATTATTAAACTGTTAGCATCTTATGAGAAACCTTATAACCAAGACAGTAACAATAAAATATATTACACTTAATCACACAGCTGAGTGGGTACGGTAATAATTATCCAAGATTAACAGCATTAAAGTCTGATATTAGATATTTACATTGGATCGCTTTGCAGAGCTCATCAACAAACGTTCACTCGCTCTCTTACATTGGGCAGGAAGCAAGCAGAGGCAAAAGAAAATCTGCCGTGAATAAACTCAAATCACTCACATACTTCCAAGTGGCCAATTACAAGTGACAATGACAGAGGCTTGAGAACAAATGTAAGAGTAATGCAATGCACTGAGAACTGAATCAGGTCAGGAAAATGTGAATGAGTACTTGCAGCTAACATTAGCATGTAACAACCTATTTTAGCTTCAAAGGATGATTGCAAGAGGCTTTTGCACAACAGAGCCAGCCTGAAACCAGATTAAAAAGAGCACAACTCACAATAAACTAATTAATTTTCTATTATTCCATCATGTCTAATCTCTTCTTCTAAATGTACTTTCAAAAATGAAATATTCATCATTACAAGACAATATGATTTTAAAGAAATGTAGGATTTCATCTTAATCTGATTTTAATCATTTTGGTATTTCAAAAACTAACATGCAAGACTATGAGAATGCAGTAGCACAATATACAGAAGCAGGAGGAGGTGGTCCAGCTTTTTGAACCTGTTTCGTCAGTCATGGATGTCAAAGCTTTTCTTCTACCTCAACTCCCCCTTCCAGCACTATCCCCATAAAGGACATGAATTCTCAGCAGTTCACGTGGATGGGATTCTTTGGTCCCGCTGCAGTGAAGGAAGATTTGGTTGAATGCCAAATTCTTCGTCCAGTAGCGATGTGGCGTGAATAGACAGAAAATCCCAGCCAAAGTCCATTCATTGCTGTCTTGACTATACCCAAGAAAGGAGCATCCAAAGTGATTCTTTGGTCATGGATTTATTTCAGACCTTTACCTTTCCTGTCCTGGAAACTTTTAACTCCAGAACTGTCTTTCACTGTGCAAGTCTTCTTGGAGACCTCTCCCTATTGCTAAAGCTAGGCAAATCTTCCAGCCTGATTTTAACTCACCACAAAGTTAGTCTTTGCAATCCAAGTACAAGTTCCTTCCCGAATTTCTGCTGTGAACCACAGTGTTTTGCTTAAGAGAGTTGATATGCTTTGGGGGATCCACAAAAAAATATCTAAATGGTTTGACTTTCTGGTATACTAATATTAAAAATATTTGTTTTTCAACTAACATTTAAATATTCTTCTGCTCCCCATACACTATTTCCCTACTGCCAGGTAGCCCTGACTATAGTGAGACAAGTGAGATGGTTTCATGTAACTTCTCCTCAATCACAGCCAACGCAAGTCTGACAGGATATGTATATACCTCCACACAGCAATTATTCAGGTAGCTTTGACAATTCTCTCATATGCTGGTTTAAGTAGTGAATAACTTTATGTTAAACAAGATGATTCATGCTTTGAATTCAGATTATGCTAATTTGACTAATCTTAGCCAAAACAATAAAAGATCGTATTTGGTCTCAACAATCTGACAGGAATTGTTGATTGTCAGATCACAGAATCATTGAATCCTTCCACTGCAGAAAGAGGCCATTTGGCCCATTGATCCTGCACCAGCAATAATTCCACCCTGGCCCTTTTCCCGTAACCCCATTTATTTATCCTAAGCTTGGCCAATTAACTTAACCCACACATCTTTGGAGTGTGGGAGGAAACCCATGTAGACATGTGGTGGACGTGCAAATTCCACACAGTTACCCAAGACCCGAACTGGACTGGGTCCCTGGCGCTGTGAGGAAGCTAACCTTTGTGCCACTGTGTCGCCCACGCTTAATTGTTATCCAACAATCCCTGTTAAAAACACACAGAGGCAGAGTTGGACTCAACTGTGACGTGCCCCTTTCCCTACAGTCGAATCATATTTACCAATAGGATTCGCAAATGAATAATAGTTGCTTACACAAGCTGACAGAGTATAATCAATAACAGTGGACTAGTATCCACTACAATAAGACACACAAAAATAACTAACTGGAGAAAAAATGGAGATAACTTTAATTGGGATGAAGTGTTCACCTTGTCCAGTGTGATGGCAACTTGTGTACTTGCAGTTGCACTAATGTGCCACATGGGTACTGTACATAATTTATTCTAGATTGGCCATGATCCATCTAGGTTATATACATTATTTAATGGTTATTGCACTTGAGGAACCAGAAAAATGAACAGAGGATAATTTATTCTAAGCTCAAGGCTAGATTGCCCTGCTGTGGAAAACATACTGTCGCTCCTCCACCCTTCCTTAGGTTAAATATTCATGAGTTAATTGGGGGCCATCTTCATACAAAATTGCTTACAAACCATCCTCAGGTATAAACACAGTATCAATCAATGTCATTTGCAAATAACATCATTAGGGCTATATGTAAATTATGCAAAACCCATTGCTGGGTCAAAGTACCTTCATCATATTATACAGAAACTGCTTAATGCTTAAAACGAATAAAAAAAAGTTGTGAAATTGATCCATTCACCTGTAACAACACTTTGATGACTGTAACATTTCATCCATATATTTTTTAAAAAGTGAAGAAAATCTTCAGCTTAAAAGAGTTAACCAAATCTTCCAAATAAAAAAAATCTTAATGTCATGCAAACTCGATGTGCAAACTCTATTTCCCTTCCCTATAGGCTTGTTCCCTGCTACATCTCAAAATCCAGCTGTTGCTTGCTAAGTGCTATCAGAAAGTCATGTTCTACAAGGCAATCCCCAAGTTCAGGACCAGAAATAGATTGCGTGCATAATGGAATAGTTAACAGTACAAGCCTCTCCATTTTATTCCACTTTTTTTTTTACCAAAGGTAATCTCTTTGGAAATGATAGAAAGCTTTCTCAGAACAACATATTTCAGACATTGTTACAGAGGCAAACTCACCTCAGCAAAGTTTTATATAAAAAAGATAAGCTGAGCCACATTGAGTCAGCAATGACTGTCATTCAGGACAACTAACCTGACAGTGCAGTGATTAATGCTGGAGGGAGCATCATTGAACCAGAGAGTTTCCATTTAGCTTGGCTATGTTTTTCATTACTCACACCTTAAGACTGGCGCAAAACATAATTTCAAACCTTAAACCACTTTCCCTAAAGCAAAGTTCCACTGATGTGTAAATTGCAATAATTTCTTTACATAATCAGTAAAACATCTGAAAAACCAGTAACTTAACTTGCATTGTAAATAGATTGCAAAATATTGTTGAAAACTATTGCCTATTGTAACATTGATGACATTTTATATCTGTATTTAAAAATGAGTGGTAGACTAGGCCAGAAATTTTACCTCCTGGTCCACGCTCATTGACCTATGTGCTCTCTGGTATATGAACACTTCAATTTTTAAAATTCTCATTCCCATGTTCAAATTTCCCCAAGGCCCGCCCCTCCCTATCTTTATAATTCTCTCTAGCTCAACGACTCTCCGAGATCTTTGTTGCAATAACTCTGGCTCCACTGCCATTGCCCCATCTTTGATTGTGATGTCTTCAGTCAGCCAGACTTTGAGTTCTGGAATTCCGTCACCAAACATCTGTCTCTTAACTACTTGTGATATACCGATATAATGTATGTTGGGATTGGGGGTGCATACTGCTCTTTTAAGAGAGTGGGTCAAGTGATCTGAGGGATTAGTTCCTCCCAGTAGGGGACCCAGTTATGCAGTCTTAGATCTGACTATGGAACAGTGCATGCCTATATTAAAGAGCTCCCGGTGTTTGAGTTACCAAGCCTTCCTCATGGTTCTTTAGGCACAATAAGTCAATAGGTGCATACATAACATTATTCTTGTCTCTTTTAAGGCATTGCAGAAACACTACTCTATAACCAGCCATTTTGTCACCTGTCTTAATGTCTCCTTTTTTTGTTCTGTTAAATTTTGATTGACTGGGCTTCTGTAGTTGAAAAGGTGATGGCCTAGTAGTATTATCGATAGACTATTAATCCAGAAACTCTACTAATATTCTGGGGACCAGAGTTCAAATCTTGCTATAGCAGATGGTGGAATTTGAATTCAATAAAAAGTATCTAGAATTAAGAATCTACTGCCGATTGTTGGAAAAGCCCATCTGGTGCACTAATGTCCTTTAAAAAAGGAAATCTGTTCTCCTTACCTAGTCTGGCCTGCATGTGATTCAAGAGCCCCAACAATGTGGTTAACTCTCAACTGCCCTCCAAGGGCAACTAGGGATGGACAATAAATGCTGGCCAGCCAATGACCTCTTGTCCCATGAATGAATAAAAAAGAAAGTGTATTTGAATGCTTTGCTACTTTAAAGGTGATAATAGTTAGTCTTCTTCTTGACTGATTGATAGAAAATCTTCCCTTTCTGCTGATGTAGGATTTTTACATGAAGTAAGTTTGGGAGGCCTCAGGCCAGTTTCAAATGGGCAAAAGGCCAGGACATAAAGCAGCCCATAGTCTGATATCATCCAAATGAGTTATGTATGTAATTTATACGACTGTCGAATCTGAAAGGCTAAAAAGATGAGTACTGGCTTCTCCTTTACTGAAAATGTGGGTTTATGAATTTAAGAACTCTTATCCTGAAAAGGAAATAGCAGTCCACTGCAAGCAGGCCCCACTTAATACACAGACAACTCATTGAAATGTCGAAGTGAGATTTACGACAGAATTAAATACCTATTCTAGGGCAAGTATATGCAAAAATGACAAAAGAAAATTATTTTTGTGGGGAAAAAATGCTGCTTCATTCTATAAAGCAGCAACCAAATCATAAAATCATACAATCCCTACAATGCAGAAGAGGCCATTTGGCCCATTAAGTCTGCACACACTCTTTGACAGAATATCTTACCTTGGCCTTCTCCTCAGTCCAATCCTCGTAACCCCATACATTTCCCATGGCTACGGGCACACTAAGGGGCAATTTAGCATGGCCAAGCCAACTAAGCCGCACACATTTTTGGATGGAAATGTTCCCAAACAAGAATATTTAATTATTATGGTTTTCAATTCGTGGAAGTTTGAGATGCTAACCATGGCAGCCAAACAATATCAGTCCATTTTTTTTTAAAACGTTGCTCTGTGTATCCGGTAATGTAAACTTGGCAATGCTTCTAAAAAAAATTGTTTAAAAATAGTATCCTCACAGATCACAATTAGTACCCTAAAAAGCATAAATTAACGGCTACAACTATCAATTTACATTTCCCAGGCTTGGCATCGCTAATTAAAAACAAACTGAAGAGGGAGGAAACCTTGTTGTTTTTCCAATTCTCACAAACCTGGTTTTGATCAAATTCTGATGTTCTTTAGGAGATATTTTCAATGTTACATCCGCTCCAGAGAATAATTCCAAACTGAGAAACTCAAGGGAGTAAATTTTAGTTCCTATTGCAAGGACAGGCATTCAAACAAGAGACTTTGTACACCACCTCCCCTCTCTCTAAAGGCTGGTCATGGACCTCAGGAAACAACAAAGTTAAAAGGTTAAAGTACATTTATTAGTCACAAGTAAGGCTTACATTAACACTGCAATAAAGTTATTGTGAAATTCTCCTAGTTGCCATAGTCCAGTGATTGTTTGCGTCAGTGCACCTAAACTGCACGTCCTTCAGAATTTGGGAGGAAACCAGAGCACCTGGGGAAAACCCACGCAGATATAAACAGAATGTGCAAATTCCACAATGATGTAGAGATGCTGGTGTTGGACTGGGGTAAACACAGTAAGAAGTCTGACAACACCAGGTTTAAGTCCAACCAGTTTATTTGATATTAATCTCACAAGCTTTCAGAAACGGTATTCCTTCGTCAGGTGTGTGGAAGGTTCTGATCAGAGAAAGGCACTCTCTCCTGTCTGGAGACAATACACATCACTTCAACCTATGCTAATGCTATCTCCACTCACACTGTCCGCATCTTTAAAACTTGAATAAGTTAGCTGCAAAGGCTTGCATTCTAATCAGTATTCTGTAAACTGTGTGTCTTTATATGCCTTTCTCTGATCAGAACCTTCCATACACCTGACAAAGGAACACCGTTTGCAAAGGTTTGTGGCAGTACTATCAAGTAAACTGGTTGGACTCTAACCTGGTATTGTGCAAATTCCACACAGACAATGACCCAAAACAGGAATTGGACCTGGTGGTTCCTTGCGCTATGAGGCCGCAGTGCTAACCACTGTGCTGCCCACAAAGCTGGTCCATTTCAATCCAGTCTCCTGTGAATTAACTTTCAATGCATTAAAATCCGTACAATTGAACGCAATTGGGCTGCACAGTGGCTCAGTGGTTAGCATTGCTGCCTTGCAGCACCAGGGACTTGGATTCGATTCCAGCCTTGGGTGACTGTGTGGAGTTTTCACATTCTCTCCCTGTCTCACGTGGGTTACTTCCAGTTTCCTCCCACAGTCTGAAAGGTTACGTTGATTGGCCGTGCTGAATTGCCACTTAGTGACAGGGTAAATACATCGGGTTATGGGATAAGCTTTGCAACTGGTGCAGACTTGACAGGCCAAATACCTCCTTGTGCAGTGTAGGGATTCTTTGATGAATTGAGAAATTTTGCTCCAAAGTTCAAAACAATGTATCGAAACTGAGCAGGTAAAGCAATCAGACAGAGGAAATCACTACATGGTTCGGGCTTGAGACATAATTATACTTATCCTTCACCTAACCAG
Organism: Sphyrna mokarran; assembly: GCA_024679065.1. Classification (NCBI taxonomy): domain Eukaryota; kingdom Metazoa; phylum Chordata; class Chondrichthyes; order Carcharhiniformes; family Carcharhinidae; genus Sphyrna; species Sphyrna mokarran. Next base: position 33,130,105 of record JAGIQG010000020.1, read on the forward strand.
CAAACGTACCTGCTCCGTGGATGCATGCAGCGAGGTAGCAGCTGGAGGAGTAGAAAGTTATGCATTCTACAGTGCCATCAATCACACACTTAGAAAAACAAATATAATAAAAGCTGTAATCCTTCTTCCCACTTTGCGACATGTACAAAACTGAGCGCTCTATAGATTTAATGTAATTGAAACAAACATCTTTTGATTCATTCTGTTCAGCAGCTGTAAGAATAAGAGGGAACTGCTGCCATCCCCTATCTTGCCTATCAATCCCTGTTACATAAAGCCCTGGAACACTACAAATTCAGAACTAACGTTTGAACAAAAAGGTATGTTCATCGGATTAAGCTATCTTACCTTCTAAAACAATCCACTAAGTAATGCAACTAGCAATTAATAAATGTGATGTTACACCCAGCTAGGCTTAAACTCATTACATAATTTTAAACAGTCCATTGAACGAACCAAGCCAGGAAGAGAATGAACCGAACAAATTAAGTGTCCTGCACATGTTCTGTTTTAATAACTTCTTTCACTGCAAGATATGTAATGCACAATATTTTTGAAAAGTTTGTTGTCAGTGTTTCTTCTCATTAATGTCAATTAATTAGTCAGCAAATGCAACATCCTTGTTCAAGAAAAGATGCAAGGACAACTACAAGCCAGTCGGTCTTACATCAATGCTGTGTGAAGGTGACAATAAATAATGGAAATTAGCAGGATCTGGAATGAACCTGGGTTAATTTAAAGAGAGCCAGCATGGATGTGTTAAAAAAAATCATGTTTCACTCATTGAATTGAATCTTTATGAATTAACAGAGAAGGTTGATATTGCCTACGTGAATACACAGAAAGCATTTAACAAAGTACCTGTTCCAAACCCATAAAGGTCAGGGGGAGCAAGTGCATGAGAATGCTACTCCCTGCATATTTCCGTTCAAGTCACACATCTTCATGATTTGAAATTATGGCTGGAATTTTACTGTCCCAACTGCCACAAGGCTGGGTTTGGTAGAAGGTCTGTTCACCTTGGGTGGAATTTCATGGTTTCGGGACAAACCAGGCTATAAAATCCCACCCTGCATCACCATTACTTGGCTATCACCGGATCAAAATCCTGTAAGTCTCTCCAGCAACACTGCAGTTCAAGGGTACTTAGGGTGGAAATAAATGCTTTAAGTTTTGGCTGAAGGAGGATAACTGACAGTGATGTTCTCCAATGCTAAAACCTTTTATTTATAAGTGGCTAGGATATTAGTAAAACTTCCAAGTTTGCTGAAGATACCAAACTTGGAGAATGATAACCATCAGCTGCAATAGGCAGAGATGGGTGAAAGACTGGGCAAACAAGAGGCAGGTATAGCGATGCATTTCAGAAGAAGGAATAGGAAGAAGCAATACAGGATAAAGTGGGTGCAGAGAGAGGGTTAACCCAGGCTCATTCCATGACTCTTCATGTATATTGAACTTTGAAGATGACAAGACATAAAAAAAAGCGAAGTATTGGGATCCTGGGCTTCATAAACAGAGGAACAGAGTATAAAAGCAAGAAGGTTGTGTGGAACCTCTAGAAAGCCAAGGTGAGAACACAACTAGACTGTTGTAGTTCTGGACACCACACTTAAGGAAGGTGCGAAGTTCCTTGCACGGATGCAGAAACAATTTACCAGATGGTTCCAGAGCAGAGGGAATTTAATTCCAAGATTAGAGCTGGGAGAGGGGGCAATCTTCCCAGAACTTGGCAAAGTTTCCGGCTCAGCAAGAAAACTAGTGTCTTACTCTGCAACTGCACAGATCAGTCTTCTCTCCAGATTTCAAATCTTTTCAAAGAAAAAAAATGAGTGGAGGTAGCAGGGCAGTGCCTCTTAGAGCCAGCAACAGACCAGGGTCTGTTAGATCAGGGTCCCCTCTTTAAAAGGTGCCTCAATCAGAAATAAAAATGACTTCTCCCACCACCCCCTTCACCAAACTCTATGTAGATATCAGGGCACTCCTCCTGTGCAACGATAGCTAGCATTCCCTGCAACCCTTCAAAAATTATTGCTGGCATTTTCCCAAATCCCCTCAGCTCCACACAATGACTGCCGTCCCCACACCCCACCCCCACCCACTATCGACAATTATCACTGGCATTTCAACCCTTACTTTCATCTTACAGTGTCCAGTCCTAACACTGAATGCTGACCCTTGCTCCATGTCCCTCTCCCCTGGGGGGAGATTAATCTTACCTCCTCATCTCCTCAACAGGGACACATTGGCACAGTGGTTAGCATTGTTGTCTCATAGTGCCAGAGACCGAGGTTCAATTGGGTGACTATCTATGCGGAGTCTGCAAACTGTCCCCATGTCTGCGTGGGTTTCCCTCCAGTTTCCTCCCACAGTCTGAAAGACATGCTTGTTAGGTACATTGACCATGCTAAATTCTCCCTCAACATACCCGAACAGACAATAGAGTGTGGCAACTGGGGGATTTTCACAGTAACTTCATTGCATTATTTCTTAGTGTGACACTAATAAATAAACTTTACTTTTAGGTTTACATTTTAAAAGACCTTGGCTAATGTAAAGTTACAAGGGTGAGGTATGAATATAGCACTGGGGGGGAAATCATGTGGCGGCAGGACTAGTTAATAACATCAAAATTTATTAAAATCAGTTCAAACCCATTATGGCATGAACCTGATTACATCGCTGGTAGGATTTGCAATTTCTGGTTTTCTCCAGATTTTGTGCCCTTACCAGCGATCAGGGTTCAAGGTGCTGCCCTGGGTTAGAGAAACCAGGGCTGCACTCCTCTCAGTCAAAGTGCTTGAGAGAACACCTAATAGAGATGTGCAAGATTAATAAAACTGATATAGTAGTAGGCAATTCAAGCACCAGGGAACAGATTTAGTGTTTTAGAGGTGACAATGGGGGAAGTGTGATTACACAGCAAATGGTAATGACCTGGAACCTGCTGCGTACGAGTGCGGTAGAAGTGGACAGGATCAAAGATTTCAAATGGAAACTGGATAGGCAATCGAAGGAAATAACCGTGTTAGGCTGCAATGACAGAGCAGAGTAATGGGCCTGAGTGGATTGCACTACAGGCGGATTGACTTGCACTTGATGGGACAAAAAGCCTCCCTCTGTGTTGTAATAACTCCATAATTGTAATGATCTCCTTCAGCCTTGCAAAAAGGCAGCACCGATTGCTCTGTGCCCTATTTCACATCAGCAATAAGATCATACTAAAAACAGTAAGAGAGCATTGAAGGAGATTTCCTTTCACTTTTAGGCTGTCTTGCCTCAGTAGCTAAATTGGAGCCATTCTAACGTAGACCGATAATGCTACATTACTTCAAACCAGCTATTTCCTGTAATAAGCCAGAAATTATTGATCCATTTGCCAACTCATCCATAGAGTTGTAGTTGAGGGTCCAAGAATCTTGCAAGAACAGTACTGTTCTGAAACTGCCAGATTGAAGGGAAGAGCTTCCACTGCACAAGCATTAATTTTCAATATATTCAAAGCAGAATAATGGGCTTGCTATAGTTTACGACGCTTTTGATTAATATAAAATTATCTACGCACATATTAAAAATATTTAAACCATTCACTGGTCTATGTACTCCCACAAATGTGACATAATTAAGTAGGAGTCAGTATTCACCTCAAAATACAAAAGCTATTGCAGGTGAAAGCACTGGTTTTTATTTTCAATGGAGTACATAATACCATCTTCCTAAATACCTATTGCTTTAAAAACAAACATAAATGTACTTCAGTTCATTGCAACATCAAATCATCTACAAAAATAAAAGTAGGCTACTTTTCAGGCACATCTATCTGATTTCAAGTTTCCTGCTCCAGCAACTTCCAGCATTTTCAGGTGTGGGACCACAAGACAGTCCTGACATAGGAACAGGAGTACACCAATCATCCATCAAGCTTGCTCCACCATTCAATACAATCACGGTTGATTGGGTACTTCAATTCCTTTTACCCACACTATACCCATAACCCTTTATGTTATTGTTAAATCAGAAACTATCCATCTCTTCTTTAAACATACTCAACAACGGAACTTCCACAGCCCTCTGGCATACAGAATTCCAAAGATTCATAGCACTCTGTATAAAGAAATTTACCCTCATCTCAGTCCTAAGTGACATCCCCTTTATTTTGAAATTGTGCTTCCCTAGGTTCCAGCCTCCCTATCCAAGAGAAACATCTTACTTGCATCTATCCTGCCTATTCAGTTACGTATTTCCATCTGTTTCCTGCCCTGGGGGGAATATCCAGACCTCTATCCCAAACCCCAAGAGATATCCACTCAGCTAAATATTATGTAAAGGGTTTGCACTGAATTCCAGAGTTCACTATTTTAACAGAGGTTGGCTGTGTATTGGCACCATCTTGTTTACAGAGAGCTGGGATTCACTTATAGGTGAATTCATCAATGCTAAAGAGAGTTATGTAAATATAACATCTAATCACACAAACACAAACATCAAACACAAACCAGTCTACCCTCCATTGATTCAGTCAACATAATCTAGGACCCCACGTACCATGGACATTCTCTCTTCCATCTTCTTCCGTCGGGAAAAATATACAGAAGTCTGAGGTCACATACCAACTGACTCAAGAACAGCTCCTTCTATGCTGCCATCAATCTTTTGAATGGATTTACCTTGGATTAAGTTGATCTTTCTCTACACCTTAGCTATGACTGTAACACTACATTCTGCACTCTTGCTTTTACCTTCTCCCCCATGTACTCTATGGAAGCACATTGTGCAAGAAAAAATAGTTTTCACTGTGTCACAATACATGTGACAGTAATAGATCAAATCAAATATATTAGGTATTTAACTGGTTAGTCCCAATAATATGTTCAGTCAAAATACCAGCAAAGTCTGATAAGTAAAATGAGATATTTGTAAAACTGTATGGTTAATACAACACAAAACATAACCACGTCTCAAATACAGGGTTATTCATATTAAAAAAAGCACAAATGAATCAAAGTGTTTTGTCACTCTGCAAAATGATCATCTTCCTCCTCCTCACACATGGTTAACATATCACTTGTACATTTGAACTGGATAAATTCCACAGTTACCAGAGCTGGACATTCTTAAATACAAAAGATTGAAAAGTCAAGATAGTGATCGGACGTTGAGGTTCCAGTTGCTGCATGATTGTGAAATGTTTAAGTCTGGTAAAAATAACTTTAGACAGACTGATTATTCATGGGCCATTTATGTTAAATTGTACAAAAATAAAAGTCCAAATTGCACATCAGGCACACAGCAGAGGCACTGGTACATTGCAAAATGGAGAATAATAGTTGCTTTTATAAACAATCTTATATAAGCCCGAAAAAGCAATCATGCCTAAAAATCATAAAAATGTTACAGCACAGAACCAGCCATTCAACCATCACGTCTGGTCATGCGTTTTTTCAAAAAGCCACCTTGGTTAATCCTACACTCCTGTTCACTCTCCAGGTCTTTCAAATGTTCTCTTTCTCAAGTAACCTCCTGATTCCTTTTTATAAAGCCTTTATTTACGCATACTGCAATAAGTCAGAGCAAACAGTTAACTACTTGAACCAACCTCTGATAAAAGGAACTGTTCCACTTTATCCTTCAATTCTTTTGATTGCTTTCGATTTGCATGCTTTTATACTGTCTCGCTGACAAGTGGATATAAGTTTTACTTACCATATCATAAGGCAATTGATGTAATGCTTCTTTGCCATTTATTATGGAATGTACCTATTGCTGAGTGTTCTAAATGTGCGTGGAGTCTCAACAGTCATCTATCATCTAAGTTCAACATTGCATCAAGGCTGCTTGGTGACATAGTGGTTAGCAATGCTGCCTCACAACGCCAGGGACCTAGATTCAATTCTGGCCTCAGGTCACTGTCTGTCTGCAGTTTGTACACTCTCTTTGTGCCTGCATGGGTTTCCTCTAGGTGCTCCAGTTTCCTCCCACACTCCAAAGATGTGCAGGTTAGGTTGATTGGCTATGTTAAATTGACCCTAGCATCAAGGGAATTAGCAGGGTAAGTGTATGGGGTTACGGGAATAGGGCATGGGATTGTGGTTGGCACAAACTTGATGGGCTGAATGGCCTCCTTTTGTACTGTAGGGATTCTATGAACTAACCTATACATTTTCTGTTTCAGATTCCAGCACCTGCAGTATTTTGCTTTCAATAATATAATGCAAGGCTTGTGAAGGAGCTCCCCAGGCTCAGTGTTGGGATTCTGGGAGATAATATTTGGTATATAGTAATGATCCATTATCATTAGGGAGCACAATTTGCAGAATTTCCAGATGGTGCACAACTCGGAAGCATTGTGAACTGCAAGGAGGAATGTGCAGAACTTCAAAAGCACGTAGACAGGTTGGTGAAATGTTTGGACAAGCAGTAGAAGAAATTCAATCCTGAGAAATGTGACATGCTATAAAGTTCATTAGTGTCACAAGTAGGTTTACATTAACACTGCAATGAAGTTACTGTGAAAATCCCCGAGCTGACACATTCCAGCGCCTGTTTGGGTCCACTGAGGGAGAGTTTAGCATGGCCAATTCACCTAACAGGCATGTCTTATTTTAGTAAGATAAAATAGAGAGACATTATAAAATAAAGGATACTATTCTATAAAAGGTGTTGGATCAAGAGAACTGAATGTACGTGTGCATAAATTATTGAAGACGCCAGTACAAATTGAAAGCATGAACGGTAAAGCATTTAGCATTATTAATAGGGACATAGAGTATTAAAGCAAGGAAATCATGTTAAACTGATTTGGAATAATTGTTGTACCTCAATTCAAGTACTGAATCCAGTTCTGGCTACCATACTTTAGAAAGGATATGGAGGCATTAACAAGAATACAAAAAAGATTAACAAGAATGGTCCCAAGAATGAACGGCTTCAGTTGCATATACAGATCGGAAAAGATTGAAAGAGGATGGAGGTATTCAAAATTGTGAGTTGCCTAGACAAAGTAGAGAGAGAAAATATCTTTCCATTGGTGGAAGGATCGAGAATAAGGCAGTACAGATTTCAGGTAACTGGCCAAAGAAGTAATGCCAATATGAGGACGTTTTCCATGCAGCAAGTGGTTTGCATCTGGAAATGCACTGCCTGAAAGGGTGGTAGAGGCAGGTTCAATGGAGGCATTCAGGAGGGGATTTGATTCCATCCTAAAAAGGAAGAATATGCAGGGCTATGGGAAGAAGATTGGGGTTGGGTTATGGCATTAGCATATATACTCCTATGTATGAAGAGCCAGCACAGACAGGATGGACTGAATGGTCTCCTTCTGTGCTGTAACAATTCTGTGGACGTGAAACGGATAATACATTTTTGTCGGATTTAAACATCTCCCAGACACATAGTAAAATTGAGAGAGACCCGCTTCAAAGGGACTCCTGTGTTCTGCATGTACTAATTACTTTTCCTGAGCTAACTGCATAACCTTCAATTACATTTGCTGTAAATATAATTGAATTAGGCAATTGCCTGTATGAAAAAAATGAACGATTTGCTCATACTGTGTCAGTACAGTAAATATGGTTGCCCTGTGCTCTGTAATTAGCCTCCTTCCCATGTTTCATGACACAATCAAACCATTTTCTGAATCAACTTATTAGTTTTGGGTTGTAAAGCTTCCAGTTTGTACTTAAATTTCTGCCAATCCAAACGGAGCGTAGCACTGAGCACAAAATTACAATTAATCTATTCGACGGTGACCTAAATGTCACAATTGTTGGTTCCACAGATTCATGTAAGTCTGCAAAGACAGAAGGTGATAAACTACAGACTGTGGATCATGGAGAAGTAGAGGTCTAGCCACAAGAACTAGGGTCAAGTAGTTGAACAAGTAACTGCAAAAGTCCCTAAAAACTGTAGCGATCTAAACTGCAAAAACAATTCCTGGCAGCGGCTTATAATATTTACACTATTTCAAAATCCTGTCATCATAACTAACAGAATGATAGAAACTAGAAGCAGGAATCGGCCACTCAGCCCTTCGAGCCTGCGCCAACACTCATTTTGACCATGGCTAATCATCAAATTCAATATCCTGATCCTGCCCTTCACCTTATATCTCTTGATCCCTTTAGATCCAAGAGCTATATGGAATTTTTTTGAAATCATACAATTTTTTGGCCTCAACTATTTTCTGTGGGCATGAATTTCACAGATTCAGTACTCTCTGGCTGAAGAAATTTCTCCTCATCTCAGTCCTAAATGGTTTACCCCTCATCTTCAAACTATGACCCCGAGTTCTGGACTTCTCCACCATCAGGAGCATTCTTTCTGCATTTATCCTGTAAAAGCCCGTCAAAAGTTTATAACTTTCTATGAGATCCCCTCTCACTCTTTTAAGCCCCAATGTTGTCATTCAATGGGTCATATCAACGGCAAAGGAAGTTATGCAATGTCTACTACAAATGGTGAATTCTTTACTTGGGAGGCAAAGTATTCACTGCACCACAAACATCGAAGTTGAGATGATTTCTAGATCCATATATATAAACTGACCCTCATTTTAGCTACACCAAATTCAAGTGACTTAGACACACTGAGCTTGATTTCCACTTCAGCGTACAACAGGCCTGATGTCACCAATGAGGCTTGAACCATTTTGCTGTTCAACTCTCTTTTACACGCGATGGGTGAGCTTTCGACATCTTTCCATTGCTGACAAGCAACTTGTGCTTTTGAAAGAGTGGGGGAAACTGTGGGACATGCAAAAAGAATGGATTTGTCTGAACACCTCAAAGGGGTGGGCTGCACAGATTGTGGTGAATAGTGACAGACGACACTAAGAAAGATACCAAGGATTTTGCGAGAGGGAGCAGGGAGAACAGCTGAACTTATATTTAAGAGACTAAGAGAAATAACAGAAAATGCTGGAAAATTTCAGCAAGTCTGGCAGCATCTATGGAGAGAGAATGGAGCCAACATTGTCATAATGTAACCAATTATAACAATGGAATCTATTAGAATGTAACCAATGCTGTGATGGTCAACTGACCAGTAGACAACGTAACCAATAGCAAAATGACGTGGTGGTCAGTTCACCAATGCAATGGGTATGAGCAGAGAGCAGATGGGGATTGTGGGGAATTTGTGTGGCTCAGAGTGTAGCTCAAATGTTGTACATAGAACATTACAGCACAGTACAGGCCCTTCAGTCCTCAATGTTGCGCCGACCACTGGAACCAATCTAATGACCTTCTAAACTAAACTATTCCAATATTATCCATATGTCTATCCAATGACCATTTGAATGCCCTTAAAGTTGGCGAGTCCACTACTGCTGCAGGCAAGGCATTCCACGCCTTTACTACCCTCGGAGTAAAGAACCTACCTCTGACATCCGTCCAATATTTATCACCCCTCCGTTTAAAGCTATGTCCCCTTGTGTTAGCCATCACCACGTGAGGAAAAACGTAATGAAGTTTCTTTATTAAACCTTTTCCTTCCATTTACTTTGTGAAGTTAGTTTATTTATTAGTGTCACAAGTAGGCTTGCATTAACACTGCAATGAAGTTACTGTGAAAATCCCCTCATTCTTTTATTACTTGGAACTGAAGTATCCTTACTGCTGGATGAACAAACGTTTCAAATCTGGATGACACCCCTTGCTGTCTGTTCCCTCTCCACAGATGCTTCAGACCTGCTGAGATTTTTCTGCATCGTTTCAGATTCCAGCATCCGCGATGATTTGTGTTTATTTAGGAGACGAACCATATGTGGATGCCTGCATTTTTACATTGTCAGCCGACAGCTTCAAGCCAACACTGTAAATGATTCCGATCCCAATCATTTTCCTCTCTAATCTACCTTGCATGCAGAATGGGCAGCTTTCCCTGAGTAGGGGCCAAGTTAATGGTGACCAAGTTAGGCTATAGTCCCAATAACATCAGGAACCCCCAATTAGCATAGTTTACTGAGACTCTAGTCTGGTTCAGCAGCAATGCTGGCTGTTGAAATTGAGGGCTGCTCTTCAATTGTGGAGTGCAACTCGTGTAAAATGTCAGCAGCAAGTGCTTTTTAAAAATAATAATAATTTTGTCTGGCTACTGCTCCAATCCTGCTTTAAGTAAAGTGTGTCTCTGTGATATAGAATCCCTGCAATGCAAAAGGAGGCCATTCAGCCCATTGAGCCTGCACCCACAACAACAATCCTACTCCCCATAAATACAAATATTTATCCTCCTAGTCTCTCTGACACTAGGGTCAATTTAGCCTGGCCAATCCACCTGACCTGCACATCTTTGGAGCATGGGAGGAAACTGAAGCACCTGGAGGAAACCCATGCAGAGACAGAGATAATGTGCAAACTCCACACAGTCACCCAAGGCTGGAATTGTACCTGGGTCCCTGGCACTGTGAAGCAGTAGTGCTAACCACTGTGCCACCATGTCACATTCATTCAGTCCAACCATTCTCTTCTGGTGTGTATACTTCACAAACTGTCAGAGGAATGTGATGTAGGTGCATTTCCTGAATAGGTCCCTCGTGCTGTGAGGCAGCAGCACTAATCACTGTGCCACCAGACCGCCCATAAATAACATGTAGAATTCACAAATAAATATCTAAAAATGAAAACAAGGACACAAAAATTAATCAATAATAATAAAGGCCAAGAACCCTCAGGGTCAAGAGTTATGAAGCCTGCTAGGCTATCACACTTCAAACTTACAAGTTGGATATTAATATCAATCGCTATGAAAAATATCCATTTGAGAACCAAATTATGTTTCAGGAAACACTGCTGCATTGATGTGGTTGGAAAAAAGATAAGTCATCTAAAGGGGACACTAGATGAATCCAAACTCTTGGCAGTAGATCAGACAACTTGAGGAAAACTTGCCAACTAACCAGGGGCAAGCTACTGTAAGCAACTAAAAGAGGGAGAGAGAAAGGATGAAAAACAAAGGAACTCACTGGTTTTCTAACATCTGTGTGATTTATCCTGTGTATCTAGGCTTTAGCTTTGCACTACTTCAAAATAGGTCAGGATACCTTTATCCCTGGGATACATGCATATAACTTCCAGAACACAGTTTGTAAAGGAGCCTAATTTTTGATCAAAGCTACTTCAAAGTTTAGCAAAACCTGCCAAGCTATTCAGAATTTCTGACAGGCAGATGTATTTCAGGAGGGCATGTGACACAGTGACAGCATTCCTATTACTAGACCAGAAGCTCCAGGTTTGAGTCCAAAGCCAAGACTCATTGGCCACAGAAGGAGCATTCAATGAACTTCAACAGGCTGATACTAAGCTCAGAAATCCTTCTCCCACTATTCCCCAAAGGGTAAAAACAGAACTATATGGATGTGAAAACAGCCCAACAACAACAACAACAACAACAACAAGGGCAGATACGAAGGTTGGACTATTGAATTTCATTTGTAAATACTCCATAACTTGACTAAAGAAGGTTTGTCAAAAACAAATTTCTACATTTTAAAACCATCCCTGTCCCAAATAACATACAGATCACTTGGTCCGTGGTTTCAAATAGTCCTGTAATCAACTGATACACGGAGAGGAGAGACAGTGTGACTAGTTCTGACTTTCTGTCTTAGTTAGGGCAGGCTGGATGGATGGGGTCACTTGGATGTTGGTGGGAAGGAAGAAGTGAGGGAGACTGCGAAATGTGGTCAGCAACTAAAATGCTCATCAAACAATTTGCTTCGCTGTAAATTTTCTGTTAATTCATTAATGAGAGTGTACGTTTTATGGAATATCTCTACATTGTACATTCTACGAAGCTTTATCACGCTAATCACATCTACACCACAATGGCAAGAGCAGAGGCTGGGTGAGCTGGACAACATGGTGGCAGTGATTAGCACTGCTGCCTCTCAGCATCAGGGACCCGGGTTCAATTTCCTGCTGGGGTCACTGTCCGAATGGAGTTTGCACATTCTCCCCATGTCTGGGTGGGTTTCCTCCGGGTACTCCAGTTTCCTCCCACAGTCAAAAGATGTGAGGGTTAGATTGATTGACCATGTTATATTGCCCCTCAATGTCAGGGGATTAACAGGGTAAATACGTGGGGTTAAGGACATAGTTCCAGATAGAATTATCATCAGTGCAGGCTCAATGGACTGAATGGCCTCCTTCTGTACTGTAGGGATTCTATGAACAAATGTATCACATGATAGAGTCCCATTGTTTCTCCACAGCTGCAAAGCTCAAGCCAGGAATGCAAAGGAATACTTTACCTTGGTTAAATGGATGCTTAAGCTTTACACCAGCCAGGGGAAGGAACGTCCAACCATCGTTTCATTATCAATATCCATCTCCTGCACAGGGCTGTGTTATTGCCATATGTACAATCTACAGGACTGAATGCAACGAGCTTACTTCAAACCCACAGTGTGGCCAGATCCCCAATGCTGAGTGAGAAATGGCATGGGAACGCAGATTTCCTTTGAAGTTCCACTTGGACATGTGCCACTGTTGTTTCATCATCACTGGGGAATATTCCTGGATTTCCTACTTGGCGCTACCATAGGAGCATTACAATCAAAAGAACCAAAGCAGTTTATGGAGAAGATTCACCACTAATTTTCCAGGATGGCTGGGGATGGACAATAGGTGCAGCCTTGTATGCACCTCTGACATCAACTGCACAATAAAGCATGTTCACCAACTGCAGCATGCTATGTCCAATTCAAAGATTAAGACAGTAATCTTTCCCAGCTCTCCAGGAGCAATCAAAGTGGCTTCATGGTACATGCCGTTCCAGAATAGAGCTTTCCGGTTAAAGTCTCCAAAATGGCATTCCTGCCCCTCTCAATTAAGTATTTGTTGGTACATTTAGTCAAAGAAATTGCTGAACAGAATTATACTGCAGGCTTCCAAATTTAATTCTGAGCAACAATTTGGTTTTAATTATGTTTTACTTTACAAGCATGCTTGCTTATTTAACTATTGCTGCAACATACTTTACTCATTTATGCATCCAGACTCCATGGACCTGGTCTCGATTGGAACTGGCTCTCTTGTAAATGGCCAACTCTACATTCCCACTAGACTCAGTTACAGAGTGCTCCAGTTCGCTTTCTGATTCAGTAACAGGTCTGGGATCCGTTACCAAGCTATGTCATTTCCTCTTTCCTTCCCTCAGGCATATTTTCTGAGGGAAAACAGGTCTGGTTACAGTACATCAAATGAACTTAATGGAGGTACTGTATAACTGAATTGACCTCAAAGGCAATGGGAACGCTTCCAGCCTGGCCCCAAAGCAGCTACAACTCACAACCAGATTAAGTTAGAAGGCAGTTCGAGTGTGTACAGAGAGAACAATTCCCTTTTTAACCCTTTAAGCTTGGTATATGAAAATGATTTGATTGTTTTTGCATTCACTGCTTGGATCTGGAACGAGGGTAACTGTAAAAATGAATTAATGCATTTTTCAGAGGAAGTCTATATAATTTTGCATTGTTGAATTATTGATATTTTTGTCTGCCAGTATTCTTGACTTTCCCAGACACCCAAAGTTATTTCTTGTTTTGAAGTTGAGAGTCTAGCACTTTGTGGCGATTAATCTGACACGCAGGAACAAAAACATCATCAATTTCAAATGACCTATAAGACCCTTCCATAATAAGTGTTGAAATTCCTGTTGGCTCTGATAAGTTCCTTATATTCCTTTCGGATGCAAGTAACAAAAGAAAAGGAGCTTTATTTACTGGCTGTGTACGAGTTCATCTGGGGAGTTTGAGTTGCACTTTTTAGATGCAGTTTCCTTCGGGAGCTATGGATGGTGAGGGTAGACGGTCTAAATTTCTTTCCATCACATAAGCTGACCAGGGATCTCTCCCACTCTTAACACCTTCCATTGGTGTGTGTTGGCAAGGTTTGAAGCCTGCTTCACTGTGTTGTGAATGCACCTTCCTTGGCCATCAGTTCCTGTGGTGGGGCTCAAACCTGTGATTTCTTGACTCAGAGGCAGAGGCACTACCCACTGAGCCACAAGACCTCCATTCATTGAGTAGCCATAATTAAATCATTGAAGAAACAGGCAACGAATCAAAGAGAAAACAGCTGAAAATCTTCCGATGAGAAACTAACATTATAATACCATAGCAAGTAAGAATACCAAAATATGAATATTGCACCAGATATAAGAATATAAAAATGCAGTATAGTCCAGAATATTACTAAACTTACCTGGGATTTGAGAGGGAAGATTTCCCTTGAGCATTGCTACTGGAGATCAGCAAATTATGGAGAGAAATGTTACTTAGAGACAACAATGTCCACACAGCTAAACTCTGAACACAAGTACGGTTATGAAGATATACAATGTTTGCATCTGCGCATAAAAATTACTTTGAAAAATGCCTTAGTCCATTTCTTAAATGAATTTCATATTGAACATTATATGATGCCTGTGTAGGAAAGAGGCTCGATTAACTCTATATAGGCGTTTGCTAGCGAAAGCACAAACGTGAAAGCAGGGACATTGTTTTTAATGTAAATGGAGAACCCTAGGATTGCTTTGCTTATTTTACTTGGTGTACTTCATCCCCACATTTGCACCCAGACTCTCTCCCCCTTCCTTCTCATGAACTACTGTCAAGAATTATTATCAACCTGCTCCTGGGACTCTATAATTATGCCAAGTTAAATCAGCTGCAAGTGGTCTTGGTTGACTTACTTGTCAACTTCCTTGTTGAAGACAGGGAAGCTAGCTTCCAGTTGACATCTTTCCTGAGCAACATAACGAAATGCAGAAAATGGTAAGGGTGTGGAGAATCACACGCGCGGAATTGTGAGGAATTATTCCACACGCAACCAGACCGACTAAAACTTCCTGTTATTTCACCTTGTGATTGAAGTGCTGAATGAATAATTAACTAAGCTGTGGTTTCAAAGACCACAAATGTGCTGTATTTAAAATCTTAAAACCATGAAACAGAAAGTAGTCAAGACCTATGTGAATTCTTCTGCAGTTCCACCCCGTGTTGGAAGTATTGTGATTTTTCATTCAGATTTGTCACCATGTAACATCTCGTCACAGAAGTCAAACTCATGAATTTCAATAGACTGATTATTGGGGGATAGTGAATCAAACCAGCCTTGCCAATCATATATTCCTCTCAAATGCTCCCTGATGTATAGATTTAAATACTAATATCACAGAAGATAAATCCTGAACCCATCTGAAAATTTAGATATGATTGCAGTCTTCTCATTACCGTTTGAGGGTGTGGGAAAGAAATCAATATCATTCTTAATAGGCGTTTACTTGATGCCTCAATAGAGACTCAGGCAGCAGGTTCAATCACTACCATTTATCTCTAGAGGGACTAGGTTTGTGCATCCTCAGGGATAATGGCTCTAAAGATCATTTCTATCAGTTGGTTAAGGGTCACATCTTTGATGAGTTCTGACAGCCTTGGGCCAAGTCCCTGGAGTGCCCATGTCCACATCACAATGCTGCTCCAATTAAGCAGTTTTATTTCTAAAACACCTGGGTTAAAAGGACAGGGAATGCAAATGGTGACAGGCACAGGGGAAGAGGGGCGGGGGAGGCATGGCGAAAGAAGGTACTTGTTCTATATCAGATTCAACAGCTCATATAGCGTGCACACAACAGCCAACGTTATACCTAATCTGACAGCCGCATGCTGAGGAGGAACGGTTCCTGTGCATTGGTGAAAGTTCCACTTGCTGATTAATCAAGAGATTATTGGTAATGTGCTGCCTCAGAAAGATCAGAAGACAAATCAACTTGTCAACTTGTTTGTCAATGTAATAGAATGTGGCACTAATGTGCACACTACAAAAAAAATACTTCAGTCAATACGCCTCAATTCTTCTATTAAATTGACTCCATTGTCAGTGACTACTACAAATGTCCAAATCATACTTGTGTGTGTGTGTGTGTGTGTGTGTGTGTGTGTGTGTGTGTGTGTGTGTGTGTGTGTGTGTGGGGATTCGTAGCAGGCAGGGGGCCGAGCATGCAGGACTTTCTGGATTTGAGATGAGCACAGCCAGAAAATCCTGCCTCGTGTGTGGGACCTATTTTCACTGTGATGTTTTTAAAGCTCGCCCAAAAGCTGAGAACAAAAAGCTGCACTGAACACAAACCATGCTTAAAACTGCAGACATGATGGGCCAAATGGCTTCCTAGTGCACTGTAACATTCTGTGATTCTGCAATAATGGCACCTTTGCACTGGTTATGCTAATTTTGACCCAAATACACCAAACAGCTTACTCAGAGATTCCAGGCTCACGTCTTTACTCCATGTGGGCGGTTCTCCAGAGTCACTAGCTGCAGATGAAATTCTCAATGGCCTGTTGAATTGGGCATGAGGATTGAATCCGGACTCTTGTTAGGCAGCAAACACATTGAGAGTGTCCAGGCCCACTACGCCTAGCAAGATAAGGTCCTTGCCCGGAATGAGCAAGAGTGACACTGCTTTAAATACATATTAATACAATTGGTGTGCTGGAAGTCTGATTCAACTGCCTCTGACCCCTCCAAGAAAACAGGTCTACTTTCTAATACCAACTTTTCATTATTTTGGTGGTTTTATTCTTTGCCTGCAAAGCTTCTCACCGAATCCATAAGCTTCATATGACCACTTTGTTTTTCTTACTGTTTCTTTTTTAACTTAGCCAAGCTTCGAGATTGCACACACTGGGGTTTTTGATCTTTTTGAGATTGAAGAAGCTGATGGAAAGTTTAATTGAGCTACATAAAATAATGAGTGGGTCTTGACAGAGTTGACCTATTTCTGAAAGCAGAGGAGTCACCAAGGGGTATAGGTCAAAAATGTTAGGCGGAAGGATTTAGGGGAGGTTGAGGGGAAAATATTTTAACCAGAGAGTGGGAATGGAGGCAGGCGCAGGAGGAAGTAGAGGCAGAAAGCTTCTAAAACATGCAGCACATGGTATCCATTAGAACTATCCAAACTGAGAGAGCTATTGCCAAGAGCTGAAAAGTGAATCTCTTTCAGCCGGCAGCTATCTGATGGGCCAAATGGAAACTTGTATGAGGCTATGAGTTAACATATTTCTCTCTGTCTTAATGTACATAAGCTCAAAACTCTAGTATTCTGTGCTACCCTGATGCTCTTGTACTAGGTACAATGTCAAAGTGATACAGTGGCACAGTGGTTAGCATTGCTGCCTCACAACGCCAAGGGGCCGGGTTCAATTCCGGCCTCAGGTGACTGTCTATATGGCATTTCCACATTCTCCCCATGTCTGCGTGGGCTTCCTCTCATAGTCTAAAGATTTGCACGTTAAGTTGATTGGCCATTCTAAATTGACCCTGGTTTTGGGGGATAAATATGTGGGGTTACGGGAATAGAGCCTTGGTTGGATTGTAGTCAGTGCAGACTCGATGGGCTGAATGGCCTCCTTCTGCACTGTAGGGATTCTATAAATGTCAGAGCTGCATTTCATTCTATCATTATGGGCGTGTGTGAAAGATAGAACAGTTGTGATGGGGTTTGATTCAGTTATATCACGTATTTTAAATGGACATTGCATGGAACAGCTAATTGGTCTTGCGATAAAGTGTATTTATGGGGAACAATGCAGCTACAGGCTTCAATTATTTTTTGCTGGCTTCTTGTTGCAGTAGAGACGATTAGATACGAATCCATAGTTTTAACTCAAAAACGCAAGTCTTATAAAAGATCTAACATGAAATGTTTCCTGCATTAATATGACACTGGGTTATTCTTCCTTCAGTTATTCTGAAAGCAGGGAGTGTTCTTGGATGTCAGCTGAACAGCTGATTGTTGATTCCTGAGCCTCACACGGCTGGTGCGTTTGGTTCAGCATGACTGACGGTGAGTTTTTTTGAGTTTTAAAGTGGTGAAACCCCACCACAGTAGCACTGCCAGTGCCAGCAGGAAACACTGGCACTGATTTTCCCAAAGCAGCAACACTTAGACTTCATTCAGGAGAATAGCGGCCACACTGCCACGTACTTGGCAGGGTTCTTTAGGGGCTTTTCTCTCAAAATCAGCTGCTTGAAAATATAGTTTGTTACTCTTTATTTACAGTTACCTTGTTCATATCAGGAACTCTGCACTAAGTTGGAACTTCTCTTCCAGACCTCTCATACTCAGTCATAAGACCATAGGAGCTGAATAAGGCTATTAGCCCATCGCATCTACTCCGCCATTCAATCATGCCTGATATGTTTCTCAAACCCATTCTCCCCCCTTTTCCCTATAACCTTTCATTCCCTTACCAATCAAGATCCTATCCATCTCCATCTTAAATATACTCAATAACTGAGCCTTCACAGCCTTCTGTGGCAATGAATTCCACAGATTCACCCCTGTCAACATTCTGTAAGTTTCAATGAAATTGCCCCTCATCCTTCTAAGTTCCATCAAGTACAAATGCAGAGTCCTCAAACGTCCCTCATGTGGTTACAGAGTCATAGAGGTTTATAGTGTAGAAATAGACCCTTCGCACCAACTTGTCTATGTCGCCCAGTTTTCACCATTAAGTCAGTCCCAGATGCCCACGTTTGACCCACATCCCTGTATACCTATTTTACTTATGTAACTGTCTATTTTGTCTTTTAAAAGACAAAAATTGTACCTGCCTCTATTACTACCTCTCGCAGCTCATTCCAGACACTCACCATCCTCTATGTGAAAAAATTCCCCCTCTGTACCCTTTTGTATCTCTCCCCTCTTATATTAGACTCCCCCACAGTTGGAAAAAGATGTTGACTATCTCATTATTTTATGGACCTCGATAAATCACCCCTAAAAGTTCCAGTCTATTTAGCCTCTCCATATAACTCAAACCAACAAGTCCCAGTAGCGTTCTAGTAACTCTTTTCTACACCCTTTCTAGTTTAATAATATCTTTTCTATAATAGGATGTTCAGAACAGTACACAGTATTCCAATGTGGCCTTACCAATGTCTTGTACAACTTGAACAAGATGGCCCAACTCCTGTATTCAATGTTCTGACTAATGAAACAAAGCATGCCAAATATCTATTTACCTGTGACCCCACTTTCAAAGAGCAATGAACTGGAACCCCAAGGTCTCTTTGTTCTACAACTCTGTCCAACGCCTTACCTTTGGGTAAATCCTGCCTTAGTTCAATCTACCAAAATGCATCATCACCACACATTTATCTAAATTAAACTCTATCTGCCATTCATTAGTGTACTCGCCCAATTGATCAAGATCGCATTGCTGTGGCTCTGGAGTCATATGTAGGCTGGACCAGGTAAGGATCACAGATTTCCTTCCCTAAAGGACATAAGTGAAGCAGATGAGTTTTTCCAACTTTCAACAATGGGTTCATGGTCATCAGTAAATTCTTAATTCCAGATAGATTTTATTGAATTCAAATTTCATCATCTGCCATGGCGGGATTCAAATCCCATCCCCAGAACATTAGCTGGGTTTCTAAATTAATAGTCTAATGGTAATACCACCAAAACATCACCTCCCCAATTACTTTAGTTTAAAATACAAAGATGTTAGTAATTTACATTCAATTGCACTGTCTTGCATACTGCACTCCTTACGCTATTGCTCCCCTTATACCAATGATGAATGAGCATAGTATGTTATCCATCGCTTATAAACTCCATCAGTTGATCAATTTTGATAAACAGCGTGTTAAATGAATGCACTTGAGTTAAATTACAATTACCAATTTTAATAATCCTATTCTGAATGTAGGAATTATGGGACAAAAACATGCTTAAAAAATATCCACCTTGTACAAAAATATGCACCATAGGACAGAAGCAAAGTACCATTTTGCTGAATGTGACAGTAGAAGCTCAGCAGGCTACAGCCGTCCAGATGGCTGATGGTCAGACTGTGTCACTGTGTCACAGTTCTGCCTGTCTACCTGCAGCCCCTCCTCCCCACTTACTAGGAACTGGGTCCCTCAACCACCATGTAATTAACTGCAGAGAAAAACCCTGTAAGGCATGAGTCGCAGAAGCATAGAAAATTAAACACAAAAGTGTCCAGAAAATGACCAACAGCAGCACTGATCTTACATATTACAGTGCACGGGAGCATTAACTTAGGGCTTCGTAATGAAGGAGAAACATTAAGCGGTCACAAAACTCAATATCTGCAACGCCAGTATTAGATCCAAGCAATCTTAAATAAAAATGGCATACAATAGTCAATAATTTTCTATTGGCTTCTTCTGAAATTCATGACCCAGTTTGTCCTCAAGAGAGAAGAGACAGGAATCTGCAAGCAATCGCAATCTGGAGACATTTCCCTCACCAACACAATTAGCCTCCAAAGAATCTTTTTTCAAAAAAACTGCCAATAGTTTTAAATAATATATGCAATGAAGTATTTGGTGTTTCTACATTGTGTTGACAGGTATAATAACAATCCTGTATATAACTTGGTGTTACCAGATATAATGAAGTAAATTCAGCTGTCTTGAATACAGGGGCAGCAAATGTGCCAGAAGAGAGGTACAATATGCAATCAATCGGAAAAGCCGGCCTTGTACCAAGTTCCCGCTGAGCTTCAATTCAGCCATCTCTGTGTTCAGTAAGCTAAATCACTTGGACCATTTCTGGCTCTTAACGTGGCCTCATTAATGTGTAAATGCAATGCAGAAATATTTAAATGACTTATTACTATTGGTTACATTGTCACTGCCTGTTAAACAGTTAACAGGAGGAATGCAAATTAAGGAGATATCTGGCCCTGCTAAATCGGATTCAGAAACTTCCAGGCAGAAATGCAGTGAGTAGGCTCTGAAAAGTTGGTTAGTACAGTCCTGGCCAGGGGAAAGGAAGGGTGACCAATGTCAGAGCTCACTGGATAGTTAAAGAGATAAAGAAGCAAGAATTCTCCATTTCAGATGGCTGTGGGAGATCAATATGTTCATATGTTGAATATGTTCAAGACTGAGGTTGATAGATTTTTTTTATTCATTAGTGGGACACGGGTGTTGCTGGCTGGCCAGTATTGCCCATCCCTAATTGCCCAAGGGCAGTTGAGAGTCAATCACATTGCTATAACGCTGGAGTCACATGTAGCTCAGATCGGATAAAGACAGCAGATTTCCTTCCCTAAAGGACATTAGTGAACCAAATGGGTTTTCCTGGCAATCGACAATGGTTTCATGGTCATCAGCAGATTCTTAATTCCAGTTTTTTTTAAATTATTGAATTCAAATTCCACCATCTGCCACAGTGGGATTCAAACCCACAACATTAATTTATTGAGTTTCTGAATTAATAATCTAGCGATAATACCAGTTGGCCATCAACATTAAAGGCATCAAGGGATAGGGGATAGCGAGGGAAAATTACGTAGAACAGAAGATCAACCATGATCTAATTGAATGGTGGAGCAGGCTTGATGAACCAATTGACCCTCTCCTGCGTTCTTTTGTAACTTGACTGAGTTTTTTGGTGTGACAACAGACAGGATTGATAGACAAGGTAGTAGAGTTGATATCAAGTACGTGGGCCAAAATCTTCCATCCTCGCTTGCGATGAGGTATTCCTGTGTTGCTGCAAGCGAATGGAGTTTTGGCTGGAATGCCAAATTCTCCGTTTTTGCTCACAACAGGTCCCATCATGGACAAGACTGCAGAATCCCTCCCATGTACTTTAAAACGAGGCATTTGACAAAATACCACAAATTCAGCTTTTAGCTGGGCTGGAAGAAAATAAGTACAACATTGGATAAGAGACAGAAAACAGAACTGTGGCAAATAATGGCTGTTTTTCGCATAGGAGATTTCCAAAGCTCAACACGCTGACCACTGCAATTTTTGACTTACATTAGTGACTTGAACTTGGGGGTAAAGGACACAATTTTGAATTTTGCAAATAACAGGCAATTTGTAAATGTGATAAACTATGAAGAAGATAGTAATAGACCGGAAGAGGGGATGGACGGGTTTTTGGAATGGGTAACACATGACAGATGACAGGTGATACATTTTGATAGGAACGGAGAGGAGAGAATGCATGCTAACTCGTAGAATTTTAAAGCTGATGTAAGATGAGAGAGACCTGGGGCCCCTTTGAAGGTGACTGAACAGACTAACATGTACAAGCTTCATAAACGGAGGCGTTGGTGTAAAAGAATTCAAGAAGTTGAGCTAAATCTGCATAAAACTCTTGTTCATTGCCAGCTGGAATAGGGTACTCAATTCCGGGCACTACACTTCAACAAAGAATATAAAGGTTTAGGAGGACACAAAGCAAATTTACGATGTTTCCAAAGATGAGGGTTTACAGTTACCTGGTAGACTTGACAAGCCAGGGCTGTTCTCCGTTGAGTAGAAATAGCAAAGGGGGGATTTGATAGAAGCGATAAAAATCATGAAGGCTTTATTTAAATGGAGTAAATAAAGTGAAGCAGAAGGACCAATAAAAAGGGGGCACAGATTTAAGGAGACTAGCAAAAGAACCAGGAGTGACATGAAGAACAACATATTACACAACAAGTAGTTAGGATTTGGAATGCACTGCTTGATAGGATACAGATTAAGTAGAAGTCTTCAAAAGGGATTTGGGTAAGTACATAAAAGAGAAAAGAATTGCAGAGACATGGGGAAAGAGCAGGTGGATGAAACTAGAAATGCTTTTTGAAGGAACAGATGCACTTGGCTTCCTTCTTTTCTCCACAAAGTCCACGTCTTCAATTCTTATGTTTATGGCTCTTAGCCAGTGCTGCAACCTGAGCTTACGTGCAATCTACATCAAGTACATTCATCTCCTGTTTCACTAAATAGCAATGTTATTACTGCATTGATGCATTTTCCAAAGCATAGTCTCCAAAGTAATGTCCACATCCTCAACATTAGACGAAAGTATGTGAGCAGCTTCTAAAGTGTACTAAAATAGCGCCAAAAAAAGAAAATAACCAGTGATGTTTATCTTGCTGCAGTATCTTGGAATAATGGAGTTATCATGCTGTGCAGGGATTGGGAACTGAGCGAGGCGGGGCAACTCCCTCAGCCCTGAAGGTGCATTGAGAGAATTAAACATCGTTGCCACCTACTATACCAAGCAAGATTATGGTTAGCCTGTAGAATTGTAAAGAGATGAGCCCATCCCCAACACCGTGCAACATAAATGATTTTTTTTAATTCATGAGACCTGGGCACTGCTGGCTGACCAGCATTTATTTCCCATCTCTAATTGCCTTTGTTCAGAGGGGAGTTGAGAGTCAACCACATTGCTGTGGCTCTGGAGTTACATGCAGGCCAAACCAGGTAAGGACGGTAGACTTCTTTCCCTGAAGGATGTTAATGAACCAGATGGGCTTTTCTGACAATTGACAATGGTTTCATGGTCATCAGAAGATTCTTAATTCCAGTTTTTTTTTAATTGAATTCAAATTCCACCATCTGTCGTAGCTGGATTCAAACCCCATATTCGGGCACCAGAATATGAGTTGAGTTTCTGGATTAATAGTCTAGCAATAATACCACAAGGACAGCGCCTCCCTGTGTAAAAGAGGCCATTTACCCAGAGACTAATTCCATGCTTTAACATAGAGTCAAGTGTCCTCTCCATCCAGCCCATCATTTCTTATTCTCTCTACCACCATTTCAAAAGTTGATTTTTTTTTTACAAAATGTATTTGAGTCTTTCATGATGACTCCAATAATGTTTCTTTTTAAGTGACCACATCCTTTTAATTTTGAGCTTTAAGTCTCCATTCACTTTACTCTCCGTGCAAAGTTCAAGCTGCATAGAATCTGAATGATATTGATATTCGTATGCTAAGCTGATCTTTGTGTGTCCAGCAAGGCCAGCTATTATTGTGCTAAAGTGTGATGAAAGCCCCATGTCATGGCCTTTGTGACATTCTTGCTTGCAGTGGATTAATAGGTATATTATACAGCATAAGATATCTTATTTATTTATACATATGTAATACATACATATTGGTATACAGTGAAAAGTATTGTTTATTGCACACTACAAGACAAAGCATACTATTCATAGAGTATATAGAGGAGAAGGAAATATGGTACAGAATAGTGTTAGCTAAGGTGTAGAGAATAAATAAGTTATGGAAGCAAATTTTCCTGTTCCTCCTGCCACAAGAACCATAGCAGGCAAGGGGTGGACCATAAAAAATCCATTGGCCTTGGGCAGGATTTTCCGGTTTTGGGGCAAGCATGACTGGAAAATCCTGCCCATGACATAGAGAGAGAAATAAAAACAGAATTTGTGTTTATAAATTACCAACATTTGTGTTGTACCTTTTAGGAAAAAGATACAACACAACTCTTATATCCAATAAATCCCCAAAGAAGGTTTTCACAATTAGTCCAGGATAACGGTTAAACAGAAAAAGTACACGGACATCTACATTAACTTAACTTCATTTAATAAGCTTTCTCTTACCAGCCACCTAATAAACACTACTCTACAAAAGCACCTGCATTTGACATGCAAAAATCAGCCTGTAAAGAACTTACATTAGTGTTGTCAATTGCTTTCAGCAGGTGCCACAAAAATCAAACAATATTTCATTCTTCAGAACCATTAACAACAAAAGAAGTTCCAAGTTAATGTTCCTAATTATACGGTAACTCATTCCAAGGTTTCATCAGCCCACCAACCCCAGCTGTCACGATAACTAGCTCAGCAAAATTAGACTACATAAAAACTGCAGGGAATTTGTTGTTCTTGTGTAATTAGGATCACAGAGCTCAAGATATCAGCCAGCATAGCTTCCACATGCAGCATATTTTAATCCATGCAGTTTCATTCTATAAAGCATGTTCATGGTATCACTACACTGGCTGATAGACTTCCTACGGTGTTTTCTTATTTGGCTTTTTCAAGTCCAGCCAACATCATCAGGGTGGTTTACTCTTGGTGACCTAGCCCGCATGCCAAACTCCAAAGATTTATTTTGTCAGGGTAGCTATGGTTAACATTCTTGTAAGGTTTCCTTTCTAATTCCTCCCAAACTGTAAAGATATCTTTTTCCACACTCCCCCTCCTTCTTACAGGCCTACTGTGTAGAAATCAAGATTGACTGGATTTTGGAAGCTTGAGTAGCTGACGTAACTTCAAATGAACCTTTTTTCCTTACTTTCTGGCCTTCCTAAGAGTGAAGAACTTGGCTCAATCCCTTTCATGTTCTTTCCAAGTGGTGTTGCTTCTTCCATCAGAAGCAGTCACAGCAAGGGCTGCTGCAATTAGGAATTATCAGTGTGTCAGTCTGGTTTTCAGCAACATTTGGCAGCGTTACATAAAGAACAAGGTGCTGGTCAGACTTGTTTGAAACACACATGGCATTGAGGTAGAATACAGTTTACACAGCCGTTCTGCCCATCTGTGATGTGCTTTGAAGCATTTTCAGTAACTTGAAATAATGTTTTGACAGTTTTAACTGAACAAAACTCAGCAGGCCAGTTCAAAATAGGTTTTGTGCCAGAAAGTAATACCTGGCCTGTCAATAATATACATGATCAGAGGATTAGTGTGTGCTCACACTTTGCGCGAACAGTCTATGCTGTAAGATAATGATCAACTTCCTTTTATAAAGACGCAGTTTAGTTTTTCCATTCATTCATGGGGCAGGAGCATTGCTGGCTGGCCAGCATTTATTGCCCATCCTTAGTTGCCCTTGAAATATTCGTGAAATGCACCGTGCTAATGATTTCATTCAGTCAAGAGTCTTTAAGTAAATCGTCCAATCTTTAATTTTGAACAAAAGTTTATTTGGTTTTGACAAAGGGTCATCTGGACTCGAAACATCATTCTTTTCTCTCCTTACAGATGCTGCCGGATCTGCTGAGATTTTCCAGCATTTTCTCTTTTGGTTTATTTAGGTGCGGACAGTTTTCCTGATCTTCAGTGCATTTTAATGGGGAAAGGCTAAACGGCCAAGCAGCCTACGACATTCCTTGTGGGGCTGAACTTGGGGTGAGTCACTGGAGAGCCATTAGCGGCAGTGATACACCAGACCAGGATGGGTCATGATCTTCCAGACAGGAAGGGAGGAAAGAAAGACGTAAAACAAGCTCCAACAACGGGCCATCCTGACTCAAAACATGGGCTCTATTCTCTCTCTCTCACACTCCACAGAGGCTGTCAGGCCAGCTGAGTTTTTCCAGCATTTTCTGTTTTTATTTCAGATTCCAGCAGTAGTTTGTTTTTATCCAAGATGAAAAAGTGGTCTGCTGCTCTAGGTTGCAACATAAAACAAAGAGATTCTCTTGCAATGAAAAGCTAAACTGATGGTGCCACACCCACGAGTGGAATATGACCAAGTTGAAAGGAATAAAAATGGTGACAGAAATAAAACAGAAAAGTGATAATTATGCAATGATTTTAATAGCTTTCAGAAGGAAGAGAATTTTGAAAGATATGTACAGATATAGATTTATATATAGTAAGAGAAAGAGATAAATAAAAACAGAATGTGTGTTTATAAATTATACATATTCATATTAAGGTTCAATTCAAAATTTCCAGGTCTAATTTATACTTTTCAAACATGATCTTAGAAAAGTAGGAATTGAGCCTGGAAATTGTGAATTGAATTTTGACATCAATGTATACAACTAATAAAACGACACAATATTTTTCATTTCAGCCTCCTGCTATGCTTGGTGTTTGGGTGCAAAGTATGGACCTCCAGGGACTGCTGATCCAGAGAATGTAATAGCCATTGCTACACTCCATTAACAAACAGCTTCCCTGCAGCCTAAACCAAGTCAAGATGAATCAAATACTTTCAATTTCCATTTAAAAGCTCTGGCCGCCATGGAAAACTTTGTTCTAAATGCACAAGTGCCAGCAGCAATAAGTCAAACCAGCTTTCAGCCCTCCAGCTGCAGAACTGAATGTGTTGGACTCCCACTCAAAAGATTTGAATTTCACTTCTAAATTCAGGCTGATGTTTGTTCTTGTACTTTCCCTGTACAGGGTGGTAGGAAAGACCACCATGCAACGGAGGGAGAAAACACCACAGGGAGATATCTTTCTCTTGTGGGGAATCACAGATGATCCGAGGGCAGAGAGCTTCATGAACTGAGTGCTGTCAGGGACGTGATACAGAGGATGAAGGAGGTGCTGTTGTTTCCTTCAGTGGTTGCTGCATGTCTCCAAGCTCAGAGACTATAATTTGCTATCACTGTAGCTCACTAAATTTGTAACTAATTGACTTAAATGATCAAATTCACAAGGACAAACAGGTATTAGGTACTTGCTACCAGTATAGGTTAGAGCTAAGACTTCATGGTGAATGAGCAAACTGGCCAAGACGCATCTCAAGCAGAAGGGGCGAAGAGGATGTGATAGTGATAAGAGAAAGTGCAGTCATGGGACGAGTTAATGGTCTCTGCAATTGCGACCAAAAATTGTTCTGCTTGTCCTGTTCTGGGGTTAAGGACATCGCCTCATGGCTGAAGGTGAACATGGAATGGGATTGGGAAGATCCAATTGTTGCGGTTAATGAAGGAACCAATGACACAGGCAGAACTAGGATAATCTAAAGAGAAAAGTTGAGACAATAGAACAACATAACAACGTGGATAAAGAGAAGCACGGTGGGTTAGGGATTTAACAGTAATACTGTATCATTGAATGAGTGCGTACGGAGGACCGTAGGGAAAAAAAGTACAATTAAATGTTCCGCAATAAAATAGATGTGCTAGTGGCATAAATAGAGATAAACGGTTTTGATCCAATTATCAGTAAAATGTGTTGGTATAGGGTAACGAAGTTTTGGAAATAAATATTCCAGGATATAGATGTTAGAATGGGAAACAGAGTGGAAAAGGAGCATCCCTGATAGTAAAGGATGACAATAAGACATCAGTGAAAAAGAACCTTGGCTTAAAAGATCAGGATATTGAATCAATCTGAATGAAGGTTAGAAATAGCAAGGGCCAGAAAATGCTGGGAGTGTAGCTTAGACATAGAAACATACAAAATAGGAGCAGGAATAGATCATTCAACCCTTTGAGCCTGTTCCACCATTCAACACTTGGCCTCCACAACTTTCTATGTACAGAATTCCACAGCATCACCACCTTCTGAGGTTTCTCCTCATCTTGAACTGCCCCATATCCTGAGACTGCGACTCCTTGTTCTAGAACCCCAGACAAAGGAAACAACATCCTCCTGTATCCACTCTGTCCAACTCTGTCCAAAATGTACACACTTCAGTGAGATTCCATCTCATTGTTCTGAACTCCAGTGAATAGAGGCCCAGTCAACCTGATCTGTCCTCATACGACAATCCTGCCATCCTAGGAATCAGTCTAGTGAACCTTCAGTGCACTCCCTCTAAGACAGGTAGATCTTTTCTTAGCTGGGGGCTTCTGACAGAGTCCATTTAAGGGCCTTAATTTGAGCAAGTGTGTGTTTCCATCCAAGATCCCACCTGCCCCAGCATCGTGTCCAGATCAGGCAGGCAGGATCCCAGAGGGAATCCCATCCATGCAATTTTTCTCCCGCCAACACTCCCCCGGTCACAAGATGTGAGAATCCAAGGGGAAGGAAGAAAGGATGGAGGTACATAAATGGCCCACAATACAACTGAATTCCAAATTTGAAAGCAACATATTCAAAACATAAACAAGAACTTTAAACTTAAAGCCAATCACACAGATCTGAGGGAGAGAGCTGGCTATAGTGATTAGAATAAATCAACACAACATATGGTGGTAAATAAACAGTGTGAAACTTTCAAAGAAACAATTTAAAGTGTTTAGCAAAAATATTTTGAGAATAAAAACTCAAGAAAGAAATCCATCCTTGGCTTACTAAGAATTAAAAGAGGGTCTCAAAATTAGAGAGGTTTGGGAGTGTTTGAGAAACAGACACCAAAAAGTTGATCAATAAATGAGGAAAAATACAAGAGTAAACTAGCCAAGAACATAAAAAAGCTTTCACAGGTATTTGAAAAGAAGAGTAGCTAAAATAAACATTGGCATCTTCGAGGCAGAGACAGGAGAAATTATCTCAGGGGGCAGGGTGCGTGTGCATGTGTGTGCGTGTCCATGTGCTTGTGTGTGTGTGTGTGCATGAGAAGAAATGGCAGAATTATTGAACATTTTGTGACTTTTTCTCAATAGAAGACACAAGTTACATTCCAGAAATAGAGAGCCTTCCATCAGTGAAGAGAAGTACTGAAGAAACTTGAGACTAAATCCAACAAATCTTCAGGACCTGATGGTCAAAATGATAGAGGACGCCCTGGTTAAGATTCTACAAAATTCCTTTGATTCTAAAATGATCTCAGCAGATTGCA
The DNA here is from genome assembly GCA_024679065.1 of Sphyrna mokarran. Classification (NCBI taxonomy): domain Eukaryota; kingdom Metazoa; phylum Chordata; class Chondrichthyes; order Carcharhiniformes; family Carcharhinidae; genus Sphyrna; species Sphyrna mokarran. Next base: position 33,159,371 of record JAGIQG010000020.1, read on the forward strand.
AGTTAGTAAATCTAATACTGCTATTTAAGAAAGAGAAAGCAGGGAACGACAGGACAGTTATCCTGATATTAGTTATCATGAAAACGCTGAAGTCGGTCATTAAGAAAGCCTAAACAGTATACTTAGAAAATCAAGATATCAAACTAAGTCAATTTGGTTTTACAGAAGGGAAAGTACGTATTCAAGATTTAAAGAACATAAAAAAAATTGTTGAGGTAAAGAAGGTAAGTGGTACTTTGACTTTCATCATGAGACGATTTGAATACAGGAATAGGGACGTTTTGCTGCAATTGTTGGTGAGGCCAAACCTGGAGTATTGTGTCCAGTTTTGGTGTCCTTATCTGAGAAAGATTGTCCTTGTTATAGAGACAGTACAGCAAAGGTTTCCCAGGCTGATTCCTGGGATGGCAGGTCTATCAAATGAGGCGAGACTAAATCGGTTCGGATTATATTCATTGGAGTTAGGAAGAGTGAGAGAGGATCTCATAGAGCCTTATAAAATTCGAATAGGGTTAGACAGGGTGGATTCAGAAAGGATGTTCCCGATGGTGGTGGTGAGTGGGGGTGGGGGGGAAATTACAGTTCAAGAATAAGGGGTAAACCTTTTAGGATTTGTTTTATTATTGTCATATGTATTAGCATACAGTGAAAAAGTATTGTTTTTTGTGTGCTATACAGACAAAGCATAGCATTCATAGAGAAGGAAATAAGAGAGTGCAGAATGTAGTGTTGCAGTCAAAGCCAGGGTGCACAGCAAGATCAATTTAATGCAAGGTTAAGTCCATTCAAAAGTCTGACAGAGCAGGGAAGAAGCTGTTCTCAAGTCAATTGGTACGTGACCTCAGACTTTTGTATCTTTTTCCCAACGGAAAAAGGTGGAAGAGACAATGAGATGAAGACTGAGGTAAGGAGAAATTTCTTGACTCAAAGGTTTGTGATCTTTGGAATTTTAGAGGCATGTAGATGCTGTTAAATATAGAAAAGGCTGAGATTGACAAATGCTTGGACTTTCAGGAAATCAGGAGATTGGAAGCAGGCAGGGAAGTGAAGTTGAAGATCAGCCATGATCACACAGAATGGTGAAGCTCCATCGAAGGACCGCATGCTTTTCTCCTGCTCCTGTTTCTCATAGCCCTCAGGTATCTCTGCTTCATCAAGCATTGATGATACATGCAAGGATTAGCAGTGTGAACTATCAAACTCTCCCAGAACTGTCAAACCCTCCCAACCAAGAGTGGTAGCATAAGACAATTTAAAACTGGGAATAATGGCACAGAAAAACAAACGTTAGTTTGTTTTTCCCAAATATAAGCATTAAAATCTACCAACCATGCGTTGCAGCTGGATAATTTGAGGGTGTTGAATAAATGTAATAACTTATCTCTTAACTATTCTCTCAAGCTACTTCCTTTAAAACAGCTCCAGCTGTCAGGAAGTGGTTTAAATACTTGGGGAGGGATGTTGTGCCGAACCAACAACATTTAACTTGGATTTTACACTAGGTCACCTTTGGTCTAGAAAAAGGAACGTAGGAAGTGCATGGGACACTTGAAGTCCGGTCAAATTGTCAATAAAGGTGGCAAAACAGAAGTCTTTTAAACTTTCTAATTATGTACTTTTCAAGTTACATCTTCTAGCATGGTGAATAGAGCGTTAGATTTTCTCACAAGCAGTAATGTATTGCAATTCCTAGTTTTGTTAAATTGTGAGTTAACAAGACATTATAGAATGGAATGCCTATTTGATACTGATATGTCGATAACAGCTGCAGGGTTAATAACCAGTTTAAGCACACAGACACACAAAGCTGCAATTTCACTCCAATTAGAAAGAGGAAACACTCAGGTTCAATTGCGTTCTTAATGTTTAAGCTCTGCTCCCCCATCAGTGCCATCTCTCACAATTAAGCGTGATATTTTGCTATAAATACCAATACTTAAATATGCTTATTTAGCTGCACGTCATTTAAACTCTGAGTGCACTTAACATCGAACTGTTTCACCTAGCCAATTCAGACAATAACAGAATCCACTGGGACTTTGGTTAAGTCTAGCAAATGGTCTTTAAACATTTTAAAATGCATGATCTTTGTAGCTAAAAATTTGAAATTGTTGGCAGCCTAGCCCATTTAAACTATTGTACTGAAATCGAAGTGTTTCCCAAATCAGGACAGATTTACGATGGAATCTTTATCCACATGCCACAGAAATTTTATTCAGAGGAAGTAGGATTCTAGAGGCTATAATTCTGATTCAATTTAAAAACATCCGCTGGAATTCTATCATCTCACCTGCCATGGAATCAGAGCAGGCAAGAGGCGGACAACGGAAACTTCCATTGACATCAGACAGGAATTTTCGGTCTCACTCGAGCAAGGCCGTAAAATCCTGCCCACTGGGTGTAATTTTCCAACTGATCACTCGAGCAGGATTTTCCAGCCCCACTGCAGTGATCAGAGGTTTGGCTGGGTGCCAAATTCTCTATTCTCACCGCAGCGGGATGTGAACAGCCAGTAAGATTGTGCCCGTTGGCCAGAATTCTCCATTCTTGCACGCCCAGCCACCAATAACAGTGAGAATAGAGTCTGGCACTCAGCTAACAGTCCAATCACTGCAGCGGGACCAGAGAATCTTAGCAGTGAATTCCAGCCTAAGTTTGCAAGAGCAGATCAGGTTATGAGGCACACTGAGCAGCAACAATCGAGGAACGCAAGTGTAATCCTTCCATTCCACTAAGTTCCCATTGTTAGCGATGTTTCTTGTGACAATCACATGGGAATGGAGAAGCAAGAGTTGAAGCTGGGCACATTCTGATTCTCTTGTAGGGCCTAAAGTCCGTGGTAAGGTAATATTTGTAGATTTGCAGGAGAAAGTTACTGGGATATGCTCTCAGTTTCAGAGGGGAAATATATTAATTTCACACACTTCAATAAATACTATTTGCAAACATTTTGCCAAATATTTGTTTCAAAAGGCATGAGTGAGGAGTTTTACAATGTACTGGATTAGTACAGCACTGTAAACATTGATAGGTGAAATGTTTGATAGGACCAGGGGCAAATATAGCATAGAACTGTATGATGCAGCTGCTTCTTTTAAATTCATTCAGGAGATACGGGCATCGCTGGCGTTTACTGCCCTCAAGAAGCTGATGGTGAGCTGGCTTCTTGAACCGCTGCAGTCCATATGATATAAATACACCCAGCGCTGTTCAGATGGAGTTCCAGGATTGTGACTCAGTGACCGTGAAGGAATGGTGATACATTTCCAAGTCAGGATGGTGAGAAACTTGGGAAGAAAACTTCCAGGTGATGGTATTTCCAGGTATCTGCCAACTGTATCCTTCTAAATGGTAGCAAATCATGGGTTTGGAAGGTGTTGTCTAAGGAGGTTATGCAGTGTATCTCGTAGATGGTACACACATCTGTCACTGTGCATCAACAGTAGACAGAGTGAATGTTTGTAAAAGGGGTGCCAATCAAGTGGGCTGCCTTGTCCTGGGTGGTGTTGAATTTCTTGAGTGTTGTTGGAACTGCGCTCTTCCAGGTAAATGGAGAGTATTCCATCACACTCCTAACTTGTGCCTTGGAGATGGTGGGCAAGTTTTGGAGAGTCAGGAGGTGAGTTACTTGCCACAGGATTCCTAGCTTCTGACCTGCTTTTGTAGCCCAAGTATTTATATGCCGAATCCAGTTCAATTTCTGATCATTAGTAACCCTCAGAATGCTGATATTGGAGGTTTTAGTGATGATAATGTCATTGAATGTTAGAACATAGAACACTACAGCACAAACAGGCCCTTCGGCCCACAAGTTGTGCTGAACACATCAAAACCTACCCAGCCATAGACCTATCTATAACCCCCAATCCCAATGGATCCCATATACTCATCCAGAAGTCTTTTAAAAGACCCCAGCGAGTTCGCCTCGACCACCACCGACGGCAGCCGATTCCATTCACTCACCACCCTCTGAGTGAAAAACTTTCCCCTAGCATCCCCTCTGTACTTGCTTCCCTGCACCTTAAATCTGTGCCCTCTTGTCGCAACCATTTCAGCCCTGGGAAATAGTCTCTGAGAGTCCACCCTATCTATTCCTCTCAACATCTTGTAAACCTCTATCAGGTCGCCTCTCAACCTTCGTCTCTCCAGGGAGAACAGTCCCAGCTCCCTCAACCTGTCTTCATAAGGCATGCCTCCCAATCCAGGCAACATCCTTGTAAATCTCCTCTGCACCCTTTCAATAGCTTCCACGTCCTTCCTATAGTGAGGCGACCAGAACTGCGCACAGTACGCCAAGTGTGGTCTGACAAGGGTCCTATAAAGCTGCAGCATTACCTCCTGACTCCTGAACTCAATCCCTCGATGAATGAAGGCCAGTACACCGTAAGCTTTCTTAACCACATCCTCCACCTGGGAGGCCGATTTGAGAGTCTTATGGACCCGGACCCCAAGATCCCTCTGCTCTTCCACACAGCTAAGACTCCTACCTTTGATAGTGTACTCATTCATCCCGTTGGATCTGCCAAAATGGACCACAACACATTTATCCGTGTTGAAGTCCATCTGCTACTTCTCCGCCCAGTCTTGCATCCTGTCGATGTCATGCTGCAACAATGTTGAGTGGTGATAATTAGATCCTCTCCTGTTGGAGATGGCCATTGCCTGGCACTTGTATAGTGTAAATATTACTTTCTACTTGTCAGATCAAGCCTGAGTATTGTCCAAATATTGTTGCATTTGGACATGGACCGCTTCAGTATCTGAGGAATCACAAATGATGCTAAGAATTGTGCAATCATCAGCGAACATCCCATTTTCTGACCTTAGGATGGAAGAAAGGACATTGTTGAAGAAGCTGAGGATGGTTAGGTCCAGGACACTACCCTGAAGAAGTCCTGTAGTGATGTCCTGGAGCTGAGATGATTGATCTCCAATCATTGCAACCATCTTCCTCTGTGCCAGATATGACTCCAAGTTTTCCCCTAGATTCCCCTTGACTCTAGTTTGTTTGAGCTTTTTGGTGCAAATTTTGTCATTCTCAACTCATCTGTTTGCTACAAAGATGAGCAGATGAGGGGATCACACTTAGTGAAGTTAATGGGCCCACAGCAAAGCTTGTAAGTAAGCACGCCTTATGTGAGTCGAGGGCAAGATTTTAGTTTTGGGTGGAGACACAGATATTGGGATCATGTGCGGATCCCAGCCCATGTCGGCAGCCCTTGTCCAATATTTATTTTTGCTGGATTGACAAAAATGGCCAGGAATCTCATTCAATTAAGGTGCCCCCTAGCAGTGAAGGAGCTGCATTGTGCTATTACAGAGAAAAGGACAAGAGAGGACGCCTCTCTCTAAATTGAAATTTAAATTGACCACAGTTGCCAAACCGCCATTAGAAAAGGGAAAGTCCATTACAGCCATTGATGGCCACAGTATAGCTAAGTAGGTATGGCAGCTGGAGGGGATGCCTCAAAGAAATTGCAAGGCACTGGACCTGGTCTGCTACCATGAAAGCACCTCCTGCTGTTTGCTCAATGCCATAAGAGCCTGAAGGCCACCTGGAAAATTCCAGCTGATCTTTGACAAATAGCCTTAATTGGCTTTTTATTGACTTAAGCATAGGAACATAGAAAAAATAGGCCATTCAGCCCCTCGAGCCTATTTCACATTCAATATCATGGCTGCTCTGTGACCCATCTCCAATACCTATTGTTGGCCTATATCCCTCAATTAGCTACTGATCTGGCATCAACTGCTGCTTGTGGATGAACATTCTGAGCCAAAAGAGAAAGAGAGAGAGAAAGAGAAGAGAGAAAAGAGGAAAAGAGAAAAGGGAGAGAAAGAATGAGAATGTGTGCATGTGTGGAAAAGCTTCCTAATATCTCTCCTGAATGGTCTGGCCTTAGACTATGCCCCTTAGATCTAGAATTTCCAACCCAGTGGAAATTGTTTATCTTCTTGTCCTGTTAATATCTTGAAGACTGTGATCAGATCACCCCTAAAGTTCTAAATACTTGGGAAAACAGGCCTTAATTGTGTAGTCTCTCCTCACAGCAACCCACTGTTTGTGGGTGGATAGCTCTTCCCAATCTGATTTCCGGGAAACTGACTTGGGAGACGGGACCATGTCAGGGATCCAGCCTGCTTGCCTGTCTCAATTCTCGAACTCATATTGAGGCAAAATCCTGCTCAACTGAACTTCCTCCAATGCTTCCCTAAGAGAGTTAAAATAAACAGTACAAGTACTGCCTCATGCATGTTTCTTCTTGAATTCAATTGAATTGTAAATTCAAATTATGTCTCCATGATCCTTCATCATATTTGTTTTTTTCTTGTTCTATGCTGTAATCTGCAACTCTGGATGTCATTTCTCTCATTGTTTCAGCTATGCGGCAATCCAATCTGATCATGTTCAATTTGTGCGGACCTGCTTGGAACACAGCTCTCAATCTCGACAGCCCCCGAGAGGTCCGCTGCCTGCTGTATGAAAATATGATGGAATGTTTCATAATCTTTACGACAGACCCAAGAAATAAAATGACCCTGTCCTCAGAGGTTGAAAAATGGACCAGTGGTCATCATTTCCTTTCATCGTGTAACAAACGTGGGAAATAAATTTATATTATTTAACACTGACCTGTCTTTCAACATGGAGTATTCATTCGTCTTATCTGTAGCTAATGCATTTGTTTGGGGTTCGGAGTTCATGACCTGATCATTTTAATTAGTAGCAGAGGGTCACTGCAGCCAGTTTTAATTTCTTCCACTAAAGCAACATTAGTCTTTCTGAAATGTCTCACATAGCGTGGCATTTAATCCAATTCTGGTTTCTGTAACATCTTTTCTTAAAACAAACAAACATTCAGTGCTGTGCTAGCTAACACATTCTATACATTTGCCTTGGCCGTTACCAGAATTTTTTGCTTTGTAAGCGGATTGTCCAGTTTATTAGCTGGAGCTTATGTGGGGGCCAATTTTTTAACACAGCTGAACAGAGGAGCAAAGAGCACTGAGGTGGTCTGAACCAAACCACAAAATTGAAAGGGAGAAAACAAAATGTAAAAAAAAACGCATTTGATTCAACTACACATATTACTGCTATGTCACACGGATGGCAGGACTGCAGCATATTTCCCAATAATTCAGCACAGGGGAATGAAATCCTTTTCCAATCTATAGGAAGCAGCTACTGATACATTTGCCAGTGCTTTCAAGACAAAAGAAATAACAGAAGAGCAACATGAAAAGCCTAGAGACAAGATGGTGAAAAAGAATTTGTCTTGGTAGCTTGACACTTACTAAAAGACTCTGCTTCTAGTTGAACTCTGAAGTCAAATATTCTACTTCAGTTGTTAGCACTGCTGCCTCACAGGTTCAATTCTGGTCACTGTGTGTGTGGAATTTGCACATTCTCACTGTATCTGCATGCTTTTCCTCTCGGTACTCCAGTTCCCTCCCACATGCCAAAACTGTGCAGGTTAGGTTGATTGGCCATGCTATGTTACCCTGTAAGTGCCAGTGGAACAAGTAGGATACATAGATGGTGTTATGGCGATAGGGCCTGTGTGGGATTGTTGTTGGTGCTGGGCTGAATGGCCTCCTTCTGCACTGCAGGGATTGTATGAAATCTCTGCAATATCTGAATAGATTTTGTGATGCTGTCAGTGATCTGCTTCCACATTCCTTGCAAGAATTGCTCCCAACACAAAGACTGGGAGCCAGCAGTGCTCTTTGTATCCTTCTAAATCAGGGGCCCAATTTGACCTTCAAGCATTTTCCATTCACTGGAGGTAGATTTATCATACTAGGCAAAGAATAAACAAATTTACTTTTACATAACTAGGGGGCATGGTCTCAAAGTAAGGGGGAGCGAATTTAGAGCTGAGTTGAGGAGGAACTTCTTCATTCAAAGGATTGTGAATCTGCGGAATTCCCTACTGAATGAAGCAGTTGAGGCTACCTCATTGAATGTTTTTAAGGCACGGACAAATAAATCTTTGAACAGTAAACGAATTAAGGGTTATAATGAGCAGGCGGTTAAGTGGAACTGAGTCCAAGAAAAGATCAGCCTTGATCTTACTGAATGGTGGAGCAGGCTGGAGGGGCCAGAAGGCCCACTTCTGCTCCAAGTTCTTTTCTTCTTATGTAATAAAGACGTGATGCAATTTGCACATCCTAACTTGCTGTTTTTGTAATCCCGTCCTGACCAAAACACTTGCCTTCGTTACCTACATAGGAACAGCACATGCCCTCAAATGCTGGGGGTACAAAGACAACATTTCAATGCATCATATTGTACATCCAGTAACACACATTGTTTGAAGTTTTGCCAATTTGATTAGATCAGGAGATAGATTAATAGGCACGAAACAGAAGTGGGACATCTACCTTTATTTCAGCTTTACATTTTAAAATGAAACCAAAAATTGTACATCTCTCAAAAATAGCCACTGCAACGTGAACCAGATTGACAATAATTTGGGTCAGTTAAGCTCAGTTAGTTAAGAGGGCTGGTTTGTGATGCAAAATGATGCTAATAGTGCAGGTTCAATTTTCGTACTGGCTGAGGTGTGGTGATCCTCCGGTTAAATCACATTACGATCATCTGGGACTGTGCTGACTTTAATTTGAGAGACTACAAAGTTGGTCACAGCAGTGGATACAGTGGTACAGAGGTAAAAATTGCACCCACAATCTACCAGTACACACTGGCAGAGGGCAACGTACATCTGGTATGGCTTCAAAAATTTAGATTAATTACTCCCTCATCCCATCAATACTCTTCTTTAAAAAGAAATCTCACATTTACAAATAATCATTTTCAGCCTCACCATTTTTTTCTTTAAAAATATACTTCCTTGAAACAAAAGTTCACTGCATCAGTGGAAACACATTTGTTAACTTGAGGACAATCCAGTGGGCATCTAATTTCAATCTAAGATTCTCTTGCACTACTTCATACCAAGTTCTGCAGATTGATTTTCCCCATCGTGAACACACAAAACATTGCAAATAGGTGTCCAAACATATACATTTAAGACAGTGTTAATTCAAGTTCATTCCAACTGATGTTTAACAAGAGATTGGATAACGTTTGCATCATTGATTAAAGATTTAACCTACCTTTGGCTGAGAATTTAATTTCTCAGACTGCTTGGCAACTATCTTGGATTGAGGGGAAGGGGGAGAGGGTAGGGCAGAGGTAAAATTCAGAAAAGGGAAGCAAAGGGGGAAGAAAGGTAAGAAAAGAGGATAAAATAGGGGAAAAAAGTGGTGGGGGGAATAAAGAAGGGCAATAAAGAAGTAAAAGGTAGAGAAAGGTAAAAAATGTTGGATTGAAATAGGTTCTCTTTTGAAACTGACTTTGGAGTGACATTCCTATTACTATGTGTAGAATCCATAGACTGCAGCAAGAGGCCATTCGACCCATCAAGTCTGCTCCGACATTTTGACAGAATATCTTACCTAGCACTCCCCGCTCGCCCCATCCCCTCCACTAGCCCTATTACCCCATTTACCATGGCTAATCCCATCTAATCTATACAACGTGGAACAATAAGAGGCAATTTAATATGACCAATCCACCTAACATTCACATCTTTAGGGTGTCTTTCCACATGTGCCACTTACACGCCCTCTATTATTGCCAATTTGTGTTGAATTGTAAGTACTTTTTAACCCGTGAACTGCTAACCAACAAACTTCACACAAGATTTTTTGAACTAGCTTGCAGCTGTACTTGGTTCCGAGAGCTGAAAGAAAAATGTGCTTTTTTTTTGCCACTTTGTGTTTTTTTTGTATTCCTATTCTTTTCTGACATACACATAGCAAATCGTACAAGAAATCTCATTAGTAGTAAGAAGAAAGCGGTTCAATGAAATCATTCCATACCACGGAAAAGAAATTCCAAAAATTAGCATTTCCAATAAAACTCCAAAGATGTGCAGGTTAGGTGGATTGGCCATGCTAAATTGCCTCTTACTGTCGGAGGGATTAGCAAGGTAAATATATGAGGTAATAGAGATAGGACCTGGGTGGGATTGTTGTTCGTGCAAGCTCGATGGGACAAATGGCCTGCTTCTGCACTGTAGGACTCTATGATTCTATGAAAATTATAGCCATAGTAAACGACTGTCCTCATCTTGCTACCTTACATATAACTTCGATGCATTAGGAGATTTGGGATCTCCAGGAGTAAACAGGAGAGCCAGCTAACTTATTCTGAAAACAGGTAGTTGGATTTTACAATACTGCCCAGTAATGAGTCAGCTGGACTGGTAATTTGCAGTCGCTCGCACTTAGTAAGAAGAATAACATGTCCATCACTCATGCAACATACAAAGCAGTGCTTAAGAACAACCAATATAAACAAAGGAATTGAATAATTCATCATCCAAAAGTGCTTACTTACAACATTGTACATTTGACAATTGTGGCATAAATGTCGACAGCACTGAGAACAAAATAGCTGTGACATTTGATAGCTTTGACAGATGCAAGCAACCTACCTGGCATAAATCCCCTCCAGGACACACTGGACCATTCAATAGCAATCACAGTCCACCAATGTTATTTATTTATCCATTGGGTCCTCTGGCTACAGATTGTCTCTTTTGAACAATAATTTATCAAGTACTTGAATGACTCAGAAAACACATTATGCAAAACACAAGACAGAAAATGCTGGAAAATCTCAACAGGTCTGGCAGCGTCTGTAAGGAGAGAAAACAGCTTTGAGTCCAGACAACTTTTTGTCAAAGCTAAAAGGCACAGCAAGTGGAAAATATTTACATTGTAGGGTGAGGGAATGAACAGTGAGTCTTAGCCACAAAAACAAGGGGAAAGGTTAAGAGGTGCCCATGGCAGCCCATAGAGAAAATAGAAGGTGTGAATGGCTAAATGGCAGAGAAGCTGAAATCAGAGAGAAAAATATGGCATAGGGAAGTTTGAGGGAAGTGGGGAGAGGATAGGACAGAAGTAAAATGCAGAAAAGGGAAGAAAAGGGGGAAGAAAGGTAAGAAAAGGGGATAAAATAGGGGAAAAAAGTGGTGGAGGGAAAAAGAAGGGCAATAAAGAAATAAAAGGTAGAGAAAGGTAAAAAGTTAAATAAAATGAAACAAAGGACTTGAGATAAGGTTGAGCTATTCATCTAAAGTTGTTGAATTTGATGTTGAGACCAGAAGGTTGGAACGTGCCTAACTGGGAGATGAGATGCTGTTCCTCCAGTTTGCACGGAGCTTCACTGGAACATTACAGCAGGCCAAGAACAAACGTGGGCATGGGAGCAGGCTCTTGTATTACAATGGCAAGAAAAATATTCTCTGAACAATTATATATCGCCCAAGTTGTATATAAAATTACTATAATGACCAAAATTGAAATTGTCACTGTGTTATATCTTATTCATTTCTTTGTAAGCACTGCTAGTAATCATTATGCTCCAATCCTACTTAGCATTTGTTTTACAACTATTTAAAGTACCTGACACAGGAAGCCTAACATAGTTTAGAACAAAGCTCAGTACAGCAGAGGAACAAGCCTTTCGGCCCAACAAGCCTGCACCAACATATGACACCTTCCTAAACTAAAGACCAATTGCCTCTACATCATCCATACCTCTCTATTCCTTGCTTATTCATTTATTTACAGAATGCAAAATTAAACCACTACCGTGGTGGACACACACTAGTCCCTGCCAAGGACCACAATTCAGGCCCAGTCCTGAGCCCTGTAGAGAGATCGGTCAGTGATTCCCCGTGGACACCGTGAAGGTTATCATAGGGACCGGAGCCAAAATTTTCTTTCCTTGAAGGATACTGATGAGCAAGCCAGCCCTTACAATAATTTGGCATCATCAGGACTAATTGATATTAATCCTTGATTTGTCTCTGGCATTCTCTCCCTGACTTCATGGCCAATATTTATCCTTCAACAAAAATGATGCAGATCATCTGGTCAGTATTTCAATGCTGTTTATGGGCCTTGTTGGATGTCATATTCCTTATGTACTTCACTGACTGTAAAAAGCTATGGCAAATCCTGAGATTGTGAAAACTGCCATATAATTGTACATAAATTCAAGTACTTTCTTTTACCAACTTCATTGAATTCAATTTCACAACTTGCCTTTGGAGTTCACGATTTCTAGATTTTGGTCCTCTACTATAATCATTATATCACTTCCCTCATGTAGCAGTGTAGATAAATAACAATGCAGCTTTAAATATTGCTGCTTTTGTTTGAACAAAAGAGGAGAGAAAAATTTGGCCAGTTAGCAGGAAAGTAAATCAAAGTAGCCATGAGCTCCAAAGCACCCAAGATTCACTTACAAACATACTTTGTACCAAAACTTGAGAAGCAATCTGCATTTCAGACAGGCCAAAGGTTAACATATGTGAGCAATATATCAGCTCGTAATTCAATCATCCTGTTATGCCATCATGTTGAATGTTTTTGAAATTATCATAAAATTATCATTGAATGTTTAATTCAGCAGCTATTTTGTTTGGTTAAACTGATCAAATCAGACTGTGTTTAGTTGTTCTCTGCAATTGACTGAATGCATCTGCCTCCCTGCATCTGAAACCATGCGTTTGATTTTCATGCCTTGGGAGCCCTATCAAAATGCAGGGCAGACTCTGATTCTGGGTTTCCTGACCCCATTCCTGGCATTCTGATTTTTGGGGATTCCTATTATGAGTGCAGGTTGGTCAGGACACAAGCTCACATCCTGCAATCCAGACCTGCACAGCGCCGTTGTGGAGAAAGGCATGTCCGAGCCAGCTTTTCAAAGGGTTATGTTTCATGGTACCTCAGAGGTGTCACAAACATAGGTTTGCATGAGAAAACCTTTTGAAATGCAAATTTAAAAGGTCCTCCTCATGCCTCTGCTCCCATCTCCAGCTATGCACCCACCAACCTGCTCTGGCCCTATATGCCAAGCCATGACACTTCCATAGCCAGTCACGCACTATTAACCTTTCAGGCGGGAGACTGTGTTCAGTGGGAACGTCACTGGACTGGAGTTGCAGGCTAATGCTCTGGAGACATGGATCTGAATCACAGGCAGCTGTAAATTTGAATTCAATTCATAAAATCTGGAATTGAAAACTCGCCTTAGTACTGCTGACCATGAAACTGCCATCAATTGTTGTAAAAAATCAACCTGGATCACTACTGCCCTATGAGGAAGGAAATCTGCCATCCTTACTTGGTCTGGCCTGCATGTGACATCAGACACGCAGAATGTGGTCTGCCCTCTGAAATAGCCTAGTGGGCTGTTCAGTTCGAGAGCAATGAGGGATGGGCAACAAATGCTGACCTTGCCAGTGCTATCTATACCTCATGGAAGAATAATAAAAGTTATGAATTCTTTAGTGAAACTAGGACAAGCTTTAATAAACATTAATTGATAAATTTTCATTTTCTTAAAAACTTCTTTTTACTACAGCCCAATAAAAGACTCAATTATCCAGACCAACTAAGTATCAAGAGCTAAAATTGCAGGCACTTGAAACCTCGTTATATTGTGTAAATCAGTATTGTGAAATTGACAGCATGGACCAAAGAGCCAGAGCTGCCAACTCTTTTCCCTGGGGCTCAGGTGTTTCAAAATGCTAATGGATATATGGCTTTTGACAAAATACTTAGCCGCAGTTGCCTTCCTCTTTACTGAACTTTGTAACTATGGTAAACTGGAATGCAGGGAAAATATAGAACCGGAAATGAATCTGATGCTCAGAATGGTGTGCGAGGAAAATTAAAACGTAAATTAATTTTATACCTTGCAGCTGGGATTTTCAAGGCATTCGTTGGCTTTGGAATCCAGGTTTGAAATCATAAGAAAGGTATTCTATTTGTCCAATTTTAATTCAGCCCCACGTACAATACTAATCCATGGATAGCCTCTATAACAACAAATTACCCTTTGTCTCAAGAGTATCATGAGTAAAGCAGGAAAAAATGTAGGACCTAAATCCTAAACAAAAGTGCTTTGTCTGACTGTGCCCAGGAGCGGTGGGTTAATCGAGCTGCATGTTTCTGTGCTGGAAAGCAATAGTATCACATAGCAATTTCCCATGCAAAACTAGAAATCCACTTACTGGGACACAATTTTAAACATCTGCAGCAAAAAAAAACTGATTCAAAATTAATTTCTGTATTTCAGAGCTTCAACAGTACATTTGACAAATTGCTACAAACAGTTATTTAACTGCCAGACGTTTTCAGAATGGTGTATCAGTTTTTTTTTCAAGTAATTAAATTTTAAGGTCATTTCCATCCCTGCATTTATAGCATGGAAGCTATTTCTAAGTAACAATGGTGCATGCTAACAGATAGGTGCTGCATTTCTGTGGGCCACCTCATTCATGGTTTATTCAATAACACTGAAATTGTTAGGGTCATTTCCTATAGTTCTATAAAATGAACTCCACGCTTTTCGGGAGATAGCTATCTGTAAAATTACTTCAATTACAGGATTATATTAAATTATAGCTATCTATAGGATCACTGTAGTTCTATTGTTACAGGGGATACGTATGCATTCATTATATTGAGAGCTAGCGGCAACTGAAGTGAGGCCATAATTATAATAGATGCAGAAAATTGATTTCAATTGCAGATTAACCGAGTGGATTTATGGATGAATGTTAATTCTATTGTAAAATGGTTCTTGCTAACACTGAAGATCACATTTAATTCAAATGATAGAATATTACGTAGCAACACCCTGTTGTTTTGACGTACCTTCTGCAAGAGACCACCCATCAATATATTTCACTGGAATCATAATGGAAAAAAAAACTACCATTCAAAAGTTTCACATGCCTGCAATTAATATTTCACTGAAGTCACCAACAACAGTTATCAAATGGAAGAGAGGATTCTAAGTTGCAGTTCCCCTTGACAGGATCCTTTGATCTAGACAAAATGGTGCACTTAGGAGGACTTTTGTATACAAGAAAAGGAAGGATCAAACAACCTCAAGGGAAGCTTGTTTTGGTACGAAGAAGCTTCAAAAAGACATGTCCAGTCAAATATCTTTGGACTGAAAAATACACATGCAAAACTAAAAAAGGAAGTCAATGAATTAAAGGAAAAGGTTAAGACTCTTATAAACTCCCCTCGGCTGCCTATTGCACCCCTACATCCACAAACAGAAAAAGAACCTGCAGGTCTAGAACTAGAACCATCTGAAGATTTACTTGAATTCCGCTTGCCAACCCACCATAACAAAAGAACCTCTACCCCTAGTTTCTCAACAGCAGCCAGGAGCACAGCTCTCCCCAACCCGCAACAACAGCCCCCAGGATAAGAATGAAGGGATTCTTATATCCTCTAGGTTATCATTAAGAAGTCGATTAGAGAAAGAAAAAAACCTGTGCCCTTAACAGAATTACCTTGTGCAAGATGTTTGGGCCACCTGGTAACCGTACATGCCCCATAGGCACCAGGAAATTTAATGACCATGACCAAGAACTTCCAAACATTAGGGAAGTCTGGACTATACAACAATACCATCATCCCAATTGGGCTGATACCAATCAACTCTTGGGAACTGTCGTACCAGAAGAAAGACGACGACGACTTTACGAGGCCACTCACGGGCCCCGTGATGATCCTGTTCAAACTAAAAGAATAGAACACCAAATAGGTCAGTTGCTAGATGCAGTTATTCAGGTCTGCCCTGCTAAAATGGATTGAACTAAAATAAACAATATTAAATTAGAAAGCAGAAAAAGCCCAGCTGATTCTATCTTTCCCTGTGGTACCAAACTCTGTTACCATTTTAGTCCGTACCCCAACAAACTGAAAATGATTTACGGTAGTTGATTTATGTTCAGCCTTTTGTTTTAAGCGTACCCATACAGCAACAAAATTAGTATTTATTTGTTTTTACATATAAAGACCAACAATATACTTGGACCAGACTCCCTCAAGGATGCACTAAATTTCCATCCTTCTACCCACAAACTTTGAAAAAGGACCTTGAAGATCTTGAGTTCCCTACAAACTTTACTCTTATCCAATATGCATACAATCTACTTTTAGCATCAGAAACAAAGAAGCAAATTCAAAGAATGTGTTGTACCTCCTCTCTAAATTAGCCCAGAAAGATCATAAGGTATCCAAGAATAAAATGCAACGGTGCACCTAGGGGGTACCGTAACCAGGACACAAATTGTCCCATGGTCTATGACAATTAACTGAGTCACAAATCAAGGCTGTACAATGCATTTCTAAGCCTGCTACGGTTAAACAAATGTGATCCCTATTAGGGATGACAGATATTGCAGACAGTGGAAATTGGATATGCTCAGTTGACCCACCTGAGGACTATACGGCCACCTCCACTGCAGAACCCTTGCAGTGGTCCCTTGAAATGTAACAACCTTTTGTAGCACTAAAAAAAGGCGTTATTATCTGCACCTACTTTGGACCTACCTAATTATGAAACACCATTTGTCCTATACTGTCACAAAATTAATGGATATGCCCAAGCTATATTAGTACAAAATCACGGAGAAACACAATATCCATTCGCTTATTATAGCGCTAGATTAGAAGCAGAGGTGAAAGGACTAACAGGATGTTTAAAGGCCAGCAACGTTAGCGGTGGAATCCACCTCTAACATAATCCTTGGGAAGCCTTTTGTTCTATGAGTTCCCTACACCGCCTATATTCTCCTCACCCCAAACAAGACACAGTGCCTCTCTAATGTTCACATTACTAAGTATGAATTGATCCTTCTAGCTACGGAAAATATCACCATTCAGCGATGTGCTCCATTGAACGCCGCCTCATTGTTACCCACCACCTCAGACAGAGAACCACATGATTGTTCTCAGATCACTATGTATTCTACCAAACCCAGAATTGACCTCCAAAAGACACCTTTCCCCAATGTGGAAAGCAACATATCTGTGGATGGGTCAACCTCCCATTCTGACACAGAGAAATTGCAGGTGGGTTACACAATCAAGTGAGGCTCCTTACCATCCCATCATTCAGCACAAATGGCTGAGTTACATGTTCTAACTAGGGCGTGCACCCTCATGGAGGGACAATCTGTTAGTGTTTTTACTGACTTCCACTATGCATTTGAAGTCACTCATGATTATGCTACCCTATGGAAAGTAAGGACTATTTAACCTCTGCAGGCACTCCTATTAAGGGATGGTCCATGCTTAAAGTCCTGCAACTACCCTCTCAGATTGCGACTATAAAACGTCAGGCTTATATGTGTGACTCTGATGGTATCTCTAATGGAAATACTGACCAGGCAGACAAACAGGCGCTGTTAACTCCCCCACTATCTGTTATAACCTCAGCACCTGTTAGTGAGCCCCTAAAAGATTTAAAAACATTATCCCTAGTCTAAAATTCAGCTCCAAAACTTGAACAGGCTAAATAGAAAACAGCTGGTTGCACCCCGGACTCTCAAATTGTTTGGCGTGCCTCTGATGATCATCTTCTAGCCTCTACAACTACTCCCAAATATTGTTCACAGTTTTACCCATGTGAGCAAAGGAGGGATGATAGACATTATTGAGAAATATTGGTGTGCACCTGGATTTGCTGCAATGGCTAAAAAATATTGTGCAGGATGCACAACATGTCAAAAACTTAATGTTGGGAAAACAACAAAGACTACAGATACAGTGTTACCATAGGCTGAAGGCCCATTTGTAAATATACAAGCTGATTTTGTACAATTGCCAAAAGTAAATGGATATGTATAAATATTTGTAATTGTAGATACATTCTCACAGCGGCACAGTGGTTAGCACTGCTGACTCACAGCATCATGGACCCTGGTTCGACTCCCGGCTTAGATCACTATCTATGTAAAGTTTCCACATTTTCACTGTGTCTGCATGGGTTTCCCCCGGGTGCTCCTGTTTTCTCCCACACGCTAAAGAAATGTGAATTAGGTTGATTGGCCATGCTAAATTAATCTTTAGAGTCAGGGATATTAGCAGGATAAATGAATAGGACTTGTGTGAGATTGTGGTTGGTACAGACTTGATGAGCCAAATGGCCTCCTTCTGTATTGTAGGGATTCTATGATGCTATGGAGACCGATAAGAAATTTTTGCGCCCCAATAAGTGGACACACTAATGGTTGCTAAAATTTTAATAAGTTATCGGTAGATAGGGACTGCCATAATATGTAAATAGTGACAGAGGAAATGTAGTAAAGGAATTGTGTAAAGCATTGGACGTCAAATGGAAACTGCACTGCCTGTACCATCCACAATCCTCAGGAATTGTGGAACGGTATAATAAGACACCCGAACTTGCAAAGCTATGCAATGAGACAGGAATGAAATTACCACTTGCATTTCCTCTGGTACTAATGAGTATAAAAATAACAACTCACCAAAAGATAGGCCAGGGACCATATAAAATCCTGAGGGGATGACCTCTGAACACTGGAATGAACCCTCACTGGAACCAACAATCAGTTAATCTACATGAAGCAAGTAATGAACGGGGACAATACTGTCTCATGCTAATGAAAAATTTGAGATCCATTCACACACAGGTTAAAGAAGCTCAACCCCTACTGAACAACAAACCCTGTCACCAGATAAAACCAGGAGACTGGGTCCTGTCAAAAGTCTTAAGATCAGGATCCCAACCTGTTATTGTGTCACGGAATGTTTTAAATGATACCATTATTTTAAAAAATGACTAAACTTGTTTACCCAAAAGATGTAACATCAATAAGATCCAAATGAAGCTGGAAAAGATAAGGAACAAAAGGAGGTTGGGAACCACTCCGGGAGGATAGGGACAGGAATAGGAGCTATTAATGCAATGGATTTGGAAACCTTACAAAACAAGATACAAAAGATGGGATTCATAAATAGAAGAATATAGGATTCAATCAAGACTGACAGAAGTACCAAGCTATGCCTCACAGATTGGTATTCTGATATGACGCAATGGAAACAAATAAAGAAAGCAGGTGAAGGACGGAAAAAAGCTAATGAAAATTCTACTCGAGAACAAAATAACACATTCTGTTGGAAAAAATAAATTGTGCAAGAACTTTCAAAAGCAGTAAAGTGGAGATGTCGGAGTTGGCCTGGAGCGGGCATGGCAAGAAGCCTTGCAATGCCAGGTTAAAGTCCAATAGTTTATTTGGAACCATGAGCTTTCAGACATATAGACTGCCACAATGTAAAGAGCAGCAGAGGAACACAGCTGACTGGAAATATTCTTTCATCAGGTGAATCTGGTGTTGTGAAATGTCTTAAGAGCAAGACTTGAAAGATACGCTTGTACTGATGCTTTATTTAACTTTACCAATCCTCAAGTACAAATTAAACCAGACTTAAAATAGACAAAATGTGATACCTCAGGGTATAATTTTATTATGCAAGTTGCGCATGTTACAAAAGCTCATGCATGGTGTGAATTCGTAGTTTCAGCTCACTTGTTTGGAGAAACCTTTTGGACTCCTGCTTTTAAAGGAAACTAGATTGATGAGAAAAATAATATTCACATGGGAAAAGTCTGTGTGAAACGGCCTTACTGTATGCTGTGTCCTGTACATTCTCCTGTATATGAACCATGTAGTTTTAATCACTCTACAGGAAATTGTTTGTGGAGTAGGGTAATATACCCCCAAGCCACTCTCTCTATGAAATTGGACAAAAAAAAAGCCTGCATCAGCAGCTCACATGAAGTATACACGGATGGACAAGGATGAATGTTGTGGTGAAATATCTATCACAAAGTGATTCAGATTGAAATGTTACCACCAATGGTTGACCTAGAAAGTCTGCAGACATTTCTGAAGAACAATGCAAAGATCAACAAAGCCTTGCAAACAAAAAAGGAAAACAATTAAGTGAAGCCAGAGCTATAATCATCTGCTCACAAAAATGAGCTTATGCGCTTGTCTGATGAAATATCCTCAACTGACAGAGCATCACTCATGGGACATCATTTAAAGGATGTTTCCCCAAAGGTCTCCGATATGTTATCCTTGCTTGCACATCCTATTTAGTAATGATGAACGTGACTGGATTATTGCTAATTTCTATTCTTATGGTGTAAAGTTTGATACCTCGTAAACTCCATTTTCATATTAAGTAGTACTTACACAAAAGGAGGTCTCAGAAAGTCGAATATAAATCAAGGGTTAATTCAGAAAATATCGTTTAGCATGACTTCACAGGGATTAAAGACATTAGCAGGACGCAAAAAAATGAAGGCATACAAAGAATGGAATGCTGTAGAAGAAAATCTAAAACAACATAAGTAATTTAATTATGTGTGTAATTGTATTGTGGTAAAGGCCAATTGGATAAATAAGGTAGGAAATCCATTGTATTAAGGATTGTACAAATTAAACATATTCATCTGATTGGATCTATATAAAAGATGGCTGTAACAGGACAACTTGCAGCAGATCCTTCTGACCACTCGCAATGACCGTTGTAAACACAAAATAAAATATTGTGTGGATTTGTCAGGATGTAGGTTGTTTTTTTAAAAAATTTCTTTAACAAAACTCCACTTAGCAAGTCACCTGAAGCCAGAATTGAATCCAAGTCCCTGACGCTGAGAGACAACAGTGCTAACCACTGTGCCACCGTGCCACCCAATATAATCATCAACGTTTAACAGCAGCCCAGCACTACGAAGTGGGACAGAAAAAAACAAAAAAAAATACAGGCCAGACTCAGTCGGGCAGATAGAGGGCCTGGTCACAGGAATGGATAACGAATTAGCTGCAAACTGTGGGCAGGGGGGTCATAAGTGGCTCTTCGGGGTGAAATATTGAACAAGAACCATTGTTCGGACCATCGCTGCTCACAATTTATACTAGCAAATTAAGTTCTAAAATAACAAAACAAAACTGTTTCTAAATTTGCAGATGGCACTAAATTAGGCGGGGACAGTCAACATTGAGCAGGGTCATGTAAATTTACAAATCGACATAATAAATCAACAGAGTGGGCATCTAATTGGGAAATTAATTTCAACGTGGATAAGTTATTACATTTTGATACTGAGGCTGGGATGTTATGGCCTTTCACAGAATTGGATTTTCCTATTCCGCTGCAGTGGATGGATGTAGTTGAGCATCAAACTCTCTGACGTCTCTGTAGCGGGAGTGTGTCACAAGCGGCTGGTAAAATCATGCCCCTAAAATAAGAATTCACATCCTGCTTGGAAATCACGGGTCTAATTGGATTACAAGAACCTTGGGATCTGGCAGTAAATAAACAAATTATGAAAGCAGCAACGCAGTTGACAGGGCTGCAACAAAAGCAGACAATGTGGCAGGGTTTATTTCTTAAGGGACAGAATTTTAAAGTAAAGAAGTTATGCGAAATTTATATTGAACCTTAGACACACAGAGTGCTGTATATTGTTCAATTGCCACATTATAAATAGGAGGCGCTGAAGGGGATGCTAGAAAGATTTACAAGGATGATGCCAGAATTATGGGGCTGTACTTTTCAGGAAAACAACAAATAGATCTGGTCTCTTTTTTTGAAAAAAAAAGACTGAGGGCTCACCCAATAGAAATCTCTAAAACCAAAGAAGGTTTTGATAGATAAGAAGGTAAAATGTAGCCCAATCCATCACGCAAACCAGCCTCCCATCCATTGACTCTACCTACGCTTCCCATTGTCTTGGCAAAGCAGTCAGCATAATTAAGGACCCCGGATATTCTCTCTTCTGCCTTCTTGAATTGGGAAAAAGATAAAAAAAAGTCTGAGGTCACGTACCAACTGACTCAAGAACAGCTTCTTCACTGCAGCCATCGGATTTTTGAATGGCCCTACCTTGCATTAAGTTGATCTTTCTCTATACCCTGGCTATGACTGTAACGCCTCATTCTGCACTCTTGCCTTTCCTTCTTTATGAACGGTATGCTTTGACTGTCTAGCACGTAAGAAACAATACTTTTCACTATATGTTAATTCATGTGACAATAATAAATTAAATCAAAAATCAAAAAAACCTTACCAACTTAATCCTTGGCAGAATGACAAAGACATTTTTCCAAGTTTTGAACCCAACTCCCTACACAGCTTGCTTGACAAGTGTCCTTTACCAGAATGAACCAATTCAAGTCTGTCCCTGGATTTCCAATTCAGGCAACCAATGAGGGAGGGAGGAGACATGGACTTACTTTGTCAAAAGAAGGATTTTTAATTAATGAGATAAGCGCTTAGATTTTTCAGCGTACAGCAACTTCAAGAACGGAAAGACGATTTTGGGGGGCTGCTCCTGGAATCTGAAGGCCTCATTGCAACACCTGACGGAAGGGTTGTAGTCAGATGAACTCTCCCAAGGAGGAATACGACACCAAGCAGGTATGGATAGAAATGGCTGAAAAGTTGGCGTGTCTCTGAATAGAGCACCAGAAGTGTTTGAGCATCTTGGTTGCTGCTCAGTAGACATAAGTTCTGCTTCTTCACAAACTAACTTTATTTAATAGAACATAGAACATTATGGTGCAGTGCAGGCCCTTTGGCCCTCAATGTTGCACTGACCTGTGAAACCAATCTGAAGCCCATCCAACCTACACTATTCCAATATCATCCATATGTGTATACAATGACTACGTAAATGCCCTTAATGTTGGCAGGTCCACTACTGTTCTTTGTTTCAACTCCACACATAATTCTCCACCAACACCCAGTGCCACCCTTGGCCCCTTTATTTATTGGTGACTGCTGATGAATAACTGACATCAAATTAGAACTTAATTGGAAAGTTTGTTGGCCCGTTCCTAGCAAAAGGATCTAGAACTTCAGGATGGCATGACAGATGAGTGCTTATTTCAGGTACTAAGGACCTCCCAGGCATTCTCCAAGGCAACATACTGTGCAGCCCCACTCGTTCCTCTCCCTCTGCAGACACTCACATCCCATCTGAAAATTCCACACACATTTTTGGCTTCACACTTCACTCATGTTCCTCACTACTCCCATCCCCATCTCTCCTCCACACAAGCAAAAACAAATGTTGATCACTTTGCTTTCTCTCCTTGCAGAGGAATTTGATGAGAGGCAGAGGTCCAGGAGGGAGGGTTAGGGGATGGAATGAGGTCTCCAGTGACAGGCTCAACCAATGACAATGCATGCCTACCTTGTCCACTGGGAAAGACATCTTATTAGAGGAGGCTGCTGGTGTCAGCAATGATCTGCACCAGGACCTGACTCTCGTGAGGCACTCAGACATGCTAGCTGAATTGATCCTCTCTGCCTGCCAACCCTGACGGCCTCCTCCCAGTCCAGCCGGATTTGGGTCTCCATCACAACTGTTATGTGGTGGGCAATGCAGCTGAGAAGAATGTAGCTGGTTGCACCTACCGGAGAAGTTGGCACTTCTGCTCCTGGCCCTCAGCAGAGGTAGATGATGGAGCTGTTTAAGATACTTCCAGTAAAGGCCTGGCAGCAAGGCATTGCAGTTGAAAGTGAATGCAGTGCTAGATGGATGAGCTGACATGCTTCCCCAAGAAATTAACAATCATCTGTTAATCAGTGAGAGCACCAGAGAGATGGTGCTTTGAAAAGCAGTCACTCAACAGCCCAAGGCTCAATCCTTAGTGTAAGTAACCAGATGGCCAGTTTTACGAAAGTGGCACCTCCCACTGTGCATCACCTCAGCGACCCAGATAAGTTACTGACAGATCAGGAAACAAATAGTATGGCTGAGAAATCCTGGATTCAGGCCACAGAACCCTGCTTTATGATAATCTTAACATCTCCTGACACATCAGATCCTGGCCCAATGTCACTTTCTTGAAAGTTCCCACCCCCACTCATTGCCAAAGCTATCGTTGAAGGCTGGAGAAAATTCTTCCCTCAGAAATGTTTCCACTTGTGGGAAAGAGCAAAACATCAATGGAAGATAGTCTCCAAAAACTTCAGTAGATAATTCAGAAAAAAAATATATTTTACATAGCGTGGTGAGAATATGGAACTCACGACTGTTACCATTAGACATAGGTGCAGAAGTAGGTCATTTAGCCCATTGAGTCTGTTCAGCCATTCAATGAGACCATGACTGATCTGAAACAATCCACAACTCCACTTTCCTATCTTCTCACTCTAACTCTTAATGAAATACCTGTCAATCACAGCCTTGAACATACTTAATGGCCCAGCCTCTACAGCCTTCTGCAGTAAACAATTCCACAGATTCACTACCCTCAGAAAAGAAAAAGTTCCTCCTCATCTCATTCTGAGACCAGGACCACAAGGAGAAACAACCTCTGACCCTACCAAGCCCTCTGAGAATTCTATATGTCTCAATAAGGTCAACTCTTATTCTTCCTAATTCCAGATGTGTACATAGCCAATTTACTCAAATCTCCTCATAAGAAAATTCTTCCTTACCTGGGATCAACCCAGTGAACCTTCTTTGGACTGTCTCCAAGACCATGATATCTTTCCTTAGATGAAAGAACCAAAATTATTCACAGTATTCCAGGTGTGATCTAGCTAGTGTCTCGTATAGTTTTAGCAAGGCTTCCCCATTTCTATATTCCCAATGTAAGGTGTTGGGACTAGTTAGGTAGGTCTTAAGGTGTTTGGAATCTTAAGTAGTTCAACGATGTTTACTAATTACTTGAAACTATGTAGATAGATACAGTAGAGGTTCAAACTAGGAGTGATCGCCATGCTTTCTTCTACACACTGCTCTGTTCAACACTACACTGATGCTTGAGTGTGGATCATGTGTTCTCTCACATCACAGTATACGTGCTACTATATTCAGTCCCATGCTAACACTAAATGGGCCAGACCCTTATACTACAGATTCAAAGAAAGCAGTTGACGCAAGCGATACGGATGGATAAAGTGGAGGTGGATAAGCAGAAAAGGAGAAAGAAATAGTGTGTTCTGCTGAGGAGGGGAAGGTTGGGAAGAAGATTAGGTGATGCATAAATGCAGTGTGGAACACATGACCTCTTTCTGCGCTGTATATTCTATTTACCTCAATGTAACTCATGCAACAACAATCAGATTTACATAGCACCTTTGATGTAATGAAACACCCCAAGGAACTTCACAGGAGCAATGTAAAATGAAGCATGGCACCAAGCTGCACAAAGAGAAAATTAGGTCAATGGTAAAGCAATTAAAATTGGGAATGCAAAGGAGGATTGATTTTGAGGGGCACAGATATCTGCAAATGGAGCTGGAATAGATAGATATCGGGAATGGTGAGCACATGGATGGAGCTGAAAATGAGGATGAGAATTTTAAAACCAAGGTGTTGCTCGATCCAGGCCAATGAAGGTCAGGCGTGGCTGAGGAAGGGAACTTGTTGTGACAAAAGCAAAACAAGACAATTAAGACACAAAAGCACAGAATTAATTATGTGTGACCTCTAGGTTATGGAAGATAAAATGTGGGAGACCAGTGAGCAGTGCATCAGAATAGTTCAGCCTTGAGGTAACTACAGCGTTAATGAGGGTTTCAGCAGCAGATGAGTTGAGACAGGTCGGAAGTCAGGCAATGTAATGGGGTGGAAATGGGTGATTGTAGTGATGACATAAGTGTGGTCAGGAGCTCATTTCAGAATCGAATGTGATTCAGCCCGCTGTGCTGCTCACAAAGCGCCGGGAGACATCAGCAGAGGCCGTCTTGCAGAGACCAAGATTTCTGCAGAAATCTGTGTGGACCTAACTATAATAGGGAAATTGTGATTTGCATTTCATTAGTGGGCCAGGGGGCCAACTGTCTTTCAACTTGGCGTACAGCAATGGGTCCAAAGAAAATAAGGTGGAAGGAGTAAATCTTTAGCATTAAAATATTTACATTCACTCAATTATATAGAATATCTTCCAGCTTTTGGCACCAATCTTTCCCAAACGCTAATCCTCCAATGCAAACATCGCATAGTATGAATGACTGACTGTACTGGTCAACACCACAACAATACTGTCTGTGGAGATGAACACATCCAAAACCGGATGAAAACACACACACACACACACACACACACTCGTGAACAGACATGGTGAAGGAAATAGATTATTGCAACGTTGAAATAATTTTGGAAGTTCAGCTCATAATATTTTTCCCAGCTTTATGCTCACAGTTTATGATGTCATCCAAATTCATCAATTACAAATGCTTTCTTATAATTACTCCCATGTGTCCTTATTTCTCTGTATAAACCATCTGATTAGCTTATTCTGTCACTCATTCTCAGGTATGCATTATTTAGCATTAAGCAGGAACTGTACTGATAATAATGTAAGAGCTTGGATTACCCACATAGAACCCAACGCACCTCCAACATGATATAATTAAGTGGCTGGACAATTACTGTTGTCAACTCCAATTCAACATACTCATGCGTAAGATAAAGAGATATCACCTCTCAGATAAACTTCTACCTGCAAGGTCACAGGAGAACATAAAGGGCAAATCTATCCAATTCATCCTATCATCCACGAACAAATATTGCTGCTGGAAGCAATGGAATTATTAATGGTTCTTCTCCTGAGAATGTAATCTAGGCTAACTTTCTGATGCAGTCCCACAGCTAAGATTTAAAATAAAGCTCCAATTGCTTATTCTAATCGTTCAGTTTAATATAAGAGATGCCATGGCATTATACAAGGAAAATAAAGAGTTTGTGGCATCCTGATCAAAGTTCCTGGTCGGGATTTTATTAGCTCGCCCCACCCACCGATGGACAGAGCGAGCCAGTAAAATCACGCAAGAACCAAGGAGTCAGAATGCAAGAAATGGGCAAGAGACTGAGCAATTTAATTAATTGAAATGCTAATTTACATGTGTTTAGCAAGCCCAAGGTTCTGGGCTCACTTGCCTTTATGGTCTCACCGGGAGAGGTTGTCTCTGGCAGAGAAAACTCCTGCTCCCCATGAACGGGGGAACAGTCGTGTTGGCCTCATCGGTGGAACCAGAGATCATTCAGGCCACCTCCCCTGCTCCCAGAAGGCCAATGATGAGGGGGTGACTAGCTTGATAGTGCCAAGATGCCAGAATGGGGGAGAAGAGTTTGTGAAGCTGCCTGCAACAGCAAGGGTCTGACAGCACTCTCTCTATATCAGACTCCTGGTTGGGATCTGAACATGCACAATAGCTCTCCCTACAGTTGCTATTGGACATGCATCTGTGCATGTGCAATAGCTCTCTCTGCAGGCTGGCTGGTGAATTTAGCCCAGCTCACTGCCTGCAGCAGCTAGAAACAGTCTAACCGTATTTTCTATGACTAAGTGCATATGATTGGGCATGAATGCTCACCAAAAAAAAGGATGAGGAACTCTCCTATTTTCACACTAGCTGGACACTTAGAATCAATCTCATAAAATTCTACCCTCTGTCTCAATCAAAGTTTTCAAAAATGAACACAAGTTAACCAGTCACTCATCTTGTCTTTTGTTTTAGAACATAGAACATTACAGTGCAGAACAGGCCCTTCGGCCTTCGATGTTGCGCCAACCAATTAAGAAAAAGCAATGACCCTCTAACCTAAACCATTCCCTTTTCGTCCATAAACCTATCTACTAACCTCTTAAATGCCACCAAACTTGGTGCATCTACAACTGGTTTTTGTAATATAAAAGTCAGTTTACAGAATGACTGCATCTTAAAAGTGATATATTGGTTTTAAAGCAATCAGAGATGTGCTGAGGAGTGGAACATCAGTGCAAATATTTCTTTTTGCAATTCTAATGAGTCCCAGGAGCAAAGTACAAATACTGTAGCTACAAGAGGAGGTCAGAGGCTAGAAATTCTGTGGTAAATAGCTCACCTCCTGACTCCCCAAAGCCTATCCAATGACAATGCATAAATTTGGCACTTTTTTTAAATTGGGAATGTGAGTATCTCTGGCTGGGTCAGCATTTATTGCCCATCCCAAATTGCTCTTGACTGAGTAGTTTGCTAGTCCACTTCAGAGACCAGTTAAGAGCCAACCACAGCTATGGATCTAGGGTCTCATGAAGGCCAATCTAGTTAACAGTGGCAGATTTCCTTCCCTAAAGAAAATTAATAAACCATATAGGTTTTTATGACAATCATTGATTGTTTAATGGTTACCATTACCAATACTGGCTTTCATTCATCAAATACAAATTCTACCAGCTGCCTTGGTGAGATTCGAATCCTTGTCCTCAGAGAATTAATTTGGGCCTCTGGGTTACGAGTCCAATGACAATCCCACTACCTAACCATTTCAAGTTATTATGTGGAACATTCTCTATTTGCTTGGACGAATGCAACAGCAACAACACTCAAGAAATTCACCAACATCCAAGACAAAGCAGCTTATTTGATTGGCTCCATCCACCACCTTAAACTCTACTACCATCGCACTGTGCAGCAATGTGTATTGCCAACACGACTCACCACAGCAACTCACTAAGCATCCTTCAACAGCACCTTCCAAACTGCAACCTCTGTCACTTAGAAGAACAAAGATATCAGATACATGAGAATAGCAGTATCTGAAAGTTCCCCTCCAAACAACACACAATTCTGACTTGAAACTATAGTGTTATTCCTCCACTGCTGTTGCATTGAAAGCCTGGAACTTCACTTCTACCAGCACAATGGATATACAAGATGGGCAGCAGAAATTCAAGGCAGCTCACCACCAACTCCTCAGGGACAATTAGGAGTTCACAACAAATGCTGACATCAGCCACACTCACATCCTACGAAAGGGTGGCATGGTGGCACGGTGGTTAGCACTGCTGTCTCACAGCACTAGAGACCCTAATTCAATTTCGGCTTTGGGTAACTGTGGGGAGTTTGCAATTTTCTCCCTAAGTCAGCGTGAGTTTCCTCCGGGTGCTCCAGTTTCCTCCCACACTCCAAAGATGTGTGTGTTAGATGGATTGGCAATGCTAAATTGCCTCTTAGTGTCAGGAGGATTAGCAAGGTAAATACATGGGGCAATGGGGATAGGGCCTGGATGGGATCGTTGTCAGTATAGGCTTGATGGGCTGAATGGCCCCTTTCTGCACTATAGGCATTTTAATGATTCCATGAAAGAATAAAGAAAACTGCACCAGGAACATTTGTTAGATGCATTACAAATACACCATTTGTTAATTTCAAACACATTAACATCGGGACTGTGATAAATAAAACCTCCTGCAACAAATTCAAACTTCAGTGTAAATTATAGGAACATGCAAAAATCTCATTCAAAACTTTGCTGCCAGTCTTATGCCAAATGATTTTTTTTCTGAATTCATTTATAGAATGTGGGCATCACCTAGAATGGCTAGGTCAGAATTTATTGCTCACCCCTCACTGTCCTTGGTCACCTTTCTATTTCTATAGCAACCACCTTTGCTATTTCCACTGGCTTATACCAGCTCCTGATCAACCACCACCTTCAATTTGAATATTATCCTTATTCTTCAATCTTTATCTGACCTCATCCTCTTTTCATTGAATCACAGAATCCAACAGTGTAGGAGGAGGCCATTTGGCCCATTGGGTCTGCACTGACCACGATCTCACCCAGGCCCTATCCCCATAACCCCAGTATTTAACCTAGTTAGTTCTCCCTGATACTAAGGAGCAATTTAGCATGGCCAATCCACCTAACCCATGCATCTTTGGACTGTGGAAGAAACCCGGGTGCTCTGGGGGAATATGCAAACTCCTCACAGACAATCATTCAAGCTGGGAATTGAACCCTGGCGCTATAAGGCAGCACTGCTAACCACTATGCCATCATGCCTCAGGTCTCTGCCTTCCAGAGCTTTTCATCTGTCTGATGCTGGTCTCTTGTCCATCATCCCTTTTCACTACAACACTGGGAGCATTGCCATTAGCTCCCTTCTTGAACCCACACTGTCCAGCTCCCTTTCCTTTATGAAAACTCACCTCTTTTAACAAATCTTTTGGTCTCTCATTCTTTGGTTCTGCACCTGTTTTTTGTATTTCTGATCTCTTATGAAGTGCCTGGAACGATTGTCTATCTTAGAAGCAATTCACCAAAGCAACTTGCTGCTTGTTGGTCCAAATGTGTTTGCAATGCTGAATTGATACACTAACCAAAGACTGTGTGTACATCTTTAAATCAAGATTACAGCATCTTTCCACAGGAAGGAGAGGCATCATCCATCTTTTGTTTTGAAAGCTGAGCAATCCATTCAAAGCTCTTCATTCTTGCCTGGCTTTTTAATGTGGCATTGTAAATTTGAGTTCAGCACTTCCTTGCTCTCAGGAGCCACTTCTCAATAACATGGTGTGAACCTGAGTTGTTAAGCATTCAGCCATTCCCCACTGAACAATCTCCCCATAGTAAATGTGCCAAACCTTTCTAAACAGCTGATCTCTATTAAATACATCACACTTTAACCTTCTGATCTTCACTTTTGGGGCATGTTTCCTTTTTTTTAAATAACTACAGCACCAACAGTATTCAGTGGGCAACGTGCCATAGTTACGATGCTTGAAAGCTACAAATCATGCCAAGAATTTATAAAACCCTTACTACCAAGATCTTTCAAGGTTGGGATAAGGGAAATGGAAAGGAGAGCAGCAAGTCACTATTAATTGATCAAATGTTTAGGTGGCACAGTGGTTAGCCTCATAGTGCCAGGGACCTGGGTTTGATTCCTGGCTTGGGTGACTGTGTTGAGTTTGCACATTCTCTCCATGTTTGTGTGGGTTTCCTCCAGTTTCCTCTCTCAGTCCAAAGGTGTACAGATTAGATGGATTGGTCACACTAAATTTCCCCTTAGTGTCAGGGAGTTTGGTGAGGGGAGGGGAGGGGAAATAGAGCCTGGATGAAATTGTGGTCCGTGCAGACTAGATGGGCTGAATGGCCTTCATCTGCACGGTAGGAATTCGATGATATTGAATGAAGGACTTGTTCATCCTCTCAACGTATCTTCCACTCACTTCCCTTAAAAACCAGTTGAAATGTTACTCATCTACAATGACACAGAGCAACCCAGGACTCTGTGCCATTTGTTGAAGGCACACGCAATCTGTTTAAACGACGGTTCAGCGAATTGACACACACACAAAAATCCTAATTGGGTAAGGAAACACTTCATTTTCAGAGCACCATTTATTATTTGTTAATGTACAGAATTAGTCACGATGCCGTTTTGCGCAATTAACCCCCTACCACCATCACCGCTAATACAAATACAAACTGTGCCCCAGAATCAAACAAACACTGCGGATTATTTCACATCTGTTTTAAAAATGATTGCCAAATTTTTGTTAAGATTTCTATCCCAGGGCATTAACATGCAGAATTACAGTACTGCTACAATGTACTCATAAAAACGTAAGGTGGGACCATCTAGCAGTGTCTCTCCTTCTTAATATCTCTCAATCAACAACATGTAAGTAATCTTTTTTTTAAAAGTGTCACTGCACCTATTTACAATTTACATATTTTTTAAAAACTGAAAGGTACTTTTGCCGACAAAACTTCATTACGCCCTCCAGTGGGACTCACAATGTATCATTATTTTTTGAAAATGCAACTAACCCCACGGACCGATGTGCAAAATATTCCTGCAAAAAAAAATCTACATCGATGTGCGTTAATTCCTTAAGACACAACACAGATCGTACGGAATGATCCCAGTACACATTCCAAACGGCATCTCGCACAACCCCCTCCTTGTCATTAAAATATCTCCAACTGAGAACGCTGGTTCCATTTAAAATTGAGAAATTGCACATCAAGAAAACGGGACAACCCCATTCCGGAGTTTCGGGGACAACATTTTCACACAAGGCAACACTCAGTACAATCCCCCCACACACTCACATGTGTGTTTCTGAGTCAGTTTGGCATACATAGTTTACACGTCCTCAGAATGACATCTCCATACAAACAGATATAGATCAATGACAAGTCACATCCCACAACAATTACAAAGCCCAGTGCCATTCACTGGCTGGGGGTTATATATGTGTGTGTGTGTGTAGCAGCAGCCTTGTAAATATTGATTACACATGTATTAAACGTGTGAATGGGACAGCAACACAAACCCAGCAATTCCAACGTTGCACACCTGAGACCTGACAGAAACACCCCCCCCCAAAAAAAAGGTAAAGTTGCTTTTCCCACTCGCCCCAAATCACTGAGAGTCAAATCACATCAAATCAGATCAGTTTGAGAGTGACAGATCATCAGGAAATGAAGCGACACAGCACATCCACTGCTTTAGAGTGGGGGCAAAAGTGACAAGATACACGCCCTGGGTATACTGGAATTTGACATGCTCATCTCCCTCTTTCTCAAAGTCTCTCTCACCTTCTTCCGGGGCTGCCATTTCATCATATTTGTAAAGCAGAAATGTGGAGAGCATCAAGAGGTTGGCTGGGAACCTGGTGTAGATTTACAACAGTGACTGCACATTCTGGACAAGGCTGCCTTCTCTTCTGCTTTCACAACTGCAGCATAATTCACAGGAGGAGGCAACAAGCAGAAAACATACACACACAGATCCCGAAAGCAGTAATATCCCGGGGAAGTGGGGAGGGAAGAATCTGCAGAGGTGTTTCAGCAGCTCCTGGTCCTCAAAGCGACATTGCAGGGGCCGGGACTGACACACAGCAGCATGTCCTGCAGCGGGCAGCAGGCGCTCGGGCTGCTCCGCTCCGCACTCTTCGCGCTGACTCCACTCAATCCCCACACACACACACTCCTCCCCCAGCAGCGCGCCCCCGGCATCTTCCCAGCGCGCGTCCCTGGGCCCGCGCCGCGCGCTCCCTCTCCCTCTCCCTGGGCTCGCGCAGCGCGCCCACGCTTGGCGGCCCCTTCACATTCTAATAGTGACAGGCTTCGGGGTGGGGGTGAATTAAGGCAACAGGCTGAGGTACTAAAGTCCCCCTTTCCCCTCTGTAGCTGTGCTCTCTGCTCCCCCATCCCCTCTACACTCCACTCCTCTTCCTCCACAATACCCAGTCTTCCTCTACACCTCCATCCCTTCCCCTCTGTTCCCCCAACCCCTTTCCCTCTACACCACCAACCTCTTCTCCCTCTATATCCCTTCCTCCTGTATTACCTTCACCTCCTCCCCTCTGCTATTCCCACCCCTGCATTCTCCACTATCCCCATTCTCTAATTCCCCCAGTCCCTCCCTTCTACTCTCCCACACTCCTTCTACCACCCCACCCCTACATTCTCTATTACACCAGCCCACCCCTCTACTCCTTTACCCCCTAATCCCCTAAACTCCCACCCTCTACTCCTTCACCCCTAACTTTCCAACCCCTGCCTTCTACTCCTCCACCTCCATCTTCTCCCCACCTCTCTACATCCCGCACTTCACATTTTCTCCCCACTCCCCCATCTTCTCCCCACTGTTCTAATCTCCCAACCCCATCTTCTTTCTACTCCCTCCACCCCCACTACTCACCCCCTACTATCTTCGCACTCCACCTTCTCACCTCCTATTCCACAACCCTTTCCTCTCCTCCTTCCCTCTTTCCACTCTACTCCCCATCACATTTCCCTCACCCCCCTCAATGCACAGCCACTGCTTCCCCTCCTAATGGTCTACTATCTTCCACATTACTCATCCATTGTTTCTGGTTCCCCATCTTTTTCCTTACTATTTCACTCACTCAACAAAGAATAAATGTCCAGCTTGGTCCAGAATTTTAAATCCCCCTCCCCCAATTTAGACTTTATTTCAGGCAGGAATTTGTTTTATTCAGTTGACCATTTTATCTAAAGTTTATCTTCAACAATATGTTCTTGGCTGGAGTTACAGAAAACCTGATTCTTTGGGAAAGGCTGACCTATTGCAAAGTTGGACTCAAATGATCTAACCAAAAGCTACTACAAATGCAAAGGGCTCTTTGGGCTTCTTCTGTGCTGTAATCTTTTACATTTCTCTATGTAGAATCTACTGTACAGAATTAGGCCACTTGGCCCAATTGTTCTATGCTAGCACTGTTCCACACTAGCATCCTCCCCTATCATCATTTCCTTCTATTTTTACCTCGCTTTCTCTTTTTCAAGCTTCCCCTTAAATGCATCTATGATCACCTCAACCACTCCTAGTGTATATGAACACACAAATTAAGAGCAGAACGAGACCATTCAGCCACTGAGTCTGCTCTACCATATGATAAGATCACAGCTGATCTCACTGTGGCCTCAACTCCTCTTTCCTGTCTGCCCCCTGTAACTTTCGACTCCCTTGTCAATCAAGAATCTATACAACTCAGCCTTAAAACTATTCCTTTGACTGCTTACTGGGCAAGAGCCTTCCCCAGACCAATGACCCCTTGAGAAAAATAATTTCTCCTCATCTTTGTCTTAAATGGGAGACCCCTGATATTTAAACAATGTCCCCAAGCTCTGGTCTCTCCCACAAAGGGAGACATTCTCTCCGCATCCCCCCTGTCAATTCCACTTACGACATTATATGTTCAATTAAATCACTTCTCATTCTTCTAAATTCCAATAGGTATAAGCCCAACCTGCCAACCATTTTTCTTAAAAGAAGACTGGCACCTTTGCCCCAGCTATTGATAAAGTGAGCCTGCTCTGAATTATTTCTAATGCTATTATGTCCTCTCTTGAATATGGAGACCAAAGCCTACACAGTATTCTAGGTGTGGGTTGCAATTTTCCAGTCACATCACGTGCCAGCGTAGATTGGAGTTGTGGCAGAGCGGGGCTGAAGAATCATGGTGAGGGGTTTAGCACGTTCAGTGCTGGGGCCAAACCCCGTGGCCATCTTCCCAGCCACCGCACTCTGACATAACCTGATTCCTACCCTTACTGGGCGGGAACCAGATTTGCATATTTAAATGAACCCAGCAGGAAATACTTTTGATCTCCACAAACAGACTGGGATGATGGCCAAGCCAGGGATGGAGGAGGGTCAGAGACCACTGAAGCCCCTGCATGGTCAGGGACAAGGCTGGGTGGTACCCAGCTGGCAGTACCAATGTGGCTACTGAGGGCAGTGCCTGGGGGTGGGGCCATGAAGTGGTGAGGCCTGAAGGGGATAATTAAGAGACATCAAGTGGAGGACATGAAGAAGGTCAAGAAGGGGAACCCACGGGGAGGGGGGAAGCAAGGGGGAATGGGGCAGTGTCCCAATGCTGACAATCTTTGTTGGGGAGGAGACAGGGAAATATCTCTTCAATGAAGGGAGGAGGGTGTAGATCAAAATTTCCTGATCTTTATATTCCATCCCTCTTGCAACAAATGATAACACCCATTTATCTTCCTAATTACTTGTTGCACCCACCTACCAACTTGATTTGATTCATGTACCAGATCCAGCTTGCCTGTCAAGTTTTGCAATCTTCCTCAGAGTCACAAAATATTTACAATGCAGAAGGGGGCCATTCAACTCATCAAGTCCGCACTGGCTCAATGAAAGAGCATTCTACCAACTCCCACTCCTTATCTCCGTAACCTTGCACATTCTTGCTTTTCAGATATCAATCCAATTCCTTTTTGAATACCTGGATTGATCCTGCCTCCAGGTGGGGTGGTGGTGGTGGTGGTGGTGGTGGGGGGGGGGGGGGGGGGGGGGGGGGGGATGGGGGGGGGATGGGGGGGGGGTTAGAATCTCCATATCACTTCCACTCCTTTTGCATATTAGTTTGAATTTGTGTTCTTGATGTATTCTTGAGAAGGAAGTTTCAAACTATTCTCCACATAAATAAGGTACAGTTTTTCAATTCTTCCTGCCACCGTGGCCAAATTCACATTTCTTACATTATATTTCATCCATCAATTTATTACCCATTACTTAAGCTACCTAAATCCCTTTGTAAACTCCTTACATCCTCCTCTGTTAAGTTCAGGTCAGAGATTCCACAATGTTTTATGAATCCCACTTGCATCATAAGTTTTGCACCTTGAATTTGGCTGGAATAAGCATGATATGGTTCACTTCAGGTATGATTCAAATGAGCCACTAGGGAGCTTCTCTCAAAGTTTATTTACAAATATGGTTTAACATGTATGAAAACTAGCAATAAAATTTATCAATTACAAACAAAAACAAAACAACCGCAATAATGTATAACCCTTAACAAACACATATAAGATGTTCCAATCAACCCAAAACCTTCCAATGACAAAACCCTTCAAACAAGTTCAACACAGCAAAGTCTAATGATCATGTAATATTAGAATTGAGTCCTTTGGTTGGAGAATTGTAAATTCTCAGTTGTATAAGTTCTAATAATCCTCTTGACATACCAGAACAGATTGAAGTCAGAATATCTTCGTAGAATCCCAGGCAGATTTTGATCAAGCTACCAATGGCAGATTTTATGCTCCCAGAAGGCAAAAAGCCTTGCTTTCAGCTAATCAGCAGAACTTCCAAAACTTAGGGAGAGAGAGACATTGCTTTCAGCCTGATGTCCACTCCCTTGTAAACTAAATAGAAAATGAAACCTTCAATTCCCTAAAAGGAAAAAAACCCAACCAGAATCATGACCTTCCTTCTAACAATGCAGGGCTTTAAAACAACCTAGATTAAAAATAAACAACTCCCATTTCAGCACTTGAGGAGCAATAAAAGGACTCATCGTAGACAGCCCAACAAGAGTGACATCAGCTAAGGCTGTGAGCTACAGAGAACATGATTTTTTTTTAACTGTTAAAGGTATACCAACATCATAGCCTCACAACTTACTTTTCTAACTATCTTTATGTCACCCGCAAATTTAGGAACATACTTTTGGCACATTCACCCAAGTTATTGATACAGATTGTAAATAGTTGAAGATGTAGCACTAATCCTTGTGGCAGTCCATAGTTACAGATCAAAACTGATCAATTTATCCCCACTTTCTGCAACCAGAGAGCTAACCAACCTATTAGCCATGACAATACGTATACCATGAACTCTTGTTAAGTGTTTGATGCCGCACCTTATCAAATACCTTTTGGAAATCAAAAATACTCCACATCTACAAGTTCCCCTTTATCTCCCTTGTTACTTCTTCAAAGAACTCAGGTAAACATGATTTTCCTTTCACAAAACTATGTCGACTCTGCCTAATTGCATTAAGATTTTCTGAGTGCCTTGCAATAACTTCCTTAAAATAGATTCTAACATTTCTCCAATAACAATTGTTAGATTAATTGGCCTGCAATTGCATGCTTTCTGTCTCCTTCCTTCCTTTGAATAGTGGAGTTACATTTTCTTGTTTTCCGATCTGATAGGACTTCTCCAAAATCAAAGAAACTTTGGAAAATTACAATTAATGCATCTTTTAGGATCTATATGGATCATGACAACTAGATCCTCCCCTCTCCTGTCCCAAGCAGATATCCCAAACACTGGTATTTGATATTCTAAACCAATTTGATATTTTATTCTAAGCCATTAAACTCGCTGTCGGTTGCAGAGAATTAGGTCTATCCCCCTGACTCAACTATCCCCTTCACTGCATTCCTATTTACTCCCTCTGTGTGAGCGACTTCCTGGTGCCATGGTCCATTCACTCATTCATTCTGCAGCCCCTGACCTCATCAATATATGCTGCAGAAACCTCAGACCGATTGGACAACTGCTGAGGCTTAGGCTCTTCCACTTTTGCCTTCTGAGTCTCCAGACATGCCTCACTCGCAGTCACATCTTCCTAACACTGACCATGGATCAATTCAGCCTAAGGGGTGTGACTGCCTTCTGTAACTGCCCAGGTAACTTTCCTTCTTCCTAGTCCATCACAGTATCTACAGCTCAACCTCCAAATAGTCACCTATTGCAATAAGTTCCATATTCTTGCTGTTTTATGGGGCAACAAAATTTCTCCACAATTCCCTACTGGATTTATTGTCGCCTATCTTGTATTTAAGACCTCAGCTCAAGCAGATGTTAATTGGATACATCCTGCACAATAAATTTAAGAGCATCCTTTATATTATGTACGGGACTGCTCGATCTGGATCTGCCAGAGACTCAATTAGGATTCAGCAAAACAAGCAACATAACTAGAACATTACTAGCTGCAGTTACAATTAGGGGATAAGCAAAGACTTATCACAGGGTTCTTGGAATCATAGAATCCCTACAATGCAGAAAGAGGTCATTCAGCCCATCAGACTTGCACTGACAGCAATCCACCCAGGCCCTCTCCCCATAACTACACATATTTAACCTTACTGACACTAAGTGGCAATTTAGCATGGCCAAACAACCTAAGCCACACATCTCTAGAGTGTAGGAGGAATCTGGAGCACCCGGAGGAAATCCACACAGACACAGGGAGAACGTGTAAACTCCGCGTAGACAGTGACCCGAAGCCGGAATTGAACCCAAGTCCCTGATGCTGTAAGGCAGTAATGCTAACCACTGTGCCACCCTACATATCCTTCACAGCAATATTGTGCAGCAACATTTCTAACATAAATAAGTTGCAGCAAGTGATTCCATGTCCCTTTATCTAGGGCACAAGTGACACCTCATGTCTGAAGCAGTTTTCCTAATCTGATCTGGTCATCAATATTTAGAGGAATGTATAGAAGGATATGTAGATAGGGTGCCATTCAGTAAAGACAGTAGAAGAAAGGTCATTTGGAATATCAATACGGGCACTGGTGCGTGGAATGAGGGCCCTAATTCTGTGCTGTAAATTCCATGTAATTCTGTGATTTGGAATTGATGGGAACACGAAAATTCACCAAGTTAATATAACGCTGAGGTGAATAGATTCCTCACTCCAGTTTAGTTTGGATCTTGTTTACCGAATCTGTATAGCTGTAGTACTTGTAGAACTCCACGGTGGAACATGTGGTTATCCTTAAACACTTCAGAATCTCTCTTCACCTTCGACTTCAATCAATACATTAGCACCAGCTGCAGCAACTTCATTTCACTGATACATTGATTGAAAAACAATTGAACTTCTAATTAGTGCCATGATTCTGACCCAGCATCCTAGGCAATAATTCACTCATCAGACACAAACTTGACCTCAAGAAAATGCTGGAAATACTCAGCAGCTCTGGCAGCACCTGTGGAGAGATGAACAGAGCTAATCAGCGTGATCTTCTTACCTACCGTTCTCGCCGCACTCCTGCTGCAGTGAGGTCGGAGAATTTGGCGGCCAGCCGAATCTCCATTCACTGCCGCAGAATGAGAAAATCCGGCCAGAGCGAACAGTGATAAGGTTCTGGTCAACATTTCCCACAATCTTGCATCGGAACTCATTTAACGGCGTTCCAATAAAAGGTCGCAGACCTGAAACGGTTAACTCTGTTTCCCTCTCCGTGGATGCTGCCAGACCTGCCGAGTATTTTCAACACTTTGTTTTCATTCCAGATTTCAGCAGTATTTTGCTGTTGTATTCACGATTTGATCTCAGTGGCAGCTGAAGCATTGATTTGATTACTGTTGTAAAGCCTAGATTGGGGTGGCTGGAATGTTATTTTAAATACAGCTGTCAAGCCAGCTGTTTTTTTAAATAAAGTTTTTCTTCTTTTCTGCCATAGGTACAAGACATCCTACTATGTTCACCTCTGTTGTTCTTATGTGTTCTGAAGTTTTACCATAAAACTGAGTCTGCTATCACTCAGGGAATAGCACCCTCAGAATATTGCTTCTTGAACATTGACGTTTTAACTGATTGATAATCCACTATCACTTATGCCTGTAACTCTGAAAAATTCAACACAAATTATTCAGTATCCCCAAAAGACATATTTAGACTCATCAGGCAACTACAACTCAAGGAGAGCTTATTGCACACTCAAGCTTAGTGAATAACCAAATGACTAATATTAATGTGCACGCAACCAGATTAATAGGCTAGCTTTACACCTTTATCATTCTGTTTAAAAGCATAAACCTTTGAATGTTAATGTCATAAAATTTGGCACAGCAACAAAAATGGCATTTGGCTTAACAGTTTTCAGTTTCCCAGAATGACAGGCATTATATAATTTAGAAGGGCAAATATTAAAAACCAAGAAGTTTGGGCATTTATGCTTGAAATACGCCTTCAGCATTTGCCCAATAGCAGGTGGTAAGCATAATGAAGTCCTGTGATGCCAATTCACGTTAGGAACAGGGCCCATCAAAGTTTAGGCTAATAACAATCACACTGCATAAATGACAGGTAATGACCATAGCCAAGAAAAGGGCCAACACATTTTCCTTTAGCCAGCAATGGCACCATTCCCGCCGTGAACTTTCCCATAAACATCTTGGGAGATATTAGGAAGGTTTCATTTTTTATTTGTTCTCAGTGCATAAATGATGTGGCAAAGCATCAACTGGCTAAACTGAGACAGCCACACCAACTATCGTGGGCACAAGAACAGAGCAGATTGTGACAAATACCTCATTCTTCAAAGCCTTGTCACAAGCTACAAGGTTCAATTCAGGAGTGTGATGGAACATTCACTATGTATCCGGCTGGGTCCTGGATCGATTTGGTCAGTGTTTTCACTGCACTCAATATCCAACACTCCAGTGTTCATCTCCTGTGGATAACTCGGAATGGGCAAAAAAAATAGAGGCTTCACACAATAAGAACAAATTAAAGAAACCTTCATAACATGCCAGAGTTTAGATCACTCCGGGTCTTAGATATCCTGTCAGGAGGAAAAATGAGAACACCTTATTCAAATCATTTCTCTTCTGCCGCTAGACAATTCCTACAGGACACACATGGTTCTCAAACTGCTGTCCACAACTCCACAAGGCACTGGAGAGGTGATCCCTCCGTGCCATGAAGCTATAAGATTTCTTTTTCTTCCCATGAGGTGATCTGTTCACTGCCCCAACATTGCATATTGTGACTATATTTCTTGATTTACGAGTGAGTTTTCAGAGTCCTTTTTGTACAGGAGGCAGCCATTTGGCCCATCGAGTCTGTACTGACTACAATCCCACCCAAGCCCTTCTCCATATTTATCCCGCTAATCCCCCTGCGACTAAGGGACAATTTATCACGCCTATCAACCTAACCTGCACAGCTTCTTTCCTGCTGCCATCAGACCTTTGAATGGACCTATCTCATATTAAGTTGCTCTTTCATTATACCTAGCTGTAACTGTAACACTACATTCTGCACCCTCTCCTTTCCTTCTGTACATACAATATGCTTTGTCTGTATAGCCTGCAAGAAACAATACTTTCCGCTGTGTACCAATACATGCAACAATAATAAATCAAATCAAATCTTTGGAGTGTGGGAAGAAACCAGACGAAATCCATGCAGGCTAGGGGAGAACGTGCAAACTTCACACAGATTTCACCCAAGGCAGAATTGAACCTGGGTCCCTGGCAATGTGAGGCAGCAGTGCTACTGTGCCGCCCTCTGTTTGCTACACATTAATAAAATACTTCCTGTAGTTATGACATTGCTTCTCTTGAATAACTGATTCTCCATTGAAAGTTAGGATAGACCATCCCCAAGGTACATTATTAGTTCTACATACTTCTGTTTATTTGTGACTCAGTGGCACATTATTTGTATTAACAAATAGTGTAAAATTTGTTGCAAATGGCATCTGCTTTCTGTTGTGTTGTTGGTACAGTCCTTTGGGGATTATGGTAATAAGTCCTTGAAAATGTGTCACTATTTTCTGGACATCCCCTATCAAAGCTTGACAACTAAAACTTTTGGAGATTAGAGTTGCATGCCACAATTCGTGAGGAGGCCACAAATGGTTTTGAGGGAGGCAGAATCAGAAGTAAACACCAGTTCTAATGTAGCCACTCTCTAAATAAAACAGTTCCACTTTGACTGGCGTGTGATTCATAAACATGTAAATAGATTACAGGATCTGCTTTGGCAATGCCGTGTACTACTTTCAATTGGCAGCCAAAGCAAACTTCGACATGGCGTGACAAAAATCAACCTATCATAACACCAAAATTACAACTTCCATACACAAGTAGACTGGATCCCAGCTTTCTTGTCGTTTGATGTTCTCCACTTTCTGTTCCCCAGGTTTAGACTGTGCTCCCCACTCCATGTTCCCCACTTCTCAGCATGGTCTTGTTTTCTCAATGATGTTGTCCAGCCTGATCTGCTGCCCCACTATCTGATGCAACTCCATCACTTATCCAGCCGACTCCACTGCTGACCATTCCCCTTGTAGCCACTTACCCAGTGTGACCTCTGTGGCTGTTTGATCACACACTGTGCTTAATCACACACAGTTTAGTGCTTGTTTTCACGTTCCTGCGCATGGATGTTTGCCTGCCAAAGGTTCTCAAGGATGTTAAAGCTTTTCAAACCTCGGGAAAAGGTTCCTTCCTCACTGGTAAATATTTAAAAATGCTATGGGTAGTTTTTTTCCATTCCATTTCTCTAGGCCAAGGAAACTAACCAAAGCAAACAGTAGGACAAATTTGGCACGTAAGCCTTTAAAAATTATATATTAGTACCAGAACTTCAAGATTCAGATACATAGGAGCTTATATGCCACGTCTTAGATAGGCTGAATGTGGAGAATGACACTAGAGAGTAGGATTTAACAGTCTCGCTTGTTCTGAAACCATAAAATCCCACTGAGGTGAAAAGATCTTTCCATTGTCCGTTCCCCCACCCGGTCTGGTTCCTATGGCAGGTGGTGAGGTAAAATTCCGGTTTAGATACTTCTTTTCAACATCATCCCTCAAAATTAAGAGTCTATTCAAATCTGGAAAGCACAGAGGCACACAAAATTTAAAATACATCAGTGTCACCCGGACCTAAAGATTGCCAAAACATTTGCAGCATTTTCTTTTAAAAGAATCCAACCACTTGACGATAAAACCTTATTTTAGATTTTGTTCTTGTCTTTTCCTTCAATTTGAACATGGTGCTGCAACCTGCCAGCA
This sequence comes from Sphyrna mokarran, assembly GCA_024679065.1. Classification (NCBI taxonomy): domain Eukaryota; kingdom Metazoa; phylum Chordata; class Chondrichthyes; order Carcharhiniformes; family Carcharhinidae; genus Sphyrna; species Sphyrna mokarran. The sequence goes on from JAGIQG010000020.1 coordinate 33,202,147, forward strand.
AAATCGCAAGTACTCCAAGTCAAGGCTTTGATCAAGTGAGCAAAACGTTCTGACCATTCCTCTCTCAAAGCTCTCAGTGTAATCTAACTCAGTCTTACTTTCTGAAATACTCATTCCCCACTTTGCTTACCACAGTAAACACTGGCATCTCCACATTATTTCTGAAATACAGTAGCGCTATAGATTGTCAGTAACAATAATTTGCATTTAGGGGGGAGTTCTACCATAGTGAAACATCTCGATATGCTGCAAGAACTGTTCTCAAACTACGTTTAAAACTAAAACACACGTGCAGATATTCAGAGCAGATACCAAGATCTTGGGTAAAAACATATGTTTAAAGGGTGACTTAAAGGAGTAGAAGAAGTTGAAAGGTGGAAGTACATTTAGGGAAGGAATTCCAGACCTTAGGGCTCCGTATCTAAGGACGCGGCTATCAATGGTACAGTGATTCAACAGGCTGGAATTGGAGGAGGGCAGAGATTTCAAAAAGTGAAACAGTTAGAAAAGGTTACAGAGATTGGGCTCTGCATGACCCTGGAGAGATTTGAAGGTAAGGATGAGAAGTTTACAATCCAAACAAGGTTAGACTGACTGGGAACCAACGTAGGTTAATGAACACAAGACTGACAATAAACAGGTCTTGGTGCAAGTTAGGAAACAGGTTTTGGGTGAATTAAAGTTTATGCATTGTGGAATATGGAAGGCGAGCAAGGAGAACACTGGAATAGCCAAGGTTAGAGGTAAGAAAGGAATGGATGAGCACTTCAGAAGTAGCTGAGTTGAGGCAGGAGCAGAGTGGGGCAATATTACATTATTGTAAACAGGCATTCCTAGTGATGAGGCAAATATGTGGCAGGAGGTCATTTTGGGGGTTAAGTACAACAGCAAATGATCTAGATCAATCTGAGACAATTGTCGGGGAGTAGGGTGGAGCTGTTAGCTTGGGAACGAAGTTCGTGTCAGGGAAACAAGGCAACAATCTTCACAATATTTAATTGGAGGACATTGCTGTTTAACCAGTTGAGAACTCACACAACTATTTAGAGACAATTGCCAGAATTTCACCACTCCACTCGCTACAGAATTCAGAGCAGCAGAGGGACAGACAATGGAAAAGTAATTGACTTCTGTTGTGGGGTGAATTGAGATGGCTGGTACTGTCTTTAATTACAGACAATACAAAACTCACGTGGCAGATATCTCTGTATAAAGACATCATGGCACAATCTTAAAGAGCAGAGCAATTATTCTCAACTTCCTGGCGAATTCCTATATCTCAGTCAACAGTACCAAGGCAGATTACCTGGAATTCACCACATTGCTGTTTGTGCGAGCTTGCTGTGCACAAATTAGCTACCATGTTCCCTACATCATAACTCAGTGCGCTTCAAATGTCCTCTCTGGCTGTAAAGCACTTTGCAATGTCCTCTGACACCAAATAAATTGAAGTCTTGTTTACTTACATTGTTAGAAAATTATGAAAATGCAATGTACAATCACACTTCTGAAGCCACACCTGTTTTAATCTCCATGGATGATGCTTTAATGTGTCAGCCTGCGCTGCAAATTTACAATAAGTCGTCTCATAACACCAGGGTAAAGTCCAACCAGTTTATTTAATAGTAAACCCACACATTTTCGGAAACACTGTTCCTTTGAAAGCTTGGGGGTTTACTATCAAATTAACTGGGTGGACTTTAACCTAGTGTTATGAGACTCCTTACTGTATTTGCCCCAGTCCAACGCTGGCATCTCCACATCACTGCACATTTACAACTCACAGACTAGAAAACAACCAAGGCCAAAATAAATTCAGCTGACCAGCCGACTTGGTGAATTGCAGTAGGCATCGTCTCCCTTTCTAAAATTTCATATAAAATGTGTATTATTAAGCGTATTCCGGACTGGTCAGAGAGTCTTTAATTGATGTTTTCTTGTGGCTGCAAAATACAATGACGTCAAAGATATGGCAGTAACAAACTCCACAGATCTGTGTACATCTGAACAGGATGTCACACGCCATTAGGCCTGCAAGGTTGTATAAGCCTTAAGAAATTGAAGCCAAACAGTATTTCTGGCTGGATACAAAACTGCCTGTTGGCTGAATAATCTTGGCTGTTGACCTGACAATTATTTAGCTCTTGGGGCTAGGTGTAGGAAAGAAAACAGCATACTTGACAGTCAGATGTTTTTCAACTAATTTCCACTTAACAGGTACTTTGCAAATGAAAATGGAATAAAATAGAAAATGACAGTTCAATCAGATGAAGGCTTTTTTTTTAATCATTCATGAAGCAAGGGTGTCGCTGGCTGGCCAACATTTATTCCCATCCCAACTTGCTCTCTTGAGGGCAGCTGAGAGACAACCACATTGCTGTGGCCCCACAGTCGCATGCAGACCAGACCAGGTAAGGACAGCAGACTTCTTTCAGGAAAGGACATCAGTGAACTAGATGGGTTTTTCCCAACAATCGACAGAGGTTTCGTGGTCATCAGCAGATTCTTAATTCTAGATTTTTTTTAATTGAATTCAAATTCCACCATCTGCTGTGGCGGGATTCGAACCCGGGTCCATAGAACATTAGCTGAGTTTCTGGATGAATGGGCTAACGATAATACTAGATCATCGCCAACCCTACCACGCTCAAACCTCAGGCAGGAACATGATCACTGGGTTGAATCCTAATTAATGGTATTCAAGTCATTAAACCTGTCCCAAGGCAAAACAGCTGATCATAGAATGCCTACAGGAGACCACCATCATCATCATCATTGGGATGGTAATAAAACCAATCCTGCAGCATTGGGGAGGGGGTGGAGGGGAAGAGGGAGGAAGGGAGAGGGGGGCGTCAATCTGGGCAACCCAGAATCAAGATATAAGGTGCCTGATATGTGAGGAATTTCCCAGCACGAGCTAGGTTTATTTGTACAAAACGTAAGTGAATTATCAATATGTTAGTTCGATAACGTGGCAGCACTTTCACTTTGGGCATAATCAGCAATCCTGGCATAAATTTTATCCAAAATGATGCCAGTTTTGAGACCATTTTACATCCTCCCCTTTTCAGGTTTCCACTCAAATGTATTTGCACATCACCAAAGTAGCACGATTAGACAGTGTTGAGAATGTACTGACCCTGATTTTGCAATGATCAATGAAGGGTTCTACCAACCTCAGGAATCTTGGGGATGCCATTACTACAGATTAGGGTTAATGTTATGCAAGTTGACCTTGAATGAAATTTTTAGCTTTTGGCCAGTGTGACAGGAAAATCTCTGCACAGAGTTCATTGCTGACCGTGAAGAAAGTTGCCTGTAAATATTTAGCAGGTTCTCATTTCATTGATTTCCCCAATTCTGATGCGTTAGTCAATCTGGCACCACCTACAGGTGGCATCCAGGAACTGTGAAGTCAGTAAGTCAACAGCCAATCAGACTAACGAATTCTCATAGACAGCAAACGATGAAGTAAAAACACACATCTTTCTAATCATTTCACAAAAAGAAAAATAAAGCCTCAAACATAGTCATGGGATTATGGGAGGAAATTTAACTAAAAAATATTTTTCATTCTTTGAAAAAGTTATTCCAAGAGTTTGACATTCCACATATGTAAAATTAGTCTTCAGAGACAGATAAGTCTTTGACAATAATGAAGATATAGTGTGTCATTAAAATTCTCAGTTATATCTCAGTCAACAAGATGTAACATTTTCAACAGCTTTTATAGTATAAAACATTGAAGTGTATCGCAAATGTATTCAACGCAGAATCAGTCATTTAAGAAGTCTGCTATACCATGTGGAGGTGCAGCATATCATGAACAGCAACTTCTGGATTCCTGCCTTTGACTCCATTTGTGAGTAATGGAAGTTACTGTCAGTTTTAAACATTAATCACTCTGAATGCTGACAGTTTTGCCATTATTACAAATTCCAAGCCGTTGAAAAAAAATTTGCTTTAAAACATATTCCTTAAGAGTGGTAACCTCGTGTCATCTTGTTAACACAGGCCACTTGACACCAGAATTCAATACATCCTTTGTCTAAACATGGCCAAAAGAACCAAATTCCTGAAGTGGAATGAGAGTGACTGCCCTTAACACCAAGGGTGACCAACTGTGGTATCAAGGAACCCTCGCCAAACAGGTCATTGGGAATCAAGGGAAGGGGAAAACATTTGTCCAGTGAGTTTAACCAAAAAAACAGTACAGCCTAACTCAAAGCCATTAATTTTTCTTTCATTTTCTTCCTCTTACATCAGTATCTGCACCTGGCACAGTGGTTAGCACTGCTGCTTCATTACATCAGGGACTTGGATCACTGTCTGTGTGGAGTTTGCACAATTTCCCTGTATTCAGGTGGGTTTCCTCCAGGTGCTCCAGTTTCTTCCCACATTCCAAAGATGCGTGGGTTTGGTGGATTGGCAATATTAAACTTGCCCCTAACTGTGAACGTTAGGTGAATTAGCCATGGCAAACGTGCAGGTTACGGGATGGGGCAGAGGGGAAGCCTGGGTGGAATGTTCCTTCAGAGAATCAGTGCAGAATTGATGGCCAAATATTCTGTATCAAACTAATTAAGTGGATCCGGTAGCTGCTGTTATCTCTGTGATAGTGCTTGGTTTAAAGTTTGAAGTTTTAAAGTTTATTTATTAGTATCACAAGTAGGTGCACATTAACACTGCAATGAAGTAACTGTGAAAATTCCTTAGTTGCCACACCCTGGTACCTGTTTGTGTACACAGAGAAAATTTAGCATGGCCATTGCACCTAACCTTTCTCTGGAGCGTGGGAGGAAACCAGAGCATCCGGAGGACACAGAGGCACAAGGAGAAGGTGCAAACTCCATATGGACAGTGACTCAAGCCAGGAACCGAACCTGGGTCTCTGGCACTGTAAGGCAGCAGTGTTAGCTACTCAGCCACCAGGCGACCTCCCTCAGCTTATTCACTGTAATGAATGACCTAGGATAAAACGATCACTCTTCACCTCAATACTGCACTTCCAAAAAGCCATCCATTAATGTCCTTAACAAGCCTCATTGAAGAAATAAATCAATGGTAATCATTTATTTGCCTGATCCAAATGGTCAGAACACCACAAAGTATAGACAAACAGCCTGTATTACCAGCCGCCACCACTTCCAAGTAGCTGTGCTGATAGTGACAGGCAATCTAGGTAATCTACCCTAAGACCATTTGTTTGACTGGAAGCAAAGAACTCCACCACATGCTATGAGTGAGGCTTGAAAGTCCCTAACATACAATGCCTTCCAAATATAGTCCACCAAATTTGATTCAAAATATTTATTACTAGAATTGGAATTTGGTATCTTTTATTCCCCCATTATCAGGTGGAAGGAACAAGTACTCACAACAAGCAGAACCCATGACTATTTTTAGACAATGTAAAGTAAATATGTCACTAGTTTGTCCTTGCAAAGATTATTACTTTCTTAAAGCCTTTTTAAGCTCTTTCTTTAAATCAATTCTGTGGAGGGACAGGGAGTTAACTATTCTAGTCAGACATTTTCACAAATCTTCCTTCCAGGTTCTCTGTAGCTACCATCAGTGCCACTTGGTGATCACTTCAAAGTGAGTGCATTTGTGTTGAATCAAACTGGTGCATCTATCAGCATCAGTGTTGACAGTGACACTCTCTGCCGCGCAGTTGCAGGAAGTGACAGACAGGCCTGGGATTCAGTCCTGAGACCATCTGTTTGGTTGGAAGGAAGAAGGCAATCCACCATCTGTGCTACCACACAACTCGAGTACATTCACTTTTGTTTTGGAGTTTTTAAACACTCCAAGTCCAAAAGAAAGCCTTTGTTAAGTCACAAAGAAAAGCTTGAAAACTACTGTGCAGCAGAAGTCTTCTCCATATGAAGTTTAATTGAGGTTAAAAGGGATAATCTCCAAACAAAACGTTGATGCATCATTAGCCTTTGAGATGATTTTAACTGGTCTTGTGTAATAAGTCTTCGGAGGCAGAAGTGTCTTCACTAAAATCCCTTTATTTACAAGTTTGACAACAGCATACAGAGTGTTTTCAGTTCACAGCCTATACTCAGAGTGCCAGAGGAACTGGCACCTCTGGTTAAATACAAAGCCAGAGACTCCCCGATTGGCCCATCAATTTGGCCCTTAATCAGGAACTTCGTATTCGAACAAGCCCACCTTAATTACCTGATTAAAGTCATTACATCTTGATAGGCTTTTCAACTAAATCATTGAATTTGAGCCCAACAATACACTCAAAAGTCTTAGTATTTGATTCTTTGTTTATACTGAGTTAGTTATCTCACACTGGATGGGATAAAGGTGTTGAAAGTGTCTTCAATGATATTTGTTCAGGGTGTAGAGATGCCAGCATTGGATTGGGATGGGCACAGTAAGAAGTCTCACAACACCAGGTTAAAGTCCAACATGTTTATTTGGTAGCACGAGTTTTTGGAACGTTGTCCCTTCATTAGGTGATTATGACTCACCCAATGAAGGAGCAGCGCTCCGAAAGCTCAGTGCTACCAGAAAAAACTTGTGGGACTTTAGCCTTATTTGCTCAGGGGAATGAGGACTGAGTTGGAGTATCAAGCCTGAGCTTGGGTCTGATTCCCGAAACTGACTAATACTCACTAGCTAGCCTCACGCTACAATAGTAAGCGTGTTGCCTGGGAACTGGAGGAGTAATTGTCCTTTGAAGTGTATTCTAACAAGAAACCATACATTCAGGCAAAGAGGAGGAAAAGATTGAGAAAGCATAGCCTGCCAATAGCAAATATGTTTTGGTACTTAACATAAAAAGCATGAATGGGAACAACTGTCCCAATGAAAATAAATGAGTGATCTCTCAGTGCTACCCTACATACAAATAATTAAGTGCTGATAAAAATGAAATGCCTTTCCTAAACAGTGCTGTTTTTAATCAGGCATCATGTACTTTATTCATTGATTTCAATATTTCTGGGAGTTTTGTAGGTAAATCCCGTTCTTGGGAAAATTACCAAAATTATCCACAGCAAAATTCCTCTGTGCTGATCAGTTAGAGGGAATTTTATTGAAGTTGTGTATTTTAACAGTGCACACTTACTCCCTTGCTAAAATTTCTTTCTATATTCATTTTTAATAAAATCATGACTGCAAGTCATTGTGAGCACTTTTATTTTCATGTTCCCCATTCAGTAGCTGCTATGTTGTGTGACGATAACATTTCTTCTAAAGTATTTGATGACAGGATACTGTTAAACAACCAAATACACTGGTTTAAAAGGACAGACAATAGAGGTGTTCAAACGACATAGAGATAATACTGGATAGATTTCACTGAACAATATGCAAACACTATCAGTACCTTTGAGAAGAATGGATTTCTGGGAGCAATTACAATACAATAATTTAATAAAGGTGTTTGGATGACATCATCAACCATAAAAACTAAGCTCATATTACTTATATCTGCCATCTGAACTTCAGGATTAGATAATTGCCTTGAAGTCACTCCAAAGCAGATTTTTCCATTTTTTTTAAAACCCATTTTATGTGGTTATTACAACAGACACCAACAGCTGGTATACTTTTTGATACGCAATGAATTACAAGACTTTTTTTTCCCCTTATTCTTTCATGGGATGGGGGTTTTGCTGGCAAAGTCAGCATTTGTTGTCCTTCCCTCATTGCACTTAAACATTCCAGAGCACAGTTAAGGGTCAACCACATTACTGTGGATCTGGAGTCACATGTAGGCCAGACCTGGGAAAGATGTCAGATTTCCTTCCCTGAAGGATATCAGTGAGCCAGGTGGGTCTTTATGACAGTTTCATGGTCACCATAGCTGAAAGTAAGATCATAAGACTTGGTACCACTCAGAGCAGACTCGATGCGCTGTCATTCAAAGATGGCAGATATTTTTCTCATCCCCATTCTCCTGCCTTTTCCCCATAACTCCAGATCCCCTTATTCATCAAAAACCTAGCGATCTCTGTCTTAAATACACTCAATGACCTGGCCTCCACAGACTTCTGCGGCAAAGAGTTACACAGATTCACCACTCTCTGGCTGAAGGAATTCCCCCTCATTTCTGTTTTAAAGGGTCGTTCCTTTAGCCTGAAGTTGTGCCCTCTGGTTCTAGTTTTTCATACAAGTGTAAACACTGCCTCCGTGTCCACTTTATCCAGGGACCACAATATCCGGTAAGTTTCAATACGATCCCCCCTCATCCTTCTAAACTCCAACAAGTACAGACCCAGAGTCCTCAACTATTCCTCGTATGACAAGCTCTTTATTCCAGGGATCATTCTTGTGAACCTCCTCTGGACCCTTTCCAAGGCCAGCACACCCTTCCTTACATACAGGGCCCAAAACTGCCCACAATACCCCAAATGGGGGTTTGACCAGAGTCTTGTACAGCCTCAGAAATGCATCCCTCTCTTGTATTCTAGCCCTCTCGACATGAATGCTAACATTGCATTTGCCTTCCTTACTGCAAACTGAACCTTCACATTAATCTTGAGAGAATCTCGACTTCCAAAGACTCCCAAGTCACTTTGTGCTTCTGATTTCCTAATCATTTCCCCATTTAGAAAATAGTCGATGCCTCCATTCCTTCTTCCAAAGTGCAATAATCTCATACTTTTCCACATTGTAATCCATCTGCCAATTCTTTGCCCACTCTCCTAACCATCCACGTCCTCTGCAGCTCCTTCCCCCCGCTTCCTCAATACTATCTGTCCCTCTACATAGTTTTGTATTATCTGCAAACTTAGCAACAGTGCCTTCAGTTCCTTCTTCCAAATTGTTAATGTATATTGTTAAAAGTTCTGGTCCCAGCACAGATCCCTGAGGCACACACTAGTCACTGGCTACCATCCTGACAAAGACTGTTTTATCCCCATCCTTTGCCTTCTACCAGCCAACCAATCCTCTATCCATGCCAGGATCTTAACTTATTTAACAGTCTCCAATGCAGCATCTTAACAAGGGCCTTTTGGAAATCCAAATAAATCAAAAAGTAGCTTTATATTGCATGTCTGCATAGGTTTCCTCCCACGCTCCAAATATGTGTGGATTAGGTTGATTAGTCATGATAAATTGCCCTTTAGTGTCAGAGGCATTAGTAAGGTAAATACGTGGAGTGAATACAGGGATTGGACCTGGTTGGGATTGTTGTCAGTGCAGGCACAATGGGCCAAATGGCCTCCCTTTGCACTGTTAGAATTCTATGATTCAATTCCCGATTTATTTATCAAATCAATCTTCTGCAAGCTGCCATGGTGAGATTTGAACCCATGTACTGCAGTGATCCTTTAAGCAGCTGCTATCTTAATTTGGTCTTTAGTTTGTTTAATTGTTTCAATCTAAAATAATATTGAACCCATGTACCCAAAACTTCAACTGGTACCTCTTGGTTATTAGTTAAACAATATTACCATCCTCTCCATCACAGGAACATTGTAATTTCAGTTTAAAATTGGAACATATTGATGTGCTCGTCTGCAATAAAATGTTCATAGTCTAATGTTGATCTGCACTCACAATACTCCACATACCTTTAACATTCATTCTCTCCATCACTGATGCTCAGTGGCAGCAATACGTATCATCTATACTGCAGGAACTTACCAATGTTCCTTCTACAGCATCTTCCAAATCTGTGACCTTCACCACCTGAATGGATAAGGGTAGCTGACGCATGGGAATACTGGCATTTGCAAGTTCCCTTCCAAATGACACACCATCCTAACTTGTAACTATACATTCCTGATCAAAATCCTGGAATGCCCTTCATAACGGTGCTGTGGTTAGCCTTTCAGCACAAGGACTGCAGTGGTTCAAGATGGCGGCTCACCACTACCTAGTCCGTAAATGTTGATCCAGTTAGAGATGCCCAAACCCAGTGAGCAGAATTTTAAAAACATGCTAATTTCCCAATCTCATCCACATCATTGTGTTGAAGCAATGGGTGGATGGCAGTTTATTCCTCAAAAAGAAAGAGGGAAAACAGCGGGGAAAAGTGAATCATCCTTCAATCTTTTGCCGCCATCTCCTAAAAGCTGGCTTCAGGCCAGCACTGGCAAAGACTTTGAAACAAAGTCCGAGGAGCTAATCCTCTACCCTTCGCAATCAGGGATGATATGTTGAAGCACATGAAAATAACTTCTCTCTTGATTGAAACTTACACCTCAACAAAAACAAATTCTACTCTGACAAGCCTGAAGGCTCAGGAGAAACCTGATGTTTCTGTAGCAGAAAGGAGGGTCTCACATGATTGCACGCTCTGCTCTTATCTTATTTCTTAAAAAAAATTTTAAAAATACCCTAGTTTTTAACTGAGAAAACAATCAGAATAACATTAGCTTATAACCATTTAAACAAATCACCCCAAGGCCATTAACAAATGCATGCAGACTGGGAGAAATCACCATTTCCTCTTGCAGTGATCTGAAGGAAGCAGAGTTATGGATGGAATGCTGGCACTGAGTAACTCGGGCTTGATACAGCACAGCTAAAGCAAAGTCTATCTAGAAAACTACATTTCCCCCAAAGTTATGCACAACTTCCAGAGTTTTCGCAACATGCTTCTTATGTTGCTACCTGAAAGCTTAGTGCATGGTGGCATAGGGGTTAGTATTATTGCCTCTCAGTGCCGGGGCCTGGGTTCAATTCCGACCTCGGTCACCATCTGTGTAGACGTTGCATGTTCTCCCTGTGTCTGCATGGGTTTTCCCAGGATGCCCCAGTTTCCTCCTGCAGTCCAAAGATATGCAGGTTAGGTTGATTGGCCATGCTAAATTGACCCTAGCATCAGGGGGATTAGCAGGGCAAATGTGAGAGATTAGGGCCTGGTGGGATATGGTTGGTACAATCTTGATGGGCCAAATGGCCTCGTTCTGTACTGTAGGGATTCTATGATTCTATGAAAATCGTCTTTCCACTTCCCTTCATGCCTTCCATCAAGCAATATTAAGAGGACTATTGACAGGTTTTCTAATATAGCAGGAAGAGATCTGAATAGGGGTAAGAATCTTCTCTTCCAAAATGGTGATGGGGAGTACTGCACCTCCATGTAATCAATTATTCTCTTTGTGAGCATAACACACTTAAATGAAGACACCTACTCTCATAACTATTTACTAGCATAAGGTTCAGGCATTCTCATGGTGGCACAGTGGTTCAGCACTGCTCCCTCACAGCGCTAGGCACCTGAGTTCGATTCTGAGCTTGGATCACTGTGTGGAGTCTGCATGTCCTCCCCATGTCTGCATGGGTTTCCTCACATTGGCCATGCCAAATTCTCCCTCAGTGTACCTGAACAGGCGCTGGAGTGTGGCAATAGGGGATTTTCATTGTAACTTTATTTCAGTGTTAATGTAAACCTACTTGTGACACTAATAAATAAATAAAATCTTAAACATTTGGATGATGTTTCAGTTTTTTATTTTAGTGCTTCATCATGATTTGGTCTTCAGATGTAACCAGCAAAAGCTCGAATTAACCTTGAGAAAAATTGGGGAGTAAGAATTCTTGAACATAAAACAAACTGTTGCAATGTGCAGACTGTTCACTTCAACATCTTAGGAACAACAATCTGAATTTAAAGAAAAGTATGGATTTTCACTGAAAGATTGCAACGTGCATTTTATCCCCTGTTTAGTTTGGCAGAGGTCATTTCATTATGTACTCAGTCCTGTCCCAATTTTCGGAAACCAGAGCAAAGCTTTGTAGGCAAAAGTAAATAAAATTAAATAAATCATAAAGTCGTACATAGCGGAAGTCAAGTAGAAAAATGCTAGAGATTTTCTTTTTGCAGCTTTGAAAAATTGCAGGTAGTCATGTTTGACCGCAGTACTCTACAGAGCAATCTCCAATTGATTTTGGCAATTTCTTAAAGTCAGTCAGCCGTAAGGATGCACACAGCAGGCGAGATTGGAAGATCAGGGTCTTAGTAATTGTTTAGTGCATACATCGGTCTTTGCTGTTAAGATTTTCAAGTTGCCACACTTAATTAAATGACATTTTGCAGGAACTGGGGAACAAAGATATTGTTAATGGTGAGCTTCAAGTATGAGATGAAGTGGAAAATAACTAATTCTGGTATATTGAAAAATGAAAGTGCATCCTTTTTGCACACTCCCTTTTAAAGCAAAAATACTCAGGCAAACTTGCTGTTTGACTGTGGAGACACTGCAACCACACAGATTTCAATCCACCTCTGGTATCTAGCCTTTGATGAGATGAGGCTTGGTTGTAATAACACAGCTCAGTAACGCTCAATGACTAGTTGTGATGCGCTGATTAGAACGCCACATAGTTAAATGGCTTGCTGACACTTGATCTATAATACAATTAATAGTCCAAAGAGGAATCGTTCTGTCAAATCTACAAATATAGCAGGCTGATAGAATTACAGAAATTATAAAATCTATTCCTACAATGGTTCAGTTCCTAAGTTTTTTTTATTCATTCATGGGACATGGGCGTCGCTGGCTGGCCATCATTTATTGCCCATCCCTAGTTGCCCTTGGAGGCTAGTTAAGAGTCATTCATATCACTGTGGCTCTGGAGTCACACATAGGCCAGACCAGGTAACAACAACAAATTTCCTTCCCTAAAGGACATTAGTGAACCAGATGGGTTTTTCCGATAATCGGCAATGGTTTCATGGTCATCAGTACATTCTTAATTCCAGATATTTTTTATTGAGTTTAATTCCACCATCTGCCGTAGCGGGATTCGAACCTGGGTCCCCAGAACATTAGCTGAGTCTTTGCATTACTGGGTCACTGCCTGAATTTATCTAGTTCTGGTTTCTGTCCAAAGTGAGGTAAATTACAAGTGTGTGAAGAAGTGAACAATCCCAATCAAATCCATTCTATAAAAGAAATTGCCGATACATCAAAATTTTGCCATAGGTGTCTGAACTAGTAATAGCAAGCTCACTAAATTTGAGGACTAATGCATCACTTTGGGTCTGAAGCATTTGAAACAGCTTCATTGTCAAAATTACAATGTTCTTATCCCCCCCTTTAATGGACTTACTAATGAAGGAATTGGGTGAATCTCAAACATCGCGCAATGTGCCATCCCTGACAATGGCCAGTGATGTTGTGGAGATGCCAGCGTTGGACTGGGGTAAACACAGTAAGAAGTCTCACAATGCCAGGTTAAAGTCCAACAAGTTTATCTGTAGCAAACACCACTAGCTTTCAGAACTGACTGTTCCTTTGTCAGGACCCACCTGACGAAGGAACAGCCAGTTCCAAACGCTAGTGGTGTTTGCTACAAATAAACCTGTTGGACTTTAACGTGGTGTTGCAAGACTTCTCACTGCAATGGCCAGTGAAACATAAAATGCCTGAGAGAGAGTGCAACATACTGCTGGCAACAGGGTATAAATTAAGGATTCAGATCTTTAAGCTCTTAAAAATGACTGTAGTTTCTGGAATGAAATTAAAGTAGAACTTATATACTCTTATTTTTCATTCAACTCTTAAGCATTCACACTTAAAGCTTTGTCTTAAGTAAGCAAAGTATTCAAATTGTTGGTTACACAGGAGAATTCCTCAAGTTTATCGAAGTTTCCTATAGGTGGGGCTGCTGTACATGTTGGAGACACTTGGCAAACCTGAGTCCTGGCAGTGTGAACGTTAGCAGATTGGGAGACTGCTGTTCCTCGCATCTTCTAAGTTGTGCTTTCCTACGCTGACATGGAACACGCAACAATAATTAAGATTGAAGCAAATACAGAGCAAAGCATACACATGTAGCTTCTTTGTGGATAAAATTGCAAGATAACATGATTTTCTCCCCGTTGAATATCTTTGATGGAATGGCAAAATGCTCACAAGTCATTTCTTATGCTGCAATTTAAAGAAAAAAGAAATTGTATTTCTGCAGCCGCCAATCCATTGGAAGATAAAACAGGCAATATATTGAGGAGTCTATGATTTGAAAACATGCACAAATTGTAATGTTCATGGGTTTCAGTCTCAACCCATTTAATCCAAAGAATAAAACAGAAAGGCATTTGAATTCTGTTGCCTGGTTTAATCTCAGAGCAACACAACATGCACTGCTGAGCATAGTAACACAATATTTCAAAATTACACATTACCATAAACATTCTCTGTATGTTTAAATTCCATTCCCAGGGCTATTTCCAACTGCTATTACTGTCAAAAAATTCAATGCTCTGGCACGAGAGAATCTATGCTCACACAATATGTGATGAAATGAAAATTTCTCCATCATTCCAAAGGTTAAATATTTATGGATGATAGTGGCTGCAAATAGCATTTTAAGTTCTATTCCATTTGTAGAAAAATACTTAGGTGGAAAAAGTCAAGAAATTGGCAAATTGTTTGATTTACTCACCATAGGATAGCAGAAGTGTTAGTCTCACCTCAGATCGAGTGTGTCTGTGTGGCACCCTCAGTTTAACTGGTCAACCTAAATTGACTGATTGTCTGTCCATCCGTCCATCATCGACTCTGGATTTGTCCACAAAAGTCATAGGTCAACCTTCATCTTCAAGGGTTATTAATGCTTTAAAGACATTACCTCGTCCAAAAATAATTGTGGACAAAATTTGCACTTCCTTTAATTGAAAAGTTTACGTTATTTTGCATCCTCTGTGCAGAGGAAGAATATTGGTGTCAATTGTGTATCATGTTTTTCTGAAGTTTGAATCGAACACACCAATACTTTTTACACCTAGCGTTACTTTTTTGTCTATCCACCAGGCTTGATGTATAGTTCCCTGCAGGATATTCTTCACCGGGGACATGGTGGCTATTACAACTTTAACCTTTCGTTTCTGGGAACAGAACATAAAATCTTTGAAGTTTATTTATTGAAGTATGTCACAAGTAGGCTTACATTAACACTGCAATTGAGGTACTGCGAAAATCTCCTAGTGACCACAATCTGGACTTGTTTGGGTACAGGTGCCAGATTGAGCGAGAATTTAACACGCCAATGACCAGTAAGTCTTTTGGACCATGGGAGGAAACTCACACAGACATGGGGAGAACGTGCAAACCCCACACAGACGGTGACCCAAGCCGGAAATCGAATCCAGGTCCCTGGCACAGTGAGGTAGCAGTGTTAACCACCGGGCTACCATGCTGCCCTTTGAACAGAAATAAATAAAATATCCCTTTTCCTTTAGTGGCTGGTAATTTTTCCTAAGTGTAATGATTTTGGGCAGTCTTAATTCAGCTCCCAGTGGGCCCCACAAAATATTGGCATTAATTGATTACAATCTGGAACACAGCCAGGCTGCAGTGAGGACTAACTTGCTTCTGTCTGTCTAGGTGCCTATTTCTCTCCTTTACTTGTCATCTCTATGCTCCCGTTTATTCTGGTCAGGATCATTTATTTCCTTTGCTGAGGATGACACCTTCCTTCTGAAATATTCCCCTTTCCTTTTCACTGAATAAGTAGATTATATTCTCTGGTGCTGGCTGCTGATGTGCAGATATTATATCGCTTCCCTGGAGGAGCATCTGCTCCCTCTAATCAATATGCTGACTTCCAGGCAGTTTTGCATTTTTCAGAAGTTTGCCAACCAATCTCCATTTCCATTTGCACCCATCTGCAACATTCAGAGCCAGAGCTGAAAACTGTTGTAGCAAATATGCAAGGTTCGACAGTGACAAAGTACGATTCAAAGTCTCACCGTGATCAGCACAACAACTTGTTCAACGCCCCAGACGGAGCAAAACATTCCCAGGTTCTTCACAGGGACCACAACCTCCAGAGTAATCCGGGGTGGGAATTAAATGCTAAGTTTGCAAAGCGATGTCTACATCCCATCAATGAAGGACAAAAAAAAAGACACAAGATCACTTTAGGTGATAATGTCCTTTAGGGAAGGAAATCTGCCGTCCTTACCCGATCTGGCCTGCATATGACTCCAGAGCACTAACAATGCAGCACAGTAGTCAGCACTGCTGCCTCACAGCGCCAGGGACCCAGGTTTAATTCCAACCTCGGGTCACTGTCTGTGTGGAGTTTACACATTTCCTTCATGTCCACGGGGGTTTCTTTTGGGTGCGCCGGTCTCCTCCCACAATTCAAAAGATGTGCAAGTTAGGTTGATTGACCGTATTAAATTGATCCTAGTGCCAGTGGATTAGCAGGATAAATATGGTGGGTTACAGGAATAGGGCTTGGGTGGTCAGTGCAGACTCAAACGGGCCAAATGGCCTCCATCTGTACTGTAGGGATTATATTCTATTCTAATATGATTGACTCTCAACTGCTCACTAAAATAGCAAGCCATTCAGCTCAAGAGCAATTAGGGATGGGCAATAAATGCTGGCCCAGCCAGTGACACCTACATCCCATGAATGAATAAAATTTTAAAAGATTTAGAAGTGAGGACACATAGGTAAAAGAAGTGTGGAGTGCCTTAAAGCAAGCAGTCTATTGTAAACAGACTGAAAGACTAGGCAGGAATTCCAGAGCAAATCAACTTGAAAAATAGACTAGGAAACATTAAGAACACTTCATGGCTTAATCTCAAAGTCTCTTTTTCTGTCTCAAGCTGTTAAAATCCCAATCTGTCTCAATCACTGATCCAAATGTAACCCCATTCCCTCACATAGCATAAACAGACCCACTGTTATAAAACAGCAGATCCTGTGATTAACATGAGGATAGTGCCACCAGAGATCTACATTCACTTATTATATATTGACATGATGCTAGAGAATTTCCCATTGCATGACATAATGTGAGTTGGAATACATGCAGATTCCTTCACTGATGTACTCAATTTGCATCTAATTCTTTTTAATACATACAACAAGTAGGTTCAGTACTTGATGGCTAGTAGCATTGGACAGATCGCTTCGAAGGCGGAGCCTGAAGTTTGAAGGCAGCGGAGGGGTGGTCATGTAATTTAGCAGAATTGGAATAGCCATTTTAGTGTTTGCATGGGCATGGACAGACTTGTAATAATGTTACACCATTTGAAACTCAAGACCTTTTTATTTGTTCACGGGATGTGGATGTTGATGGTTGGACCAGTATTTGTTGCCCAACATTGAGGGTATTTAAGAGTCAACCATATTGCTGCGGCTCTGGAGTCACATGTAGGCCAGACCAGATAAGGACAGCAGATTTCCTTCCCTAAAGGACATTAGTGAACCAGATGGATTTGTACAACAATTGCCAATGCTTTCATGGTCATCATTGTACTTTCAATTGCATTTTTTTTAATGAAATCACATTTTACTATCTGCCGTGGTGGGTTTTGAACGCAGGTCTCCAGAACATTTTCCTGGGTCTCTGGATTACTAGTCCAATGACAATACCACTGTGCTACTGCATCCCAACCAACTTCCAAAAGCACCTTACAGATAATGATATTGTTCTGCTGCATAGTTAATGTCATAATATAGGAAACATGGCAGCCAACTTACACATAGCAAGTTCCCAAAATCAGCGCTACGATAATGACAGGTAATCAGTTTTAGTAATGTCCATTGGGCAGTACAGTAGCACTGTGGTTAGCATTGCTGCCTAACAGCGCCAGTAATCTGGGTTCAATGCTTGGCTTGGGTCACTGTGTGTGCATGCAAGAAGTTTGTACACTCTCCTCAAATCTGCATGGTTTCCTCCATGTGCTCCGGGTTTCCTCCCACAGTCCGAAGATATGCAGGTTAGGTGTATTGGCCATTCTAAATTGCTCCTTCTGGGAACTAGCTGGGCAAATGCACAGAGTTATGGGGTTGGGGGCCTGGGTGGGATTGTGAAAACTCAATGGACCAAATGGCCTCCTTCTGCACTGTAGGATTCTATGATTCCAATTCAGGGATATTGGCCAGGAAATTGGAGATAACTCCCTGGCTCCTCTTTGATGTAATGCGATGAGATCTTTTACATCGACTCAATAGGACTTCAGTTTGAACATCTTATTTGAAAGATGGTATCCTTGTCAGTGCAGCAATTCCTTGCGGAGCCTACCTGTCATTTCATGCGCAAGGCAGCTGAGACTGCGGAAGTCGAAGGTCACACTTTCTTATTTGTGAACACGAAGAGATTTGAACATCAGATTAAGAAGTATCAGATACAACAAAAGCCAGAATGCTTACAAACATACAACATTTACCAGCAGAAACATAAAAAGCTCACATCTGAAAAGTAGCCACCAGGTTTGATGAATGATGGTGAAAAGTGAGAATACGGGTGAGTGAGGGGATAAAATAAAGAACAATTGACAAGCTGGTTATAGAATAGGAATTGGCTGTGAAAGGAAACTTAAAAAACAAACAGCTCCAGCAGATAAACCACATAGTGACACGTGCCCTCAGGTGTTGGAAATGTCAAAAGTGACCCTGGATTTTCCGGACCTTGTCCCAAAATTGGAAACTCCCACCCAAGGTCATGTCCACACACCATTTGCTACGATTCCCATGATGGGGGAAGACAGTAAAATTCTGCCCTCTAAGGAAAATCTTTGAAAAAATGTACTTAATTATTCAATAATGCTAGGGGATGGGGAAAAAGTCAATGTAACATCCTTATTAAACAAAGGAGAAAAGGATAAAATGGCAGACTGTGCACCAATCAATATGTTAGTGATTATATATTCAGCTAAGCCATAATTTGAGATCAGATTAATAAGAAAATAGAATTATTGGTGAAATTGTTAGGAAGGGATACAATTTTACGTCGCAAAAAGAGGCCCTTCTGCCCATCGTGTCCACGCTGGGCATTATAGGCTGGAGAATTTCAGATATAAAAGGGAGGCTGGTTAGATTGGGGTTGTTCTCTTTAGGGCAGGGAAGGCCGAGGGGGGAACATGATCGAGGTGTGCAAAATTATGAGTGATATGGACAGGGAAGCTAGGACAGAACTTTTCCCTTTTGTAGAAGGTCAATAATTCGCTACTTTTTCAGTTAGCACTGGGTAACTGATCCAGCATAGGCAGGGAAGACTCTTTGTGTGTTCGAGCCGCAGGATCAGAAGGTGGGTTGAATAGTAAGTGGTGGCAAACACAGTGGACAGAAGAATTAAGTAGGAGACCATTTCAAAAGTGAAAGCTGAGTTTTCAAATGCTGAAAATGTTAAATTAAAACAAAAAGAAATGCCCAGAGATTATAAAAACCACAGGCAGGTGCCCACAGTGTCTCCTTGGGCCTTGAAGATGGTCAACAGTGCCACCTATCCCACAGAGCAAGCAGGGACGACTTAGTTGAGGTGAGTAAAGCCAAAAGGATTACATTAGCATGCTGGCAGTAACGTGGCAAAAATGTTTTTACTGGAAGTAAACATCACCATTTCAGGAAGTGCAGTAATACTTTTAATTCATATATTATATTTCATGGTTTAAATTTCAAATACTTTCTAGTAAAAATAGGATAAAATTTTCATGACACAATAAATTTAAAATTTCCCAACTAAAGCTCCAACTTCATCACCTTTTTGGGGTTACCTTGCAGCATTCTGGCTTAAGTGAATCACAGGATTGGGGAACAGTTTCACATTTCCAAAATTAAGCACTGAACTTCATTAAACTGGTGTTTACCTTAAAGGCTAAATAGTTGAGAAGTTTGCCTGGCGCCATGCATACTGGAGAGGCATGGACAATGGCCCATATTTCCTGATCTGTGCTGGCAATAGACACTGCCAATTACCACAAATAGTTGGAAAATTAGCCTGTCATTGCATTTTTGTCTACGCCAGCACAAAGGCCTCAAAGGATGTTCATAGATTAATAGAATCCCACAATGCAGAAGTAGGTCATTCAGCCCATCAAATCTGCACCGATCACAAGCCCTATCCCAATAGCCACATGCATTTACCCAAGCAGGTCCCCCCAAATACTAAGGATCAAGTTAGCATGGCCAATCCACCCAATCTACACACCTTTGGACTGTGGGAGGAAACCCACACAGATATGGGGGAAATGTGCAAACTCCACACAGACAGTGACTCAAACCAGGAATTGAGCTCGGGTTGCCTGGCGCTGTTCCACCCCAAAGATGTGCAATGCTTAAATGAGATAAAACAAAGCTATATGATGTTGGTAACACATACATTATTAATGGATCTGTACCTTTTTTAAATACTATTTGGAGGGACACCACTAAATGTTCATTACCAATATTGTGCAATGCAGTTTCAATCCAAAAGCGTCCACTCCGTTCCCTTCTCTTTTTCCACTTGTGGGTAAGCTCTGGTGGCACTTCAGAGCCAGAATACATATAAAGACAACAGCAATTTGCTTCAGATCCACTTAGGCAAGTATTAGATACAGTTATCATAGCTTGCCAGCTCAGTTATAAATTCTGTTTGTAAAAATACACTATTGGGAATGAGGAATAAGCTCCTTAGCTCCGAGTTAAATGGATTCCCCCGCCCTCCCCGCATTTTATTGATATTTCAATATGAGCTCATGTCAACTGAATGAAGTGTGGGGTTTTATTTTTCATCTTAACAGTAAGCGTGTGTATTAGCTGTAGTCAAGATGCACACAAGCAAAAGTCTCAGACAGCTAATTCTATTATCTCTTTCATTGGCCATCTGAAACTGCAAGCATTCGAGTGTGCAGAATCTCTAGATTACTCCACTGATTATTCTTGACTTTAAATGAAGGACGTTCCGCAGTTGTGCACATCTTTGCTTTCAGTGAATAAGAAGAGTGGGTATTAACATAACAGCATAATAATGTGTCCATTCCAATGCAGCATGTTTTGCACAGCGGTCCATAACCATATTAACATAGCTTTTATGAATGCGGACAATGTCATATTGTAATCCAATCTTACACAGTGTTTCCAAGTTTTTTAATGTACTTCACCCAGCCTTTTCTAATCATAGCTTTTGACACCTACAAATTAGATTTGGTAGTTTCTCATTTCATTATGCAGGGTAGTCATAACTGAGAAAATTAAATTGCGTAAGCTTTAGCAGTTACCAAAACAAGTAGCAACACAATCTGGCCAGGCTTCCCACCATCACCCCGTGACGTGCTTTCCAGTGGAGATAGCAAGAATCCCGCTGAAGCTGACAACCATTTGCTTTGACGAGAGGTCATCTGGACTTGAAACGTCAGATCCTTTCTCTCCTTACTGCCAGAACTCCTGAGATTTTCCAGCATTTTCTCTCTTTGGACTCACTGATCACTGCTTCAGCTGTTCCACCCCTCATAGAGTATAAGTTCCGAAACATTTTCCCTCTCTTTAATTTCTAAAAAAGAATCAAGCGGACTCAAAACGTTAACTCGATTTTCTCTTCTTACAGATGCTGCCAGACCTGCAGAGATTTTCCAGCATTTTCTCTCTTGGTTTCAGATTCCAGTGTCCGCAATAATTTGCTTTTAGCCATTTGCTATGCTCATCGGCTGCACTGCCAGAAAACCTGTCGTGGAAGATCCCACCGGCAGGAAGGGCTGGAAAACTCTGGCCAGAATTTTCAATAACCGCAAAGATCTCTCAAAGATTTTCAGCACCGCAAAGATCTCTCAAAACAAAATGTTTTGAATGATCCCCAAACTAAACAAAAACCATCATCTCGCAATCAATGAAACTGGTATTTGTCTCAAGAATGGCTTGTCTGAGAAATGTTGTCAGATTATAGTCCTATATTCACAAATCAAAAATTACAGTAAAACAAAAAAAACAATTTTACCAGGTGTTCACATTTTAAAACTTATTAAATTCTCAGCGATTAATCAGAATCCTCTAAGCAAACATACTAATACAAAGATTCCAGTAAGTTTCTTACAGCTGATCACAGAAGCATAGAATCCCCACAGTATGGCAGAGGCCATTTGGCCCATCATGCCAACAATGTAGTAGAGGTCATTTGGCCCCTGCATCAACCCTCTGAAAGAACACCCTTACCTAGGCCAAATGATCAACCCTAACCTCATAACCTGCATGTTTTTCATGGCCAAACCACGTAATCTACACATCTTGGGCACAAAGAGACAATTTTAGCATGGCCAATCCACGTAATGTGCACATCTTTGACACAAAGGGGCAATTTAGCATGTCAATCCACCTAACCTGCGTATCTTTGGAGTGTGGGAGGAAACTGGGGCACCTGGAGGAAACCCACGCAGATGCAGCAAAAATATACAAATTCTACACAGTGAGTCACCCAAGGCTGGAACTGAACCCGGGTCCTTGGTGCTGTGAGACAGCAATGCTAACTGCCATGCTGCACTAAAAAGACTGAAACAGGACTTGAATGTGCAATCTTCAGATTAAATCATGATTCACACCAAAATCAAAGGCCTTATCCATTAGGTCCTGTAATCAACAATACCTATTGTTCACGAAAAAAAGAGATGATTTGTCAAGATGTTAAAGAAAATAAAAGATATTTTTTAAAAATGCACATTGCAGGGATGCAAAAATATGAAAATAAAATTTCATTAACATCCTGCAATTTTAAAGAAAAACAAGCTGCCTGAAATAGTTAAAGATTAAGCTAGAACAAACACTTCAGCCTCTTGGAATTGTTTTCAGTATTTTATGCATTACCTAACCCCAACAAAAGAATTTTTAACATCTTCTTTTGAACTCCTATGTGAATGATTGTGGATCTCGCAATGATCCTGTGCAGTTACAAGTGCACAAAGGAAAAACATTGGATTGATATCAGAACAGCAGGTAGTGCAGGATAGCTTCAACTGATTCAATGATCGAGCTTAAAAAAAAATTGTTTTTTTTCAGAAATATATCAGATATTAGAAACATAACATGTCTTAGACAGTCAGACTATGTCAAGCCAGTGAGCTTTAGATCAGTGATGGGGAAATTATTGAGAAGGATCTTAGGTACAGGATGTGCTCACATCTGGAAGAGAATAGTCTTATTAGCGATATGCAGCATGGTTTTGTACTGGAGAGGTCATGTTTCACCAAATTAACTGAGCTCCTTGAGGGAGGGACAAGAAAAATTGACCAGGACAGGACAGTGGATGTTGTATATGTGGACTTTAGTACAGCCTTTGATAAGATTCCTCATGGCAGGCTGATGCAGAAGGTGAAATCATATGGATCCGTGATATACTTGTAAAATGGACACAAAATTGGCTTGGGCATTGAAAACTGAGAGTCGTAGTGGAAGGGTACTTTTCTAAATGGTGGTCAGTGACAAGTAGTGTAACATAAGGATAAGTGTTGGGGCCTCTGTTATTTGCCACATGTATAAATGATTTGGAATAAAATGCAGGTAGTCTGATTAATAAATTTACAGATGATACAAAAATTGGGGGAGTTGCAGATAGTGAAGATTGTCAGAGAATATTGCCGAATATAAATTGGCTGGAGACCTGGGCCAAAAGATAGCAAATGGAATTTAACCTGGACAAATGAGAGTTGGTGTGATTTAGAAGGTCTACTGCAGAAGGAAAGTATACAATAAATGATAGAGCCCTTAGGAATATTAGCATACATAAGGATCTCAAAGTGCAGATCCACAGCTCCCTGAAGGCGGCAATTCAGGCGGACAAGGTGGTCAAGAAGATGTATGGTATGCTGGCATTTATCAGTCAGGGTGTTGAATATAGGAATTGGAAAATCATGTTGGAGCTGTATAAGATTTTAGTTAGGATATATTGGAGTCTTGTATACAATTCTGGTCACCACACTACTGGCAGGGTGCTGATGCATTGGAAAGGGTGCTGAAGAGATTTACCAGGATGTTGCCTGGTTTGGAAGATATGGACTATAACGAAAGGTTGAACAAACTTGGAATGCTTTCATTGAAGCATAGGTAAACATGATAGAGATTTACAAAATTATGACAGGCTTGAGTCAGAGTCTTTTTCCCAGGGGTTGAAGGGTCAATCGCTCCGGAGCAGAGGTTGAAAGCGAGAGGGAAAATTGAAAAGAAATGTAGGGGGCAAGGTTTTCATACAGAGTGTAGTAAACGCCTAGAATGCACTGCAGGAGGAAGCAGATTCTGTAACAACATTCAAGAGGCATCTGGATAGATAGGCAGGGAATAGACCAAGCAAAAAAGATTAGAGGGGCAGCTGTGTCAGAACAGACTTGGTGAGCCAAAGGGCCTGTTCCTACGCTGTACTGTTCTTTGATCAGTGGTCCGCTAATGAGTGTATATACTTTCAGCAGATGAATTTTGTGACAACGTTGTTGACAGAAAGCTTCATTATTTCTTCTTGCTGGTTGTCTGAATCTTCCAAGCAATTTCAAATTTGAGTTTGGCTGTAAAGTAATCAACAGAGGGGTTCATAGCATCATAACAGTGCAGAAGAGGCCATTCTGCCCACTGAATCTGCACCAACTCTCTGGCAGAGGGAGCATCTTATCCAGGCTCTCTCCCCCACCTAATCTCTGTAACCTCACATATTTACCATGGCCAAGCCACCTTAACTACACATCTTGGACACTAAGGTACTATTTATCATGACCAATCCACCTAACCAGCACATGTTTAGACTGTGGAAGGAAACCGGAGCACCTGGAGGAAACCCACGCAGACATAGGGAGAACGTGCAAACAGCGACCCAAGCCGGGAACTGAACCCAGGTCCCTGGCACTGTGAGGCGGCAGTGCTAACCACTGTGTCGCCGTGCCATACATGAACCACGCGAGATTCTCTCTTGTTGCGTACTTGCGGAAACAGAAATCAATTGTTTTATTTTTTGTAAAAAGAATTAAGAACTTTTATTCGGATCTTTGCTCCAGTGCAGAATTTGACTATCTGTGCCAATGTGGACAGACATTGCTCTCCCCGCTGCTCTTGTATAAAGCACCGAATAGTCATAAATACAACACAATCACTGGAGGGAGAAAATGATTGGAAATGTGATGAGAGTGTTGGGATGCACATCCATCAAAAAAATGTGTTGAGAACCAACAATGTACATCATGGTCAGTGCACGATTATATTCTTCTCAGTTTTTATATATCCCTTTAGCATGTTTTAAAGCACAAGTGCAAATAACTTCCAGTAATTTTGCGCCTCCAACACTGATTACCCAGATCACATGCCGATTGCTTTCAATTGGCCTCTTCAGCTTGGCAGGTTGTCTCTCAGATTACGTAGAGAAGAAGATATAAAAGATACACCAGGAAATGTTTCCCCAGTTTAGGGTTACCCCAACTCTGCTTGGAATCTGAGCCACACCACAAGAAGCAGCTCCACACAGACCTTTTTTTATTATAAAAGAAATGACGCCTGTGATTCCACCAGGGTTAAACGTGCAACATCAGGGCGTCATGTTTGCAATTCAGCTGCTCTGATCTAAATCTAACTGTTATACATTCAAATTATGTGCAGGCATTGGAATGTGCTCTCACTGCTTGCTAGACTGAATTCCATGAATGGGGAATAAATCAGTTTAGCCACGATGATAAGGCAGTCGGTAATAGTTAATTTTTCAGCTTTATACATACACGAAGCCATTGTTGGGGGCTCTCAGGAAGAGCAATGATAGCGCTGGTATCTGTACATTATGCATTAGAATGCAAGGTAGAAGCAGACAATGAATTCTGCTGCTGTATGTTTGATGTGCATCTCTTGTGAAACCTGCTATATCCATATGGTGCAAATTGGGTGAAGTGAATATCTTCTAAAGCAAACCAGCTGAGTATTTGAGAACAGACAAGTCGTGTTGCTGACGAGCCAGGATATGAATTTGTTCAGCATCCCGGATAGGTATTCAGCATTCAAGTCAACAGCACATCTATCCCAGAGAAAGAATGCCATGATTGTTGGACAAATTGAATTATGTAAAATCTACAACACAGAGATAGGCCATTTGGCCTGCATTAAATATGCATTTGGAATATATACCAGGGTCAAATTCTGAAGTTTTATTTACAGAGGGATGTAGGCCTTTCTATGCAGTGTGATCAAAACACCTTCACCATCACCCAGCACTGCCTCTGGATCAAGAAAAAAATTAATTAATTTTAAGGAAGCTCGCTCATGCAGAGAAAAGCTAGTTCCCAGGGCTTTGAACTGAAGCCACTGCTGAAACGAGAAGCAGGGATGGGAAGAAAGGCTGATAGCCTTATCTAGAAAATTCTGCAGTTGACAGCAATGGGCAAGAGAAGAACTGATCTCAGAACACTAATTAGGGAGTTGTACTGCTGCTGGCTTCAAAGAATGACAGAGCGAGCCAGATCAGAGATAACGTAAATACCTAATACATTTGTCATTTACAAAGATTCATCAGATCTAAGAATGTGTGGAAGCCAGTCATACACTAAGGATTATCTCAGGGCTGCAGGTACTTAGCCCTAATTACACAGACTTCCTTTGTACTGCACTTTGATCAAATAGGTTAATACAGGATTAGGGTTAATACATTTTTGTACAAAATAACCCTTTTACTTACAATCATGCTTTGCACAGATTAGAAATGGCTCATATTTTCCAATCACTAGAGGGATAATTCCAAAATACGGCTAATTCCATTTCACAGATTAGGGACTGTCAAGAAACATCCAGCCAGCTTTTAGATGCCGGGTAGTGGGTGGCAAATTTTATACTGGCACACTCGCTTATTGCTGCCTGTGTGAGATATTACCACAACTCTGTGGAACAGTCTGAGTGCCCTATCCATCCTGTCCTCCATCCTCTGAAGGAGCCTATGCAGGCAAATAAAAAGGAAGTGAGGGGCGGGGGGCAGAAGTGGAATAAAAAAAGTCATGTTAAAATAATTGTAGAGGGGGCAGGGAATACATTTCAGTGAATTACAACTCACTAAATCCAATTGAGGGGTTCCAGTGTCATCGTAAATCCCAAAGTAAGCTCCTCTTGAGATTAGATTACTGTCGTCAATTCACTGGAGATGTTCTGTTATAAATTGTACCAATACCACTGGGAGTTATTCTTTACAATCCTTATTCTTACTATTGTGGTGCTGTGTTCTTTGGGCACGCAAGGACACAGGTGGCGAGAGAATATATAAAGAGCAGAAGCTGAAAGAATATTGAAGTTCTGTCCACGTGGGACTTTCAGTCCCACCGTTCACAGGAAAAGCTTAATATTATTATCTTGCAAATCAATACATCTCCCTTATTCATTTTTTCATACATAAATGGATGAAATTGTGTTCTACATGAGCATATGAATACTTAATGTATTGTTTACAATTTATTTGTTATTTTAAAAGAATTATAAACCCATTTAAGATATCTATTTCACCGTGCCAGTCTTCCCACTCACAATGACTATATTCTTGGGATGTATTCTGCGTGCTGAGTTTTTTTTTAAATCTGTTCCTACGATTATCCCCCAGCCTATACCCATTCCTCTCCTGCCATGTTGACTTCACATCATCACCTGCTGCTGGGATAACTAAGTGTTCCACCTGGCGTGAGTAACAGTCTGGGATTATTGGGTCAGAGATTGGCACACGATACATATCTTAAAATCTTCTTTTTGCAACTGATGGTAGCACAGTGGTTAGCACTGCTGCCCCACAGCACTAGGGAATCTGGGCCCTATTCCCAACTTGGGTCACTGTCTGTGCGGAGTCTGCAATTTCTTCCCGTGTCTGCTTGGGTTTCCTCTAGGTACTCTGGTTTCCTTCCACATTCCGAAAGACATGCTAGTTAGTTGTATTGGCCATGTTAAATTTTCCCTCAATGTACCTGAACAGGTACCAGGAGTGTAGCAATTAGAGATTTTTCACAGTAACTTCATTGCAGGTTAATGTAAGCCTACTTGTGACACTAATAAATACACTTTAGACTTTTGCTAGATATTGAAGTGTTTTTTTAATACTCTACAGAATCCTCAAGTTTCATATCTGGGCTGGAACACAATCCTTCCTGCAAAACTAAACTCACCCCGTTCAAATGCAATGGATAGAATTTGGGTTTCACCCAGTTCAACATACTGAATTTAAATAATACGACCCTTGAGAGGACATAGACACAACATCCACAAATTAGTCTATCATTGCATACTTATAATTGTACAGCAGTTCAGATCAACTTAAAGCAACATCTTGAAATATAAACTGGCAAGGCTGTGATACTCAATAACAAAACATGAGAAGGCCAATGGGTCATACATTTTGTTGACTGCATTCCAGCTAAATGTCACCAACAAGTAAGCAGCAGAAAGCAGATTACACCATTTATTTCTCATTGACACTTCCCAAACCTAGCTTGGCACGCACGTGGGAGAGGGGGACAAGGCCAGCCAGCGCATTTTAATTTCTTCTGACACACACTCAAACAACCCAAAATTCTGTAACTCCCTTTCCTACAGATACAGGCTTTTCTGTGTTATTTGAAGCCTGTTCGGTTTGTGTTAAACCAAATCATTCGTGATACTTCAGAACTGGATTACATCCGCATCAGTGAGTGCGGAATCAGAACTGGGCGTAGGGCGACAGTGGTGGAAACTGGACAATTGACCACATTAAAATTTACTCATAAATTTAGATCCATCTGCAAGAAGGAATTGGCTTCGGCAGATGCTGAAGATGGGGACTCTATGCAGAATGGAGAATACGCACTGAAGTGTTTTTGAAGTTAATTAATTGCAACAACCCAGTAAAAATAAAGAATAACTTAAGCCTTGACAAATATCTTTTCTAGTTTGCAAATGCTGAGAAGATCGGGGTTCTATGAATTGCAGGCGAAATAGACAACACTCTTTGTAACACAACATATTAAATTATGCATTCAGCAACTCCATCTCCACAAAACCAATACAAAACAATTCAAAGAAACATGCATTTTATTATGTAATAATTAATAGGGCTTTGAAAATGTGCTTGGTGACATTTGGCAGCAGCTGACTGCATTCACTATGCTCAGCATTACAGCTCATAATTGGAGCACATGTTATGCTTGCATCAGGAATTTTATACGAGTGCTTTGGGTCCATATTTATATTCTTCAGCAATTAAAATAGTTTGGTTCGCTACAGTTCTACACAATGGAAAATGAATGAGCCAACATTTCTTTGCACTCTGTGTTGACAAAACCAACATTTTTCTTTTTGGGTGTTGCCAGAACCCACACGTCTGGCACAAACTCCATCAACTTTCCATGCTGCCTGACTGGACCAGGCATGTGAAACTATCAGTGCTTTCTTAACCCCAAGATGCCTTGTCCATCCTCTTCTCCCCCTGCCGCTGCCCACAGGCTAAGCCCAGACCCCAATCCAGTCACTTGCCTGAAAGATGTTCCTCCAGTACTGGCACATGAGTTCACCACTTCCAATAACTTTTTTTAAAAAGTTTATTTGATAGTCACAAGTAAGGCTTACATTAACACTGCAATGAAGTTGCTGTGAAATTCCCCAAGTCCCTGCACTCGGGGGCCTGTTCAGGTACTCGGAGAGAATTTAGCATGTTTAATACACCTAATCAGCATGTCTTTCGGACTGTGGGAAGAAACCGGAGGAGACCCACACAGATATGAACAGAATGTGTGAACTCCACACAGACAGTGACCCAAGCTGGGAATCGAACCTTGGGTCCCTGGCGCTGTGAAGCAGCAGTGCTAACCACTGCGATAGCATGCCACCCCTCGTGAACGTAACGGGCAGGTAGAAGCATTTTGCTTTGGATCTTTGCAATCCTCTTATTCTGAGATTCAACCTTCCTTACACTCAGAGCCTTCACTTTGAAGATTAACATTCACATGATGTCAACATCTGTGCCAGATCCTTTAGTACTGTCAAGGTTAATCTTTTTATTTAGAATGAGAATACCAGGATACCAATAGTCGCAGCGAAGATCAGAACCCAGTAAATCATGAGCTCTTAAGACTGAATGTGAACGCGGGACTTGTCCTCTCAGCGATGATTCAACTATTCCCCCAGGAGTCACAGAAAGTCTCGGGCTGGCCTCCCACATCACTCCTTCTCCGTGACATCATGGCACTCACATTATCCCTCAGCAATTCGCTGGTTTCTTACATCTCCTCATCTTCATCTTCTTTTTCCTCCTCCAGTTCATCCTTGACAGGACTTCACTGTCTGCATAGCTACTGTGTGAAAGGGACAACAAACTGCAACCATGTGGTAAACCATCTCCAGTGAGTATTGTAGAGAACCGCCCAGGCCAGGATTGAATCCGGGGCTGAGAGGCAGAAGTGCTCATTATGGTGCCACCGTGCCACATGTAAATGAGTTGATCTGATTAAGTTTCCTGGCTGCATAAAAATATCATTAAGATGGGATTTCAGCAACTCATTTACCACTTTGTCATTAACAATGCTCAATGCCACTGGTAATCGAGACTGATCTGCTTTCCCATTCAATGAGTTTGTGCTGGTCATTAATCTGCCTTGTTCTAAAGAATTATCAGCATTAACTTTACAAAGTCACTTCCAGTCAATGGACGGAAGCTTCCCCTTAGTGCACAAAGTGCTGGCTGAGGTGAGGAAACAGGCATGCAACTCTCCTATTGCACAGTCAGCTTTTCACTCCTGAATTCATTGCACTCTGTGGGTGTAGATTTTTGCAGTCACTGTTGATGGTGTGGACCCTGATAGAGCAAGCTTCACAGAGAACGCAATGCCATCTTGAAAGAACGCCTAATATGTGAAACCGAAATATGTCCCCCACCCCCCCGCAAGCATCCGGGGCAACCCAGCTGATCACAGGGGCATTGGGACAACTCTCTCCCGTATGTGATTATTGTCCTCCATCACTATTCCGTGAGCATTGCCCCATCCAGCCCCTCACCCTGATAAAAACATTGGGGTTATCCTTCCAACAAATACTGGGGCACAACACCACCCCCACAGCCATCGTACATAGGGGAACCCCATCTATAGAGTTCCAGAGGGCCTGCCCCTGGCAGTGCCAGATTGGCATGGCAGGATGCCACGGTGCAATGCTCTGGGTGTATCCCTACTCCCCTTAGGGGCTATACTTATCTTTGTACCCCCAGTGATTTCCCCTCAACTGCTTCAAGCTTTTCTAGACTTGCTGTGAACCTCGCTGATGTCCTGATATGAATATTGGGAGGGAAGCAGGATTTTTTGAAACAAGATTCTATCCTTTCGCGGTAGGAACCTCATTACATCGTGCGCGAGGGACATAGAAAACCGCTAAAGAAGATTCGACAGGCAAAAATATTGTTTCCCTTGGGATTTTGGGCCCATGTCGCAATTTGTGTGACAGATAATGCAGGCCAAACACTAGCCCACAGGAATGAGAAAACAGAAATCAGTTACAAATATTACTCTTACGAGTAAAGTGAAATCATTCAACATTTACTGTTGCATTTGAACAACTTGCTTCATTTTCATAGAATCCTGACATTGGAGAAGGAGGCCATTCAGTCCATCTAGTCTGCACCGACTCTTTGACAGAGTGTCTTACCCAGGCCCTCTCTCTCACCCTATCCCTGTAACCCTGGGCATTTACCAAGGCTAATTCATCTAACCTACACATCTTTGGACACTGAGGAGCAATTTAGCATGAAGAATCCATTTAATTCTATATCTTTGGAATATCAGAGGGAACAGAGGAAACCCACGCAAACATGGGGAGGACTGCAAACTCTACACTGTCACCCGAGACTGGAATCGAACGACTGTGCCACCATGTTGCCATTGTCCTAAATGAGAAATTTAACATTGCACTTCTAAAAAGCAAACAGAAGCAACGATATAAAAGGACTTTTAATATATCCTGCAACACATCACACAGTTTGCTTCAAAGCGTGTATTACATTACATTGGAAACGCTCTTACCAACAACTTGGGTAAAAGAAAGCTTCCAGCTCTTGCACACACAAGTATAATTTTTAACCAGTTACTGATTTTAAAATAATTGGCTCCTTAAGTTGAGATGAGGGGTTTGTTGTACGAAGAGAGATTGAACAGTTTAGACCTATATTCCCTGGAATTTAGAACAAGGAGAGATTAAATTGAGTCTTACAAGATGATGAAATGTATGGATAAAGTAGACGTGGAGCGGATGCTTCCTCTTGTGGGGCATTCTAGGGCAAGAGATCATAGTCTTAGGATAAAGGGTAGCAAATTCAAAACAGAGCTAAGGAGAAACTACTTCTCCCACAGCGTTGTGAATCTGGAATTCACTGGCCAAAGATTCTGGGACAGAGAGTAAATATGAGGAGTTAGCCAGATTTTTAATTGGTAATGGGTTGAGGGGTTATGGGGAGAAGGCAGGAAAATAGGGATGAGGAGCATATTAGCCATGATCGAATGCCAAAGCAGATTCAATGGCCGAACGGCCTAGTTGTGCTCTGAAGTCTTATGAATTTATAAGTTGATAACTGTTCTAATAATAGCATTTTAAAAGTCACATTTCTCTGGGAAATGTTCCTGTTGTGACTAGTGACTTTGCTTTTCACATGTCCTTTGAAACAATATTGAAAACATTAAGATTCTTTCCTCTTTCTTCTTCTGTCACAAGCTTTGAAATGACATAATTTCATTCGTACATAGCTCCTTTGCTATTTATTCAGTGTTAAATGAGTAGCATAAAGAAAGAAATTGAGACCAATTCATTATGTACTCATTAGACCCACTTCCATGATTAATTTCGGCTACACACTGTTTCTATAA
Source organism: Sphyrna mokarran (assembly GCA_024679065.1). Classification (NCBI taxonomy): domain Eukaryota; kingdom Metazoa; phylum Chordata; class Chondrichthyes; order Carcharhiniformes; family Carcharhinidae; genus Sphyrna; species Sphyrna mokarran. The sequence goes on from JAGIQG010000020.1 coordinate 33,234,647, forward strand.
TAATTTTAGCTCAAGACCTACTTGATCAGCTCCAAAGGTATTTAAGATTTCAATCTTGTTTTTACTGTTACTTTACCAGTAGCTTTTATTCTTCTTTCACATTGGTTGATTTCAGTTGACTCAAGAAAGTATCTGCTGAAATTAGAATTATAGAATCCCTGCAGTGCAGAAAGAGGTCTCTCAGCCCATCAAGTCTGTACCAACCACAATTCCAACCAGGGTCCATCCCCATAACCCCATCTATTTACCCTGCCAGTCCTCCTGATACAAAGGGGCAATTTAGCATGACCAATCCACCTATCTACACATACTGGGACACCAAAAGGTAATTAAGCTTGAACAATCTACCAAACCTGCACATCTTAGGACTGTGGGATGAAACTAGAGCATCTGGAAGAAACCCACACAGACTCAGGGAGGATGTGCAGACTCCACACAGTGACCTGAGGCTGGAATTGGAGTTGGGTCCCTGTCGCCATGAAGCAGCAGAGCTAACCACGGTGCCGGCATTAACGAACTCACGTATGTGAATTTCATCCACTCAGTGTTTTGCAATAGATTATCGCAAATTGAGGAGTTGACAAGAATCGGTTAAATAATTCAGGGATTTGTGTTTCAACTGGGCTGAAGAAGGAATCCTCAGCAAACAGCAAGGAAAAATGGAAGCTTGCAAATTTATATCCCTGAGAACAGGCACATTGGCAAATTTACGCCATCAGTTATGACCAGCTGCACAATTAATTATGCACGCTTCTTAATGACCTTTAGAGAAATAATTAGAACCAAAAGGATTGAAAAATATACATTTCGTGTACAAGCTGGTGTTGTGTGTGAGTGTAGCTCAGTTAGAATCTCTCTTGGCCATTAAAGAGAAGGTTGAGAGTTCAAAACTGACTCCAGCCGGAACTTAAGTCTATAATCTAAGATGCCACTTCAGGGCCTCTTTGAGGGATTGCTACATTAATGGAGGTGTCATCCCTTGGATAAGAGGTTAGCCCACTAGATGATTTTAAATTCCACTTTATCAGTTAAAAAACTGACTGGGACAAGTTCCTGGAATTCATCAGTGAAAACCACAAAATCAAAAGGATATTTATGCAAAAAGTTTGAAATTTATTTCGCAGGAGTTTAATTTATAACCTGGGGCTACTTTCCATGATCTGAATAATTACTGCTGTGCAAATTAGATACAGGCCCCTCAGTGATCCCTTAGCACACACAGCACCACAAAAAAACAACTACACAGTGATAAATGTCAGCCATGTATCATCCTAATCTTCCGGACGTGATGTTTAATTAGATATTAAGCTTCGAGCCCCTCTTGATGCCTGGCCACAAGAGCTTTTAAGTAAAGCAACGCCATGTTCAATGAATATTCCATGTCAAAAATGAAATATCACTTTTATAAGATCAAGAGAGTCAAACACATGACTCCTGAAGACCTGGAACTTGACAAGTGATGATCAGATTGAGCTGAATGACAAATCATTGCCATGTAATCCAAACAAGAAATTGAAAATAAAAAATGCATAATGGCTTCCAACATTATGAGAAACCTTTGCTATTGCTTACGTGAATAACACGGGAAGATGAGCATTCCACTGTTAGTCTTACTCAGCGATAGCAAGGAGGACGAGAATAGTTTCAAGAAAGAGAGAGATTAATATTTGATCAAAAGTGGGATTAAGGGGCAGTGGGGAAAAGGCAGGGAAGTGCAGTTAGGATGAGATAGAGATCAGTCATAATTGTATAGAATGGCAGAACGGGCTTGAAGAACTGAATTGCCCACTTTCGTTTCTAATTCCTGAGAGGATGGAATATTTTTTATGACATTTTATTTGCGAAATTAAAGACTGAAGAAGATTGTCGTGCACTTTTTGGAATTCCTCAAGTTGATTTTGAGGAACTGTACCACCGTCTTTTGCGGGCAGGAGGAGTATGTCCACGTATAACAAATTTTCCACCAAAACTGAAGCTTGGGGACAGCCATTGCCTGGTTCACTTACCATGGAAATGCCTTGAATAATCAGAGTCAACCCACCTGGTTTGAATTTCAACAAAAGCTTCCACCTGTCAAACCAATCTTCACATACGCAGGGGGGTTTCTTTGCTGCCTCACAGTGCCAGGGACACAGGTTCAATTCCTGGCTTGGGTCACTGTCTGTGTTGAGTTTGCATGTTCTCTCAGTGTCTGCGTGGGTTTCCTCTGGGTGCTCTGGTTTCATCCCACAGTCCAAAGATGTGCAGATTAGGTGGATTAGCCATGTTAAATTGCCCCTTGGTGTCAGGGAGGTTAGCAGGGTAAATATGTGGGCTTACATGGATAAGTCCTGGTGGGATTGTGGTCAGTGCAGACTCAATGGCTGAACAACCTGCTCCTGCACTATAGGAATTTCATGATTCTATGATACAGTATGAATCGGTGCTCCCGTTACTGTTGCTTTATCTTGTGAGCATCCCTGATGAATGAAAGATGAAAAACTCCAACAGCACACTTCATTTTTCAGCAATATTAGAATTCTGTCTTATCAAACGATGATATTCCTGTTAAACACATATTGGTATTAAGGCAATTAACAGATTCTTTTTAAATATAACTCGCACAATTAGTATCAATCATATTTTGCTCGTGATTACATGAGAAACAAGTAAGCAACTCAAACTGTTAAATTTCTGATATCGTGGATATTACTCACATTTCATTCAGAAAATTGATGTGCATGTTGCATTTTACACTTTTATGGTTAAGTTTGGAGGGGTGTGATATATTTTCTTAAAGTTAAAGTTTATTTTAAAGTTTGAAGATTATTCATTAGTGTCATAAATAGGCTTACATTAACACTGCAATGAGCTTACTGTGAAAATCCCCCAGTTGCCACACTCCGGCCAACTGTTCAGGTACACAGAGTGAATTTAGCACGGCCAAAGCACCTAACCAGCATGTCTTCTGGACTGTGGGAAGAAATCTGAGCATTCAGAGGAAACCCACACAGACACAGGAAGAATGTGCAGATTCCACACAGAGATTGACCCAAGCCAGGAATTGAACACAGGTTCCCCCCAGTCCTGTGAGGCAGCAGTGCTAACCACTGTGCCACCATGCTGTCCAGCAAGATATATTGCAAGATCTGAGCATTTTGTTATATTGCCCTTTGTAGAAGAGGTGTAAATAAAGTTAATCCAGTAACAGCTGCCTGTAAGTGTGCATGTGTTGCTCTTACTCAATGCAATATACAATACTCTTCATGTTCATGAACAGATTCAACAGACAGCCACAATACAAGGCTAGAATGTGATTTCAAGCTACTCTCTTTCATCTCTTTCCAAGGTCTTTACTTTCTCGCTGCGAAGCCAGGAAATAGGATTCAGTGAACAATGCAATATTACTTGGAGCTTGTCACTGCTATTAAAGACAGCCTTGCTGGAGTTTTCAATTTTTCCAAAACGGACATATTTATAGATAACAGCAATTTGAATGCAGATAGTGTCTGGAATGTAGTAAAACATCCCAAGGCACTTTACAGGAGCCTTACCAAACGCAACTGAAAGCAGACTCATGTAAAGAGATATTGTAACAGATTACCAAAAGCTTGGTCAAGCACATAGGTTTTAAACAGCACCTGAAAGAAATAGAGGGACATGAAATGGCAGAGAGGTTTAAGGAGAGAATTTGCAGACCCGGGGGTCTAGATGATAGAAAGTCAATGGTGCTGAGTAAAAAATATAGGTTAGTGCAAGCGCCCAGTACTGGAGGAGTGCTGAGTTCTCTAACAATTGGGGGTTCCAGAGGAGGGTATAGGAAAGGATGAGACCATGGAGGGAGTTGAAAACATTACAGAATTTTAAAAACCAAAGCATTGCTGGACCCAGAGTCAATGTGTGTCAATAAACGCAGGGATGATGGGCAAACTGGAGTTTAGTGGCATCTCAGAACAACAGAGTTTGGACTGAAGGACTTCTCCTTCACTTCATGTTCCACACACATTTAATACCTCCAACTCTCAACATATGAACCACGTGCATAAATTAATGATGCACACTTATGTCCCTTCGATCCAGGGAAAAAAAATAACTAACATCATGGCCCTGAGGACAGCACTTCAGGCACTTTGACATTAGAGGTTTTGGTTTAGCCACAAGGGAGGTGACAATTAATTCAAACAGGGCATTTGCGCATTAGTGGTAACCCTCCATCATCTCAACAAGTATTTAGCAAGTTTCCCATCTGCCCAACTCAACACTCTCATCTGCTAATGCCCGGTTTTCATGGCACCCTGACTCCTGTTTAATTTAATTAGGGCATCATGATTGGCACAGGCTTGGAGGACCAAAGGGCCTGTTCCCATGCTGATTTTCCTTTGTTCTGAGTTTTTTCTCCTCCCTTTAGATTATTCCCAATACTTGGGCTCTGTTGAAGAGACACTTCTCGCACAGATCCTGTTCAAGAATGTGCCATCATGCACTCCATGTCCCTCTAAAAGCATCAACGCAGTCCGTGTCCAACCCCCGTGCAGATTGCTAATGAGTTTGAAGAGGTTGCACGGGTGGAACAGCCAGTGTCACAGTGCAGCGGCTGACATTGGAAGATGGGCAGCTCAAGGGACAGCTCAACTAACCAGGGGATCCCCTCTGCTGAACAAGCCAGAGATAAGGACTTCAAGTTATCCTGCAACAACATCCTGAAGTGCACAAAATTCCCCGGAGGAACTTAACGGGCCAAATGGTGCTGCCAAAAAGACAATGAGCTCAACAGTGCTCACCATTATTGTGTAAATCCACCAGCAGCTCATGGTGAGCAAGGGCAACTGCATACATTCAGCACCAGTCACTAGACAGTGCACACTGCTCCACTGTAAAGTCTCAGGAAATTTATAGCTTACCTTCAACCTTCTGTCTTTTTGAGAAATTTCTACACTTATAGACTAACAGTCCATTAAATGGACCTACCACAGAAACACAGCACCGGCACTTAAATAAGAACCATTGTTTAATGAGAAGGTTTTTATCTCCAAAGTGACACTCAACCATTCCGGTCAAGAAAGAAACCAATTGAAAATGTGGGGTGGGGTTTTCCAGCCGTGCTTGCCTGAAACCGGAAAATTCCACCCAAGGTCTGCCCCTTGCCCACTACATTCCTGTGGCATGCAGAATGGGAAAATTCATTCCCTGGAGTCTCATCCCTAAAGTTAATTGTTAGACAGATTTTAAAATTATACATTTTTGAAATTATTTTCTTACATTTTGTCTTTCTCTTGGTCCTAATCTAATCTTTCTTTCCAATTCCAGATTCAATGTATCTCAAATTCAATCCATTCTATGTTAATTATATATTAATTAAATGCATGCAGATATGGGCATTAACTGGGGATTCATTTATGCTCCAATAAATAGGAACAGACTGAAATGATGATGAAGAGGTTTTGTGTGTGGGGGGGGGGGTGTTTTCAATGTGCATCTCTCTTAATAAAGCTTCTGGTGTAAATGTTGGCTCCAATTTCATTTTTTGTCATAGGACTTTCTACGTCAGAACATTTCCTTCCTCCATCCTCCTCAATGGCTTTCTCAATCCTTAATTCTCACTGATCTCATGGCTCACCAAGGCCAGGATGAAAGGAGAAATCTAGCTCCATCTAAATCTGGACCATTCCCTCAATGTCCTTTAGTACGAACATCATTTTCAATATCGTTGTAGTCCCTTTAAAGATGACAATCTTTCCTGACCAAAATAAATGAACTGTTACGTTATTACGTCATAGATAGTACGAGGTTGGCTGAGATTCTATCGCCAGTTCGTGACATCACTGAAAGCAAAGACTTGCACTTACCTCTCACTTTTTCCAGACTTCTAGAACAAGATTTTTAACTTTGAATGAGTTGGAAAGGAGATGAAATGCAGAAGCAAAAACAAAAGCAAAACCAGTTGGCACCATAAGCAAATGAAATCTACTTTTTTAAACTATGCACAGTTGTAGCTTTTAAACCAAGATTAAAACTCGTGCCACCCAATTGCTGACGTCAATCGCCCATGTCTCCAAGCAATTTGTACTATCTAATCTCAGCCTTGCCATTCATTTACCCTCTCACGAAATAGATCATTAGTTAAACCAGAGTTGCACATTAGGCCAACATTAGCACTTTGGAGACGACAGCAGAATTAAATTTCCCTCTGTTAACACCTAATGAAACCTGACGCGGTGAATTCTGCCCTTTTGTCCTTTCTCATTTCAGAATTAGAGTCATACAGAGTACAGGGAATGATTAGCACAGATGATATTCTGTAGAAAACATGATTATATTTAAAAGCTACAAGCGTTCAGGGGTTAGGAGAATTCTAATGATTTCAAAAGCCAGTCAAAGTGCCCGTGTAAGCTCAGCTTGAATCACTTCACCGCGTATTAGCTTCTATTCCACTGTGCTATTGGAATCTTGATCGTGTGAGCAATATCCATGACCTGAATACACGATCCTGTCATCAGACTGTAACCCATGGAATGATTCTGTTCTTTCTATTTTGTAATCCTTTACTGAATGTCAAATAACAATTAACCAATGCTTCTTATTCAAAACACTGTTGCATTATTTGTCATGTATTATTTATGGTAGAAGTAAAAATAGGCCATTCGACCCTTCTCTGCCATTCACCACGAATACGGCTGATCATCAAATTCAATATCCTGATCCTGTCTTCGTCACACCCTCCCCTCCCCCAAAACAATCTAATTCCTTCTTGAAATCACACAACATTCTGTGGTAGTGAATTCCACACATTCACCACTCGCTAGGTGAAGATATTTCTACTTCCCTTGTTCCAAAAGGTTTACTCCTTAGCCTCAAACTATGACCACCATCACCAACTTCCCCATCCCCCAACACACACACACACACACACACAGAGTTCTGGACTCCCCCACCACGGGGAATATTCCTTCTGAATCTATCTTCTCCAATCCTATTAGAATTTCATAAATTTCTAGGAGATCCCCTCTCACTCTTCTAAATGCAGCTCTACGCATCCTATTTTGTTTTTTTTAAATTCGGCTTGATGAATGGGTTGAAAGACACTCCTGTCCCGCTGCCTGTCATTTGCATTTTTACTGTATGTTTGTAATACACGAGTTGTGCGATTTTCCCCCTTCTTTTTGCTTCACAGTTTCCCCCACCCTGGGGGGGTTGGCTGCCACCTCTATTTCTGTCAATTCTGCTGTGCACTAAAAGGTAGCATGATCCCCGTGATAAATTGCACCTCTCCGACAGACAGCGAAAGGAAGTTCAGAGACTCCTGGGAGAAAGTAACCATGCTCAGGGATGGAAGGTGTTAGAATTACTTGCATTCTAACAAATCATGTTGAAGAACACTAGTCATCAGCTCCTTTGTGTATACTTTTAAATAAAGATGTTTATTTAATAGATAATTTGAACCAGATCATAGTGGGGCACAGAGGCAATCCAGCGAACCTTCTGTGTTAGCGGAGGTGTTGCACAAACAAATGGACAGGGGCAGCTCACTCAAATTACATTAAGTTCAAGTTTATTTATTAGTTCCACAAGTAGGCTTACATTAACACTGTAATGAACAGCTATAATCAGTGGGATTCAGAAGAATGAGGGGAGATCTTATAAAAATATATAAGATTATGAAGGAACTAGATAAGATAGAAGCAGGAAAGTGGTTTTTACTAGCGAGAGAAACTAGAATTAGGGAACGTGGCCTCAAAATAAGAGGATGCAGATTTAGGACTGAGTTGAGGAGGAATTTCTTCATATATAGGGTTGTGAATCTGTGGAATTCCCTGCCCGGTGAAGCAATTGAGGCTACCTCATTGAATGTTTTCAAGGCAAGGATAGATAGATTTTTGAACAGTAAAGGAATTAAGGATTATAGTGAGCAGGAGGGTCAATGAACCTAAGACCACGGAAAGATCAGATATGATCTCATTGAATGGCAGAACAAGCTTAAGGGGCCAGATGGCCTACTCCTGCTGTTAGTTCTTATGTTCTTATTATGAAATTTCCCTAGATTCCACTCCCTGACGCCTGTTCAGGTACAAATGAGGAAGAATTTATCCTGGCCAACGCACCTAACCAGCGCTTCTTTTGCACCACAGGAGGAAATCAGAGCACCCAGAGGAAACCCACACAGACATAGTTGGAATGTGCAAACTCCACACAGACATTGTTCCAAGCTAGGAATCAAACCCCGGTCTGTGTGCTGTGAGGCAGCAGTGCTAACCACAAGGCCTTAATGGGCAACACGGTGGCAATGTGTCCATTAAGGCCTTACTTATTATAAGCATACTGAGCAGAGAGAGAGAGAAAAACTCAAAAAGAAGTTCAGGGTTGGGATGCCTTTCAAATCTCACAGACAAAAGAGAAAGAAAAGTTCACTTCACTCCAATTCTTCACAGTCCGCCAACTTGGAATTATAGCGAGGATAAATCCTGCATCCAACTATCCTGCAAGTTGTACTGACATAATCTAAAAAGTAAAATGCAAACCATGCTTAACCACAGAAATATTTTGGCCTTCAAACTGCAAGATTTTTCTACTTTTTTTGCACGAGATGTTATCAAGGAACAAACAAACCTCACAAAATGATGTAACTGTTTACAGCAATCCAGTGCACGAAGGAAAGAAAAACACTTACTGTTTATTTATTATTGTCACAAATAGGCTAACATTAACAGTGCAAATAAGTTACTGTAAAAATCCCATAGTCGCCACACTCCAGTGCCTGTTCAGGTATAATGAGGGAGAATTTATCATGGCCCATCTACCTAACCAGCTTCCAGACCATGGGAGGAAACCAGAGCACCTGGAGGAAACCCATGCAGATACAGGGAGAATATGCAGACTCCACATAGACAATGACCTAAGCTGGGAATCAAACCCAGGTCCCTAGCACTATGAGGCAGCAGTGCTAACCACTGTGCCATTCCAAGCCAATGAAATGAATATCATATCTGCTGCTTACATTTAACATGCTGTTAGAATGCTGTAGGTTCGAGTCCCACTGCAGAACCTGATGTATTATTTAAAAGGACATCCTAGTCTGGTATTGAAGGAGTACTGTATTGCTGGTAGTGCCAGCCTTTGGCAAAGAAATTAAACAAACAGAGGTGTTGCCTACCTGTATAGTTGTTCAGGTGATTATTTGAAGAGCAAATCCCACGACTCTGGACAGCATTTTTGCCTAACCAACACCAAGCAAACTGAGTATCCAGTGATTCAACTCATTATTGGTGGAATCTTGCTGTGCACAAAATGGCTATTGTATTTGCGTGCAGAACTGTCACTGGATTTTCATGCTATTTATTGGATGTGAAGTACTTTAAGGAGTTTCTGAGAGATGTAATAAGGCACTGTATGACTGCAAGTGTTCTTTTATTTCCATACTCACTAAACATTAAAACATTAAGCAACCAACAGAGGATGTCTCACCAGGTCTCCTGACATATGCAGTATTTGATATAAGAATCTCAGAAGAAATGTATTATATATACTCAACATAATGGTTAGCACTCTTGCCTCACAGCGCCATGGACCCAGGTTCGATTCCAGCCTTGGGTTATTGTCTGTACTGAGTTCGCATATTCTCCCAATGAGTGCATGGGTTTCCTCCGGTTTCTCCCACAATCCAAACATGTGCAAGTTAGATGGATTAGCCATGGTAAAGCCAGAGTCCTAAGATGTCTAGATTCCATGGGTTAGTCATGGTACATGTGGAGATATGGGGATAGGGTAGAGGAATGAGCCTGGGTAAGATACACTATCACAGCGAGCAATGCAGACTTGATGGGCCGAATGGCCTCCTTCTGCACAGGTGTGCAACCAATGGATCAAACCACTTTGTTTCAACATTGGGTATTAAGTTTTTTTAACACCATTCACATCTTACTGGGTGGATTTACGAGAAGGAGGATTGTAAACGTGATTTTATAATGCAAAAAATATGTTGAATACGCACTCGTGTTGCAAAGAAGAATGGCAGTTCTGAGAGAGTGTCAAACCAATAAAACCAATTGAAAGAAGGCTGCAGCTTTAAATGCACATTTCATCCCGACAAGCTGAAAGTTATTTGCCTTATTTCCGACTCAGATGAAGTCAGTCTGTTTATCATACACTTCTGCTCATGCGAGTTGACAGATCGAGCATTTTTTGCTGAAAAAAAAGGAGCCTGACTGGTATTACATTTTTCCATGACTGAACAAGCCAGTGTGCCCACTGAAGCTGAGTTCTCTTTCTTCAAGTGACTCCATTTCTTTCTAAAAGAGAACCATTAATCATTTTTTTTCCCTTCCTGAAGGTTTATGAAGGGTGAGCTTAATAAGATTTCTCAACTCAGCTGCTAGAAAAGCCCTATTCAATCTGCGCAGCAGCTCAACATTTTAAACCTCATTCTTTCTAATTTTGAGATCACAAAGCAAACATTCCACACGTGTTATGCGCGTCTCTCTCCCTCTCCTTCCTCAACAGATCTAATGGATAAACTATATACATAAATAAATCTCCTACTTAAATAAGATGGGGGTCATCCCCTCTGTTATTTAACCATATTACCCTGATTTATTTGGCTATTTTAAACAATTTAGAAAGTGATTGTAGTTAAGCCAGTCAAGGATACAGGCATCTGGCAGATAATAAGCCCGTAACATCCGTTTCATATGTTATTGTTAACTACCCTAATAACAAATATTCCAGCCCACTTACGTCAATGTGGGGAACTAAAACGCAGCCAGATATAAAATATGAAGCAGTGGTGCATAGCACTAATAGTAAAACATGCTTCCATCGAGTTGTAACAGTACAGATGGAGGCCATTTGGCCCAACAATTTCATGCCGGCTCTATGTAGTCAGTCACATATTTAATTGACACTCTGCAATAAGATGCAATCGATGATTTTATTTCCGGACGTAAACTCTTCCACCTTCTTCCATCAGGAAAGAGCTACAAAAGTCTGAGGACACATACTGCTTCTTTTCTGCTGCTATCAGACTTTTGACTGGACCCACCTTATATTAAGTTATCTTTCTCTAAACCCTATCTTAACTGTAACACTACAGTTGCACCCTGTCCTTTCCTTCTCCCCTATGTATTCTATGGACGATATGCTTTATCTGTATAGCGCACTGGAAACAATATTTTTCATTGTAGCCAATATGTGTAACAATAATAAATCAAATCGAGTAAATAAACTCCTGATGTTATAGGAAAAAAATGAGAGTTTTAAACATATTATTGCTTCGGAAATGAGGCCCTCTGTCAATTCTTAAGGACAGAAATCTCCAATCCTTTTTGCTGGCGGGATCTTCCATTCCCAGTGAAGTTGACTTCCACTGCATGTTCCTCGACTGCGGGGGCACGGATGAGGAATGTAAATTGCCAACAATTTCAGCAAGACCAGAAAATTCCACACTAGGAACCGAGGCTGAGCTGCCTCCGCCACAGGGAAACCCACCATGCCAGAGTCTGGAGAATCCTCGCACTAAGTTTCTGACTCCATGTCCCAATCTCCACCCCTCCCCCTTACAGTCAGACGCCACTTTGTCTAATCAAATAGACGTAAAAGTGGTTCATTTTTCACTCTTCTTTCAGCATTTATACTGATAATCTATCAAAATTTGCCAATCAAAGCAACATCCAAGATGTTGTTCAAGAAGGGGAAGAGAGACCTTTCAGGGAATTAAACGCCAGTGAGTCTTACTTCTGTTGTGGGCAAAGTATTGGAGAGAATTATTAGGGATAGGATTTATAGTTATTTGGAGAGAAATGAATTGATTGGGGATAGTCAGCATGGTTTTGTGAAGGGTAGGTCGTGCCTTACTAACCTCATTGAGTTTTTTGAAAAAGTGACTAAAGAGGTGGATGGGGGTAAGGCGGTTGATTTGGTATATATGGACTTTAGTAAGGCGTTTGATAAGGTGGCCCATGGAAGACTTCTGCAGAAAATGCAGATGTATGGGATAGAGGGTGATTTAGCTAATTGGGTTAGGAATTGGCTAGCAGATAGAAGACAGCGGGTGGTGGTTGATGGGAGATATTCATCTTGGAGTTCGGTGACAAGTGGTGTACCTCAGGGTTCTGTTTTGGGGCCCCTGCTGTTTGTAATTTTTATAAATGATCTGGATGAGGGTATTGAAGGATGGATTAGTAAATTTGCAGATGACACTAAAGGCGGTGGAGTGGTAGATAGCGAAGAGGGGTGTTATAGTTTGCAGAGAGACTTGGACAAGTTGCAGAGCTGGGCCGAGAGGTGGCAAATGGAGTTTAATGGGGAAAAGTGTGAGGTAATGCACTGTGGCAGGAATAATAAATGTGTAGAGTATAGGGCTAATGGTAGGATTCTTAATAGTGTTGATGAACAGAGGGATCTTGGTGTGTATGTGCATAGATCCCTGAAAGTAGGCAGTCAAGTCGAGAAGGTTTTTAAGAAGGCATATGGAGTCTTGGCTTTTATTGGTAGGGGGATTGAATTTCGGAGCCGCAACGTCATGTTGCAACTGTACAAAACTCTAGTGCGGCCGCACTTGGAGTATTGTGTGCAGTTCTGGTCCCCGCATTATAAGGAAGATGTGGAGGCATTGGAGAGGGTACAGAGGAGGTTTACCAGGATGTTGCCTGGTATGGAGGGCAGGTCTTATGAAGAGAGGCTGAGGGATTTGAGGTTGTTTTCGTTAGAAAGGAGGCGACTAAGAGGGGACTTAATCGAAACATATAATATGATTAGAGGTTTAGATAGGGTGGACAGTGATAGCCTTTTTCCTAGGATGGAGAAAGCTAGCACGAGGGGACACAGCTTTAAATTAAGGGGTGATAGTTATAGACGGATATCAGAGGTAGGTTCTTTACCCAAAGGGTGGTTCGGGAGTGGAATGCCCTGCCTGCAGCAGTTGTAGATGCGCTAAGTTTGGTGGCATTTAAGAGGTTAGTTGATAAGTATATGGAAGAGAAGGGAATGGTTTAGTTTGGAGGGGCATTGCTTTTTATATTGTTCGGCGCAACATCGAGGGCCGAAGGGCCTGTTCTGTGCTGTAATGTTCTAAGTTCTATGTTCTATCCATCTTCACCTTCTGCTTCTGACATGTTGCGGGACGAGGACACGCAACTAACCCCATGTTGAGATACCACCCCAAATGCTGCCTTCTGTGTCTTATTTAATGCCCCACCAACATCACGCACTCTCACCTTTTCCTTCCCACCTCCTCTTTTGGGCATTGCCTCAGCTACAAATGCATACAGAGTTGAGGTGTGGGGTGGGAAGGGGAGAAACCAGCGGTCAGAATCTACTCCCTGGAGGGAAACTGTTCCTGAAAGTCTCCAGGAGGCCCAGCTGATTTTCCCACCCAGGCTTGGCACCAGCTGACTTCCCGAACAGGACAGTTGTGAGATCAGCCGGAGAACATTCGTCCACCAACTGGTCAAAACAAAAAGATGCACTTTGCTTTAACAGGCTTCCTCAGTGATGAGAAAGCCTATCTCCTTCACCCGGGGACTCACAGCACAACGTCACCATGGCAGTGGGGCCCTCATTACATCACTGAAATCTGATCTGCATATTTAAAAGACGGAGTTTGTCAGTGATGGGGTGTCTATAATTTAAAACTGCACTGATAGGTTTGAGAAGCCAGCGGGCAAGTCTCCATCTCCAGTTTGCCACCAAAATCCAATTTACACCAAATATGGGAATTACAATTCTCCTCTCTGTGTTAGCTCTCGACTGAATTTTTGCTCTGCTACTCCTTTCAACACACAGTTTTTGGGTTAAAATATTCTAGAAAAATCCTAAGTGCACAGGATTAGACAGGGTAGATTCAGAAAGAATTTTCCCAATGGTGGGGGAGTCTGGAACTAGGGTCATAGTTTGAGGATGAAGGAATAATCCTTTTAGAACTGAGCTGAGGAGAAATTTCTTCACCCAGAGGATGGTGAATCTGTGGAATTCACTAACATAGAATGTAGTTGAGGCCAAAATGTTGCGTGCTTTCAAGAAGGAATTAGATATAGCTCTTGGAGCTAAAGAGATCAGGGTATTTGATCATCAGCCGTGATCATAATGAATGGCGGAGAATGCTCAAGGGGCTGAATGACCTACTCCTGCTTTTATTTTCTATGTTTCTATGTGGTCAAGATGGAATTCAGATTTTGACGCTTTCTACACACTGTTAACCACAAGGATCTGCTTCACAGATGTGGCTGCATCTAAAGACTAAATTTTCACTATATAATGAGCAATGCCAAGAGAAAACCCAAACTCTTATATAAGAGCTACTATAAAAATTTCTCTGGGACATAACACTGCTTCCCCAAAAGCTTCCAGCATGAAATGTAAATCATACCATCCTTACAGCAGGCAACATTAAAACAGAACAGCCACAAACCCCATTTAGGAGCTCTTGCTTATCTCACACTTCACATTGCTCAATGCGGTTTTGTTAGGAGCTTTTCACACTGGTCATTATCCTCTCTCCCCCCGCTCCCCCCCCCAGCCCCTCCCCCTCCCCACACAACTATAAACACTGATTGCAGAAACCATTGTTAGAAAATTGCTACTTTTTCTCCTCATCCTGACAAAATTCCTCTGCAGACAACAATTACTTAAATGACTAAGCGAGTCAAAGAAGCGCGGCACATTCATTTAATCAATTCCCAATTAATTGTACTTGCCTCCTCTGGGAGCTAATAGCACCAGGGCAGTGAGCCAGCACATTACAGGCTACCCAACAACACAGAGTGCTGTACTTCAAACAAAAGCGCACGAGAGCCTTATTATCACACTTCGACAGGTGCGGGGAAACAGCACAAAAACTGCAAAGTGACAAGCTCAGTCATTACAGGTCTACAGACAGCTTCACATTATGCATGGCCATACATGAACTGCATGCACATCCTTCTGAAGAATGCCATTTATACACAGGGGCTGCCATGGATTTGTTCCTTTCAAAACACCCATTGTGCATATTGTGTAAGCTAATTGTTCATTGTCAATACAGCTTGTAATGCTCAGAGCAGTTAGCTCCACTGCAATATGGGGCATGTAGTCTACATAGACTAGAGTGTATACATACAAATGTTGCAGTGAGGCAGACACAAGCCACAGGGGGACAGAACTATTGTATTTTACATACTGAGACTTTCAACAAATAAGTCAATGTGGAGTGAAAATAAATCGCTCCAAGTGCAATGATCCCTGTAACACACACAACCCCAAAATATCTTCTTTTTTATTCAACCGTGGGACATGGATGTCATTGGCTGGCCAGCATTTATTGCCCATCCTTAGTTGCTTTAGGGCAGTTGAGAGTCAACCACATTGCTAATTACATGCTACATGTAGCCCAATGCAAGAACATCAGATTTCCTTTAAAGAACATTAATGAACCAGATGGGTTTTTAAGACAATCAAGAATAGTTTCATGGTCATCATAAATTCTTAATTCCATATTTTTTTTTAATTGAATTCAAATTCCATCAATTGCTATGTGGGATTTGAACCCAAGTCCCCAGAACATTAATTAACATCGTGTATTGCTGGATTGACTAATGACAAGTTAAAATGTCACACTGTCAAAAATGGTTCGGTCATCTTACTTGTATTATTAGCAGTTGGGTCAGTTTAGCTCAGTTGGCTGGACAGATGGTTAGTGATGCATAGCAATGCCAATAGCATGGATTCATTTTCCATACCAGCTGAAGTTATTCATAAAGTCTCATCTACCCAATCTTGTCCTGAGGTGTGGTTATCCTCAGGTTAAATCACCATCAGTCAGCCTATGGTCATTTAGGATGGTGGCATCTTCACAATTATTATAGCAAATAAAAACAAAATCCAAAGATACGTGGTTAGGTTGACTGGCTAGGCTGAATTGACCCTTTATTAGTGTGGTAAATATATGGGTTATGGGAATAAGGCCTGGGTGGGATTGTGATTGGTGCAGACTCATTGGGCTAAATGGCCTCTTTCTGGACTGTAGGGATTCTAAGGTGATTCTATGAAAATACAGTGCATCTGGAAATCTGAAATAAGAACAAAATGCTAGAAAAATGCACCAGGTCTGGTAGCATCTGTGGAGCGAGAAATAGAGCCTGTTTTGAGTCCAATATGATTTTTCTTTGGAACTATATTATTAGAAATCTTCAAAGCCAGAAGGTTTGAGTTAACTAACAGATTGAGGAAAGTTATTGCCATTTAAAATAGTGGAAAACAATAAAAAAGAAAGAAGATGTGCACCAAAGGATTGGAAATCCCATTAGAGGTTGTATGAGATCAAATAGTTCAGATGGTTTATCTTCCACTTTCGAACAAAAGCTCACAGGTATAAGCTGAGAGGCGATAGACTTAAAACTGAGAGCAGGAGGAACTACTTCTCATAGAGGGTGGTGAATTTACGGAACTCGCTGCCCTATAGCGCAGTGGAGCTGGAATCGTCAAGTGGTTTCAAGAAGGAAATAGATATATTTCTAATCAAAAAAAGGATAAAGGGATATGGGGAACAGGTAGGGAGACAGTGGTGTAGTGCTACTGTCACTGGGCTAGAATCTAAATATTCAGGGTAATGTTCTGGGTACCCGGCTTCAAATCCCAACATGGCAGATGTTGAAATCTGAATTTAGTAAAAATCTGGAATTAAAAGTCTACTGATGACCCATGAAACCATTGTCAATCACCATAAAAAAACCATCTGGTTCACTGGTATCCTTTAGGGAAGGCAAACTGCTGTCCTTACTTGGTCTGGTCTACATGTGACTCCAGACCACAGCAACATGGTTGGCTCTCAACTGCCCTCTGAAACGGGGGGGCAATTAGGGATGGGCAATAAATGGTGGGCCCAGTCAGTGACGCCCACATCCTGTAAAATGAATAAATAAAAAACAGGGAGTGGAAGAACATCAGGATCTAATCAAATTCTGCCTGATTGTTCACACGCCTGCACAAGTTGGTGTGATTGCAGGCAGAAATATGACTGATTTTCCAACCCACTGTACTGGGGTCAATTAGAGCCCCTTGTCTCGGATGAGGTGAATAACTTAGCCAGATATAGGAACCAAACCCAAGACCTCCCTGATTTGTGTAACACAGCCCTGTACTGAATAAACCTTTTGAATCTGCAAGGAAATTCAAATATTCTGTTTACCACAATCCTCTCCATATTTAACCTATAGGAGGAAAGGTATGTATGTGTGTGAGTGTATCTGTGTGTGAGTATATGTGTGTGTATCTGCATGTGGGCATATGAATGTGTAGATATGCATGTGTGTTACGTGTGTGCATGTGCATGTGTGCTGTCGTGTGCGCATGTGTGCATCATGTATATGTTCCCTAAGGATATTTCAATGCCCATGCTAATGTCTCTCTCTCTCATGTGTTCAGTATTGGCAGGAAAGGGGTGACAGGCAGTCTCATCACACACAAACTTCAGTCACTGATTATCTTGGGGAATTTCAGCCCTTTGCCCCCCTTCAACTGTAAACTTAATATTTTTAAGCAAACTAAAAATTAACAAGAGGTTTCTTTTTTTTCCAAGATGGCGACAGTACAGCTGAAATTCTGGGATTTACAGTTTTCTGACAGAATCAGCAACCTCTATGATGATACAGACTATTATCTGTCCCCCTGTGGCTCACCGTTAATCAAGAAAGAAACCAGAGAAAAAATCTTGCCTGCTCAATTAATCCCTCGCGACTCAGGTGTCTACATTAAAAGCTGCTTAAAGTTTGTTAACAGCAACAACAGGAGAATCCCTGAGGTACGTGACTTGAAAGCTATTTCTCAGTTCAAAGTGGCAGAAAAGTGCAAGTTAAAGTACTCGATTTAAGGGTGTTAATTATTCACTCACTCCAACTGCAAATTTCACCCGTGCAAAAATGCGCTCAGCCACAGACTCATAGCAATGTAACTGCTTTGCTTTAATTTGATTTATTACTGTCACATATTAATATACAGCAAAAGTATTGTTTATATGCTACCATACCTACTGAACAGAGAGAAGGAAATAAGAGAGTGTAGAATGCAGAGTTACAGTCATAGCTAGGGTGTAGAGAAAGATCAACTTAATGCAAGGCAGGTCCATTCAAAAAAGTCTGATGGCAACAGGGAAGAAAGTTGTTCTTGAGTCAGTTGGTATGGGTCCTCAGACTTTTGTATCTTTTATGTCAATGGGTGAGAGGCTGGTTTCATTGATGGACTGGATTTTGTTCATGACCCTTTGTTGTTTCTTGTGGTCTTGAACAGAGCAGCAGCTGTGCCAAGCTGTAATACACCCAGAAAGAATACTTTCTGTGGTGTATCTATAAAAATTGGTGAGAGTCGCAGAGGACGTACTAAATTTCTGAGAAATGATGTGGAGTTGCCAGTGTTAGACTGGGATGGGCACAGTAAGTAGTGTCTCAATACCAGGTTTATTGGGTAGTACAAGCTTTTAGAGTGCCACTCCTTCATCAGATGAGTCAAAAAGTCACCTGGTGAAGGAGTGATGCTTCGAAAACTCGTGCTACCAAATAAACCTGTTAGACTTTAACCTGGTGTAGTGAGACTATTTACTCTTCTGAAAAAGTGGAGCCATTGGTGGCTTCCTTAATGATAGTGTCGACATGGAGGGACCAGGGCAGGTTGTTGGTAATCTGGACACCTAAAGACTTGAAGCTCTTGACCATTTCTACTTCAACCCCATTGATGTAGATGGGCATGTCCTTCACTATGCTTCCTGAAGCCAATGACAAATCTCCTTTGTATTGTTGACATTCAGACAGAGATTATTGTCATCGCACCAGTTCACCAGGTTCTCTATCTCTTTCCTGTACTCTTTATTGTTTGTTTGAGATCCAACCCACTGCAGTAGTGCCATCAGCAAATTTGCAAATCAAGTTGGAGAGAAATTTGGCTACTCAAACATAGGTTTATAAGGATCAAACTCCTTGTTGTTGGTGTTATTCTGAACTACACACCAGGTTTCTCCCAAATAAAGCCAACCCCCGCCAAAACACCATGCCTTACCATTATTTTTCCTCAAACAATAAATTATCAGACACATTTCACAGGAATGGCAATCACAGTTACACTCTGCTTCTCTTGAGTCATTTCAGTTGGAAGCTGCACATCTCGCACCATAGTTTCTGGAGGTTGGTGAGGTGGGGAAGGGCGGGGTGGAGCAGTAAGGGGAGGAGTGAAACAGTAGTCAGCTGGGGGAGCGGGGGGGGAGGAGGGGTGTAGCTGGGAGGGTGTAATCAGAGTTTACCGTTGGAAGTTTGAACTTCCCAAGCAATTGGCGTGCAATTTTGCATGAAGGCTTCTAAGGTCCTCCCACAATGTATTTCTGGGTATCAGTCCTCCTAAGGAACAGAAGTTCTGGGCAGTAGTTTCACTGAGAGTCTTACTGAGCGACTTGGCAACATTTCTTTCACCTCAGCTGGCAGTAAATAGAATATCCATGATATTTGCAGCTGTTCCACTTTTGTCAATCCTGACTATTTACATGAATTCAGAATCCAGCAATCAATCCAATGTCAACATTAAGTTGATGGCAAATCTCAAAATCCAGACTTGCATCAATAAATGTCAGCTACAAACAGATTTTGTCATTAGTTAAGAAAATACTTTGCAAGGCTTGATGGTCTGATATAAAAATGATTGCTAATTGTAAGTGACAGTCATTGCCATTCTCAATGAAATTAAAGTTAAACTTAAAGTTTATTTATCAGTTGCAAGTAGGCTTACATCAACACAGTAATGAAGTTATTGTGAAAATCCCCCAGTCGCCACACTAAGTGCACGTTCGGGTACACTGAGGGAGAATTTAGCATGGCCGATGCATCTAACCAGCATGTCTTTTTGGACTATGGAAGGCAACCGGAGCACCCAGAGGAAACCCACACAAACACAGGGAGAATGTGCAGACAGTCACGCAAGCCGGGAATCGAACCTGGGTCCCTGGCACTGTGAGGCAGCAGTGCTAACCACTGTGCCATCCTCATTTCATCATTCTATTATATTTTGTGTGATTTTAGATGAATATCAGCTTCTACCAACTGTCCATTGTTTCTGTCACCACAGTGAGTGGCTGCATCATCACACCATGCCAGTAAAATAGCCGATCTGGATGGATTACGTTTGTTTGTGTGTCAACACCACTGTTCAGAAATACGGCCAAAGTTACTTGCTGGTTATCTGAAAGGTTAATCTCTTCAGTTTAATTGGCCATAATGGAACAGACAAGTTCAATTACTCTGACTGAATAATCATTAGAATAAGCTGTCAATAAATAGCCCAACATTAACGTGCATGAGAGCTAATTTCAAAGGTTACCTAAACGATTCATATTCATAAATCATGGAGGTGATTCTCCCAGCCCACTGCGCTACTCTAACACCACAACAGGCCAGGAGACATCAGCAGAGGCCATTTGGTGAGCTCCATGCTGGCTGCCATGGTCTCGTGCGTCTCTGTCTCCCAGTTTTTTGAAGAGTTCAGCTCCTGTGCTGATTTAAATACCAATTTCCATTTCATTAGCGGGCCTGGGACTGAAGTCTCCAGGCCCATGAGCACCTCTTTCCTTTCGGCTGGAAATAGGGCCCGCTCCCTGATTTTCAGAGCGAATCTCACAAGGGCAATGCAAGATTCATTCTGAAAATTGGCGTCAGATACTCCAGTTTTCACACAAATTCGACACTTGGAATTTTTTTTTTTTAGGAGATTCGCCTGTTTGAATGTAACCCCGAATAACATTGGATCTGTTGTAGTGTGACCAATGGTAACATGCGGCAAGGGTCAGCTGACCCAGTAAACAAAATGATGTGGCAGTCAGCTGATCAGCTGAGTCAGTGTAAAGAAGCAGCTGTTGGGGTTTATGAGAGATTGGAATGGCCCAGGGTGAGGCCTCACGTGTTGAAGTAATGAAGTTTTGTTACTCAACCTTTCTCTTTGATTTATAAGTTTATACAATGGAGTACGTTTTGTTGCATTTTATTGCCTGCAACTGAAGAGTTCCTTCTGCTGGATCAACATCACCCATCCATAAATCTGATTGCTCAGCTTTTGTTCTGTCAGGAGATTCGAACTGAAAAGATTGGAAATTTGATCCATCCATGCATGAGACTGTATAGAATCATATTATCCCCACAGTGCAGAAGGAGGCCACTCAGCCCTTTTCAGTCTTTACCAACCACAATCCCAAGCCTGGCCCTATCCCCATATATTTACCCTAGCTAGTCGTCCTGACAACAAGGAGCAATTTAGCATGGCTAATCCACGCTAATTTAGCGTGTGGGAGAAAATCAGAGCACTCGGAAGAAACCCACGCAGGCACAGGGAGAACATGCAAATTCCACACAGACAGTGACCCAAGCTGGAAATCGAACCCAGTTCCCTTGTTCTGTGAGACAGCAATGCTAACCACTGTGCATCGCGAAGACCTTACCGGATATACTGCCACCGCAAAGTCTTGCCAATTATCAATCTTTGTATGAAATCTCACTTGCGATATCCCCTGTGTAATACCAAACACGTTGCTGTTAGTTTTAACATGAGTACTTTGACTTGACAGAATGGCATTTATCTCCTTTTTGGAGTTCAGAGAACGCTTCAGTTCAGCGTGATCACTCTTGCACTGTACCTCATCATTAGGAGCTGCCTTTTAATGGTATGTACTCTCTCCCACTTCAGACAAATTCTGGTTCAAAGGAGATTCACTGTGCTTAGCAAAATATATTTTTGACATGAATACAAAAATAATTCTCTCAGTGAAAATAGTGGAACTAAAATTGCAATTTTTAAGAACTTTTGAATGCTTAATTTTAAAGACGGACACATCAGATGTCAGACCTTATTACGTTTGCTGTTAGATCAGGCAGTTGCTTTCATCCGACTGGAAAGATACAGGCCGATTTTAATTTACCAAAATTAACAATTATTGCCTGGAAACAGCCTCAAAATAGGGTTGGCACAGTCACTGAAGGCCAACTGTTTTACTGCCAGCGTTTTTGCAGGGGCTAAGATCAGGGTAGCTGATAACTGCAGTGTTCATTCAAATCCATAACTCCTCCAATATTGAAGGTGGTACATTGATGATGCAGGAGAACAACATTCTCAGGCCTGGGCTGTTCACTGGCAGGTAACATTCAAAGTTAAAGTTTATTTATCAGTGTCACAAATAGGTTCACATTAACACTGTAATGAAGTTACTGTGAAAATCCCCTAGTCACCACCCTCCGGCACCTGTTCGGATACACTGAAGGAAAATTTAGCATCACCAATGCACCTAACCAGCATGTCTTTGGGACAGTCGGAGGAAACCGCAGCACCCGAAGGCAAACTCATGCAGACTTGGGAAAAACGAATTGAACCTGAGTCCCTGGCGCTGTGAGGCAGCAGTGCTAATCACTGTGTCACCCACGCTATACAAGTGCCAGGCAATGACTGTCTCCAACAAGAAATAATCTCACCATTTCCCTTGGTGTTGCATTCACCCAGGCAAATGGGCAGCTTTCCTTTCAAACACCTGACTTGGGCCTTGTAGCGTGTGGACCAGCTTTGGGGAGTCGGGGAGTCAGGGAACTCTGCGGTAACTCATCCCCTGACTCCCCAAAGCCACTTCACTATCTACAAGGCACAAATCAGGCACTGGAGGGAATGCTCTCCAGTTGCTTAGATCAGTACAGCACTAAGCTGCTCAGCACCATCCAACCTTCTTGACACGCCACCCATCTTCTTAAACTCCTTTGCCGTAGCATGTGGCACAAAAGTGTGTACCAATGGCACAGGAGCAACCCACCATGACTCATTGGACAGCACCTTCCAAATCCACAACCTTGGGCCTTAGTCTGCAGTCCCTGTTGTGAACTCTATTACCTAGCCTCTGACCCCACCACTCTTACTGGCCAGTAAATCAGATGGTTTGCAACTTGATGACACCATTAATCATGAGATGTGATTCCGACTACTTAACTGTGCCATTGCTTAGACCATCATAACATTGCCTTCCTTTGCTTCAACTCGTTTGCTGCTGAAAGTCTCATCTACATCCTTATGACTTTGAAAACTGACCATTCCACCACTCTGACTGGCTTTCCATCTTCCACCCTACATAAACCTGAGCTCATCCAAAACTCTGCCGTCGACATACTAACTGCACCAAGTTCACCCGTCGTCACTGTGCCTATTGATCTACACTGACTTCTAATTAAGCAGTGCCATAATTTAACATTTTTCAAAATTATCATCAATTCCCTATATAGCCACCCATTTCCCTATCTCTGCAACCACACCCAGCTCAACAAACTGGCCTCTTCAGCAAGCCAGTTTTAATTGTGACAGCATTAATGGCCATGCCTTTGGCTAACAAACTCTGAAATTTCCACAATCAACCCATCCACCTCACTTTCCTCCTTTAAGACATTCCTTAAAACCTTCCTCCTTGACTAAGCTTTCGTTCATCCACCCTAATATCTTCTTACGCACCTCAGTGCCAAAGTCTGTCTGCTAACACTTTGGTGAAATGTCTTGGGGAATTTCACAACATTAAGTATGCTACATAAATACAAGTTGGTGCTGTGTAGTGAGTGTAAAGATCTGTGCGATAGCGCAGGTTGCATACAATGTTGGTGGAAGTTCAGTCCCACTACAGTTGTTTTCACATCTGTGGGCCCAGCATGCTGAAGTTACAAATTCAGTGTTCCGATCCACGGCAGTATGTGATTATTTCAGCACTGGTGCTATACTGGACTGAGTAACTCTTACCTGTTGAACAGAAGCTCCATACAGTCTCGCAGCAACTAACCTCGGCTCTACTAAATATGCAACAACCTTGTTCAAATTAGTTAACGTTTAAGTGTGCATGGAGTTAAAACACTGAACCCTGAAGAGTTCTCGATGTATCTGAATGCGTCACAGTAAAAGCTACAAAGATTTATTACTTCTGGCTGATTGATCAGCCTCTCTATTAGCAGCTCACCATTTAATAGCTGCTATTTGGTGTTCATGTCCATGAAGAAACCATAAATAAAAAAATGCCTCAACTATAAATTCCTGTGTGTCAGCACCAGGCACGATTGGATTAACTCTTCCCCAGTGGATGTGGCTTGATAAAATAATTTAGAAGTGCAACAAAAGGAATGCTGCTTCAAATCCTCCGGATCCACCTCCAGATAGAAAGCTGCTGTGTTGATATGAGACTTGGCTAGCTTGTCTCCTGTGAACTATTTCACCAGATTCAAGCGTAATGAATGGAATACTTCACAGGAGCAATGCACAGTTTAGTGACTAAGGCATAGTGCAAGACTAGAAATGCACTGGACACAGTTCTTCGCAAATCCAATCTTGTCTGCACCATCACATCAAATAACACCAGAGTAAAACTGAAGGTGTAAGGCTGGCAGGTGATCCAGTTGTGTAAGGCTCAGGCCAGGCAGCTAAATAAAATTGCCCCTATTGCCTCTCTCTCTCTCTCCCTCTCTTTTACATGCATGCCTAATGGGGGAGGAGGTGGCAATGGCCTCATGGTTAGGGGAAGCAACCTAGTGGTGCTCTGAATGGACAATTAATCCAGAAACTCAGCTATTGATCTGTGAACCGAGGTTCAAACCCCATCACGGCTGATAATGTGGAATTTGAATTCAATAAAAAATATCTGGAATCAAGAATTTGCTGATGAATGTGAAACCATTGTTGACTGTCAGAAAAACCCATCTTGTTCACTAATGCCCTGTAGGGAAGGAAATCTGCTGTCCTTACCTGGACCTACATGTGACCCCAGAGCCAAAACAATGTGGTTGACAATCAACTGCCCTTCAAGGGCAATTCGGGATGAGCAATGAATGCTGGTCAGCCAGCGACAGCCATGTCCCATGAATGAATAAGAAAATGAAAATAATATATACACATTGTATTGGAAGAAAATAAAGGAACAGGCTCGCCCATCCAATCTACATCAGTGCTTTTCTCAGTAATCAACTGGAGTCACAATCCTCCTTACAAGCAGTGCCATTTGATATTGCTCTTTTTCACGCAAACATCTAAGCGTCCTTTAAAAAGAATTCATGGAATCTGTTTCAATATGGCCTATTGCAGAGAGTCCCACAATCTAACCATCCTCCAAACTAAAAAACAAGTTTCTAAATTTGTGACCTCTCATTATCATGTCACTGACAATGAAGATAATTTATCACCAGTTACCACATCATAATCCTTGCCAGACTTGTTCCAGTCTCCCTTTGGGAAGTAAAGGGGTGGGGTCAGATTTCACTCTAATATTCCAACACAAATTTTCTTTTCCGGAATTGTGTCAGTTACTTTTTCTTTTGCGACTTTCCAAGATCGTCAGATGTGAACCTCAAGTCCTACCAAGTTGTAACAGTGAGGAAGTCCATTAGTCCCAATTTTCATTGGGTAATTAGTCTTCACCAAAGTGGCAGCACAGTAGCACTGCTGCCTCACAGCACTGGGGACCCAGGTTCAATTCCAGCTTGGGTGACTATATGTGGAGTTTGCGCATTCTCCCTGTGTCTGCGTTGGTTTCCTTTGGTTGCTCCAGTTTCCCCCCACAGTCCAAAGGTGTGAGGGTTAGATGGATTGGCTGTGCTAAATTGCTCCTTAGTGTCAGGGAGACTAGCAGAGTATATATGTGAGGTTATGGGGCAGGGCCTGGATGGGATTGCAGTCAGAATGACTCAACGATCAAATGGCGTCTTTCTGCACTGCTGGGTTCTACTATTGCAAGTTCTATAATGATCTTTGGTGGTCCTCCACAATTCACATTGGTTTAAAAAGCTGAAGTAATTATTTATCCTTTGCTCTCCATTATAAGCTCGCCTTATTCATTTTTTTTTACTATCCTACGACTAAATTAGTTAAACTCAATTTCCATACGCCTAAATAATGCATTTTCAAATGATATGTTTTGCTAATTTTCTCCCATATGCTCCCTAAATTTAATTTTGTAGATATCTTTTATTATTATTTGTCTAGACTATCTTTTTATTAGTACCCCAGTAATTATGAAGTAATTTTTATCCTTTCAAATTTGATTTAATTTTCCTGAATGGAAGATCATGGAAAGAATGAAAGCCCAGTTTGAAATATACTCCCTATTTATGTGCAGTATCACTCACTTGAATTTCTGTCCTTTTAATTTCGTATTTCAAAATATAATCCTAGTTTCTCTTCCTGCTGATTCCAATGTGATGAACCCCTTCTATTGCTTAGATTAATGTGTCAAATTATATTTCTTCCCCTCTTCCCTCAAAGGCTTTAACTTTTTGCTGGGCTATGGATATCAGTAGCTTGTTTCAGTTTGTCGTTATTAATGAGAGACCCTTTAACAGTGTGTGCTGGCAGTCTAGCACATGATAGATGGCATTGCAGTTAGCCTGATCCTAATCTCAGCCAACGATGGCCAATGCATTTTCCAGCAACGCTTCCGAGAAAGGACAGGAGACTGAAACTCAAGGACTTCACAGGTGCACAGTGAACCACTCACCGGCTAAACTTGCCAAGCTGTCAAAAGAACCTAAGAAATAGGAGCAGGAGTAGGCCATCTAGCCCTTTGAGCCTGCCCCGCCATTCAATAAGATCATGGCTGATCTGAAGTGAATCAGTTCCACTTTCCCGCTTTCTCGCCATAACCTTTAATTCCCCTGTCCATCAGAAATCTATCTATCCGTGACTTAAATATATTCAACGAGGTAGCCTCCACCACTTCAATGGACAGAGAATTCCAGAAATTCACCACCCTTTGAGTGTAGAAGTTCCTCCTCAACTCCTTTCTAAACTGTCCCCTCCCCTTATTTTGAAGCTCTGCGCTCTAGTTCTGCTATCCTTTTTAAGCAAGAAGAATCTCTCTACCTCTACCCTATCTAGCACTTTCATTATCTTGTAAGTCTCTATTAGATCCCCCCTCAGCCTTCTAAACTTTAACGAGTACAGACCCATTCTATTCAATCTCTCTTCATAAGTTAACCCCCTCATCTCCGGTATCAGCCTGGTGAACCTTTTCTGTACTCCCTCCAAGGCTAATATATCCTTTCGCAAATACAGGGACCAAAACTGTACACAGCACTTCGGTTGTGGCCTCACCAATGCTCTGTACAGTTGCAGCAATACCTCTCTGCTTTTATACTCTATCCCCCTCGCTATAAAGGCCAATAGGCCAAGGGTCAAAGGGCCAATATATTTTGTTGGTGCAATATTATCACCAGTTCCTAATCTAAGGACCCAACTCAAGCAAGACTCGTGGGACAGAAAGGATGTGTTAATCAACATGAAATGCAAAGCACTCCAATCCATTGACACATTCTAAATCAGCACGGAAAGGGTTAACTGCTGATTGCTTCGATTTGCATTACTGCAGCGATTTGCTATGAAAATGTGAACCCGTCTTTCATTTATTCTGTAATGCTAACTAATGAGAGCTAATTAACTTATACAAACATATGAATATTGCAAACACGCACACCAGCCCTCTCAAAGGACACTTAAATCCCATCATATTTATAACAACCTCTTTTGGTAATTATTTATTTAAAATTCCTTATTAACATGCAGGGCCATTGCAAAACAGCTGAGTTGCAGAGAGCTCCAAGATAACAATCTTATGGCGAGTAAAAATTCCGTTCTATTTGATGAACACAGCAATTAGGAAAATGCTCAGGATATGGCGGTGCAAGAGCAGGTCTGTAAGGCACATGCTGTGCGCTTTGCATGGTTACGGGGAGAAATGAAACCATTGACCCCCAAGAGGTTGTGTTAGCAAGATCTGCTTCTTCCAGCTCAGTGCCAGTCGAATCGATCTTCCACTTGTTCGTTCCTCTCCTACAGGGGGAAGAAGCAAAGCACGAGACCAATGCTGTTCATCATTAGATGAACACAGTGGGTGATATTTTATATTGAGGAGATGAGGGTCTTGCCCACTGACTGAAAAGCTGGCAATGAGCCAGGCGTGGCCTCTTTCAGGAAAGGCCTGCCATAGTAAGTGACACTCAAACAATAATCGGACACCTGGCGGTCCTGTCCTCTCTGAGCTACTGCCCAGAGAGCTGTGGTTCTATTGAATGGCATCACCGGAGTGGTAGTGACTGCTGCCAGTATGACACTCAAGCAAGGCCTAGATTCATCACTGAATTCTGGGTGAGTGTTGGCAGGAAAAGGGGTTACTGGGGAGGGATTTTCTTTTTTATTCATTGGTGGGACATGGGCATCGCTGGCTGGCCAGCATTTATTGTCCATCCCTAGTTGCTATTTCATTGATACAACCCAATGGCTTGCTGGATGATTTCA
Organism: Sphyrna mokarran; assembly: GCA_024679065.1. Classification (NCBI taxonomy): domain Eukaryota; kingdom Metazoa; phylum Chordata; class Chondrichthyes; order Carcharhiniformes; family Carcharhinidae; genus Sphyrna; species Sphyrna mokarran. The sequence goes on from JAGIQG010000020.1 coordinate 33,262,907, forward strand.
GAGGACATTTGAAAGTCAGCCACATTACTGTGGCTCTGGAATCACATGCAGGCCAGACCAGGTGAGGACGGCTGACTTCCTTCTCTCAAAGAATATTAGTGAACCAGATGGCTTTTGCTAACAATTGTCAAAGGTTTCCTGGTTGTCAGTAGTTTTTTAATTCCAAATTTCTTTTAGTGACTTTAAATTCCACCATTTGCTGTGGTGGGATTCAAACTTGGGTCCCCAGAACATTAGCTGAGTTTCTGGATTAATAGCTTTAGCGATAGTACCACTAGGGTATCACCTCAGTGCTGCTGTCACCTACCTCCGCTTCCCAATGCAAGTTCCCTCAATCAGGGATTTGAATGTCTTTAAATGAGGTCACTCTTAGGAGCCTACAAGCAACCCTCCACCTGGTTTGCTTTTCATGGTCCCCACATGATGATCCATCATCACTGTTGGGTTAAAGCCAGCAGTGGTGGGAAGATAGTCGCCAACTTACGGGCCTCAATTGACTGTGGGGTACGAAAGCTGTTTCAGACCTTTCTGCTGGAGAGTTAATCAGTGTGAAGTCAGGAAGGGAGCGGGATCCCCATCCTGCCCCCTCAGCACTAAACCTGCCATGGGAGAGGCATTAAATTTCATCTACTGTGTGCCACCAGAAGGGTAACTGGATGGCAAGAGGATCAGCTGGTGACTTACCAGTTCATTAAATACCAATGTTATTTGGCAGTGTTGCGAAGAAGTTAACAAATGAACAGCATCGTCATCATGATGAGGCTTTGACTGATGTTTTTGCTGGCCTGCCTGGTTCTCCATGATAAAATCTGGTTTAATTCCGAATCATCTACGTTTCCAAAGAAGTTCCACCACCATGAAACAGTTGCACAGCCTCTCATATCCAGGCCAGAGTGGTTTGATGGGATTGTTTTATAGAATCGTGCAGGAGGAGGCCATTCAGCCCACAGAGTCTGCACTGACTCTCTAACAGAGCATCCTACTCAGGCCCACATTGTTAGCCCACTAATTCTGCTAACCTAGACCTGTTGGGACACTAAGAAGCAATTTAGCATGGCCAATCCATCTAATTAACATGTCTTTTGGACTGTGGGAGGAAACCCACATAGACACAGGAAGAACGCATAAACTCCAAACATAGCGTGAAGCAAGGCCGGAATTGAACCTGGATTCCTGGAACCGTGAGGCAACACTGTTATGCAATTAATATATGAGATTGATTATCAAAGCTAGATTATTAACTTCATAACTCTTAGGGATTTAGAGCTTTCATTCCTGCTCATGAAAAGAAGGGAGGGAAAGAAAAGTGCAGCATAGGAACAGGTCCTTTGGCCCTCCAAACCCGTGTGCTGATGATGATGCCCGAACTAAACTAAAAAAAAAACCTTCCTCGGTCCATATCCCTCTATTCCCTCCCAACTGACGTACCCATCCTGGTGTACTTTTAACAATCACCAACTGCGGCACAAGAGGCCACCCAGGAAGATCCGATGCCATTTCTGTGTTCGCAAGAGTGCTGTAGAGATCACAATTTTATTTTCAAAATGGATGGCCATTTCAAGCGACCTGCTTATGAAATACAGTTGCCAAATTTGAAAAATCATCATCATACTTCGGTTAAAAGAAAAACGACAGCAAATTCAATGTTTTGCTCCATAATTTAACAATCTTCCCCAGCCAGGGAACAAATAGGTTGCCTAACTAGGCTTTTAATCATTCAAGCTGTTGAGGAACGAATCATATATTTGTGGCCCCGGGGTACCAAACCATTGTCAGCCTCGGCCTCCATCTCACTGAAAAAGGCATATTAATGGTAAGTACTGTTTCTGTTAAATATTTTTCAGTGACTGGCTATGCATTTGGATTTCTAACCCGCACAGCCTTCCAACTTCCAGGCCCCAGAAGGGTTTGAGACATAAAAAGATTATTACTTTACACTGCAGCCTCGGGTATGATTTAAATTACCCAATGCAGCTTTAATAGCAGGAAGCGTTACTGGCAAAGCAGTGCTCCAGGAAGCCCATTGCAACCAGCACCGGCTCCAGAAAGCATTTCAGAATTGGCCGAAGTGAGCTGCATATGTGCGCAAATTCTCTCTCCCCGAATAATAACAAACATTCACATTGGCTACGAGAGTCTTGTTTTCCATTTTTAGTAGAAAGCAGTCACTTGTTTATGAAGTCACAGCTGTAACTGACTGATAGAAACTCCAGCAAGCTGGACCAGATGCATTCTGCAGTGGCTCCTTCTTGTGACATTTGTCGAGAGCTTCAAGTTTTTAGGTGTCCAGATCACCCACAACCTGTCCTGGTTCCCCCCACGCCGACATTATAGTTAAGAAAGTCACTATTTTCTCAGGAGGCTAAGGAAATTTGGCAAATCAGCTACAACGCTCGTCAACTTTTACAGATGCATCACAGAAAGCCTTCTTTCTGGTTTATCACAGCTGCTCTTCCCAAAATCGAAAGGAAGTACAAAAGTCATGAATGTCGCCCAATCCATCACACAAAGCAGCCTCCCATCAATTGACTCTATCCATACTTCACATTGCCTCGACAAAGCAACCAGCATAATTAAGGACCCCATGCATCCCGAACATTCTTTCTTCCACCTTCTTCCGTTGGGAAAAAGATACAAAAGTCTGAGGTCATATACCAACCGACTCAAGAACAGCTTTTTCTCCGCTACCATCAGACTTTTGAATAGACCTACCTTGCATTTAGTTGATCTTTCACTACACACTAGCTATGACTGTAACACAACATTCTGCACTCTCTTGTTTCCTTCCCTAAGTTACCAAAAGACATGATAGTAAATGTCAATAGTTTAAAACCAGAGGTCTGGAAACCTGTCAGTCAGTAGCAATCTTATTGTGAGGATTTCTATAAGGGAACATATTTTGTAACATAATAAATCGATGCATTCACTGCCCAGACACAAGGATAGATATACACCTGGACACAGGAACACATGTCTGTTCAATTTGGCAGTGAGCCAGTGGCAATGTCCACTTTGACCTTACATTAGTGTCTGCCTTTATCAGGTAACAGGGAAATACAGCCAAGAAAGGAGACAACATCTGGACTTGTTGGATGAATAAGATATCATACTGACACAGATTTGTATTGATGTATGATTAACTTATAATGAATTTCATTTAGGAATGAAAGATCAAATTATTGATTAGAAAAAAAAACTATAATTGATCTGTATTTGACCACGTACTTCAGATCTTTTGGAAAAATTCTATTACCCTATTCCTAGAGCTACTTAACCCTTTGGGAATCTCCGGTCTGCTCATTTGTTTGTTTTATGTTTTGTTCATAAAATAAATTTGTTATGTCTTTGCAGAAAGATTTTGAATTGTTTTAGCTCAAGACATAATTGATTACCTTCAAGTTTCCCCAGAATAAGCTCAAATTCAATTAATCCTACAGAGGTCAATTAGTGATTCCTCGTGTAAGTCATGAGGATTATCATACATTTTCTCTCCCCCTTGCACTGTACATGTGCCTTTTGATTCTTATATTCTGTAATTATACAATTATTTTACTTGTACAATTGTCTACTTATAGTTTCAGAAATGTGAGCCACTAAAAAAAATGACGATCCATGTCCAAGTCAGAATGGTGTGGGTTGAGACAAACTCAGATCTTAATGTTTATATGGCACTGCTGCTCTTGGTCACAGAACACAGAACACCACAGCACAAACAGGCCCCTCGGCCCACAAGTTGCACTGATCACATCCCTACCTATCAGGCCTACCCTCAATCCATTAAATCCCATGTCTCATACAAAAGTCTCTTAGAAGACCCCAACGAGTTTGCCTCCATCACCACCGATGGCAGCCAACTCCACTCACCCACCATTCCAAGTGAAAAACCTACCCCTGACATCTCCTGTGTACCTACTACATCTGCTCTGCACCTACTCCCTGCAATGCTCGCAGGGATAGAGGTCCAAATGAAATGGGGCAGCAAGGTGACAAAGTGGTTAGTACTCTCTCATTTTACAGGACAATAAAAGCAGCAACTTTCTAATCATTTTAGAGTATCGATGGCAGAAAAAGCAAGCACTTGCAAGCCCTGGCTGCCTCACAGCACCAGGTACCTGGGTTCAATTCCGGCTTCAGGTCACTATTGGTGTGGAGTTTGCACGGGTGTCCTCCGAATACTCCAGTTTCCTCCCACATCTGAAAGATGTGTGGGTTAGGCGCATCAGCCATGCTAAATTCTCCCTCAGCATACCCGAATAGGCACCGGAGTGTGGCGTCTCGGGGATTTTCAAAGTAACTTCATTGCAGCGTTAATGTAAGCCTACTTGTGACACTAATAAAAAGGGATTCTATGATGCTGTGAAATAAAGCTTGCTGTCCGGAAGTGTAACCTATAGAATACAAGCTACAATCATAGTTCCTGTTGCGAAGTAATTTAAGCGGCAAATACTTTCTTCTAGATGGTGCTGAGCTTTGAATGTTGTTGTGACTGAACCCATCAAGGAAAGAGGCTCTTCATGTGTCTCTCATAGATAAGGGAGTGGTTTTGAAGTTTGTGGGGAGAAGCTATGACATACCCACTCTTTTTATTTAAAGATGCTGCTGTAGCACCGTAACCAGAGCAGGAATTAGAGAAGCAGTGGCTGGAAGTGATCACCGCCCACCACTTATTTGCCTCCCTAAGTGTTATGCAGGCAAATGTGGCAGCCAAATTCCCACAAGCAGCAATGAAATGACCGACTGGATAATCTGTCTTTCTGTGGTGTTGGCTTGGGGGAGGAATGCTGGCCACTGCATCAAGGGGACTGTCTGCTCTTTTGAGGTTGCAGTTGCACAACCAAAACCTACGTCTCCAACTATTTGATTTGCGGCTCATTTAGACTCCAATTTGCACGATGGCTCTTTCCTGCTTTTTCCACCAAGTTTAATCACAGTGCAGTTTGGCAATCGGCACAAATGTACAAATTGGATTTTTTTCCTCCCCACGTCTACGTGTTTACATGATGATACACTGCAGGATCTTGGTGCTACTTCAGCTTGTATTTCACTCCTTCCACTCAGGCGGTACGTACAACTTCTCTGGCACCAGTGTCTGTGGGGATGTTGAAAATAGATCTCCTACACGGACGGGCGAGCAGTAGAGATTTAATTGCCCTTCCAGCTGCAGGAGTCCTAGGTTCAATCGGAGTTCTTTAACCTCTGAGTGAGAGATTGGCAACATCTAACAATGCTTGGCCCAGTGATTTATGAAGTTTACATTCAGTCAGGAATTGAGTCATAGAGGGGCTCCTGCACTGGATTAGTAAATACAGACACCAGGAGTGATAATCTATGGACCACAAGTTCAACTCTCGTGGCAAACTGAGAATTCAAATGCTACCAGATTGTTACAAAATGCAATTTGTGAAATACAATGATAATATGCACAAACAGTGCTTTTTCCAACAATTCTTCCCACAACAAAGACCACACTTCCATGAAGTACATTGATGACTCTAATGGTTGTTTTGAAAAGTGCTCTATAAATGGAAGTTTTTTTTTAATATGGTAAAACGATCCTAGTTTTCGCAGGGGCATTATCAAACACACAGTGGCACAGTGATTAGCACTGCTGCTTCACAGTGCCAGGGACCCAGGTTTGATTGGAGTTTGCACATTCTCCCCGTGTCTGCATGGGTTACTTCCTCCACTTTCCTCCCACAGTCCAAAGATGTGCGGGTTAGGTGGACTGGCCATGGTAAAATTGCCCCTTAGTGTCAGGGGGACTAGGAGGGTAAATGCGTGGGATTGTGGTCAGTGCAGACTCAATGAATCAAATGGCCTCCTAATGCACCGTAGGGATTTTCACGAACAATTTAACATTAATCCATTTAAGAGGATATTCGGCAAGTAGAAGTAGAATGTTCCCAGGAAGAGTTCAAAGGCAGCCACAAAGGGGATAGGGTGCATGTGGTAGACTGCTCAAGAGACCCACTTTGGTGTTCTGTGACTTTGTTTCAATTATAATAAAAATGTAAGACCATCAGCCCCTCAGCCCTGCACACTCCCTATGCCACCTTCTGCCCCCTCTCACTTCCCCATGGTCTGTTATACTCTCTACACCAGGCTATGTCCCTAAGCATGCACAATGAGATTTAGGTGCAAGCACAGACCTCCAGTCAAGCGTTGAAACAGCTGTGACACCAGCAAAACATTGCTTGACAGCTCTGGCTTTCTAATCAATTCTGTCAACTGCATAATGTTTGCTTACAGAGGATAAAACCCTTTCAAGTGCTTGCATTTTCTACTATCAACACTTTAAAATGATTAGACAGTTGGCATTTTTATTGGTCTGTAAAACGAGATTTTTTTTAAGCAATTGAAACGTTATAAAAGATTTTTTTAAAGTTTTTTTTTAACATATCCCATTGTCACTGCACGATTAATTTGTTCTATACAGAGAGTAGAATATGTGAATGAGCATGGAAGTGCCACAGAATGAAATGGAGAATGAGGGGACAAGGGACATGGATGGATGGACATGGCTTGGCATGGAGCTTATGAGGAGAGATGGGAATGGGCAAGAGGCATAGACTGGCATGGAGAAATGGGAGGACCTTTCAAATTATCGTTCAAGAGGTTCTCTCATCCACTGAGATGCCATGAACCGTGAATCCTTTAAAAGCTGGCCCAACTCAGTGAAAATTGAGAGGGACTAGGGCATGCGTATCCTCATTATGGAGCCCTTAGATCAGGAGTGCAGAATGCAAAATTGCGAACGTGTAGCAACCTGCACGCTTCACCCACACTGGTGGGTAACAGCAATCCCACCAGTGTCGGGAATTCCAGTATCGGATCTCTACCACCATTTTCACAAATCAGGGAGTCTCCCGAACTCCATGAAAATCCAGCAATAATAAAAGCAAAATGAAGCACAAGTTGAAATAAGAACAGAAAATACTAGAAAAATTCAACAGGTCTGGCAGCATCCGAGAAGCGAGATACAAAGTTAACATTTCACATCCACGTTCAGAGCTGGAGAGAGAGAGAAACGTGATGTATAAAAGTTGGTGGAACAAAATAAGGTCAGTAGTACATATGAACTAGGAGAAACTGCAACATAGATGTGGAGGGCATGAGACAGAGGTAAAGCATTGATTGCAGAATGAAGGGCTGTGTAAGGTACTGATAGCAGCATTAAGATAACACAATGCAGCAACTGGTGGATGCAAAACTTAAGAACAAGTGACAGATATTTTCCAGTGACACAGTGGTTAGCACTGCTGCCTCACAGCGCCAGGGATCCAGGTTTGATTCCTGGGTTGGATCACTGTCTAAGCAGAGTTTGAATGTTCTCCCGTGTCTGTGTGGCGTTCCTCCAGGTGCTCCGATTTCCTTCCATAGTCCGAAAGATATGCTGGTTAGGTGCATTGGCTTAAATTCTCCCTTAGTGTACCTGAACAGAGCCACAGTGTGGCAACTAGGGGATTTTCACAGTAACTTCATTGCAGTGTTAATGCAAGCCTGCTTGTGACATTAATAAATAAACTTAAAAAAAAGTGGGACGGTTTGTGTTGGATCAAAAAAAAATTGCATTAAGTGACAAGATGGAGGAGAAAGTTGAGAGTCTTTAGTTGTTGAAGTGAATGTTAACTTGAAGACCTTGGACAATTTTAGATGGTGACCTTTCTTCTCCATCTTGACACTTTATTTGGTCAAAATTTTTTTTTGTCCCAAAGCAAACCACACCTCCCCCCCCCACCCCACACCCCTTCCAACCATGACAATGCCACAAGCAGCAAACAGAAAGTTCACTCTACAAGGTTGGATTCAGGTTCGGATGAGACACTGTCAATGAGCTAAAAGCCCTCTGACGTACACAAAGCATATTTATTTGGCCAAAGTAGCCGACGACAATTACATCCTGAGAAACTGGATCCCCAGGAAGTGTCTCCAAGAGAGGAACATTACATTCCAAACTTTAAAAACTAATTTAAGGGCAGCACAATTGCATAGTGGTTGACGCTGCTGCCTCATAGCGCCAGGGACTCCAGTTCAATTCTGGCCTCGGGTCAGTGTCTGTGTGGAGTCTGCACATTCTCCCTTTGTCTGTGTGGGTTTCCTCTGGGTGTTCCAGTTTCCTCCCACAGTCCAAAGATGTGCAGATTCACTTGACTGGCCATGTTAAGTTAAGTTGACCTCTAGTGTCAGGGGAACTAATCGGATAAATACATGGGGATAGGGGATAGGGCCAGGGTGGGATTGCTGTCGGCTCAGGCTCGATGAGCCAAATTTCTCCCTCAATATTATTCCTGATTAGCAGATCGAAACCGGAGCACCCAGAGGAAACCCACACAGACAATGTGAATGTGAAAACTCCACATAGTTACCCAAGACCCCAGTTGCTAACTTCATCGGGTAGATGGTGAGACGTTTCTCCAGTGGGAGAGTCTCGAACAAGGGGACGTAGCTACAAGATAAAGGGCCTGTCACTTAAAACTGTACAAATATCTCTCGCAGAGGGTGGTGAATCTCTGGAATTCACTGCTCCAAAGAGTGCTGGAGGCTGGATCATTAGAAGTGGAGGTGGATAAACATTTCATAGATCAAGGAATAAAGATCTGTGGGGAAATTGCACAGAGATAGAGTTGAAGCTAGCATCGAGAAGCTACGATCATATTGAAAGGCAGCACAGGCTTGAAGGGCCCGATGACCTCTTCCTGCTTCTATTTTTTTGTGTTGTTCTGTTGAGTCAATACATTTTTCTGTTCTTGGTAAATCATATAAATATGGGCATATTTAGGTATAATAATGCTTCCACATACGGGACAGATGGAATGAAAGAGGCTGGTGTGACAGCACTGATTTCGTCACCAGGTTTGAATATAGCTCAGGCAGAGGTAAAGAAAAAGAGAATTCTTTTCTCCCTGGGGCCGGTTATAAAATCATTCATCCACCGGCACAGTCACATTTCTGACACTGTATGGAGCAATTACATTTAAAAAATCTGCATTTAAGATGTCTCAGTTTGGAACCTGAACATTAAACATTAGTTCAGAATTTTACTGAGCAAATTCACGAGTGGAGCAATTAATTGGAGAAACACAGCAGGGGATCAACCCGAAGTATCATCAGTGGAAAAGACATCGCGAATGGAAAACGGAAATATCTGGCAATAAAAAAAAAGAATTGCACAGCTGATGATTTTAAACCCTTTAATAGTTTAATTTCAACAAGCAATCTATTACTTCACCTCACCGACATTTAACTGTTTGCTATTAGCAATCAGACCAGGGATTTTTAAGCTCTGTTTGAGTAGTATCTAAGCTTTTGCCCAGAGGTACTGGGGTGTGGAGGGGCACGATGGCACAGTGGTTAGCACTGCTGCCTCACAGCGCCAGCGGCCTGGGTTCAATTTGGGTCTTGGGTAACTGTGGACTTTTCACATTCACTTTCTGTGTGGGTTTCCTCTGGGTGCTCCGGTTTCCTTCCACAGTTTAACAGCGTGCAGACTCGGTGGATTAGCCATGGTAAATTGCCCCTTAATGTCCAAAGACGTGCAGATTATGCAGATTGACCAAGTTAAATTGTCCCTTAGTGACCAAAAACATGCATTGGTGATGCGCAGGGTTATAGGGATCCAAGGGGAGTTACAAAGCTGTGCACCAGGGTAGGATATTCCTTTCAGAGAGTCAGCGCAAAGGGGAATCTATGATTCTAAAAGGCCCAGGACAAAACAGGAGCACTCAGGGGGAACTCACACAGACACGGGAGAATGTGCAAACTCCACACAGTCATCCAAGACTGGAATTGAACCGGGGTTCCCAGTGGTGTGAGGCAGCAGTGCAAATCATTCTGTCACCCACATAGTGAATAACTTTATCTAATTTAATGCCAAGCATGGTCTGGAGGAGGACAAGACAGAGAATGGAAATGTTATGCTGGTACTGTAGGGGAAATCCCTCTGTGCTGGCATTGATGGGGAGTGGGGTAAGTTGAGCCTAGCCTGAGGCTGATCAGGGTACAAAGACTGAACACTATTTCATTCCCTGGTGCTGTCAGCAAAAAGAGCAACAAATTCAGCTAAAAGAAAGCTGTTTTAAAATTTCATTACCTGGAAGGAAAAAAGAGCCTAGTGATTTCTGATCATTTAAAATTCAGCCTGCGTAGCTCTCCAAATATGAGTAATATTTCCTAAAGACAGCTTTGAATGAGAAATGGTGCAGTTAGGATTAATGAACTACACAGTATCGTAGGCGTCACTCCCCTGACAGATGCATGGCTTTTAAAATGTCACACTGACACAGGGAGGCAAACAAATTTTTTTAAAATTTCTGTGATAAAATATATTCCCTTCACATCGAGGCTTTACCTCCGAGACAGATTTAACAGCACTTCAGCATTTCGGAGCAGTCCAGCCCCGTGAAAATCCATACTGTTATAAAGAATCAGATCATGTACAAATCACATTACACAGACTGTTATAAAACACCAAGGTCTGAGGCCTTCACCCACATATGTAAGCAGAGGCTCCTTGCATATAAAAAAGGACAACTAGAAGCGGGACACAAGTATTTGATCAAGATGGAGGGAAGGCCAACCACTGTGCTTTCATGAGAAGTGACATGCTGCCAGGAAGCTAGAGAGTAAATACAGTAAATAAAGCCTTCAGCTTTAACAGCTCACTGAATCAGCAAAGTTCATAGACCTCTTGACCTATGCTTTACGTTCGTCCTTTAAGATCCAAATAGGCTTTGACTTATTTATTGCAGTTTGCTCAGCCATGAAATAGAATCTCTACTGGGCACAAAGAGGCCATTCGGCCCGTTAAGTCTGCACCAAGTCTTCAAAAGAGCAGGCCTTCCCCTCCACCCTACCTCTGTAACCCCGTGCATTTACTATGCTAATCTCCCTAACCTACATATTTACCATGGCTAATCCATCTAACTTGCATATTTTTGGACACAAAGGGACAATGTAGCCTGGCTAATCCACCTAACCTGCATATATTTGGATACAAAAGGGCAATTTGGCCTGGCTAATCCGACTAATCTGCAAATCTTTGCACGCTCCTCTGTTCTTAAAATAACATTGAAAAGAAATTCACAAGTTCTGAACAAAAGTCAATCAACTCCGTCTAGATTAAGAAATCCATACCTAGTTTGCTCTTTCCAGATAAAGTCAAAATCCAGAAGTAAAATAAAATAAAAATAAAGTGACGTTTATTTGTTAGTCATTAGTAAGGCTTACATTAACACTGCAATGAAGTTACTATGAAAATCCCTTTGTCGCCACATTCCGGTGCCTGTACACCCAACTAGCATGTCTTTCAGACTGAGGGAGGAAATCAGAACAGCCGGAGGAAACTCACGCTGCCACGGGGAGGGCATGCAAAATCCGCACAGACAGTGACTCAAGCCAGGAATTGACCTCCGGTCTCTGGCACTGTGAGGCAACAGTCTAAGGGATGATAATTATAGAACGGATGTCAGAGGTAGGTTCTTTACACAGAGGGTAGTAAGGAGGCATGGAACGCCCTGCCTGCAGCAGTTGTGGACTCGCCAACTTTAAGGGCGTTCAAATGGTCAGTGGATAGACATATGGATAACATGGAATAGTTTAGGTTAGAGAGTCATTAGATTAGTTCCACTGATCGGTCAACATCGAGGGCCAAAGGGCCTGTACTGCACTGTAATGTTTTATGTTCTAATCACTATGCCACCGTGCCGCCCCTTAAAAACCACAAGGATGGAACTTTAGGATTGCAGAACCCAATGAAAAAGGCTAAGACTGACACCTTAATCAAAACTGTACAATCATGTACAGAGGCTGAGGTGAAACTTTTATATGTTACAATTATTATTATTTTATTATTAAATTTTATTAAAAATACTTTATATTTTATCTCTTTAATTGAATGAATTGTCTTCCTTCAATGTGAGGATTACAGGTTTAATTTGTTCCATGAATAATTCTGTTCTCATGGGACTGGGCCAGGAGCATGTGATGAAGCAAACAACATAAATTAATGATTATTGAAGGCGGCATTATTACAATGCTTTGCACTCAGTTGCATATGGGTTCTTTAATTGTCTCAATGATGAGACGTTTGAGACTTGCATGTACTTGTAAACATGAACCATTTGTCATTCATCTTTAACTGTTGACCGCTTCCAGGTTATTGTTGTGCGTGGTGTTGCCCATTGAAGGTCGGCTGCTTTCAGAGTGTTTTCTCTGAATCTATTACCACGTATCTCAATATGTCATACAGTGGATGGTGCTATTCTTCAGTCCCATATTAATCCTTGCTGTGCCAAGCATCTTTATATTACATTGCAATGCAGGTACAGACAATACAACAGATGCTCTTATCAGTCATTTTAAACAGAAACCAGGTGAACAACTTCACAAAAATAATGGTATGAAAAATGTTTAAAAATGCATTAAAATTGATTGTTAAAGTCGCTAACAGCAAGTTAGAGACCAGTCTGTTTCTTTACCTGTGAGCAATTTATTCCAGCTATTGTATCCAGGTGGATTGCAAGTAGGCTAATTCCTAATCTTTTGCTAGGATTTGAATCTCAATTACTACAAACTCAAAGCTGATTATCAAGATAAGATTAACATCTGGCAATTTGGCTTCCGAGCAAGGTATAGGTGTTTCCGTACAGTTTAGAAAGCTCCTTGTGCAACAATACTCTTGTGGTAGATGGCACATCACAAAATAATTCTAACTGAAAATTACAGCCTAATACAAAAAGAAATCACATAACCTAGACAGATTTCAGTGCTGAATTGTGGGGGTGTGATCCTTTGGATGAGATGTTTAACTAAGGGCTTGACTGCCTATTTTAGTGGTCCACTGTGCATGTGCATAGTGAGTAGAGGTCATGAATAGATCTGAGGTTACCCAGTGACACAGTGGCTAGCACTGCTGCCTGACAATGCCAGGGTCCCAGGTTCAAGATTGGGTCACTGTCTGTGTGGAGTCTGCATGGGTTTCCTCAGAGTGCTTCAGTTTCCTCCTAGTTTGAAAGTCATGCTGGTTAAGTGCTTTGGCCATGCTGAATTCTGCCTGAGTGTACTCGAACAGGGACCGAAGTGTGGTGACTAGGGGATTTTCACAGTAACTTCATTGCAGTGTTAAGATCAGCCTACTTTTGACATTAAAAAAAACTTTTAAAATACATTGTTGAAATGATGTGTGAAGTGGCAGAGAGGCAAGAAAGATGAAACTTCAGAAGAAAATCACAAAGATCAGTAGAATAATGGATAAGCGCTCTATCAACAATGATACAACAGAATGTGGAGGAAACAGAATAGCTTATGTTCTACTTAATGTATATACCAAACTCAGCTTGTGCCCAATGCTCCTGAATTCATTCATCTTACGTTTCCCTCATGAATAGCTGCATTTTCCTCAGCACAAATAATCAGTCACAAGTATAATCTGTTTTTATTTTACATTTTGAAAAAGCAGCATACATAATTTAAACCAAGATTCCCATTGTCAAACTTGTCATTACAATGACCAATAACTAATGTCAAGGCACTATAGATAGATGGTGCCATTTTCCCACAAAAATACAAATAGTTTGTTTTGGTAGATAACTATTCTCTGTTCCATCGCTCAAGTTCTTGAGCAACCGTTACCAATTAACTCCCATAACACATGTCCAAATCAAAGTATCCTACAGCAAGGGAATCACAAGTAGGCTTACATTAACACTGCAATGAAGTTATGAAAATCCCCTAGCGCCTGTTTGGGTACACTGAGGGAGAATTTAGCAATAGTCAATGCACCCAACCAGCGCGCCTTTCAGACTGCGGAAAGAAACCAAAGCACCTGGAGGAAACCCATGCAGACATGGGGAGAACATGCAGACTCCTTACAGTGACCTAAGCCAGGAATCGAATCCAGATCCCTAGGTGCCGTGAGGCACAGTGCTAACCCCTGTGCCACCCGTCCCATGGCACTACATCAGAAAAGTTTTAGTGAGGCTATCTATGGTGTCCTGGCCAATATTCATCCCTCAATAAATACACAAGAAACAAGATTATCTGCCAATTATGTTGTTGTTGTGGCATTTCTTACACAACAACAGTGATTAACTGTTTAAAGGTTTTCCATTGGGTGGAAGGTGCTTTAAGATGTCCGGTGAAAGGCACAATATAAATGAAAGTCTTTATCTTTTTACAAGTGTTGTCAAATCCAAAGCCCAATTGCTAGAGGTCTCTAAAACCATTGATTGTTACCAGTTCCAGCCCTTGGGACAGCACACACCCAATCCCTGCATTCCACATATTCAATCCCTATCAATGTATCAAATGCCTCAGGAGCGCTGGAGAACATCAAGTTGTGGCTTTGAACCTTAAGAGGATAATATTGCAGATTTGTTGAAAGCTAATCACTTAATGCTGCTCCATGTGCTGTTGATCCGGTCTGACTGCAAGATAATGACAAGTGAAATAATTTGGAACGGGCTGCATGTAACCTCCGAATGTACGAATGGAAAAGATAATAACATCACTGAGTTAGTAATCCAGAGGCCCAGGCTAATGTTCTGAAGACAAAGGTTCAAATGGAAGCCAGTGGAATTTAAATTTAATTAATAAATCTGGCATTGAAGAGTTATTCTCAGTAACAGTGATCAATAAAACCCATCTGATTCACGAACGCCATTTAGGGAAAGAAACTTACCATCTTTACCTGGTCTGGCCTACATGTGAGGCCCTATCCACATGTAGGCCAGACCACGTAGCTGGCTCTTAACTGCCCTCTGAAAAGGTGTGGCCAACCATTCAGTTCAAAGGCAGTTAGGGATGGGCAACAAATGTTGCTGGTCTTGTCAGTGACACCCACATCTGATGAAAGAATAAACACATTCCAGAAAAAGCAGCATCTTTATTTAAAATCAAATTTAGAAAGAAAATTCAAGGGGACATTAAAATCGTCAACGCAGGTATCTGTCACTTTGAACAAAAAAATAGAAAATTGAAGATTGATAGAGGACAGGAGAACAACCAAGAACTGTACTGATGAACGCAATTGCTGAGGCGACACAATGATTAACACTGCTGTCTCACAGAGCCAGGGATCAGGGTTCAATTCCGGCCTTCAGTGATTGTCTGTGTGGAGTTTGCATATTCTACCCATGTCTGTGTGGGTTTCCTCCAGATGCCTCCCACACTCTGAAGATGTGCAGGTTAGGTTGATTAGCCATGCTAAATTGCCCCCTTATTGTCAGGGCAATTTGCAGTGTAAATACGTGGTGTCACAGGGAGGGGAGCTGGATGGAATTGTTATTGGTACAGGCTTGATAGGCCGAATGGCCTCCTTCTGCACCCGTAAGGATTTTATGATTCAAAGATGGTCATCTCTTTCCTTCCAATCACAAGCCCTTCACTTAACATATGCATTTAAAAATTCAAACTTTATTTATTCTTTCACGGGATGTGGGCATCACTGACAAGGCCAGCATTTATTGCCCATTCCAAATTGCCCTTGAACTGAGTGGCATGCTAGAGTGCAGTTAAAAATCAACTACATTGCTGTGGGCCTGGAGTTACACATAGTAAGAAGTCTGACAACACCAGGTTTAAATCCAACCGATTTATTTGATAGTTTATCCCAGTCTAACACCGGCATCTCTACATCATGACTACTATAGTCACACGTAGACCAGACCAGGTAAAGATGGCAGTTTTCTTCCCAGAAGAATATTAGTGAACCAAATACGTTTCAGTGACACTTGACAATAGTTCTCAAGGCCACTGAGCCTAGCTTTCAATTCCAGATTTTATCAATTGAATTTAAATTCCAGCAGCTGTCACGATGGGATTTGAACTCTTTGTCCCCAGAGTATTAGCTTGGTTGTTGGCTTTAAGTCCAGCGATACAACCACTACATTACCACCTCCCCCCCTCCAAATTGCTTTGTGATGGCAAGAAAAACAAGCACATGGTGGAATTATTAAGATTTCACCTGTTCAGTCACTTTAGCGGTCAATCTATTTAATCTAAATAAAAAGGGAAGGCTGTAAAAAGAACTGGGGACATTTTCCTTGGCTTGGCACACTGGAGTGTCCTGCAAGTCAGAGTGATTCAACTGCAAGCATTCTTGCCTCAAATCGAAAGGATACGGGTTTAAGATGGTTACAAATTTAGACCCTCCATAAAATATTCTCCCAGTTTTTTTTCACAACATTCCTTCTAAATCAGAAACTAACAACACAAACCACACTGTTCCTGGTAGCGAGCTAAATACAACTTTCAGACACGCACCCTCACTGAACCTAGCCAACCCTGTACTTAAGGAGAGAAATTTCTATCTTTAGGTCTAGCTTCTTTACCAGATCTCACAGACTGTCGCGGCTTTAGAGCATCTTCTTTTCTGAAGGCAGGAATCTGACAGCTTAACCCTCGACTCACCCCCAACTCTCAGAGTTAGGGTTTGGTCAGTCCAGCTGCCAATCAAACTGGCTAACGCCCAAACTGATAGTAAACAAACAACAGACTTGAATGAATGGATCCATCCCAATATTGTACGCATCTATTCACCAGAAAGCCTAAACAAACTTCTAGCTCTGAAAAGGGTCATCCTGACTAGAAACATTGGCTCTATTTCTCTCTCACTCCACAGATGCCGTCAGACCTGCTCCAGCATTTTCTATCTTTTGTTTCAATATGCAGTATTTTGCTTCAATCTAAGCAAACCTTTGTTAGGTCAGAATAAATTTGTATGTCGTTAAGCAAATAATTAAGAAGACTATCCATTATTACGAGACAAGTTGAACATTAAGGTATGTTATGCTTCAGTTATACAGGGCATTAGTGAAACCATATCCTGTATACTGGCTGGTACTTGCTAACTCCCCTGTGGCGTAGTTTTCAGTGGTGGAGGCTGTTCACAATTGGCCACTGGTGGGATCCTCCAATCCTGCCGAAGTCAGTGGCAATTTCATGGTTTGCCCATCCTGCCACCAGGATCCATGGTTGGGTGCAACTTCAGAGGGACAGAAAATCCCACCAGTAGGAAGGACTGGAAAATCCCACCCACAGTGTATAGTTTTGGACTCCTTGTTTGAGGAATTATGTAAATGCATTGGAGGCAATTCAGAGGAGATTCCTTGATCGATGCGTGGAATGAGTGGGTTGCTGATGAGGCCAGATTGGACAGACTGGACCTGCTCCCACTGGAGTTCAGGAGAGTGAGGGAGACTTGATTGAAAGTCTCTTGTGTTGAGCCCAGAATTAAGGGTAACCCTTTTAGGACAGTGTTGAGAATTTATCTCTCAGAAGGTTGTGCAACTTTGGAATTCTCTGCCTCAGAAGGCAATGGAATGGGATTCCTGAATACTTTTAAAGGTGGAGGTAGATAGATTCTTGCTAGGCAAAGGAAGAAAAGATTATTGGAGGCAGATGGGAATGTGGAATTTGAAATTAATCGGCCACTATCTTATTGAATGGCAGAGCAGGCTCAAGGGGCCGAATGGCCTATTCATACTCCTATTTTAGATGTTCATATGCATGTTTGTAGGATCAGTTAGTGGTCAAATAGTAGAAACATAATAGATAGTAGAAACATAATAGATACTAAAACTCAAGATTTGAACACAATCCAGACTTCAGTCATCTCTGCACGACATTGCAAGGACACAGATGCCTTAAGTCTGAGTTACTGGGCAAGCTTTCACAGAGCATTCATGTTGAAGTGGTGGACCTGAGTATACAGTGCTCTGCTGGAGAGTCAATCTGACTCAGCAGGATGAATGACCTCCTTCTGTACTTCAGGGATTCTATTCTATTGTTAGAAGGTAGTTGAGCTCCTTCTGTATCATTCCTCATGTCCTACATCATTACAGCGCAAACCAAACAGTTCCTCCTCCCGCAAACTCCACTACCAGCTTAGGCTGCCTTTCGTGACAGCGTGCAAACAAACTGGCTTCCCTAAAGTTAGTAAAATCGTTAAAACGGCCCAATTAGTCCATTAATTGTTGTGTCTTGATGAACTTACGTTTTGATCAGTGGACAGTTGCGCTATCGGTGTTCAAAGTAACATTGAAACATCTTTGAACTGCACTGAACAGAAGAAACAAAGATAGATGAAGCTTAAGTGAAAGCACATGCCCGCTCCACACATCACGGCTGCGAATAATTAATTCACTGTTAGGGCAATACCGACATTTCCGCTCACTTTTTATTCCGAGGAACTGAATGTGACCTGGGAACACTAACAGGTAGTGACCTCAAACTCACGAGGGATAAGTTGATGGACCTTCAAAGGAGCCTGGACTTGGGCAGATTCAGCTCAGAGGTCACAATTTTGGTATCATTGACTTGGCTGGCACGTCCCTTTGAGAAGATGAGTGGAACTGAATGGATTGCTGTCTCCTACTGTGGGCGAGAATGAGTTGGATTTCTGTGGGCAAGGGGCCATAATTTCAACATTTACAAATGACGACATTTAAGAAGAATAATAAATGTTTGGGTAAAATAGACTTCCAGGCTGGTGGATGTGGCATATGAAATTCAATGCAGAAATTGAGAGCTGATATATTTTGGAAGGAGCAATGAGAAAAGAACATGAGGAGAGTACACAAATCATTGAAGAACAGTTTAACAAAGCACATGGAAACCTGGATTTTATAAGAACAATGAACAAAAAGAAAGTACAGCACAGGAACAGGTCCTTTGGCCCTCCAAGCCCATGAAATCATGGTGCCCTAACTAAACTAAATTGTTCTTAATTGGGATGTATCCCACTCTTTCCCTCCCTATTTATATACCATCCAAATTCCTCTTAAATGTTGCATGTGAATATTGCACGAGGGACAAAATCCAGGAAACTGTTCGCCACCTATAAAATAAAGCACTCGTTTGGCCCCCGCTGAAATACAGAGTAAAATCTTGTTGAGGCATTAGGGATCTCACCTCCTGGCTGCTGTCTCGTTGTGGTAAGGCCCAGCGGAGCAAAGCCAATTAGACAGCTCACCTTTCCCTGGAATAAAGACCCTCCCCCGGCCAGAGGCTGCCAGCTCTCATTCTCTGCAACAGCACTGGGGGGAAAGTGGCTTTTGTTGAAAAGACAGGCACCAGAGTCCCTCGATGACGGGGGTGACCCAGGCTACAAGATTGGAAATTAGAGGGGGGAGGGAGGTAGATAGATAGATTCATGCAGCGGGGTGGCAGGGAAAAGAGGATTCACCAATGAGGGCAAGGGAAGTAGCTCCCAGCAGGCCCACACATCCTTTAATCAGATACTGAATGCCTTTGAGTGAGGAACCCCTCCGCAACCAGGAGGTGACAAGTTGGCCGCAAGGTATTAGCTGTTGTGAAGATCACAAAGCGACAAGCCTGCCTGCAGCTGAATTAATACCAGTGGTGGTGGGATGTGTCTCTTAATTTGGTATTAAGTGGCCACTTAAGACTTTCAACTGGCATTGGAGAAGGAAGGTCGACAGTGGGTCCTTCCTGCCCAGAGCTGAACTGGCAGTAAGTTAAAAGATTTCAGGTACACTGCCAGCCCAGTCAAATAAAATGCCCTCGCCACCTCCAAGGTTGCTTCCAGACACCATAGCAGATACTGCCCATTGTGGACCATTCTGGCCATTACAGAGATCATGAAGGCTTTATAGAGGGCATAGAAGAGATTTACCAGAATGATTCCAAGGAAAACAGATTACAGTTCCTTAACAGCATAAAGAAGGCCAAGTGGAGATTCAATAGACGTGTTTATAGCATGATAAAAACGCGAAACTGGGTGGGATTCTCCGGCTGCACTCGTCTCAAAACGGATGATCTCACCTGAGGTCAATGGACCTTTGCATGGTCCGCCCCTCCCCCCACTCCCACCTTCTACAATTCCCGTAGTGTGCAGGACAGGAAAATGATTCCCACTGTGTCGAATAGCTGAAAGATCAATGTCCAGAGAATACAGTTTTGGCGAAAGAAGCAGAGATGATAAAAGGAAAAAAGTTTCAATGCAATGAGCGATCAGGATTGAGAACTGCCATTCTAGGGTAGCAATTTGGATTCAACTGCAGCCTCCAACAGAGGGTTGGATAAATAGGTAAAGAGTGGGGCAACATGGACCAGTTGGATTGTTCTGTGAAAGAGTTGGTGCAGACTTAATAGACCAAATGGCCTCCTTTCATGTTGTATTATGCTATCATTCAGCCTGAATGTTGGCAGTGTTACTCATGGATGCCAAGCCCCATGTTTGCACAGGCACCCTCAACTGCTTCCCAAAGGTCAACATTAGCACTTCAATGAACTCCCACTCCCACCCCGGCCTGTGCCTTCCGTACTTTTGCCTTGCTTGGAGTTGTGTCAATGCCAGGAACTCCCGCCAGCAGCTGCTTGTTCATGTCTGTAGTTGGCTGAATCAGAGATGGAAGTTTCCCACCATCTGCAACGATGCAGCAATCTCCGGGAGGGCTGCGGGAAAATGTAACTTCCCTGATCTAACTCCAAAAGCAGAGTCTGACGAACAAACAAGTGTTTTGTTCTTCGAAAGACCGTGAAGTATCAAATTTTATTTGCTTCTTTAATTTAAAGAAAACATTTATTCTCTCTCCTCTTTAGTTCCTTCCCACTGCCGCTGCCACAGTTCTGGCAAGATTCCGACTTCAAACAAAGCCAAGGAAACCATAACGTTGGGAGAGGAACCAAAAAAGGTCGGAAATAATTTTTTTAAAAAAACGTGAAGTGATTGTGAGAATTGAATGCACATTGTGCTTCAGTCCTACTACTCTCAATCTGGAAATCACTTCTTTGCTGCGAAATATAAGACAGGCCAAGTTCTGAACATATCCAGTACAACTTCTGCCATTAAGCTATCTCTTGGCAAAACAGGTTTAAAATGCCTGGCACCATAACAGCTTGTAATTGCATCCTCCTATTTTCAGATCTTAACATGGATCCCAGTATCCACACATACAAAGTCACTCTTTACTAGTCAACAACTGAACACACCTCGTGTGGGCAAGGTTCCAGCATGGTTACTTTCACAAACAATGGAGCAATTCATTCATGTTATCCTTGGGCAGCACTTGCGATTCGTCAGATGTAGAATTGTTCAGGTCACCCGAAACTTTGCTTCCCATAAACTCTGCGGCAACAAGTCCCAAGTGCAGGAAGGTGAGATTAGAAAGGGCACCTGGATGTCTTCGGGCTGGTGTGGCTAAGATGGGCCAAATGGCCTCTTTCGTGCTGTAACTTTTCTATGATTCTACTGCCATCGTCATGTCCTCCCCTGGTCCGACCTCTACAACCTCTCTGCAGCATGGCCACACTGTCAACCCTCTCTTCCCTGATGTAAGATTTGTAATAATTTCAATAGCCTTCAGCTCCCAGGGCTCCACAATGCTTTCCTTAATACCTCCACCTTCCGTCTCCTTTAACATCCTCTTCATAACCAATCTCTCTGATCAAGTTTTTGGTCATACCTCCAATGGGCAGCATTGTGGCACTGCTGCCTCACAGTGCCAGGGATACGCTTGGGCATCACTGGGGTCTCTGCAGAGTCTGCACCTTCTCCCCATGTCTGTGTGGGTTTCTTCCGGGTGCTCCAGTTTCCTTCCACAGTCCAAAGATGTGCACGTTAGGTGCAATGGCCATACTAACTTGACCCTCAGTGTACATGAACAGGCACTGGAGTGTAGCGACTAGGGGATTTTCACAGTAATTTCATTGCAGTGTTAACGTGAGCCTACTTGTGACAATAATAAATAAATTTTTAAAAAACTTTTAATATCTCCTCCTTTAGCTTAGCTGCAGTACGCTTCATACATCATCTTGGAATACCTTTCTACATTAAAGGGACTATATAGAAGCAAGTTCTTGGTGCGTTCCAACTATACATGTGAATAATTTTGATCACCATGCTTCACAGGATAATTATTCAGTGAAGAAGGTGCAGAGAAAAGCAACAGCAACAATGATGATGTTTTGACGAGAGTGACTAGTATCTAATGATGAGCTATAAGGAAAAAGTTAGGTGTGGCTTATAACTACTTAATTACACTAAAAGGTTAAGGGTGGGCTTCAAT
Source organism: Sphyrna mokarran (assembly GCA_024679065.1). Taxonomy (NCBI): domain Eukaryota; kingdom Metazoa; phylum Chordata; class Chondrichthyes; order Carcharhiniformes; family Carcharhinidae; genus Sphyrna; species Sphyrna mokarran. The sequence continues at coordinate 33,284,935 of JAGIQG010000020.1, forward strand.
GAAGAAAGTAAGAATATTCCATTGCATTGATGAGGTGAAGCAAAATTTAACATAGGCTGCTATAGTTATAGAACAAAAAGTCCTCAGTTAAAATTAATGAAAAGTAAATTTAAAAACAAATAAAATATACCTCAAAGAATGATAAATTTATTTAATCATTAACTAAATAACGGAGCAGAATCAAACATGTTAGTTGAGATTAATTTGAAGTTTATTGTAACATTAAATATCTTGTCTTTTAAAAATTATCTTTGGCTATTCAGAAGCCCCATCAAAAGTCAGGATAAGCTACAAATATTTGCAATGCCTCGAACTTGGTGCTGAGATAGTTGAGCTCAGTCCAAGGTAATGAGTGATGAGACTGTTATATTTGGCCTCAGTGCCCTGAGCTTCCAAATTATAGCAATTATCCAGTGTTCCTCCTCCTGATGACTATCAGATTACCTCTACTGGAAAGCATGTGTATTGGCATTAGCTCAGGACTGGGTTTGCTCAAAAAGGTCCCTGTGATTACACAGCATTGTTCTTGCTCAACATCTAATTTCACATATCAAAGTGATCACTTGGCTGAAGTATTACAGGATCTGTACTCTAACATACATCTTCAGCAAATAAGACAAGAAAGATCACCAGGAAACTGGACAAAAAGGGAGGAGCAATTTACATTTTGGTATATTTTTTCTAAAGCTGAACCATTTGTTATGAGCTACAGAAGGCTGAATCTAACACAGACAAATCCTTCGATATTGGACTGGTAAATCCCAAGAAGCCAAGAACATGATAAACTGACCCATTTCATTGGAAACATATTGAAAGAAAGAGGCAAATATAAAAACAGTCAATGAGTCAAAGGTTGCGAATTGAAGCTAATCTCTTCTGCGGTACCTTGACAATAATCAATACTGTTTAATATTGCAGCTTCCAGGCTCTTGACATTGCTCACTCATACCTGCCGCAATAAGACCAAAATAGAGTTTCTCACAGCTATCAGCTCCATACGACCTTCATTACCTCAAATTGGTAATTTAATTTCCCAGCAGGTTTGTGATTTAAAGCCTGCTCATTCTTCCGTGAATCAAATTCTATTAAATCATTTTTCCCTCTTTTTAAAGAATATAATTAACTTTTCAAAAGGCTGCCTTCATTGACCTGGACTGTTAGACCTCTGAACCCAACGTTGCTCCGGCAACTAAAGTTTCTGTTCCCTTTACTGACCTTGTTAATTAGAAGACCTCGGACTGGAAGGGAAGAGGACCCCCAAGTGGGGCTACAAGCTACACTACTGAATACACTAGTGGACCAATGCTGAGTTGCTGCCGGAGACCATGTCCTGCTTTCTTTATTAAAATATATACCTCGGATCCAAAAGCAGAACACTGTGACCTGTGACCTCCATCTACTTCTATCAGGATAGCATCAAGAAATTTTGAGATCGATGCTGATCAAGTTAAAACGTCTATCTGTCTGGGGCTCCTCATGCAAAGAGTATTATGTTGTGCGTTTTGGACAAAGAAAATAGGGTGAGGGCTATATTGATAAAATCGACGTCAATAGGTCCAAATCAAATTGACTTTGTATAATCCTGCAGCACCAATCAATAGACTAACATTCACAGTAATTCAGGGCAGATTCAGTTAGTATTTAACTCAATTAAATTGGATTTTTCTCTCAAAACATACAAGACAATTTCAGAAATGAAGGGAATGGATAAAATGCCCTCATCGACTGGCTATAAAATAGGGAACTGCAGAGAACCTTAGGCAGCCGTACAAGGAAAGAACAAGAAAAGATCACAGTGGACCATAGCTACAAAGAACAAAGAAAATTACAGCACAGGAATAGGCCTTTCGGCCCTCCAAGCCGGCACCCACCATTCTGTCTGACCAAACTAAATCCCCCTAGACTTCCAGGGACTGTATCCTTTTATTCCCATCCTATTCATGTATTTGTCAAGACGCCCCTTAAAAGTCGCAAGCATATCTGCTTCCGCTATCTCTCCTGGTAACAAGTTCCAGGCACCCACCATCTTCTGTATCAAAAACTTACCTCGTACATTTCCTTTAAATCTTGCCCCTTGCTCCCTAAATCTCTGCCCCCCACCCCTCCCTAATAGTTGACTCTTCTCCCGGGAAAAAGCTATGACTACCCACTCTGTCCGTGTCTCTCGTAATCTTGTAGATTTCTATCAAGTCGCCCTTCAACCTCTGTAGTTCCAGTGGGAACAAACCAAGTTTCTCCAACCACCCCTCATAGCTACTGCCCTCCTTACCAGACAACATCCTGGTAAATATTTTCTGTACTCTCTCCAAAGCTTCCACATTCGTCTGATAGTGTGATGACCAGAATTGAACATTATACTCCAAGTGTGGCCTAACTAAGGTTCTATAAAGCTGCAACATGACTTGCCAATTTTTAAACTAAACGTCCTGGCCAACGAAGGCATGTTGTATGCCGTCTTGTATGCCGGCAGGAATAATAAATGTGTAGAGTATAGGGCTAATGGTAGGATTCTTAATAGTGTTGATGAACAGAGGGATCTTGGTGTATTTGTGCATAGATCCCTGAAAGTAGGCAGTCAAGTCGATAAGGTTGTTAAGAAGGCATATGGAGTCTTAGCTTTTATTGGTAGGGGGATTGAATTTCGGAGCCGCAACGTCATGTTGCAACTGTACAAAACTCTAGTGCGGCCGCACTTGGAGTATTGTGTGCAGTTCTGGTCCCCACATTATAAGAAAGATGTGGAGGCATTGGAGAGGGTACAGAGGAGGTTTACCAGGATGTTGCCTGGTATGGAGGGCAGGTCTTATGAAGAGAGGCTGAGGGATTTGAGGTTGTTTTCGTTAGAAAGGAGGCGGCTAAGAGGGGACCTTATTGAAGCATATAAGATGATTAGAGGTTTAGATAGGGTGGACAGTGATAGCCTTTTTCCTAGGATGGAGAAAGCTAGCACGAGGGGACACAGCTTTAAATTAAGGGATGATAGTTATAGGACGGATATCAGAGGTAGGTTCTTTACCCAGAGGGTGGTTAGGGAGTGGAATGCCCTGCCTGCGGCAGTTGTAGATGCGCCAAGTTTGGTGGCATTTAAGAGGTTAGTTGATAAGTTTATGGAAGAGAAGGGAATGGTTTAGTTTGGAAGGTCATTGCTTTTTATAAGGGTCAGCGCAACATCGAAGGCCGAAGGGCCTGTTCTGCGCTGTAATGTTCTATGTTCTATGTCTTGGCTGCCTTCTCCACCTGCATTGCCACTTTCAGTGATCTGTGCACCTGTACACCTAGATCTCTCTACATCATCTCTCTTCACACATTCTCTGTACCTTTAGCCACTGACTAAAATGCATCCCTCATAGTATGCTGCAATCAATGGAAATGCTGATCAGTTTCTGCCATCAATTCGCAATGATAGTTACGTCTGGGCCACAAGTCAAAAATCTGCTCAGGTTATTCAAGAAGTGACTGTACCTATAATAAATATGAATTAGTACTCAATTATCTGTCTTTGGTCACAAAACATCCTTGATATTTCAGACACAAAACAAGATCTTGTATGACACTGCACTATTGTTTGAAGACTGGAGTGAAATCTAATGGAGGCTCAAGATGCATTCAATAGCTAAATCCAATTATAGACAAGAGTACAGTTCTGGGGCAGATAACTGAAAGCACAGTATCAAGGTAAAGTCTAAAAAAAATAGAGACTTGGGAGAATTAGTCCGACAGGAGCCAAAAACACAAGTCTTTAACAAAACCTTGCATTTATATAGCACATTCAACATAATAGCATAATAGACCTCAGTTGATCTGCACCAGCATCAAACAAAACGTGACTCCAAGCCACATAAAGAGATATTAGCCAAGGTACCAAGATCTTGAACAAAAATTGAGGCTTAAAGAGCATCTTAAAGGAGAAAAGAAGGGGGAGAGCTTTGACATGTAAAAGGAAATAATTGCCAATAGTGGAGACATTAAAAATCAGAAATCCTCAAGAGGCCAGGTTCTGCAGAATGCAGTCATTTTGAGAGGGCTGCAGGGGCAAAGGATATTACAGCTGAGGCCATGAACATATTTGAGAATTTTAAAATCAAGGCCGTGCTTAACCAATGGATAATGCAGGTCAGCAATGAGGAGGAGGAGATGGGTGAACAGGGCTCGATGAGAGTCAGGGCAGCAGAGCTTTGAATGACTTGAATATGCGGAAGGGAGAACTAGGAAGGCTGAACGCAGGATTGCGTTGGATTAGTCAAGGGCACTAATGAGAACTTTAGTGATATTATTGAATGGTGACATTGGAATAGGAGGCATGGAGGATGATAGTTCCTGTCTGAGTTACCAGCATAATCTCCCTTAGTTCTAAATTAAGGAAATCTACATGATGTAGCAGGTTACTGTCGCAGACAAGAAATACGAGTCTTGTACACCAACAAATGAAAAATAATTCATTTCAAAATTTCTGATGATCTAATGTACGATGGTCAGTGCAGCAAATCTCGAGAAAAAAAAAAGCAGTTTATAAGACAAAAAAAGTGCATAAATTAAAACTTCACCAACATGAAGTGTGTGTGAAACTACGAAAAGAATGTCTAAAAGATTTAAAAGAAATCTCTTTCTCCACTGATTTAATACAATGTTTATTTCTCTGGGTTAGTGTCTGTTAAAAAGCTGGAAAAGGAATTTCACACAACTGCATTAAGTGTTCATGTGCTTAAACTGAGCAGCGTAATCTCATCCCATTAGGGCAGAAGGCTTTCAGGCATCCTTAATCCCCATACCAGCCCTGCCAACTTCGGGCAAATGTTAGCAATGAGATTTATATGATCAAAAAGGAGAAGAGAACACAATTGTAAACCTATTCAAGCGCAGAAGATTAGAAATTATTGTTCGCAATACTGGTGCTTGAATGATTAACATTATATGCCAGAAAAGCAGGGATCTTAACGTCATTTTAAAAGCACCGATATTAAATCAGTGGTTAATAGAATGCCACACAGTTTGAGCGTTCAACTTATAATATCAGTCTTTTCTGGCTGTGTCTATTTTCATGAGTGCAGCACATTCAACAGTTAACATTTTTAGATCTCAAATTGAGATTTGAGATGTTCACAATGTACTACGTCATCCCTTTCACATTTACAGTGACCACAAGGAGAGCACATCAGTCGGGGAGGGAAGGCAGGAGGCAGGGTAAAAACAACTTTCGACATGTCTGTACAAGCAGGACCCTAAGGGTTAACACTCAGTCCTTTCCATGTTTGCCCATTAATTACAATGAAACCTACAAGCTCTGGTGGAGGAGCTGCATCAATCAATCGGAAAACAGCTGCTCCGCGCCATCAATTGAAACTATGCAGATAGTGCTTCCCAATCTGCTATTGGCAGATAAAATCAAATGGTTTGCAGGCCAGATTGAATTTCAACAGTGCAGGCAGTTTATGTAAGCAATTCAAATGGAGAAAATTAATTGTAGGAGATTTACTGACAGGGTTGTGTGAACCAGTTTTGCCTTCTCTGAAGCTCAGTTACTTCCATTTCTATGCACTCAGCGGGACACATACAGCATGTCACAAAATTAGATTAGTGTCTGTGGCTGACCTCCAGCGCCCGAGACTGAAGCCTGTTTACAAGAAAGGCACACAATGGGTACTCAGTGTTTTCATGACTAATATTTCTGCACCGGGTGAGAGTCCTATCCTCATCAATTCCTGTTCTAAGCTGAGAGCCAAGAGGGGGACTCTTCTGGTGCCAATGTTTAACCAGCTGCTGGGAAAGTGGCCCACGCTGGTCTTGGTATCAAATTTTCCTTCCTTCAAGAAATCAGCTTAAGATCAGGAGTTCAGATCATGTGAAATTTCACAGATAGAAGCTTACACGGACGGCACCATGGCACTTCAGTGTTACGTGGGAGCTACAGATTATCACTACTGCCTCACAGCACCAGGGACCCGGGTCCAATTCCCAGCTTGGGTCAATGTCTGTGTGGAGTTTGCACGTTCTTCCTGTGTCTGTGTGGGTTCCCTCCGGGTGCTCCAGTTTCCTCCCACAATCTGAAAGACAGGCTGGTTGGGTGCATTGGCCACGCTAAATTCACCCTCAGTGTGCCCAAACAGGCATCAGAGTGGCGACTAGGGGATTTTCACAAGTAACTTCACTGCATAAGCCTACTAGTACCACTAATAAATAAACTTAAAAACTCCCTATCTATAAAATTGGAGAGTTGATTTAGCCCACTTAGTTGGATGGCTGGGTAGTGATGCAGAGTGATGCCAAAGGTGTGGGTTCAATCCAAGCACTGGCTGAAGTTATTCATGAAAGCCTCAGCTTCTCAACCTTGTCCTTTGCCTGAGATGTGGTGACCCTCAGGTTAAATCACCACCAGTGGTCACCTGGGACTGTAATGACTTTACCTTTATATGTGGCACAATACACATTAAGCTGTCAATCTTGCTGGTGACCTTCTCAAGAGGAAGTTTCTCTATCATTAAATTATTGATTCCTATCTCTTTTCTTGAAAAGAAACAGTAGCCACTTTGCAATTATTGCAGTGTCAACATTCAAACTCGAGTGGTCTAATCGATGTGCAAACCACTTTGCATATGGATGATTCCATTAATGTGCATTTAAGATGCCAGAATCTCAACACTGCACATTCACCATGGAATGGGACCTAAGTTTATAAATATATTTTAAATGGTATGGTGGCACAATGACTGGCACTGCTGCCTAACAATGTCAGGGACCCGGGTTTGATTCCCTGCTTGGATCACTGTCCGTGCGGAGTCTACACATTCTCCCCATGTCTGCATGGGTTTCCTCTGGGTGTTCTGATTTCCTTCCACAGTTCGAATGACATGCTGTTTCAGCCATGCTAAATTCCTCCTCAGTGTACCCGAACAAGCATCAGAGTGTGTGGCAACTCGAGGATTTTCACAGCAACGTCAATGTCAATGTAAACCTACTTGTGACACTAATAAATGAACTTTAAAAACTTTTAAACTTCAGTCCACTGATGCAGCTTTCCCACCACGGCCCCACCAAAGATGCTGACCCTTAGCGAAGGTCTGATTCCACAAACACCAACAACCTTCTGGTTTCACCCACATGGCCATTCTTCGTGCCTGGATTTAATATCAGCTGTTCAACCATGGAAAACATTGCGCTGACCCAAAAATCGGTCTTCATTCAATGTTCATTTTCCGACAGGGATCACTCGAAATCCAGGGATCTTTGGAGATTTCACTTAACCTCCACCCCCTTCCACTTCCAAGCTGATGAACACAATTGTATCTCTCACACCATTGACTGGGCTGAGATTTGCAATGTAGTAACATTCAATACCTTTCATTTTGATTAACAACTATATATTCAGCCTTCTTCAAAACACCCTGTGATCCAAGTCCTGGTTCCTTACATTGGATAATAATCTATCAGCAGGAACAGAGTGCTTCTGTTTATTTACTACATTTACCAGGTTCAGAAAGATTATCACAAGATACTCAACAACACCATCAGAGCTGTTAAGCAATGCTAAACCCTGTTCATTTATTTTTTCCAACCATAGTGGGTGTCAGGCTGATTTATGTTTCCCTTTTAAAAAAAACACATTCTGCACTTTGGTGTGTACAGACGATAAGTCTTATCACTTTCCCAGTCATCAAAATCAAGGATCAGCTTCTTAGAACAAGGTGCACAATGAACCTGCAATAATCATTATCTGGCCAAAGCTGATGCTACAAACCTTACTGGGTTCAAAAAATCCATTTCTCAGGCGTCAGACTGGGAAATCATTCGCTTCACAAATTGAAGCTAATCACAGAATGCCTATAGAGCAGAAGGACGCCATTCAGCCCATTGAGTCTGCACCAACAACAATCCAATGGACAAGGGGAATTTCACAGTAAATTTATTGCAGTGGTGATATCACTTATGACTAATAAATTTAATAAAATTTAACACGGCCAATCCACCTAACCTGCACACCTTCAGACTATGAGAGGAAACTGGAGTAGACACGGAGAGAATGTGCAGTCCCCACTATGTCCGTCAAATCTGCATCAACCACAATCCCATGCGCACTATCGCTTAATTCCATCTATTTATCCTGCTAGTCTCCTCAACACTAAGGGGCAATTTAGCATGGCCAATTCACTTATCCCCCACATTTTCAGAGCGTGGAAGGAAACCAGAGCACCCAGAGGAAACCCGTGCAGACACATGGGAGAGAATGTGCAGACTCCAGGCAGACAGTCACCCTAGGCCGGAATTGAACCCTGGGTGTGAGGCAGCATGCTAACCACTGTGCCACTGATTACATTTCACAAAAGGGGGTCCAATTTTCTTTGTCAGAAAATTCAATTGTCACCTCCCAAAAGTGTGGTCTGAAATGCTGTCCAAACCTGAGAGTTGAACTCTAACCGATCTTGTTCAAATAGCTATAAATTTGGTGCAAACCAGGTGAACTGCCTTCATATATTGATGGAGTCTGAGAAACCTCTGTTAAATACGCAATTCATTCACTGAGTTGCTTCTGTAGATCATTTGGATTTGAAGGGACTTAGGCACAATTGCCACAAAACCCTAGGTTTTAAAATTAAAGCTACATACCATGTGTGTGAATTGTATAGTGTTTAGTTCAATGTTAATTGAGTATTTAACTGCATTCTGGTGCATGGTATTAACTCCTGTTCACTTGCACTCCTGTATCCCAGAGCAGGTGGTCTTTCGGTTTGGAAGTCTATGTTTGTAAAGCGTATTTCTGCAAATAAAATTCTGTAAAGATTGGGGGATAGGGAATGTATCCTTTAATTTAGACTCTGTCTGGCTATGGCTACAATGTCCTTCTGTTTTTGCCAGGAGGGGCAGAAGAAGGGGAGAGGGCCTAAGCTCACCAGAAAGCTGGCCACAAAACAGAGAGATCCATCAGTCACCTTCCCAGCTGGATATCCCCCACCTTCTCTTTCCGAAATTATTGATGGATTATTTCATAAGTTAAATTAATATGATTATGTCCAAACAGGAAAATCAGAGATGAATGATTTCAGTTAGTTACAAGTTAATATGACAATCCTTGGAAACAACTTGAGAATAAAGGTGGATGAAGTTGTGAATATGTTGTGTAACAACAAAGCTAGCAAGCATGGCCATTATGTGAACTACACTGCTGTTTCAGAGCACCAGGGATCCAGGTTCAATTCCAGCCTCGGCTGTCTGTGGAGTTTGCACAATATCACCAGAACTCCTCTGGGCACTCAGGTTTCTTCCACTGAACAAAGATGTGCGGGTTATGTTGATTGGTCATGCTAAATTGACCCTTAGTATCAGAGGGATTAGCAGGGGAAATATTTGGGGTTAATGGGATAGGGATTGGGTAAGATTGTTGTTGATGCAGGTTCGATGGGCCAAATGGCCTCCTTCCGCACTGTCAGGATTTTATGATGCACTAAAGCACTTATGAAGAAATTCACAGTAACAACTGTTGACCATAAGTGCAATGATCTTCACTGTTATGTTTAAAATGTGCTCAACAGCAATTTTTTTAAACATCAACCTGATTCGCACATTTGGTGAGTGAGTGAGCGCCATTGTAGTTCTAATATGTCAGAAATCATCTATAATTTACCCAATTATTCTGTGATTATATCACCTCTTAACATTGTTCAACATTTCCAGAGTCATTATTCCATACTTCACAGACTCCCAACATATGGATTTAATTTATTCATCCTAGAAGAATAAGCTTAGGCTCATTTTATCTGATCAATGAATCTGCTCTATGTTGTGAGTAAGTAGAATAAGTTTGACTATTACATGCTGGGCACATAAGACTGGTCCCTGGTGCGGGCAGAGAATCGAAACCAGCTGAAAGGAAAGCTGCAGGAACAAAGACAAACCAGCAAAGATGGCCAGGGCTGGACACAGATGGGGCAACGTAAGAGATGCTGATCAACAAACACTTGCTCCAAGGACAATCCCAAATTCAAACAACACAGTGGCAGAGTGGTTAGCACTGCTGCCTCACAGTGACAGGGACCCAGATTCGATTCCTGGCTTGGGTCACTGTGCGAAGTCTGTACGTTTGTTTCCTCCAGACAGTGTGGGGTTTGTTTCCCCCACAGTCCAAAAATTCATGCAGGTTAGGTGCATCGATCATGCTAAATTTTCCCTCTGTGCACCCAAATAGGCACCAACATGTAGCGACCAGGGGATTTTCACAGTAACTTCATTGCAGTGTTAATGTAATTCTATTCTGTGCAAATAAATAAACTTAAACAAAACTTATTTCAACCAGTCGCCACAGGCGTAGAGTTCGCCCCCAGATTCCTGTTTTGGATGGCAACATTCACAGAATGAGATTTCAGGAGAGCAGTGTTAAATAGCCTTTCAACTTCATTTGTGAATTTGCAGAAACACTGTATGATTGAAACGTGGCAGCTGGAATTACAGAAATGACTGGCTGCACCATACAAAGGGTATTGAAGAACTGAAACTTTACCTGCATGTTACTTAAACTACGAGAATGGAATGATCAGAAAGGACCACATGGTGGCACAGTGGTTAGCACAGCTGCCTCACAGCGCCAGGAACCCAGGCTTAATTCCAACCTCAGGTAACCTTCTGTGTGGAGTTTGCATGTTCTCCCCGTGTCTGCGTGTTTTTCCACCGGTGCTCTGGTTTTCTCCCACAGTCCAAAAGATGTGAGCATTAGGTGGATTGGCTATGCTAAATTGCTCCTTAGTGTCAGGAGAACTAACAGGATAAATACCTTGAGTTACAGGGATAGGGAATGACTGGGACTGTTGTCAGTGCAGGCTCAATGGGCTGAATGGACTCCTCCTGCACTGTAGGGATTCTATGATTGCCGGTTCTTCTTTCTGGAGAACCAAATACCCCACTGGATGTTCTTCCAACTTGTGAAAGCGTTGAGAGAGGATGAACGCAGAGAGAATATTTCCACTTGTAAACCAGTCCGGAGCAAGGAGACATTAACAAAGGATAGCAGCTAACAAATCTAATGGAGAATTTTCCGTGGGAGGAATTCCTTTACACAGAGTGATGGTAATATGGAACTGCTCCCACAGGGAGTGACTGAAAGAAAAAGCACTGTTGTGATTGTGGAGAGGCTCAATGCACATGAGGGAACAGAGGGATGGGCGGAGTGTGCTAAGAAGTAATTAAAGCAGGATGAGACTCACATGGAGTACAAACACTGGCTTAAACCAGTTGGAATGGCATGTTTCATTGCTGTAGGTTCTCTGCAATTCCCTTGGGATTGACTAAACCTTTTATAGACTATTTTACAGCACAGAAACCGGTCAATTGGCCAAACAGACCATATGCCTGATATAAGCTTCACAGAGTCTGCTCTCATCTTATCTCACCACCCCGATCATTTGCTTCAATTGTTTTATCCTTCCTGCACCTAGGTAACTTCCCCTTAGATGAACTGTTAAACATATAAACAAAGAAACATAGGAGCAGGAGGAGGCCATCTGGCCCCTCGAGTCTGCTCCACCATTATGATCATGACTGATCATCCAACTCAGTAGCCTAATCTTGCTTTATCCCCATAAACTTTGATCCCATTCGCCCCAAGTGCTATATCCAGCCACTTCCTAAATATATTCAATGCTTTGGCATTAACTACTTCCTGAATTATCACTCCTTTACTGATGGCAGGAGCTGTGCCATCGATTCAACACTAATCTAAGTGCCCACTTTCTGCGTGTGAACTTGACTCTGTATATTTAACAGTGGGAAGCATCACAGCCCCATCCTATTTTTATCCAGTTACGTGAATGCCAGCAGGAATCACTAGACAGCAACCAGGAGGAGGAATTCTGACCTTTCTTTCCTCATTTCCTCATGTTAGAAGTTAATTCCAACATGGCTGGTCCAACCGAGATCAGCAAACTCAGCACAGAAAGGGGATCGAGCCTCGGTCCTTCCTGGCGTATTGTGCTCTGCGTCACACCAGGCAATAAGCTCGAAAATTAATCAATAAAGTTCACTATCATGCAACAGGACAAACAACAATATAAAGCAGTGTTCAAAAAATACAAACTCCTCTGTACTAGGCGACTTTTCAGAGACCAATTTCTGTGACGGAAAGGTCATTCACTTGCATATGTAGGCTGCAGATCGTGCCATGGTGGCACAGTCGTTAGCACTGCTGCCTCATGATGCCAGGGACCCAAGTTCAATTCCAGCCTTGGGTGACTGTGGAATTTGCGCATTCTCCTCAGGTCTGTACAAGTTTCCTCCAGGTGCTCCGGTTTCTTCCCTAACATGCATGTTAGGTGGATTGGTCATGCTAAGTTGCCCCATAGCTTTCTGCGTATAAGTAAGCATGAGTTTGGCTATGTCCAATGTGGCGTAATGCCCCTCAAGCTACAAGCCCCTGGTGATAGATAAGCAACCTGTTTCAGGAATAATTAGCTACAGAATCAGAGGAAAATCTGACCTATACGCTGTCGGGGTGTGAAAGGTTAGAGAGAGAGAAAGAGAAAGAGAGGTAGAATTTGATTTGATTTATTATTGTCACATGTATTAGCATACAGTAAAAAGTATTGTTTCTTGTGCACTATACAGACAAAGCATACTGTACATAGAGAAGGAAGGGAGAGAGCGCAGAACGTAGCTGTACAGCCATAAGCTGGGGCATAGCAAAAGATCAATTTAATGCAAGGTAGGTCCATCCAGAAAAGTCTGATGGCAGCAACAAGACCAAGAGAGGAAATTGTACCACGGGGATTAGGAGGAGGAAAAATGGAAGAAGGGAATTTTCAAATATTCAGAGAAAGAGATAAAAACAAAGTATACAGTACCATGGCATGTTGGGAAACAGTGCTCTTTTCAGTGTCAAAATTAAATCTTCAAAGGAATGAATGCCCTTTTAAGACTGGTGGCAAAACAGCTCATTGTTCCTGTAATAAATCCAGCTGCTTTGATTTATTGACAGTGAAATATTACAGAATGCTTTAAGCAACCATGGTGGTCAGCAACACATGGCAACTCAGCGATTCATGTTGACCAGCGGAAGGTGGAAATAGGATTCGGGGGAAAGGGGTGGGGGCGGTATGAAATAACATCACATCAGTTCTTATAAACAGCAACATATTGGGAAACAGATGGCTATTGCTCGCGAGCCGCATCAGATCTGTAAGAAAAAAAATGAAAAGGTTTCAAATTCTGTCTGCCACCTTTTCCCGAAAACATGTTGGAAGAAATGTCTTGAATCTTTGCAAAGGTGGAGACGGAATGATGAAAATTATGCAGCATTAAACATGTCACCAACATTCACCTTAATCAATCGACTCACTTGTCACGCAAGGTTACTAGATTTCCTCAACAACGTTTGCTTAAAATTATAGGTGAACTTAAAAATTCAAATACATATTTTGTTTTGAAAGGATCCTGGAATTAAACTGGCCCCAATTCCAAACAGAGCAACTTCTCCCTTCAGCCCCAGTCCCACCTTAGCCATTTGGACTTGCAATCTGGGTCCCTCCTTTTTCTTCAAGGAGTCATCTTAATGTAACCTCAGTATGGCTGTGACGTTGCCTGTATCTACTGACTGGTGAGGACGATGAGTCTTACTGAACTGCAGCATATCCGTGTGGTGATCCAACAATGGTTTGGGGGCAGCACGGCGGTTAGCACTACTGCCTCTCAGCGCCAGGAACCTGGGTTCGGTTCCCAGCTTGGGTCACTGTTTGTGTGGAGATTGCACCTTCTCCCCATGTCTGCATGGGTTTCCTCCCGCACTCCAAAGACATACTGGTTGGGTGCATTGGCCATGGTAAATTCTTCCTCAGTGTACCCACACAGGCCGTGGAGTGTGACAACTAGGGGATTTTCACCTTGCAATGTTAATGTAAGCCTATCTGTAGCAATTAAATAAACTTTACTCAGATATGGATTTTGTCCCGGCAATAAAGGAATGCCATACTGATCTTGCCATCTGATTTGAAGTGAAATCTGGAACCAGCCATGTCACTGCTCTTGTCCCTTTTGGTAGAGATCTCAGGATCTCTTGGTGAGATGCTACATATAACCTGTTGATAATATGGATATTATAGCCATTGGGCGCTGGTGATACAGTGGGTAGATATTGAGTTCAATGACAGATACACCAATAGAATAAACTATTCTGTCCTGGATATTTCTGAGTTGCTTTCATGTTATTTTGACTGTACCCATGCAGATTCCTGACTTAAGCTGTGCAGATGGTGGATAAATACGACGGATTGAGAGATGAGCCACCTTCTACCAAGCCTCTGCCCTGCAAATGTAGCCATGTTGTAGATAAAGCCAATCCCACTAAACCTTTTGGCCACTGGTCAACCCCAAAGTAATTAGAAGAGGATTTGGCAACGGTGATGTAAGTAAAGATCAGAGATATGAGCTGGATTTTATCTAGTTTGAGATTGTCAATGCCTGGTACATATTAACTCAAGCCTAGATACTGTCCAGATGGAGCAATGGGCTGACAGCTTCAAAGAGACTGAGAATACCGCTGAACAGTGTGAAATCCTCAGCTCACTGTCGCACAAAATCCAAGTGCTACAATAATTGTCTTCAGATCACCCTAACTATTGTCCTCAGTATCTGCTGTGAATCTAGTGCTGTAAGATTTTGCCCTAACTTATGATTAGCACAGTTTTACTCAGGCTCCATGGTGCTATTCTGGATCAAATGCTGCTGCATTTTCATGGACATCTGTCCTCTGGCATTAACACCCTTTATATCCACCTCTGGCTCGGGGCTGCGCTGAGGGCTGGAGATGAAAGGTTCCACCAGCACCTAACATGAGTGCCAGTGAGTAAGTTATCAGCGTCACTCATTGGCATTGTCAATGACTCCTCCTTTCACTTTGATGGTGACTCAGAAAAGACTGTAATTGGCCAGATTAGCTTTGTTCTTTGCTGTGGATAAGGCATGTTTCAGCATTTTGTTCTGCATTACTGGGCACATGCACAGATGCAATGGAACAGCTTGGCACATCAGAAAACAGTAACAAAACTTTACGGGGAATCACAGGCAAAATCTCCATCTTATCACAGGAGAGCGGTTGTGACAAACAGCAAATATAACAGCTGCTACATCAGACAGCTTATCCAGAACTGGGGAAAACATTGCAATAGTGAAAATCTGTCATTTCCCTATACTTTAGTCTCCTTTGGTTTTGTGCGCACCGTGCTTGGGAAGTGAATAAATATCCCTCTATAATGAATACTGTTGGGTTATTTGTTCTGTCAGCTAATACACTTTAAGTGGATTCTCCACCATCTTTAATTCAATGACATACATGTGGAATTTGCAGGTTACTTGTCAACATCAAAAAAGACAGATGTGAACAGTGGCTTTTCTGTAAAGCTTACATTTTTAAAAACTGTTTGAAACATGAATGAGAAAACATCAGAGAAGGCAGGAAAATGGTGACGAGGAGCAGATCAGCCATCATCGAATGGCGGAGCGCACTCAATGGGCTGAAGGGTCTAATTCTGATCCTACATACTCCTACACACCAGCCAGCAGTGGCACAGTGGTTAGCACTGCTGCATCACAGCACCAGGGATCCAAGTTCAATTCCAGCTTTGGTCACTGTGTAGAGTTTGCACATTCTCCACGTGCCTGCATGGGTTTCCTCCAGATGCTCTGGTTTTCTCCCACAGACCAAAGATAGGAGGATTGGCCATGCCAAATTGACTGTACTGTGTGGGGGATTAGCAGGGTAAATGTGTACTATTACAGGAAAAGGGCCTGGATGTGGTCAGTACAGACTCGATGGGCCAAATGGCCTCCTTCTGTACAGTTATGGTTCTATGATATCTTATGAACTTATGAACAGTGGCCTCACAAACCAGCTGCGTCTTAGTGCATAGTGGCTTCCTACATTTTAAAAATGGGCACATTTTTAGGAAGGTGTGGGAGTGTTACTCCATAAAACGATCAGTATCTTTCCGAATAGAATCAGTTCTTTCTCATTCATTACATTTGTGTCTTTTACAAAAATCACCCTCTCTCTCTCTCTCTCTATCTATCTGGGAGAACCAGATACTTTCCTTCATTGTTGAATTCCCCAATCCCACTATCCTCTACCGGGACTCGGCAGATCTGTTACTTGCTTCACACTAAACCATTTCACAATCTGTTCACAGCAGTTCCCTAAACAGATGCTGCCCGACACGAGCGCTAGTAGCAATACCTGATGTAATAACTTGCACGTATCCATGTAGGGAGGCACGGTTTCACAGTGGTTAGCACTGCTGCCTCACAGTGCCAGGACCCAGGTTTGATTCTTGGCTTGGGTCACTGTCTGTGGAGCTTGCATGTTCTTCCCGTGACTTTCCACCCAGAGTCTGAAAGACATGCTGATGAGGTGCATTGACCCGAATGGGCGCCGGAGTGTGGCGACAAGGGGAATTTCACAGTAACTTCATTGCAGTGTTAATGTAAGCCTTACTTGTGACTAATAAATAAACTTTTACTTTTTTTAAAAAATAAGCAACACCTTGTCCAGAATTCCCCCACACCATTGCTACTTGTGGTCAAAATGCATACCTGCTTCAGCGAATGGAGAAAAACAATGACTATGGAAAGCTTTCCAGTGTACTCTTAATAGATGAACAGTTCTCGCATGACTTTGAAGGATTAATGTGACCCACATGACCTTTGTTAAAATCAAGGTGCTACAGTTCATGATAGAGCCATTCATCAACTAACAGTTGAATGGACTCTGCAGCATTCAGTCCCTATGCTCCAACACATGGCTGTCCTAATAGTTCTAACAGTCATGATAACACCAGCACGCGAGAACTGGCAACGCTCTATTTTTTATTGGTTTACTTTTGACACATAGACTCCACAGAGTCTATACAGTCAATCCCCAGGGAAAGGAGCAGTTGGCTATGAATGGTCATTAATGTCCCCTTGTATGAAATCCAAAAACATTTAAAGTTTAAACATTTAAACTTCCTAGTAAGTTTATTTATTAGTGTCAGGAGTAGGCTTACATTAATACCGCAATGAAGTTACTGTGAAAATCCCCTAGTCACCACACTCTGGCACCTGTTCGGATACACTCAGGGAATATGGCCAATGCACATAATCAGTCCATCTTTCCGACGGAGGAGGAAACTGGATCACCTGGAGGAAACCCATGCAGACACAGGGAGAACATGCAAACTCCACACAGACAGTGACCCAAGCCAGGAATCGAACCTAGGCCCCCTGGCGCTCTGAGCCTGTGCTAACAACTGTATCACTGTTTTTCCAAGGTAACGCAAACAGGAGCTCACATCACCTCCACAAAGATGTCTCATCAAACCTCATGCAATTGGGCAATGACAGCAGATAAATTCATCAACATACATTAAATGTCTAGGATCTTAGTGGATCTTTTATTCACGGGGGCCAGTGCCTGGAGAGTACAAGTATGTTCCTATATGGGGCACTCAAGTGAAATATCCAAAAAGAAGAAATCCATCTAAAGTTAATAAAAGTTAATTAATGTATTCTTGAAAATAGGAACATTTGCCCATTTTATAGAACATAGAATCCCTACAGTGCAGAAGGAGGTCATTCGACCCATCAAGCCTGCACTGATAAAATCCCACCCAGACCCTATCCCCATAACCCCACATACTTACTTCGCTAATCTCTCTAACCTACACGTCTTGGGACACTAAGGATCAATTCAGCACGGCCAATCAATCTAACCAGCACATTTTTGGACTGCAGGAAGAAACCGGAGCACCCAGAGGAAACCCATGCAGACACAGGGAGAATGTGCAAACTCCACACAGCCAAAGGCTGGAATTGAACCTGGGTCCCTGGCACTGTAAGGCAGCAGTGCTAACCACTATGCCACTGTTTTTATCTTAAATTTCCAACTGTATCTTCTGTCAACTATTTTGAAACATAAGGTACGCAGCGGGAGAGAATTTCAATCGATGGCGTTGTATATTTTCACAGCAAGTCAACGTTATGGCTCCTTCAGTGGACAGTGCATTCTGGGTAAGATTGCATAATCTAACTTCTGCTCATGAACCATTAGCTTCCCAGAGAAGGTGATTAATAAACGGAACCTCTGCTTCCCCACCTTCCCTTCAAATGCACTACGGTGCACGGAGGCACTAAATCCCATCCATTAACTTTGTTTCTATTTTCCACAAATATTGCCTGGCCGACTGAGTGTTTCCAGCATTCTTCTGTTTTCAGATTTTCACATCTGTGGTATTTTGCTTTTATAACCAAGTTCTCCTTCCCAAAAATACAAATCTAATTACAATAATCTCTACCCCTCACAAATGACAAAAAATATTCCAACCTCAAGACTGCTACATTGTTGCAGAGTATAAGGCAGGATCAGTAGAAGAAATAAGAAAAGCCAATTTAGCATCTTGAAATGTCAGAACACTTCATAAAATTAATTTTGGAATGTAGCAACTGTTATTTTGTAGACAAACCAATCAGATAATTCTTTGTGAGAGGTGTTGATCTAGTAGTAGCACGATGGCACAGTGGTTAACACTGCTGCCATACAGCACCAAGGATCTGGGTTCAATTCCCAGCTTGGGTCACTGTCTGTCTGGAATTTGCAAATCCTCCCTGTGTCTGCATGGGTTTCCTTTGGGTGCTCCTTTTCCTCCCACAGTCCAAAGATGTGCCTGTTAGATGGACTGGCCATGCTAGCTTGCCTCTTAGTGTTAGGGGGACTTGCTAGGGTAAACGCATGGGGTTATGGGGATAGGGCATGGGTGGGATTGTGGTCGGTGCAGATTCAATGGGCCAAGTGGTCTCTTTCTGCACTGTAGGATTCTGATATAATATCACTACGACTATTAATCCAGTAACTCAGCTCATGATCTGGGGACTCGGGTTCGAATCCCGCCACAGAAGAACGTGAATTCAATGAGAAAGAAATCTGGAAGTATGAATCTACTGATGTTCAAGAAACCATTGTCAGTTATTGGAAAAACACTAACATTCTTTAGGGAAGGAAATCTGCTATCCTTACCTGGTCTGGCCTACATGTGACTCAAGAGCCACAGCAATGTAGTTGACTCCCAACTGCCCTCCAAGGGCAAGTAAGGATGGGCAATAAATACTGGCCAGCCAGTGAGGCCCATGTCCATGAATTAATTAAAAAGAAAATGCCCCTCAAAGAATGATGAGTTAATCGAGCAGGTCCTACGATCTTGCCTGAGTGAAAAATGTTGGCTAGTACCATCAGCTTTGTTCCTCTTCACTTTTGTATAACCTGGGATCATTAGTCCACATCTCAATCAGCAGAACAGCCAGATTCAGTTTAATATTTTTTCTGAAGGATAGGGGGATTTATTTAATATTCGTTCTTGGGATGTGAGCATCACTGGCAAGGCCAGCTGTGTTCTCAAACTGCTGCAGTCCATGTGGTGTGGGCACACACTCAGTGCATTCTGCTGTAACACTTTGATGTGACTGGGTGGTTACTGACTACTTGAAAGAGTCAACTGCAGTGCTGTGGCTCTGCTGTCACATACACAATGGCAAATTTACTCCCCCAAAGGATATTAGTAGACTGTGTATGTTTTAAGAAAATCCAGTATTTTCATGATCTTTAATGAGATTTGCATTTTAATCCAGATTTACAGATTAATTAAATTTAAATCCCCCCAGCTGTAAAGATGGGATTCGAACCCATGACTCCTGATCAGTGGTCCTGGTCCTCTGGAGTACACATCCAGTAGCATCATCATCACTGTGTTAACATCCACCATCGCAGTGAAGTGCCTCCTCAATGCTGCAGTGAAGTTAGAGCGTACGTTAGGAACTCAATTCCTGGGACAGAATTCTACGTATTCCTCTGCCAATGGCTTTTGTAGGTGGAACGTGGATGTAAAACTCTTTGGGATGCCTTCCCACTGGGCCCTCACCTGCCCCAATCTCTCTGCGATTTATGCTTCGCCTGCCCTCACCCAACTGAAGCCCTTAAAGACCTAAGGCTCAACTTTCAGGCTGGCAGGAGGAGTTCAGGAATAACGGCGAGCCTGAAAAGTGACCTTCTTCAGGCCTCAGATGAGAAAGGGGTGGAGGTGCCTCCATCGAGAGCTTCTGGAATCTTAGAATCTACAGTGCAGAAGGAGGCCTCTTGAGTCTCCACCAATAACAATCCTACCCCAGACCCTTTCCACATGACCCCACACATTTACACTGTTAATCCTTCTGACCTACACATCTCAAGACACTAAGGGGCAATTTAACAAAGAACAAAACAGCACGAGAAACAGGCCCTTCGGCCCAACAAGCCCGCGCCGCCACCCCGATGTTCCCACCTCTATCCGCGATCCCTGTCCATGTTTATAGGTCTATGGATTAAAAAACCAAATCTGAGACAATTTAGGGAAAATTTGTCTTGCCAATTAGCCTAAGAGCACATCTTTGGGATGTGGGAGGAAACCAGAGCACCCGGAGAAAACCCACGCAAGCACGGGGAGAAAGCGCAAACTCCCACAGACACAGGCCCAAATCCATGTAGTACAACCAATCAACCTAACCCACATATCCTTGGACTCTTTTTAACATTGCACACCCTCCCCTCCACTACCAATTATCTGGCTATTGTTTCCTGACCCTGGCCTTTCCACCAACACTCCTACCCTCTTCGCACATTGCCCTGCACCCACCCCCCCTCTCGGTATCACTTCCCTCTCTGCCCCCAAGACCCCCAAAAACCTGGACTGGGAGCTGCTTCCAGTCCCAACCCTAGCCACTGCTGGCACTGCCAGAGCTAGAACAGTCAGCCAATCTAACTGGCCAGTAGGTGGAGAGTTAAATGATTGTGGGAGACAGACTCAATGGGCCAAAAGGCCTTTTCTGCACTGTCTGACTCTATGGCAGACAGTGGCAGCCTGTTCTCTGCCAACTCCTTGGATAGTGAGAAGGGAAACTCTGCCACCTGAAAAATCCTGGCCCTGGTGTGAGGCTTGAACTCCCTCCACTGAGTCAATCTGACATTCGGATTTGAATTGAAGGATTGCAGACCAGAAATGTTAATCCTGTTTCTCTCTTCACAGATACTGCCAAATTCAGAGTATTTCCAAGTTTTCTGTTTTTATCTCAAATAATAGAATCCTATTCAGCATGTGTTGTATTCAAGATGGTGCCATAGCATGGCGACTTCCTGTGAGCTGTTCCCAGTACACCCTCTAATTCTACCTTTCTCTCTTGTTCTGTGCTCTTAAAACTAAATTCTAACTATTTTAAACTCTCTAATAACGCTCTTTTTAAATCTCTTAATGGACCTCCAATACATTGAGTTGATCTCTCTCTATACCCTAGCTATGACTTCAACACTATAGTTTGCACTGTTTTCCTCCCCCCCTCCCCCCGCAATGTACTTTATGAATGGTATGTTTTGTCTGTTACAGTATGGGCTTTGGGGGTTTCGGGGCAGAGAGAGAGGTGATGTGGGGGAGGAGGGGAGGGGCGCAAGGGAATTTGTGAAGGGGTAAGAGTGTTGGTGGAAAGGCCAGGGTCAGGGAAAGTGGCCAAACATTTTGTAGGGGAGAAGAGAGTGCACAATGTTACTCTCTGCACCCTCTCCTGCGCAGGGTAAGGTTGATTGGCTGTGCCAAATTGCCCCCTTAGTGTCTTCAGATGTGTAGCTTAGATGGATGAGCAGGGTAAATGTGTGTGATTGAAGGGATAGGGTCTGGGGTGGGATTGTCATTGATGCAGACTCGATGGGCCGCCTTCTGCACTGTAACATACTGCACAATACTGTCACTGAAACAGTACTTTTCACTATATCCTGATACATGTAATGATAATAAACCAAATCAAATGAGCATTACTTCATAACTTGAGAAATTTGTCAGATTTATCATTATAATCATTTGTAAATGCATCACCTTCAACGAACCACATGAGCAGTGTGAGCCTGAGCTACCACACTATACCCCAGAGTAACTTGTCAGAAGGCTGTCTTTTAAGCAGGCTCCATTCCACAACAACAGGAGCATTGGCTGCTGCCTGCCTTAGCATCAGTAATCACAGTCTACAGAGAAAACCTTTCACTGCTGTCGAACTACAGAAAATAACAAGCGGACAGACTCTATATACAGAGGGAACCGTCTTCAATGTAGTGACTTGTTAAACAATTCATTCCTCAAGTTTATTTTTCAATGGCATTTTAAGACAACCTATCCTAGAAACTATTAACATGTATAAGGCATGACCTCACATTAAACAGCAGGAACAAAAACCAACAGAAGATGATGCACTGTAGGCTGTGAGTAAAAATCCAGGATATATTAAAGGATCATCCAAGAGTGATGCATCACAATGCAAGAATTGATATCATGTGAATATGTATGGGTTGCTAAACAATATCTTTTTCCTGTTCAACTTCTTCTTCCACTTCATGTCATCTAACCATCTCCAGCCAGAATCTTAACACCATTCACACCGGTGGGATTTTCCCATCCTGCTGCAGTGAACGGAGATTTGACTGGCCGCCAAATTCTCTGACTTTGCTGCAGTGGAAGCATGGTGTGAACGGTGGGTAAGATCACATCCATCATCTTTCATTTCTCACTTCTCTCTTCCTCCTCAATCCCTACCTAACTCACCATTACTCTCAATCAGTCATCAACCGATGAGCGTCCTCTGTCAAAACTGTGCAAAACTCCTGGTCACTTGAGACCAAACATTAGCCCCAGTTTTTGCATTACTATGAACCATCTCCTTAAAACCCTTTCACTGTCCTATTTACCCTCATGTGTAATAATGTGAGGTACACTTCTTGTCACAAAGATCATCCGTTCAGCTGTTTTTTCTGTCCCATGACTTTCCCCTCGCTCACGATGCCAAACTTGTTTCTGGACCTGGCATTCCCTGTCCAGTTTCTCCTATATCTCATCTTAACCCAGCTCATCTCACTTCTCCTACAATCTCGACCAGTAGTGAAGAGCCTGGGGGCCACATCTGGCTTCCAAGTACACATGATGTGGAGATGCTGGCGTAAACACTCCTGTGTTCAGAAGAACCTGGTATTGTGAGACTTCTTTCGGTGTACGGCTCATGAGACATTTTGTTGAGCATTTCTTATGTGCGGGGTTGCCACATTCTGCTGATTTCCATCCAGATCTTTTTTTTCCTATCGGTATGATTGAAGTGATTCACACGTAAAGCAAGAACTAGTAAAGTGATTACCCACAACATTGACAGTGAAGGCTCTGTGTCCAAAATGTAAATATTTCTTTTGTTTTTAACCATATAAAGTTGACAATTATTTTATTAATATGTAAATGATTAAGCATTTTCGACAATTTGTTATGAAATATTTGGAGCTGATTTCATGTCTTTAATCTTATTCATGGGGTCATGGTTAGTGAAGAAGCCTGATTTCCATTCTGTAGCCCACTGAGATGAAGGAAAGCTGCTCATGCTGCTCACTCACTTACCAAGGTTACCCATCACTGCCCGAGAACTATTTGCTCTAAATGCCTGACCATCTGAATTCCTCTCCCAGCCCCTGTGTTACCCCAAGTTGTAAATTCTAACTTCTTTCAACTGGTACTGTCCCCTATCATTCACGATTGTTGTCACATTAAGAAGTCCTAGGTTCAAGTGCAACAGGTTTATTTGGAATCACAAGCTTTTGGAGCACTGCTTCTTCATTATCACTGAAGGGGCAATGCTCCGAAAGCCCGTGGTTCCAAATAAACCTGTTGAACTTTAACCTGGCATTGTGAGACTACTTACCGTGCCCATCCCACTCTAACGCCAGCATCTTCACATCTTAATTGCTGTCATCATCCCCTCAAAAAGCTCATGTAATTTTCTCATTACAAACTATCCCACCTCCAACACCCTTGAATATCTTCTTGGCTCCTAAATCTGTATCCATCTCTCTCTTGTCAACACCACTGTCGAAATCTCTGATTAGATTTCTGTCTTTCCCACAGCAGTGAAATGGTGCTAAAACCAGTTGACAACCTTCCACCTTCCTCTGCAATATTTTACAATCATTCACTGTGGCTCAGTTGTTCAATATTAGATTGGGAAACCTAGATGTTGTTGCAAAAGACATCACCAAGATTAGAGTTGGGCAGAAGATGAAGTAAATAAGAAAATAGAGTTCAATTATGTTAGATTCCGTCTCCAAACCCGAGGATTACAGCAGGGTGAAAGATAACAGGAGGGTTTAATTGCTTTGCCACTGTGGTTGGAATGGACGAGTCTAGGAGTTACACTGCGGTTAACACTACTGCCTCACAGCACCGGGCACCTCAATTCAATTCCAGCCTTGGGTTACTGTCTGTGTAGAGTTTGCACATTCTCCCAGTGTCTGCAATAGGTTTCTGCCAAGCGCTCCAGTTTCCTCCCACAGTCCAAAGACGTGCCGGTTAGGTGGACTGGCCATGCTAAATTGACCCTACTATCAGGGGGATTAGTAGAGTAAACATGATAGGGCCTAGGTGGGATTGTGGTTGGTGCAGATGCGATAGGCCAAATGGCCTCCTTCTGTACTGTAAGGATTCCACGATTTAACACAATGAAGATGTGGACAGGAGCAGAAATCTCTTGACTCCTTATTTGGAGCATTGAAGGAACAAGAGTTCAGGAGAGATTAAAGTAGAATTAATATAACGTAAAGCATTAGAGGGAGAGCAGTCAGAGGTTATCTGAATGAATTTATTCAAACAAAATAAAAGTAAAAGCTTTTATGAAACAAAGGTTTCAGGAGAATGACAATTTTAATCTCCTTTTGTTCTCTGAAGGGTTTGATGCTCTGCTGCTTTATGGAAATATCAGTCTAAAGACTTTGAACATTGTTCCTGTTTTAAATTTCACACTGGATGGGGCAGTGCGAGTTTAACAGAGCACTGTAATGAAATCTGTCTGGATGCAGCTTAATGAACCTGTCTGGCATTTCAAAACGGTACTGAATTCTGTTACACAAACTCACGAGCAAAGCAAGGCTGAAGGAAACAACTAGCTAAATAGAAAGACTGCTGGAGGAGAGGACGAACTCGGAGATTTTCTGGCCACTTTTCGCTGCATTTAATTTCTTTTATATCTGCATACACCTCTCCCTGATGTTCAGTCCAACCAGGCCGTGAGCAGCCAGAATGGATGAACGTGCCAAAAAGTGCACTGGCAAAAGAACTGACAGCCCGAGCTATAAAAGGCAGGGAGATTGCTGGCTCGATTACTGGTTTGTGCTGAGTCAACTGATCTGAGATCGGAGCAACAGTAGGAGGATTGCAATTAGCCCCACTGCCCCAGGCAGGAGGGGAGGTGGAAAAGAAAATGAAAAAAGGTTTTGAAAAGCACAGCCTGGGTTCCTGTTCTTGATCAATGCCAGAAAGTGCATGTTGGATGAGAACACAAATGGGCCAGGGTGCAGTGAATCTGTGGAACTCTTTGCCGCAGAAGTTTGTGGAGACCAGGTCACTGAGTGTGTTTAAGAAGAAATAAATATGTTCTTGATTAATAAAGGGACCAGGGGTAATGGGGAAAAGGCAGGAGAAGGGAGATGAGAGAAACATCAGCCATGATTGAATGGCGGAGCAGAGTCAATGGGCAGAATGGCCTAATTCTACTCCTATGTCTTATGGGCGCTGTTGTTGCCTTTAACAACTTAATAGCCAGTCCGTATCTCAACGTTGGATCTCCCAAGCATCTTTACTTCAATCATCGATGGTAAGGCCGACACTGATGGCAAAATCTCCACTTCATTGTCGAGCTTGAAAAATAACTTCTAACCCCAGGTACTGTAGCCCAGTGACCCAGGGAAGCAACTGGCACCCAGGTCAATCTTTCCAACAAAGTAGGGGAGAAAAGAAGATTTGATACGGTGACTGCTGAACAAGATGGATCGCTTTTGTCAGGGTTAATTAGCAGCCGTAATTCTAGTGAAAATAATTGATTACTTGTGTAGTTTAATATTGGCTTCAGAAATCATCATGATCCCAGGAGCAGAGGTTAAACGATTAATTAATTAATCGATCACCAGTGAACCAGCACAGCGTTAGATTTCAGCATTTATGATCATTCAAAAAAATAATTGGTGTCATTTGCCCCAGTGAAGTGTTCATTTAGTGACGCTGCACCTTTCAGTATCTGTACCAAGTGTCACTCCAACAGCTTCTGTCCCCCTTCCTTATTTGATATCTTTGCACTCCTCACCCCATTCCCAGTCACTTACTATGTGCACTCAAATAAAAACAGAAAATGTTGTAAAATCTCAGCAGGTCTGACAGCATCTGTGGAGAGAGAATAAAGCCAACATTTCGAGTTTTTGATTTGATTTGATTTATTATGGTCACAAACACAGCGAAAAGTATTGTTTCTTGCGTGCTACACAGAGAAAGCACACCATACATAAAGGAAAGGAGAGAGTGCAGAATGTAGTGCTACAGTCATAGCTAGGATGTAGAGAAAAATCAATTTAATGTGAGGTAAGTCCATTCAAAAGACTGACAGCAGCCAGAAAAGTCAGTTAGTGCATGACCTCCAACTTTTGTATTTTTTACCTGACAGAAGAAGGTGGAAGAGAGAAAATCTGAGATGTATTGGGTCCTTAATTATGCTTGTTGCTTTGCCGAGGCAGAGGGAAGTGTAGACAGAGTTAATGGATGGGAGGCTGGATGACCCTTCGTCAGAGCTAAGACTAAGAAAATTAGAAAAGATTTATATCGTGAGGGTGGGGAGGCTCTAATAGGGCAAAGGGAATGAAAATGAGGATAAGGAAGGTAGAGAGAGATGCTAAATGATCAGAATGTTTGACTGACAGAACAGAGGTAGAGATGGTTAAGGCAGTTGGCCTAAAACTCAAATTCTGTCAAGTTTTCATCAATCTCACCTTCACATGGCTCACTCCCAAGAAGTGGCAGAATACAACAGTATCTATTTGTATCAGCACATACAGGGAGTTGTAAATACTCTATTGGAACTCCATCAAAGAGCAACAGTGGTCAATCTGGTGTCTTGGCCAACGTTCACTCCTTAAGCACCATCTCAGATACAAGTAACCTGATCGTTCATCACATTGCCGTTTGTGGGATCTTGCAAATTAATCACCAGTGCCATCCTTCTCTACAAACTACACTTCAAAAGTAAAGCATTAGCTGCCGGAAGCTTTGGTACATCCGGAAGCCCTGAAAGGCATTTCACTTGGATTTTTAACCTGAAGATTGTAATCCTAACAGACAATAACATCTAATGTGAGGATCCAGGAGGAGTTAATGAGGAAAGGGGAGGGACTACAACTGAAACATCAAGAATTGGAGGGAACAAGGTACAAACAATACAAGCAACACTCCGCAGCCAGAAGTAACAGTCCCAGGATTGAGTTCATACCCTGTCATCAGGATCTGCCTGCTCCCAGTGAAATCTTGGGCCTGGTTACCAGAATCTCGCAGAGTCTCTCTTTTATACGCACCAATCCTGAAGGTACTGGGGAAAGGTTCAATGCATTCAAATCAACTCTAAGCAGTCAAAGTATTCTGTGAATAAGCATCAGGTGACATAAAGGATGGCAACAGGCACAGAGAAGGTTCCAGCAGTTAAACTGTGCGTTTGTAGCTCAAAGGTCAAAGTCCAGCAACCACAAACTGGACCTCAATCCCTCAGGAGTTACAATGGCGAAGGCAGACATGGAGTTGATGCAGATCAAAAAGTCACCTTTTATTGTTCATGATCTCCTTCATGGTTAATCAGAGAATAAATTAGCCGAGACTTAACAGCAGCTTGTGTGATTGTCCTGAAAGGTGTGGATGCGACCTCAGCAAGACAGATTTTTAAAAAATTCATTCAGGGGTTGCGTGTCGCTGGCTGGGCCAGCATTTATTACTAATCCCTTACTGTCCTTGAACTGGGTGGCCTGCTGGGCCATTTCTGTGGGAATTTTAAGAGTCAACCAGATTGCTGTGGGTCTGAAATCACATGGAGGTCAGATCAGGCATGGATGGCAGGTTTCCTTCCCTAAAGGATATTAACAAATTAGATGTGTTTTTATGGCAATCTGGTTTCGTGTCGTTTCATAATTAGATCTTTAAATTCCAGAATTTTATTGTATTCAAATCTGCTGTGATGGGTTCCAAACCCAGGTCCCCTGATCCTGCATCTTTGGATTACTAGCCCAATGACAATTCTGCTACGCCTCCACCCTTATAATAAGCAAATAGTTTAAACTGGAAAACGAAATATAATTCAGCCAAACAACCTAAAGCAAAACTTATTAATGAGGTGTGTTTTCACGATGCTGCTCTAATGAACATGAGATATTTTGGAAAATGGGAGACAGTCAACCGAGAGGTCTCTACTCCCCATGATCGTATATTTAATGATCTCAGGATGGTCACTAGAGGGAGGCACTGAATGGAAGCCAAGGTCATTTGGGGATGGTTAGTGCATCGGAAAATGGGAGCTGGGCGGACCTGGCACTGAACTGCGGGGGAAGGGGATACAGGAGTTACGCAGAAAGATCCTCAAGTGTGCCTGTGAAAACCTTTCCCTGAGGCAACTGAAACAGCTGCTGAAACTTTCTGGTATCCCACTGCGGAGTGACTCACCCTCCTTTCTAATTCTTCCCAGAGGTAGTCTGGCTTCATCTATCGGCCCACACACACGCACACTCACTGCATTCTCATTTCTACTGGCTGACTGCATGGCAAGGCAGGTGGTCACAATGTCAGACCAAGCTGCCAAAGACTGAGGTGCAGGTATTGGGCAGGACAGGGCGGTCGAGAATCTCGGTGCATTCGTTTTTATTTGTTCTGAGCCGCTGCTATTCTTTCTGATCCTTTCTGGTGGGCTCTTGTCATTTTACTTTCCCCCAGCACTGATGAACTCCATCTGCCTCATGTGTTTCTCATTGACTCAGTGCCACATTAAGGAGGACATTCTACAGCAAAGAGATGCAAGCCTATTTATAAACCCAACCACTTATTGACGTATGTTTGTAGTCTTTACGCCACTGGAGAACCAAGCAATTATTTCTTGTTTTGGTACATAGCTTTTTATCTCAGTTAGCCATAGCATATAGGAGGGAAATAACTGGGATAGATTTAAGGCAAAAAAAGGGGCTTAGCTTTTCAAATTAACCACTTTTATATGTGGACAAAATATAAACACTTTGACTGTTGATGTAGTCTGGGTTAGAGGAAAAAGAAGAGAGGTCCCCTGGCGTCCTGTACACCAATTCCCTTAATTGTCCTTTCCTTTCACATAGTGGAAGTACATAAGAATCCTCAGACACCCAGAATCCCAAATTCTAATCCAATGTTCCATTTCTGGCTGTTCCTGGACCAGAAGGTTTCAAAGGAACATGCAGGATTATAAAGGACTATCACTGTTCCCTCCACTTATTGAGGCATAGAGATATACAGTACAGAAACAGGTGCTTCAGACCAACTCAGCCATGCCGACCAGGTTTCCCCAAATGGAACTAGTCCTAGGTGCTTGTGTTTAGCCCGTATCCTTCTGAAACCTTCCCATCCATATACCTCTCAAAATGTTTTTTAAATGTTGCCATTGTACCCACCTCTACTGCCTCCTCTGGCAGTTCATTCCATTCACATCCTGTGTGTGAAAAAGTTGCCCCTCAGGTCCTGTGGGATCCTCTGTATGGTTTGCCCCATTAAAAGGCTTGATTTTAAAATATTTCTGCTGAATGTAACTGATTGTGCTTTGGGTTCCAGGTGATGGGGGGGGAAGGAAGATTTACCCTATTAAATCTTTCCCCTCTCACCTTAAACCCATGCCCCCAAATTTTGCACTCCCCTACCGTGGGGATAAGACCTTGGCTATTCACATTGTCGGTGCCCCTCGTGATTTTATAAACCTCCATAAGATCACACCTCTATCCCCCACAACCCACCCTGTCAACACCGATGTGGTGATGGTAATGTCCATGGTCACGTCTGCTGCCTAGAAGACAAAATAAAATGAAAACGGCTGCAATTATATTATGCTTTTCATGTCCATCTCAACACACTTTCTAGCCAATGAGGTACTTTGTTATCGCTGATGAAATATAGGAACAATAAGAAGTCTCACGACACCAGGTTAAAGTCCAACAGGTTTATCTGGTAGCAAATGTCACTAGCTTTTGGAGCACTGCCCCTTTGACAGGTGAATGGGAATTCCATCCACAAACAGGGCTTATAAAGAAAGAAACTCAAAACATAAACTCTACATCAGCAATATAGAAAAGGCAGCAGTCAATTTGTGCAAAGCAAGATCCCAGAAACAGATGATATTCAGCAGTCAGTTTTTTGTGATGTTAGTTGAGGGATAAATACAGGCCAGGACTCCAGGGGTAGCTCAATTTTGCAACCCCTCCATAATGGGAGAATCAAAATTTGCTGCAAAAATAGGGAATGAGGACACAAATCTAAATAGGAATGCCAGTTATGCAGATCGAGCACGGGTGAAAATCCTGCAGAGGTTTTCTAACATACTGACCTATTCCCTCTCTCTCTTCCACTGCTGATCTGCCAGTTGTTGTATTTCTAACATTTCCTGTTTTGAATTAGGAGTGATTGGAATTTCAAGACGTCAGGGCACCTAGGAAATATTCAATGCTCACAAACAATGGACCACAGAACCCACTGCAAGCAGTGACGTACTATGTCAGCACAGAGCCGCAACATCACTCTCTCCTCACTTTTTCCTTCCTGCTGTCTAGAGGCACATTCTTCCTACATGCCGCGATGTTACAATCCTGAGGTTCTGTGTTGAGGTTTCTCTAAGAACGAGGAACAACTGCAACCACAATAATCCTTACAGGACACAGCCTGTCTGGAACAAAATACACCATCTTTACTGCAAATCAAAGCCCCAAATCATAGGTTATGTAAATCACCAAACTGCGTAGGAATTACAGCTGGCAAGCTCGATCTTCCTGGAGTGGAGGTTGGGTTTTGAAGTGTGGAAATTTGTGCAGAAGCAGTAATGGGGGGCTGCTGGTTTACAGCATCCTGACCCTGCGGTTCCACTCAATCTGTACAGAGTTAATCCAGACATCCTCATCCCCAACCATCCTCGAGGTATCAGCC
The DNA here is from genome assembly GCA_024679065.1 of Sphyrna mokarran. Lineage (NCBI taxonomy): Eukaryota > Metazoa > Chordata > Chondrichthyes > Carcharhiniformes > Carcharhinidae > Sphyrna > Sphyrna mokarran. Next base: position 33,315,984 of record JAGIQG010000020.1, read on the forward strand.
AGTCCTGGAGCATATATAATACATGCTGAAATACCCCACACCATTCACTAACACACTGATACACCCACTCTCATAACACTCCCATAAATCAAACACACCCCACAGTGATATCCTCCAATATTCCCCACAATATCAGTGTCCAAACACTTGCAGATTATATTCACAAGAAGACAAATCAGACGACAATAAACAAAAGTCAGGCTGGTCATCACTCACACTTATCTCCACTGTGTATGATTACTTTCCCCATCAGATATAGGAAAAACAGCACAAGAAAAACATGCCCCAGTCTCCCTCAGCATTCCATCTACAGTAACCTCCCCTCCCCACACACGAGTCCATCTACCGTAACCTCCCCTCCCCACACACCAATCCATCTACAGTAACCTCCCCTCCCCACACCAGTCCATCTACCCTAACCACTCTCCCCACACACCAGTCCATCTACCGTAACCACTCTCCCCACACACCAGTCCATCTACCGTAACCACTCTCCCCACACACCAGTCCATCTACCGTAACCACTCTCCCCACACACCAGTCCATCTACCCTAACCACTCTCCCCACACACCAGTCCATCTACCGTACCACTCTCCCCACACACCATCCATCTACCGTAACCACTCTCCCACACACCAGTCCATCTACCCTAACACTCTCCCCACACACCAGTCCATCTATCCTAACCACTCTCCCCACACACCAGTCCATCTACCGTAACCACTCTCCCCACACACCAGTCCATCTACCGTAACCACTCTCCCCACACACCAGTCCATCTACCGTAACCACTCTCCCCACACACAGTCCATCTACCGTAACCACTCTCCCCACACACCAGTCCATCTACCGTAACCACTCTCCCACACACCAGTCCATCTCCCTAACCACTCTCCCCACACACCAGTCCATCTACCATAACCACTCTCCCCACACGCCAGTCCATCTACCGTAACCACTCTCCCCACACGCCAGTCCATCTACCGTAACCACTCTCCCCACACACCAGTCCATCTACCGTAACCACTCTCCCCACACACCAGTCCATCTACCGTAACCACTCTCCCCACACACCAGTCCATCTACCGTAACCACTCTCCCCACACACCAGTCCATCTACCATAACCACTCTCCCCACACACCAGTCCATCTACCGTAACCACTCCCCCCACACACCAGTCCATCTACCCTAACCACTCTCCCCACACACCAGTCCATCTACCTTAACCACTCCCCCCACACACCAGTCCATCTACCCTAACCACTCCCCCCACACACCAGTCCATCTATCCTAACCAATCCCTCCTCCCCCACACCAGTCCACCTACCCTAACATCCCCCACACACCGTCCCACCCATCCTAACCAATCCCCCATCCAACTGCCCTCCAACCCTTCACCTATCCCACTCATCACTTGTTATCCCCACCAGAACCTTCCAGCCTGGTCCCAGTAAGCTGAACCCACTTTAATTCCAGCTCCTCGACACTGGGGGCTGTTACAGTCCCAGCAGTAGCAACTGCTCTCAGTAATGCTGCTGGAATCAGGGAACTGCCAGCCATTTGATTAGCCGGAGACATTCGAGGCGGGATTTGCTGCTCACACTTGGAGGAAGTCACAACCTTAAACCAATTAAGGGCCTAATGGCCATGAAAACTCACCAGGACTGCAGCACACTCACCCCTGACTTGTTTTTAAACTCGTTTCTGGCACCATCTTGTAAAGCATCGGGAATTCACACGTTCGTAACAGCTCAGCTCCACAGCTAGCATTTTCATAGAATCCCTACAGTGCAGAAGGAGGCCATTCAGCCCACCGTGTCTGCACCGACCATAATCCAGTAGCCCCATGTATTTACCCTGCTCGTTTCCCTCACATTAAGGGCCAATCATCCTAACACACACATCTTCAGACTGACACATGCACAAGCCTTTTCATCAGTCCCTCCCTTTGACATTGATTTCTGACTGGTTCATCAGCTTGGAGTTCTCCCTCAGGTACATTGTCCTGCACACGTACAAAGGTACATCTCACTCTTATACACACATGCCACTTTTGACCTATGCATGTTTTACTCAGATACAGACAGACAGCACTGTCTCACTCCCAATCCAATCTCTCAGAACTCTCTCAAGTGCATGCATTTCTCTCAAAGATAACCGTGTCTTGTGTCTATCTTACTGGGTTTCGTCTCACACATATATTCAGAATGAAGGGCACATAAAGAGAGAGAGACAATGGCCTAGTGGTATTAACACCAAACTATTAATCCAGAAACTCAGCTAATATTTGGAGGATGTGTGTTCGAATCCCACCATGGCAGATGGTGGAATTTGAATTTAATTTTTAAAACTCCGGAATTAAGAATCTACCATGAAACATGTTGTTGATTGTCGGAAAAATCCATCTGGTTCACTAACGTAATGTAATTAGAGAGGAAATCTGCCATCCTTACCTGGTCTGCCTACATGTGACTCTAGAGCCACAGCAATGTGGCTGACTCTCAATTGCCTTCTGAAAGAGCTAGCAGGCCATTCAGTTCAAGAGTGATTAGGGATGGATAATAAATGTTGACCAGCCAGTGACACCCATGTCCCATGAATAATTTTAAAAAAACATACCCGTGCTTTCTTCCTTTGGTTCACAGCGAGCAGTCCCTGTTACACATCACAAGCACTCTGATACATGCATAAATGTTACTCTGGAAATGCTAGGCCATCATGCTCTCCAGCACGTGTACATGAGACACTCTGATATCCATCTATCTTGCGCAACTCATGTACGTATAGTACACGTCACAGTTTTTCCACATGTATGTTGATATCTCTCAATCATTGCGACCTCCCATATATTTCTGAGAAGGTGTGTCCTGAATTTCTCTGACACACACACACTCGCAGACATTCATCCTCTCAGATCTCTGCACTGTTCCTGCGCACACAGGCAGACAGTCTCCAAATCCGCAGCCACTATGTTGACCATCAGCTGGTTCCTGCTGCCTCCCTCCCCCCTCTGGCTCAGTTCAGATGACATGATTATCAATCCAATGTGGAGCTGACTGACCCGGGGGACGAAATTTCCAATTACAGAACACTTCTTTCCTCTCCATTCAATACATACTCATTACAGCAGTTCTGGAGGTCTTGTTGTGAACAGTATTCTTTGCTAATTATTTTTATTAAACCAAACTCAGCGTGCTTTTTAATCAGAGCGTACACCCCCGACATAAACAATCGTCCATGACTACGAGCAACGTGTGTTAGTGTGTAAGCTCACTGCTGTGGGAGCTAATTAAAATATCCTCACACTTGTGGTACCACAAGTCAGATATTGATCTTGGTTGGTGTATGTCCAATAAAAGACACATTCTCATCTTGAAAAAAGTCAGGCAAATCGAATAAATTTGGATAGATTGCAATCCCTCCCCCAATATGCTAGTCAATACACCAAAGTGTTTGTGTTTCCAGCCTAAGATGAATTTAGCCTAATCTCGTACCAATGCAACAGACAATGTAATCTGTAGCCCAGAATCTAACAATAAAAACCATGGGGAGGAGATGGTGCAGTGGTTTTGTTACTGGACTATTAATCCGGAAACCCAGTGTAACGCTCTTGGGATCTGGTTTCGAATTCCACTGTGGCAGATGGCGAAGAGTGATTTCAAAATATTTGAGTTAACAGTTCAAATGATGATTTTGAAACCATTGTCATTTGCTGCAACAACCATCTGGTTCACTAACATCCCCCTAAGAAAAGGTATCTGCTGCCTACATGTGACTCCAAACTCTCAACAATGGGGTTGACTCTTAACAGCCCTCTGTCAGTTCAGGAGTGACTAGGGATAAGCAATAAATGTTGACCCAGCCAGCAATGCCCATGTCCCATGAATAAATTAACAATGTCACAAATGGATACCATCAGTGGTCACTGAGTGCTAAGTTCTCCATTCTCACTGGCAGTGGTAGAGGGGCATGCAAGACCAGAGAATTCCAACCCTTAGCTTTACCAAAGCTGCTCTCCTTAGCGTTTCAGAGAAGATCAAAAGAGGTGACTTTAATGGCACAGTGGTTAGCACTGCTGCCTTGATTCCCAGCTTGGTCACTATCCGTGTGGAGTTTGCATGTCCTCTGTGTCTGTGTAGGTTTTCTCCGGGTGCTCCAGTTTCCTCCCACAGTCCGAAAGACGTGCTGGTTAGGTGCATCAGCCGTGCTAAATTCTCCCTCAGTGTGGTGACTAGGGAATTTTCACAGTAATTTCACTGCAGTGTTAATGTCAGCATACTTGTTACTAATCAATAAAACTTTTAAGTTTAAAATTTAAATGAGAAGACAATTATAAAACAATAAATCACAGAGCTAAACTGTTTGCTCACTGCAAACACAAAGACTAGGAGCATGGGCAGACCATTCAGCCCTTTGAATAATGGTGCAGGTTCAATCAGATCAAGGTCAGTCTTATTGTGGCCTCAAGTCCACTCTTCTGATTGCTCCCCCCCCAGTAATCCTCATCTCCCTTTGCGGGACTTATCATTTAGAACAGATCCCCAGCTAGAGCAGCTGATGATGATTCAAGAAAGATGGAAAAATCCATGCAGTTGGATTGGTTGGGAATAGGAGTGGAGGATTGAAAGCAAGCACAAGGGACAATGGTGTCCACGCAGCAATGAGTAGTGAATCTGTCGGGAAGGATGGAGTTTTCTAAGGATCTTTCCCTCAGGAAATTAAATATATGGAGTAAATTGAGCTTGTCCCTTCCTTCCTCTCTAATCTGCTCCAGTCCCTACTCATACCCTTTACACATCAATTAGATTTCTGTCTCATTGTCCCACCAGATAATTTAGTTTACACAGTCACCACACTCCATAGTCGTTGCCTGGTAATTTCTCTATATAATGAAAAAGCTCCTTCAAACATATCTTCTTGCATTCAGATTCTTTAACTCTTCTCCAAATAAACTCCCAATGTCCATTAGTCTCCCTCACTGTCACATGTGAAGGGATTAAATAAAATGAGTACCACTCATGGTCTGTGAAATTGCTGAGTGGTCTTTTGTTATTCACTACTTTAGGTTCAACAAAAATATGATAATCAGACAGGGAAATACTGTCAAAACTTTCAAACTCTCAAGCTAGGTACAGTGCAATCACAAACACCATTTCCCTGATCATTAATTAAACAGTTGCCTGGGACAGACAAACAAAGCAAAACTAATCTAGGAAAAATTCCAGGAATTGATTTCCAATCCTGTAGCGTGTCGTGTTAACTGATGAGATATGTTAATGTACGATATAGATGATGATGCATGATTGGTAGTAAGTCAGCCATCTGTTTGGCTCTAGAGAGAGAGATTGGACCATCATGCTCAGAAGCAACATGGCTACTCCGTAACCTATTTAGAAGTTGCACTCATAAGCAAGTGACAGAGTATGTCTCCAGTCTGTCTCGTAACCAAGAACCACAGAGTTCACAGATAAGAAGGAACACCTTAGAATACAGTAACAGCAGTAAAAAATACATTGTTGTTACTGACAGAACCAGAGGGTGAAAATAAACTTGATAGTAGTTTGTACTTGCAACTCGATGGAAGGTGATGACAGACTGGAGAGAGGTAATGATGGCTGAGCTCGAGTAGCAGTCCCTGCATCTATCTCACCATTCTGAGGGATCGCCACTTCCTTTGGTATCAAGCAAGCATTAGGCTTGCAGGCTTAAGAACAAAGGCGGGCTGGTGCAGAAGCAGATGATCTCCTCCTGATGCAAGGAGTGGAGGAGTCCACCGTAGACGCGAAGACCATTCTGAAAGCTTTCAATACTGAAGCAAAATGCAGTAATAGAATGAGCATGATTTAACCAGAGGTCACAATGAACTGGGGAATTAGCTGACCTACACCGCCCAGCCAGTTCTCATATATATAGGGTGCTGAAGGATTTGTGATTGTGTAGTTGTGGCATCCAAGACAAAAAAACTTTCTGATATTTTGCAGACCAAAGGTGATCCTACTTTAGTTCAGACCAAGCAGCCCAGTTTATAAGATAGACCAAGCTCAGAGAATTTAACCGAGGACCCAATGCTGCGACTCAGAGGCTTCACATGGCTCCATTGACAGGGTGACCCCACAGGCAACAGCCCCACACATAAGAAAGCTCACCAAACCAGGCAAAAGGACAGGAAGCTCTGCACTAGCAGCACCATCTTGTGTCGTGGTACAAAGAACCAATGTAAACACCAGGACTGGCCAGCAGAGGCAGCAGAACATTTCCAGAACCAACATGGACTCCAGAACTACCCAGTGAGATAGTAGAATGTTCTCAGAACAAACATGGACTCCAGGACTACCCAGTGAGATAGTAGAATGTTCTCAGAACAAACATGGATTCCAGGACTACCTAGTGAGACAATAGAATGTTCTCAGAAGAAACATGGACTCCAGGACTACCCAGTGAGATAGTAGAATGTTCTCAGAACAAACATGGACTCCAGGACTACCCAGTGAGATAGTAGAATGTTCTCAGAACAAACATGGAGTCCAGGACTACCCAGTGAGATAGTAGAATGTTCTCAGAAGAAACATGGACTCCAGGACTACCTAGTGAGACAGTAGAATGTTCTCAGAACAAACATGGACTCCAGGACTACCCAGTGAGACAGTAGAATGTTCTCAGAACAAACATGGACTCCAGGACTGCCCAGTGAGATAGTAGAATGTTCTCAGAACAAACATGGAGTCCAGGACTGCCCAGTGAGATAGTAGAATGTTTCCACTGCAACAAAACTGGACATTTCAAGCATTTCTGCAAATCCAAAAATTCTAATTGAGGTAAGAAAATATTCATGCAACAGATCCAATAAATCAGAAATTAAGATAAAGACTATATTATACAGTTTCTAAGAAAAGTAAAGTCTTAGTCCAAACTATTGGTCAATTACAGGGCAAGTTCAAGGCTCTGATACTGTTTGTGCTATTGATCCTGGAGCATCAACAACATAACTGCAGGTGATTGTGAGTGGTTTTAGCCAGCACACCTTCATCCATCAAACATCAAGTTATAAGGTCCATGTGACACAGATCTTCCAATTAAAGACAGGATTTCTGCTCCTCTTCACTACTAGAGGCAACAGATCATTGATTCCCTGTGTCCCTTACAGTCAATGTATTTTCTTATCAATGGCAATGTTGGCATGCTTTTCGGAATTCTAGGGAAAAAAAAACACATGATGCTTATTATGTGAAGACTTACTGTCCTTCAGGCCTTTAACCTTTTATTTAGAACAAGTAGAACTTCAGCATCTGCCTATACAATTGGCAGCAAGTCCCTTTCTTTCACAGAAGATCTCATCCAGCCGACCCTGGCAGGGATTAAGGTGATAGGACCTCTCAGATCTTCATGAAGAGAGGCCAGAGTTGGCAAATACGGAAGACACAGCATCGGATGTTGAATATCTACATGAAGACCCAGTTGGAGCTGAATTGGCTCCTTTAAGGGAGAAGTGATGAGGAACCTAGTGGCACAAAGTGATCGGTTGAAGGATTAAATCCCAGCAGATCATTTTTCCAGTGAACGGGGGCAACATAGCAAGTCTATTTTTCGAGGCTGGCACAAAGGGGCAATTTAAGCATGGCCAATCAACCTAACCCGCACATCTTTGGACTATGGGAGGAAACCGGAGCACCCGGAGGAAACACACGCAGACACAGAGAGAACATGCAAACTCCACAAAGGCAGTGGCAATTGGTCAGGTTAAATGGCTGTTTTGTGGGAACCTCAATTTTTGCAGTTTTCATGCCAAACCCGTGCTGTGAGGAAGTGACTTCTTATCTGGCAGGATGTCAATTTGTGCAGGAATTGGATAGGGGGGATGTAAACCACTCATTTGTGTAGATGTGAGCAGGCCTCCTGTTTAACCTTCAGTCTTCACTCCTTATTATTCTGTCAGGAAGTCTCCAGTTTGATCTTTTACTGGCAGAGGAAGTTTGGGAATTTTCGAACTTGGCATGTGCCCCAGCAAAAAGACACACACTACTTCCCGAGCCGGAATATTCAGGGGAAGGAAAGCGAACACGATCTCCAATGGCAGCCATCCCTCTTGGCTTGTTTTCCTTTCCTGCGCAAACAGGAACACTGTGATTGTTCCAATAGTGTTTTTCCAGCTGGAGCTGGTGAAAGGAATGTAGCGATAGCACAGTGATAATGCAGCCAGCACAGAGCAGGCAATCAGCCTCGACTGAGCTGGCTTATCACACAGCATCTGACCCAGTACCTGCACACCGGTATCCTGCCCCCAGGCTACAAATAAACCCCCTTCTCCCAATAAAACGTGGGAAAGCAAACCTATCAGATGTAACATTCCAACTCCCACATCTTTCTCACCCCTGCTCCTTGCTGTGGATAGTCTCACCAACAAGTAGGGGGAAACATGTAAGGGGAGAGCCATCACTGAGTGGTTCTACTATGCCAATATTGTGAGTGCTCAAGTGCCACTTTGCACTGGGGGGGCAGGGGACACAGTAGGTGCACCAGGATGGTGAGAGTGGGCAAGAGGTGGTGATAGGCATCAGAGTGAAGCAAAACTTTTCCAACATTCACGTTACAAATTGGGCAAATACTCGGAAAGAAAGAACACTCGATTTCACCCTTCTTGGCCCAGGATGAAGATGGCACTGGAGGATCCAGACTAAGTTCTTTATAGATTGGTCATTAAGCCCAATACATTCTGTTCATTTTCCAACACAACAGAGGTACAACTGGGAAATTCTTGCTTGATAGCCTGATACTCCATTATCAGTATTTATCACATATCGCTTCTTTAAAAATTGTCACCTGAAAAATAAGTATTTGCTGGACATTTGTATCTAAGTCATAAATGGAATCAGTGGAGTGAGTCAAGGTAGAAGATGGTGAGGATGGTGGCAGAGGGAAGAAACCAGAATCTGGACTTCCAAACACATTGTTCCAATCTCTATGGAGGCCGACACAAGTTTTAAAGAGATTTTTGCCTTCCAGTTACTGACTGAAAACATCACAGGGCAACATCTCAAGTTTCAAGACTTTTACTGTAAGATACAGATTAAAAGCAGCATTGACTAAACTACTTAAACCCATCAGGAGAAGCACAATATTAGCGGAGTTCTTTAGAAAGTTAGGGTACACTTTTAAAGAGATTGAATACATTTTGTATGTGTCCCAGAACACCTTTGGGACAGATCAGCTGCTCTTTAGGATTATTAAAAGTGGACACAAATATGCATAAAAAAATAGATAAACTCATTGGGACAGTTAAACTTCTTGGAACTGATAAGAGAGTTGTCAAGGGAGCCATTAAGCTTTCAACGTGTTTAAATTTCTTAGTTTTTCAAATATTTGAAAAACTATCTGTAGTGTTGGTGCTTGTTATCTCACTGTCTTGACATAAATCTGAGAGTTATTATAGGATTAGTGCTGCATGGCTGATTTCACAATCTATCATTATCTCTTGGGGTGCCTGGCAATTCACAATTTGACTAACAGCTTCAGATGCTTATCAAGTTTAACTATGAACATAAATGTTTTTGTAAGGGATTAAGTTATTTAAAGAATTTAAATGTCAGGACTGGATTTTTAACCAACAAATGTTGCTTTATGAAACAGTAAATTTATCAGTAGACGGGACCCAAGGGATTCTCATGCTGGACATTGGGTAAGTTGGTGTGGAGAGGGTACAGAGTGGGGGACACTAGTTGCCTTGAGTTGGCATAGGGCTATATATGACTGTAGGGTGGTGTGGGTTGGCATAGATGGTGGCGGTGTGGGGTAGTGAAGGTGCGGGGTAGTGAAGGTGCGTAAGGAGGCGATGGTTGTTTTTGGGACAAATTCCCAATTAAATGAAAATGCAATGATTCCCAGGTAGCTTTCAGGAGCCACATTGTTACAGCCAGGAATTCTTCTGCTCTGCACTCCACAAGATACAGGAGCAGGATTAGGCTATTTGGCCCATTGAGTTTGCTCCACTCTTCAATCATGGCTGATAAGTTTCTCAACCCCATTATCTCGCTTTTTTTCCATAACCTTTGATCCCTTTACCAATCAAAAATTTATCTACCTCTACCTTAAGTACAATCAATGACTTGGCCTTCTGTGGCAATGAATTCCCCACCCAGGAATGGGAATTCAGGACTAACTGTCTACTCTCAGTCAGTACAGATGCTCTGATACCTTCCTACCTTCTAACAGCCATGAGTTACCACGAGGGCAGAATGCAGAGCCGGTCACATGACTGCATTCATTCCTCCAATTTACCTCAAATTAAAAAGAGAGAGTCCTAGTAATCTTATCAACTTTATAATTAAAACGACAGCCACTGTTAAGATTGCAGTCTGATTCTCGAAACGCATCAAGTGTTAGCGATGAACTTGCTGGAACACCTACAAAGCTGAACTTGAAGCAAAGTGAATACAACCAGCTTAGAAACAAATAAAAGAAAATAATAAAAAATGGTATGTCTGGGAGTAGGTCTGAAAGCCAGCCTACTGTATATAACACAGCTGTGGCCTCAACATCATCAAGAAGGAGAAATGTATCAAAAGTGTGCAGGAGAAGCACTTTGGATCAGCAAAGCTTTGCAAACTCTTTGGAAATTTAAGAGTCAGACCTGAGGCTGATCTGCAGGGATTATCAATGGTGCTTGGAGTGCTATTTGAGTTCAAGTTAACTCTCATACAAATGCAGAGAATGCGTGTTAGGCAGAAGCGTGCAACTGAGGAACGGGAGAAGCCCGCCGAGCCCTTCGAACCTATCCCACCTTTCAATAAGACTCGTTTAAGGATTAGCAAATTTAATACAGAGTTGAGGAGAAACTGCTTCTCCCAAAGGGTTGTGAATCTGTGGAATTCACTACCCCAAAGTGCAGTGGATGCCGAGACAGTGAGTAAGTTTGAGGAGGAGTTAGACAAATTTTTAACTGGTAATAAGTTAAAGAGTCATGGGGAGAAGAACGGGGATGTGGAGCATATCAGCCATGATCGACTGGCAGAGCAGACTCGATAGACTGAATGGCCTAATTCTGCTTCTACATCTTATGAACTTAAGGCTGAGATGCGACCAAACTCCATACTTTGCCTTTGCCCCATATTCCTCACACTTTTCGGGGAACAAAATTCTATCAGATTTATAACTGACAACCAATCTCACATCAATTGCCATTTGCAGAAATTTCTTTTACACGGCGCATGAAGAAGTGTTTCCTAATTTCACTCCTAAAAGGCGTGGCTGTCATATTTAGACTAGACCCGGCAGTCCCGGGCTCCTGGAGCAGCTGAAATAGTTTTTCTCGATCTATCTTAGTTGTTCTCCTTAACATTCTGAAAGCTGATCGAACATTGTTTAACCTTCTAAATTCCCAGGAATTCAACCCTAGAATAGCCACACATTGATCTTCTGCCATTTCACTATTCACAGACTTGTCCAGTTTACTCTGTACAGCCTCCATCTCATCCCAATGAAATCGGCCTTACTGAAATCTGGAGGATCCCTCTTGCATTTCTCCCTTTCACACAGCATCTTGACCTCGCTGTGAACATGTCACGATGGTTAGACACATGTTCACTCACCGTCTAGCTCGCTATTTGTTGCCAAGTGTAAATATCATGCCTTCTTGTTGGACCTGGTAAACATTGCTAGGGAAATTGATTGTCTTTCTGACATGTGCCAGTCCACTTAGCTCAGTCTATATAAAAGTTTAAAGTCCTCTGTTAAAACCACTCCACCATTACTACATACCTGTCTAATCACCACAGGTGTCCCACAGTCTCCATTCCTTAAACATCAGCCCAACAACTCCCCACTGAAATTCCAGTTGTCTGGAATCGTGAAGTTTGTCTTTTTTCCAAATGGATGTTCTTTTGGGAGTTACTTTTGGCAAGGATGTGAACAGCTTCATCTTTCTTCCTTCCTTCATTTTTGTTCCCTCCTTCCCTTTCTAGCTGTTCCAAGAAAGCCCTCCAGTAGACCTGGACTCATTATTCCAAAAATCCCCTGGGTCAACATTTCATCCTCTGCCCTCTATAAATGTGAACTTATGCAAAGTTCTGCTGTATATGTCCTAACTCACACCAAGCACCATCCCTCAGTCACCCCATTCCCATCTCACACCAAGCCCCATTCCTCTATCACCCCATTCCCAACTCACACCAAGCCCCATTCCTCTATCACCCCATTCCCAACTCACACCAAGCCCCATTCCTCTATCACCCCATTCGTCTATCACCCCATTCCCATCTCACACCAAGCCCCATTCCTCTATCACCCCATTCCCAACTCACACCAAGCCCCATTCCTCTACCACCCCTGGCTTGTGTTCATCATCTTTAATGACCTCAGGATTGTTAACAGGATCCAAGATGGTTGGTAAAGCTGAAACCAAGGTATGGAACTTTTCTTTATTGAGAGAGTTTATTGACTTGTTCTATCTCATGCTCCCCTCCCACTGAACTCAGTGTCCCAGCTATCCCCATTAATACTCTCTGCAATGAAACAAAATAACCACTCAATTAATAATAATCAAGGGGTGACAGTTCCTGATGGGACACTGGAACCCATTTATACTTACTTACATCCAATTAATACCATCACCAGTTTCTCTTAATGTGAACAATGTAATTCACGAGACATTAACAAGGATATCCCAGAGCCCTTTCTAGGGTATGAAGTACTACTGGACTGTAACCACAGGAAGCATACGATGCAAATGTTAGTCCAAGGTTAAATGAGGAGATCTTGATGTAATTAGCACTCTAAGCCCAATGTAGGAGGAAGGTTCCAATCTCCATTAGCATCAGATCCTTTAACAGTGTGAATCCCTCAGCAATACCATCTATCACAGGACAGCGGCTGTAATCTACAAGGAGAAGCACAATCTTACTACAAGGTAGGCTGACAGAGAAACAAGGAGAAAAAACAACTGAAACGGAAGCAGAGATCAAACATCCATAAAATCCTCCCTCACTCTCAGACTGCAGATATAAAATAGGGGCAGTGAGAAGGGGAATATAAAAACTCCAGGCTCCAGCCTCCCTCATACACTACAAGTTCTCTCCCTCCTCACACATACACATCCTTCACTGTGCCCCCATATTCAGACATCACGATTCTCCCTCCAATATAGCCACACTCCCACTCTCACAATCCTGATTTTTTACACACACACACACACACCCTGATGCTCCTGTCTGGGTCCAATTCCAGGGGTAACCAGTCTTTACCTGAAGGACAGGCACTGAGTTTCATAATGAACCTCTGATAGCATTGGTGACTGCTGCTCAGAGATACCTTCTTCAGGCAGAAGACTCTGCCGAGTACTTCTCTCCTTTTCCTTTCCTCCAAGCTGGTCAAGCTTTGCTTAACTCTTACCCAGTATCAGAGCTGGCCCTCGGCATCTTGTCTTTGGATTTCCCTGCACCCTCTAGCTGGGAGCTGCTTCACTATCTGACTGACAGCAACATCTCCCTTGGCAGTTCCAGCTGAAGCCAGTGATCTAAGGACACCTGGAAGCAGAGGTGACAATGCTCGGACGGGACAAAGTGATTGGTGATCCTATTGCAAAATTAGAGTGGTGCCTGGGAGGAAGGGAAATAGTACATCAAATAATGTGGGAAGAGACCCAATAGCCCATTTCTACTTTCAGGTAAGAAGATAGGAAGAGAGTTAAAAATACTGAGAAATCTATACTGCTGTAGCATAAATGGCAAAGTATTTCCCTCAGCCTCACAATAATCGCAGCATTATATTAGGAAAAAAAAGCACCTGGAAATCTAAACAAGGACATCGTCAAAACTGCAAACATTATACACTTTAGCCCTCTTCAGTCTCCTTTGCTCTCACCTCCTTTCCATCTACCACAATCCCTCTTTCACATTCCCTATCCCCAGCCACAACTCTTTCCACTTTCCCTCTGAATCTCTCTACTTCTCTTCCCCATCCACATTCTGATTCTCTCTACCCCTCCCTTTATCTCTGTATAAGGTCTAATTCTTACTCACAGCCACGCCACCTCCTTTCATTCCTTTCCCAGTCAGTACAGGTATTTTTGGGACAGCGAGCTGGCTTCCGAGAGCGCATGCTAGGATCTGCTTCCACTGTCCAATAGAAATCCCATTTCTACTTAAAAAAAAATCAACCCCACAGAAAATCATGATGCTCGAGTTAAAATAGGAAAATGAGTGGACTCTGGCTCCCTCTGCTGCTAAACAGACAAAAGGCAGTCACCGATTAGACAATGATACAAGGCTGACTTTTAACACAGTGATAGACAATACTGGTGTCTCTAATAATTACAATCAATCCAATAGTTTAGCTTTCTTTTATCTTGCTAAGTTGGCCAAATGCTTTCATTTTCTAATCACCAGTATTGTTTCGTATCAGTTTGGCCATTTTTTTAAAGAAGTTTATTTATGAATCATAAGTAGGGCTTACATTAACACTGCAATGAAGTTACTGTGAAATTCCCCTCATCGCCACTCAGGATCACTCTGCCTAACCAGCACGTCTTTCAGACTGCGGGAGGAAACCGAAGCATTCAGAGGAAAACCACGCAAACAGAGAGAGAACATGAAACTCCACACAGATAGTGATCCAAGTCAGAAATTGAACCCAGGTCTCCTGGTGCTGTGAGCCAACAGTGCTAACTACTGTGCCGTCTCTCTACTAATTTACATTATTTATCTACTAATTTACATTATTTAAACAGGACAGTGAAAAAAAATTCTTTAAACGTTTTGCGGAACACAGGACAGTTCAGGTCTATTATTCTGTACTCTCAGCTCTTATCTACTCAGTCAAGAATTAATCAACACTTGGACCAGAACCTTGCTATGCATTAGCATGGCTCTGGCAAAACTGGAGTCAAGGAGAATTAGAGGGAAAAACTCTCCACGGGCTGGAGTCATATCTGGCACAGTTTGATTTAATTTATTCTTGTCACAAATATTAGTATGTAGTGAAAAATATTGTTTCTTGCGTGCTATACAGACAAAGCATACCATTCATAGAGAAAGAGAGGAGGGAGTGCAGAATGTAGTGTTACAGTCATAGCTAGGGTGTAAAGAAAGACCAGCTTAATGCAGGGTAGGTTCACTCAAAAGTTTGATGGCAGCAGGGAAGAAACTATTCTTGAATTGGCTGGCACGTGAATTCAGACTTGTATCTTTTCCCGATGGAAGAAGGTAGAAGAGAGAATATCTGGGGTGCATGGACCCCTTTTAATTATGCTGGTTGCTTTTCCAAGGCAGCAGGAAGTGTAGACAGAGTCAATGGATGGGAGGCTAGTTTACATGATAGAAGGTAGTTATGGTTATTGAAGGTCAATCATCTCAGCCTCTGGACATCTCTGCAGGAGTTCCTCAGGGTCGTCTCCCAAGCCCCACCATCTTCAGCTGCTTCATCAATGACTTTGCTTTCATCATAAGGTCCGAAGTAGGGACGTTTGTTGATGACTGCACAATGTTAAGCACCATTCGCGAGTCCTCAGATACTGAAGCCATCCATGTTCAAATACAGCAAGACCTGGATAATATCTGGGCTTGTGTTGAAAAGTGGCAAATAACATTCACGCCACACAAGTGCCAGGCAATGATTATCTGCGACAAGAGACACTCTAACCATCACCACCTGACATTCAGATGGCATTACCATGGCTGAAATCGCTGCTATCAACATCCTGGGAGCTACATTGACCAGACATTGACCTGGTCTATCCACACAAATACGACAACAGCATGTTAGAGGTGCCACAATCCTGTGGTGAGTAACTCATCTCCTGACTTCCCAAAGCCTGTTCACCATCTACACAGCTCAAGTCAAGAGTGTGATGGAATACTCTCCACTTGCCTGGATGAGTGCAGCTCAAGAAGCTCAAAACCATCCAGGACAAAGCAGCCCAATTGATTGCTATCCCTTCCACAACATTCATTCCCTCTAGTGCCAACCAACAGTGGTAGCAGTTTTACAAAACGCACTGCAGGAACTCGTCAAGGATCTTGATGAGTTCCTGCAGTGAGTAAAACTCAAGATCACTACCATCTATAAAGAACAAGGGGGACAAACACGTGGAGTACACTTGGAAATTCTCCACCAAGTTACTCATCAGCCTGACGTAGAAACATATTGCAGTTCCTTCACTGGGTCAAAATCCTGGAACTCCCTCTCTAACAGCACTGTGGTTGTATCTACATCGCAGGAGACTGAAGTGGTTCAAGAAGACAGCTCAACACCACCTTCTCAAGAACAATTAGGGATGGGCAATATACACTGGCTTAGGCCATGAACCCCACATCCCTTGAATGGAAAAAAGAGGGTCAATTCAGCATGGCCAATTAATCTAACCTGCATACCTTTGAACTGCCATGATGTGAAGATGCCGGCGTTGGACTGGGGTTGGCACAGTAAAAAGTCTCACAACACCAGGTTAAAGTCCAAAAGGTTTATTTGGTGTCATGAACTTTCGAAGGACCCCTCTGTGAGTTGCCTGAGGCAATCCGAAAGCTCATAATACCAAATAAACCTGTGGGACTTTAACCTAGTCTTGTGAGATTTCTTACTGTGCCCATCTCTGAACTGTGGGAGGAAACAAGAACACCTGGAGGAAACCCATGCAGACATGGGGAGAATGTGCAAACTCCATACAGTCACCCAAAGCTGGAATTGCACCCAGGTCCTTGGCACTATGAGGCAGCAGTGCTAACCACTTTGGTTTTCGGAATTCTATAAGACAGATAGGATAAGCTAGCCTATTCAAAGCTGAAAGTTGGTACTCAAGTTGATAAGATTGTTAAGAAGGCGTATAGTGTGTCAGCATTTATTGGTAGAGGGACTGAATTTTGGAGCCGAGATGTCATGTTGCAACTGTACAAAACTCTGGTGCGGCCGCACTTGGAGTATTGTGTACAGTTTTGGTCGCCACATTATAAGAAATGTGGAGGCATTGGAAAGGGTGCAGAGGAGGTTAACCAGGATGTTGCCTGGTATGATGGGTAGGTCTTATGAGGAAAGGCTAAGGGACTTGAAGTTATTTTCATTAGAAAGAAGAAGGCTAAGAGGTGACTTAACTGAGACATATAAGATGATCAGAGGGTTAGATAGGGTGGATAGTGAGAGCTTTTTTCCTTAGATGGAGATGGATAACACGAGGGGACATTTAAATTAAGGAGTGGTAGTTATTTTACAATGCTGATCGAACATGGGGCAGTGTTGGGTGCAGGATTTGCGCAGTACAGCGGTTAGCATTGCAGCTTCACGGCTCCAAGGACCTGGGTTCAATTCCCAGCTTGGGTCACTGTCTGTGGGGGGTTTGCACATTCTCCTTGTGTCTGCGTGGGTTTCGTCCAGATGCTCCGGTTTCCTCCCACAGTCCAAAGATGTGCAGGTTATGTTGATTGGCCTCAATAAAGTTGTCCTTTGGTGTCCTGAGATGCATAGGTTAGAGGGATTAGCAGGTAAAATATAAAGGGATATGGGAGTAAGGCCTAGTTGGGATTGTAGTCGGTGCAGATTTGATGGGCCGAATGGCCTCTTTCTGTACTGCAGGGTTTCTATGATTTCTATGATTTGGGATAATAATTAAAAATATTAAACATTTACACCCTACATTTGGACGAACCATCAACATCTGGCGAGCACCACAATGATGCAAACAGATTCATATCAGAACAGTGAGCAAATCCGCATCAACCTACAATACTTCGGTGAATTCTGTAACCTGCCAGTGTCTTTTTGAAGAAGCATCATCTGCTCCAACAGCTCAGCAAAGGATAGTCAATTACTGGGGAGAGATTGGTTTCGGGTGGTTTAGATGAACGGAAGGAT
Source organism: Sphyrna mokarran (assembly GCA_024679065.1). Lineage (NCBI taxonomy): Eukaryota > Metazoa > Chordata > Chondrichthyes > Carcharhiniformes > Carcharhinidae > Sphyrna > Sphyrna mokarran. The sequence continues at coordinate 33,333,815 of JAGIQG010000020.1, forward strand.
AAAATTAAAAATATGCAACACAAAGCACAGGGAAAACAGACAGGGTTCCTACTGCTGGTAAATAATCCCTATTACCTCCTCCCACCAGTTACACAAGCCAAACAACCTTCACTCAAAGCAGCCAGGGCACTAATCACACTGACAAATCTCCTCAAGTAGCAGCAGGTAGGCCAGTAGTGGTCTGGGACATTGTGGTCTGGAGAATCTGTATTGATGGTTCTGCCTAGTTTATTGATCTCAGTTTAATGTTAAGGCTAGTTAGTTAACTGTTTTGATGAATGAACTATTCAGAAACACTAATTTCCTCACTTTCTTGTGTTTATTAATCTGCTGTGTATTTCCAGGCATTATGTTGGACTCGTATTTATTTTAGTTAAATTTTCCAAAATCCTTAGGATTTACTGACTTATCCGTTGGCTTTTATTGGAATTTTAAACAGTATCTGAATCTGCAGTGGTTTTCTCTGACCAGTTATTTGTAGCCCGACCTCATCCACAAGAATCCTGAAGGAAACAAAGCAAATTGAAATGTCGCAGTCAGTCGGTAAACTGGGAATCACTCACAAACACAACAGCAGAGGGTGCTGCAACACAAGACAGCGAAACTCAGATTGAAAATAAGGTGTCAGAGGTACAAATGTAGTGAGGGGGCAGGGGGAGGGGTGATCTGGGTGCCAGGGTAGCACGGGGAGGGGGGATGGGGGGGAAACCTGAGTGCCAGAACAGCGGGGAGGTGAGCACCAACACTGCACTCCCCTGTTACAAGCACTGAATGAGTGTTACTGACCAAAATGCAGGATGGTGGACAGTGCACTGGAGATTCCCAACCATAATTCACCAGCGGGTAACTCACCCATCACTCCAACTGAACTGAGAGAATGACCCAAGGAAACAAGGAGTCTTTACTGAAGCAGAGAGAGGGAGATTGGAGTGAGGGAGAGAGAGGATGGACATTAGGAGAGGAGAAGGGTCTTCTTTCATCTTTCTCATCCGTGTCGTAGTAACCAGGAACAGAACTGCACAGGAACAGCCTGATATCAGCTTGTCCACACAGCCAACGGGCAACTGGAGACGAGAGGAAACACTGTTCAAATGCATTCTTTTTTTTAATTGCTCTGGATATATCAGAGTGTGGGCTGTGTGTTTACATGATGTATGATTATAATGGAGATATGTCAGATGTAAATGTAATCTAAATCCAGTGACAGGTTAATTACTGCTTTGTGTCAGGTATCTGATGGCCCCTATTAGATAGTAAAACACCATCAATTTCCATAGCAACCCTACTGCAATATAAACACAATGGTGACTAACTGATGCAAAAGGAAAAGCAAATCACCCCCACAGATTCTATATTTGATATTATTTGAAACACAGTCGGTCAAAATTCCTGCTGCCTCTGATGTTAAGCAGATTCCTTTTCGAGGTCAGTGTCTGGTGGTGACTCCCAGACCAGAAAAGATCAGACAATCTCTGAGGAACAAGACTGTCCATTGTTGGTTATTAAAACTCACTGCCCAAATTTATAGAATCCCAAGAATCATGGAATCCCTACAGTGCAGAAGAAGCCATTCTGCCCATCAAGTCTGCACCAACTCTCCGACAGAGAATCCCACCCTGGCCCTATCCCCGTAATCCCAAGTATTTACCCCACTTATTCCCCCTAACCTACACATCTTGAGATACTACGGGGCAATTTAGCATGGCCAATCCACTTAACCTGCACATCTTTGGAATCCGAATCAAGTTTCAAGTAGTGTTCATCACATGAGCTACTTCCTTTCCCTTCTCCCCCTCCCCGCCCCTGCTATTTCCTGCTTTTCTCACTGTATTTCTCTCTTTTATTCCCCATCTCGTCTCCTCACTGCTCACCCAATTTTGCCATCTCAACAGATGATGACATACGAATCCAGAGAGCCAGGATAATGCTCTTGTGGCCTGGGTCTGAATCCCATCATGGCAGATGGTAGGATTTGAATTGAGTACAAATCTGAAACTAAAATTCTAAGAAGAACTAGGAGCAGAAGTAGACCATCTAGCTGTTCGAGCCTTAATTCCTTTACTGTTCAAAATTCTATCTATCTTTGCCTTAAAAATGACTTAACGTTAATCATAAAGCATTGTCTATTGTCGTAAAAACCCATCTGGTTCACTAATGTCCTTTAGGGAAGGAAATCTATTGTCCTTACCTGGTCTAGCCTACATATAACTCCACAGCAATGTGTCTGACTCTTCAATGCATTCAGGCAACTAGGGATAGGCAATAAATGCTGACGCAGCCAGTGACACCCACACCCCATGAAAGAATAGAAACAGGACTCTTTTTTCGAAGAGTGGGAGGTGATGACAGGATGGCAGCCCTTAGTGATAGTGAAAGTTACCTATTCGAGTTACCTGGTTCAGTACATTCAGTAGAGTCTTTACAGTAATCGCAAAAACACAAGTGGAGTGAGGGGTGGGGTATCTTTGCAGGGAATTGTCAGAGAAATTCTGGAAATCACCAGCATACTGTAAACAGAAAGTTACAATCCTGACTGAGAGGACACAGAATTATATTATATACAATAGCTGCCAGCCAGAAGGGGAGAGGGACTGGTCACCAAGTATTACCATTACTCTTGTACTTTGATACGTTTTGTGGCGCAGTGGATAGTGTCCCTGACTCTGAGCCAGAAGTTCTGGGTTCAAGTCCCACACCAGGACCTGATAGCCAAGATCATAACTTGGCCAATAAGTTGAGTGTCAACTTGCAAAATCCTTCCAACGCGCAATTTATATAGTTCCGAGCATTCCAAAACTGGAACTATACAAAATGTTGGTTAGGCCACAGATAAAGCATTGTATGCAGTTCTGGAATCTAGATGTCAATGTCTTCAATGGATTTGATTTGATTTTTTATTGTCACGTGTATCAGTATACGGTGAAAAGTATTGTTTCTTGCATACTATACAGACAAAGCATACCATTCATAGAGAAGGAAAGGAGGGGGTGCAGAATGTAGTCTTACAGTCATAACTAGGATTAGAGAAAGATCAACTTGATGCAAGATAGGTCCATTCAAAAGTCTGACAGTAGCAGGGAAGAAACTGTTCTTGAGTCGGTTGGTACGTGACCTCAGACTTTTGTGTCTTTCTCCCAACGAAAGGTGATGGAAGAATGTCTGGAGTGCCTGGGGTGATTAATTGTGCTGGCTGCTTTGCCGTGACAGAGGGAAGTATAGACAGAATGGGATTGTTGGTGGAAGCTTGATGGGCCGAATAGCCTCCTTCTGTACCCTAATCATTTGACACAAAGTGTGGGCTGTTACAGCTGTTGCTGGCCTCTCTCCTGCTCTCTTCCCTGTGGCTTCTTCTGAGAGTTTAAAGATGTTTTAATGAAAACCATGAATGTCCTCTTAAAAGATTCTGCACAGCCAGAGAACAATGGCATACATCATTAGTCTCTCACATACACCACACTCCCAGTGGATACACAGAACAAAGTGATTCTTGGCTAAAACTGGAGGGCTTGAGATGATAGAATCCTGGGATATTTAGGGGATGGGCTGATTTGAATAATAAACATGTGCGCATGGTTACATATTCTGGAGATTTACTGTTCAATATTTAGAGTATACTTTTGAAAGACCTTCCCTCTCTAGGTTTAATGGGTGGAATAGATTCCACTGTGGGGGAATTGAATTAGATAGTTAAATCTCTTTCCCACTTTCTGTGCTTTATGTTCCTGTTTGAAGTTGTGGAGGACCCTCACAACACCTCTCCACAGCACCAGCACCCCCCACCTCCGCAACACCTCCCCATTCAGTAGACACAGACAGAGGGACCACCTGTCACCCCAAACAGCTCAAAATACATCGCAGCAAGCAACTTCAAGCCAAGCTGCAACATGAATTCTTTGACAAGGTTATAATGGGAAAACTGAGCCAAGGAACTTAAATGTCATAAAATTCCTGATAGTGCAGGGTGAGGCCATTTGGCTTCTTGAGCCTGCGCCGACAACAATTTCTCCCTTTAAGCCCATGTAATTACCTTGCTAATCCCCCGACACATGGCCAATCCACTTAACTCGCACATCTTTGGATTGTGGGAAGAAGCTGGCGTGCTGAATTCTCACACTGAATTCAATTAAAATCATCTGTGCCTCTCATTCAAATCACCATTTTATTTTTGTTCCTATCCTGCCCAGGTCAGAGTGGCCATATCAGCCGGGGAGGGAACACATAGCCAAACAATAAGGATCAAAATCCAATTGCAACACAAATCCCAAGCCTGAATAACAATCTCGGAATTACTCCCGTCCAGCTTCTGACATGATGTGGAGATGCTGGCGTTGGACTGGGGTAAACACAGCAAGAAGTCTCACAACACCAGGCTGAAGTCCAACAGGTTTGCAAGAAAAAAACCTGTTAGACTTTAACCTGGTGTTGTGAGACTTCTTACAGCTTCTGACAGACAGGCCAATTTTTCAGTCAGTCATAGGTCTGGGGAAAAGACTGGCAAGTTGGCATAATAGTCACGAAAGAGGATTACAGCTGTTTGCCTGTCTGTACTTCAGATAAATTGCTCGCAGTTAACTAGGGTGAATCTGGCTGTCAGTGTGAGACTCCCATGATCAATCCTTCCAATCCACCAGCTATCACTCAGGGTGCTAAAAGCCAAGACATTCCAGAATGGGAAGGAGCCACAATAAAGATCTGCAGGCTGAGAGGAAAGGAAACAGACCATACATCATGTGTCCAGACCAGAGGTGACAAGTCCAATGACCTGGCTGAGAGAAAGGGGGAAAACATTGGAGAATTTCAAAGCAAACTGCTGATTGGAGCAAGACTGATCTCGGAGGACATTTCAGGAGGCGAACATTGTTTCAAAGCCTTGGGCAAACAGAGAGAGAGCCCCGAAGTAGGAACTTCAGCATAACAAACTGATTCAAACCTTAAGCTTTGTACATCCTAGACCTTTCTACTTAGACACAGGCAGCATGGTGACACAGAGTACTTGAGGGAGCGTGCAGTGAAGTATACCACACCCTGGACTTTATCAATACAGGCATTTATCAGTAGGGACATGGAGTACAAAAGCAAGGAGCTTATGTTCAACATTTATAGAAAAGTGCTTCAGGCTCACCTGGAATACTACAGATTACTGAACACCATCCCACACTTTGGGAGGCATGAGAAAGAATGTGGAACAGATTCATTTGCATATTTCAGTTACATAAATAGATTGGAGAAATTGGGGTTGTTCCCCATGGAGCAGAGAAAGCTCAGGAGGAGATTTTTGTGGAAATATTCAATATCACGGTCGGAATTCTCCAGCCATTTACCCAGAAGCTGCTGCTGCAAGTGAGGATGGTGAACCTGGCATCTGGCCAAATCTCCGGTCACTGCAGCAGGACGAGAGAATCGCGCTGGCATCAACGGCCAGAGAATTCCAGCCCCCATGAAGTTTGGACACAGTCGACAGGGAAAAACTGTCTGCGAATCAGAATGCACAGACTTCAAAAGGAATGGTGACACAAGGAAGTCCTTTCTCACACAGCGAGTGGTTAAGATCTGGAATGCACTGCCTGACAGTATGTGGGGAAAGCAGAGCCAATTGAGGCTCTGTCAAGGGAATTGGGTCATTATCTGAAAGTAAAAAGAACTGCAGGGCCTTGGGGAAAAAGGCAAGCGAGTAACAATAGATGAATTGCTCCTTCAGAGGGCCAGCACCAACAGAATGCATCAAATGACCACCTTGTGCATTGTAATCATTCTCTGATTTTAATTAGCAAGTAGCAAGGAAAGCATCAACCCCAACTGGAGAGTTTTAAACAGAGATCTGAGGAGAGCAGATACCCAGTTTGGGCAGCATGGTGGCACAGTGGTTAGCACTGCTGCCTCACAGCACCAGGGACCCAGATTTGATTCCCAGCTTAGGTCACTGTGTGTGCAGAGTCTGCATTTTCCCCAAGTCTGTGTCCGTTTGCTCCAGTTTCCTCCCACAATCCGAAAGATGTGCTGGTTAGATGCATTGGCCGTGCTAAATGGTTCCTGAGTACACCCAAACAGGAGCCGGAGTGTGGTGACTAGGGGATTTTCACAATAACTTCATTGCAGGGTTAATGTAAGCCTACTTATGACACTAATAAATAAACTTCAAGGACCTTGGAGATAAAAGGTAGGTTGGAAGTGTGCTGGAGTTAGTAGGAACAGTGAAAGCTGTGTGAAATCGACACTTACCACACTTAACACTCCATATCCAGGAAAGCTGCACTCTGGGCCAATCCCGACCTGTGCCCGCCCAAGATGCTACAATTGGCCTCAGTAACGCACAATAATGGGAAGGAAAACTCAACCATAATTCCTGCTCCCATCTGTTATCTAGTGGCTGGAAAGTCTGCACATTTGGACAAATTATTTTCAATTAGTTGAGTGAGAGTGGAAGAGTGATTGAATGAGGGGCCAAAAGGAAACTCAGAGCCACAGAGTGGTACCCAGTAAAATTAGCAAGTTTCAAAAGTGGAGAAAACTAGACATTATCTGATAAGGTAACAAAAGTAAAGCTTTTCTTTCAGCAACATTCTGCCATTAGAGGGAGTGATGGCGGAACATTGCGCCTCAGTGAGAGGATAAAATACCAGACAGGTCATTTGCCTGTATGTTTCAAGAGCAAAACTATGAATGAGAAAGGTAGACAGAGAGGGAGAAACACACACACAGGCATACGCACACATACACACATACACAGGCATACGCGCGCATACACACATACACAGGCATATGCGTGCATACACAGGCATACGCGCGCATACACACATACACAGGCATACGCGCGCATACACACATACACAGGCATACGCATGCATACACACATACACAGGCATATGCGCACATACACAGGCATACGCGCACACAAATTCTCACACAGACACACATCTTGAGATTCACTCACAAGTACTCAGATGTGTACATACATAGGAGCGCACACATACATAGAGATTCACAGATACAGACAGAATGCGCGCACGTGCACACACACACACACACACACACACACACACCACACACACACACACACACACACACACACACACACACACACACACACACACACACACAAAATGATATATATGTACTTAGAGGATGGAATGCTTATTCTGGGAAATATATGGAAGTTATTACTGAAATAAATAAACGTCAACTGCCAAGATGGGGCAGCTACAGAGTTAGTGATCCCTGATCAGAGTACAAAACACACAACTCAGGAAACAGAAACAATGACAATTTAGGGAATGCCCATCATTCCCTAAACTGGGGAGGTCTCAAGGACTCAATTTATACTTCAGCTATTGCTAATCGTGAAATCACAACTCACAAACTAAAGCTGAAATAAACAGAAGGTGACAAGCAGCAGGAATTCTCCTGTCCTTTCATCTTCAGGATGTGGGTTTAAACTCAGCCCAGACTGCCTGGATCAGAGCTTCTTCCCCTCGACAAATACAGATTGGACTTAGCCACTTCGTAAAGAATGCAGTTAATATTGCAGGCAGCAGGGCTCCATCTGCTTTTAGTTTCATTCATAGTTCAGTATGCCAAAACTCACCTTCAATAGTGTGCGCACTGGTAGATGGGTCACAGTCACAGGTTAAAGTCCCATTGCACAAAAAGTTGATCATAAATTGGGGACAAGACAGTCGCAAAGCCTCAGGAGTGAGGTGGTTTGGAAGGGGTGGGGTGGGGCAGGAGTGGGGGCGAGGAGGAAAGGTGGGGAGAGCAGGATGGTTTGGAAGGGACAGGAGTGGGGGGGAGTGAACATTGTGGGGGTGAAGATGGGGGGGAGTGAGATGGTTTGGAAGGGGCAGGGGTGAGTGAAGATGAGAGGAGGGGTTCACTTTTTTTTTAAATGAATAATGGTTAGTTTTGGCACAATGCAGCTACTCCCACTCTACTGAGACTGAAACAATTAGATTCACTGCTGGATTCCTGGCCAAGCGACTGGAAGACAGTGTGATTTCCACCGCTATAGTTCCAACAGGGAACTGCAGCAAAACTCCGGAATGAGCCACCGGGAATACTGCTGCGCAGCAGATGTGGAAAGGCAGCCATTGATCCCTAATAGAAAAGGAAACCCTTTAAACCACAGACAGTCAGTAAACACAGGGGGAAGGAAAGGACAGGTTTGCATTGGACACTTCTCGCAGTCACATCTCAGACTGCTCCACACATAATCAACTTAATCTGAAACGCGGTGATTTGTTATCACAGGCAAACCTGTGCATGCACAGCAAGATCCCACAAACAACAGTGTGACAATGACATAAGAAGCAGGAGCAAGACATGGAATCCCCACAGTGCAGGAGAAAGCCATTTGGCCTATTGAGTCCGCACCAATCACAATCCCATCCCATAATCCCACATATTTACCCTGCTAATGGCTCTCCGGTCAATTCAGCATGGCCACTCAACCTAACCTGCTCATTTTTGGACTCCTCAGCCTGCACATGACTGATTTTCTACCTCAACTCCTCTTTCCCGTCACTCCCTACATCCCTCGACGCTCCAATCGAAAGCAAGATGTTAAACTGAGCCATAATGTGCCCCCACCTCTCTCACAACTAACTGACCTAAAAGATTCCATGGCACTATTGCAGAGAGGAGCGAGAGAGAGAGATATCCCCAGGTCCTAGCCAATATTCAACCCTCATCCACGATCACTAAAACCATTATCTGGTTGTAACCACAATGCAGTTTGTGAAACATTAGCTGCGAATTTTTGCTCCACCCACGATGGAAAATTCAGCCAACCAGCAAAACATCCACTCACTTTTGGCAGGAACTTCCAAACATGTATCTCTTCCAGTTTTAAACATACTCAACCATGAAGTATCCATGACCATCAGGGACAAAGAATTCCATTGCCCTGAAAGAAGAAATTTCTCCTCATTCTCAGTTCCAAACAGTTAACCCCTTCCACCCAGACTGTTCGTCCTTGCTCTAGTTCCCCAGCCAGAGGAAACAACAGCGGAATTCTCCAATGTCATACACCAGTAGACCTGCTGCCAGCAAGAACAGAGAATTTGGCACTCAGCCAGATCTTCATTCACTGCAGAGGGACTGGAGAATCCCATCTGCAGATGAGGTCAGGAAATCCTGGCCAACATCTCGAGTCAAAATTGTCCAGCTCTTCACACCGGCGGGATCTTCCAGTCCTGCTGATGTTAATGGAGATTTCAAAGGCTCATCAACCCCATTGCAGAGAAACATCTGGGGGATGGAGGGCGAAGGAGGGGAGTAGAGTGTGTGTGTGTGTGTGTGTGTGTGTGTGTGTGGTGTGTGGTGTGTGTGTGTGTGTGTGTGTGTGTGTGTGTGTGTGTGTGTGTGTGTGGTGTGTGTGTGTGTGTGAGAGAGAGAGAGAGAGAGTGTGGGGGTGGTGATGCTGGAAAATTCTGGCTCAGTGTCTACCCTGTCAGCTCCATCCAGAATCTTCCATGTTTCAGTCAGATCACTTTTCATGCTTCTAAACTCCAGAGAGCAGAGGACTGATTTATTCAGTCCATCATCAGCCAATCTTCTCCCCTCAGCAATCAAGTTAATGGTGAGGTTCTGCTTTTGTGGATGCAGATCAGAAAAATAGGAGGGAGGTGCCTGCTCTTCGCCAGCCTGACTGGGAACCATTCGAGCAGTGAGACACAGCCTGAGCCCAATGATTTCTTAAGAACACAATAAATGTAACAATCCACTGTTTTTAAATTCATTGGTGCCACCAGCTAATCAGTTTTTATTGCCCCTTGCTAGTTGCCCAAGGGTTAACCATGTTGCTGTGGCTCTGGAGTCATATGTAGGCCAGATCAGGTAAGGATGGCAGATCTCCCTCCCCAAAGGACATTAGTGAACCAGATGGGTTTCTCCAACAATTCATGATGGTATCATGGTCATCAGGAGATTCTTAATTCCAGATGTTTTTAACTGAATTCAAATTCCATCATCTTCCCTAGTGGGATTTGAACCCGGGTCCCCAGAATGTTAGCTGAGTTTCTGGATTAATAATCTAGCAATAATACCACTGGGCCATTGGCTTCCCTTAAAGGCTCAAGCTCTGGAATGGGCTAGAAAGCATAAGATTCTCACTCAATAACAAGAGCAACATCAATATGGTAATATCAGCATCTTCAATGACACAAAATGGCTATCAAAATGTTTTTACTTCATAGTTTAATTAGAAGCATTCATTTATATAGTACCTGTCACAACCAGTATAACACTCTTCTCAGCCAATGAATTACCTTTGAAGTGTTCTCACTGTTACAATGTAGGAAATCATCATTTATAATGTCTCGAAGGTGATATTCTACTCTAAGTTTCTCAAAATTCTTGAAATATTATACACGTTTTAAAAGGAGTGGCAGAGACACTGCATCATACATTGCATAGCCTGCTGTACTTGCTTTCCCGAATCACAATCCATGTCTCTCTCATTCGCTCTATATTTCAAGCTGGCTATGCTCATAATCACATTCTGGGGAAAACAGTTACCTTGTAGTGTCTCTGTTGATAAGGACAATACAGTTCTGCTCTCAACGCTGGACACCTCAGTCCCAAGATCCAAAGACTGTGGATAATAGAGAACTATGACTGGGGGGTTAGATTCACAGTTTTCATACGCAGGGGCAGCGAAACTTGCATTTATGTACCACCTGTCATAATTTCAGGACAACCTAAATTATATAGCCAAGGAAATAGTCACCATCAAAATGTCAGCAACACGGCAGCCAATCTGCACACAACGGCCAGGATTTGTTGGGCGAGGCTGGAACGTTCCACCGAAAGTCAAAGGACTTTTCATTGGGTTGCCAAATTTTCACCGTGGGCAATGTTTCACCAACTGCATTGTGGGTAATGACTTGATAATGCTTTTAGTGATGCTGGGTGAGAGTTAAATATTGCCAGGACAGTGGAGCAATTCTCTTGTCTTTCTTTGTACTGGAGATCTTTTAATGTCCATCAGAGAGGAACAGGGAGGGTGGGGTGGGGGTGGAGGGACTTGGTTTAACATCCCATCTGAAGGATGGCATACCCAAGTGTGCAGTACTTCAAGGCTGCCTTCCTGTACCAACCTAGTGTTTTGAGCTCAAGCCTGGAATAGAAAGTTTTCTCACATAGAAACATAGAACTCCTACGTTGCAGAAAAAGGCTCATGGAGTCTGCACCGTCTCCCCAAAGGAGCATTCCACCCAGCCCCTCCACCCTGCCTTATCCCCATAACCCCACACATTGAGCATGGTTAGTCCACTTAAACTACACATCTTTGGGCACTAATGGGCGATTTAGCATGGCCAGTCCACCTAATCTGCACATCTTTGGAGTATGGGATGACCCAGAGAAACCCACACAGATATGGGGAGAATGCACAAATTCCAAACAAACAGTGACCCAAGGCCAGAATCGAATCCAGGTCCCTGGCGCCGTGAGGTAGCAGTGCTAACCACTGTGCCACTGTGACTCAGGGGCAAGAGTGTTACCAACACAGCCAGGCTGAGGCTAAACATTCCAAGGCTTTGGGAAGAAACCTTTGAGGTGTAATTGTTACCCCAATACCATTAATAGACAAAAATAAAACTGTCCGATCAGGAACACTTCAGTCACGCATGACACAGGTTAGATCAATTCCTCTGTTCATTTTCTAAACGACTTGCCTCAGCCACAGCCCGAGCCTACGAGTGTACCAGTGTGATTTTATCTACTTAGCATATAAGCCACCCTCTGGCCTGATAGACAATAGTCAACATTGACGAATTAGGGATTAATTTGTTCAGTGGAGCAGCACAGTGTGGACTGGGGCTGAATTTCAATTTAGGTCCCAAATATGGGAAAGGTTCAAATGCAAAGCTGTTGGTCCAGCACTTGTGCAGTTTGTTGACCCAATACCTGCGCAGTCAGTCAATGCAGCAACACTACAAAGCACACTGAGAGAGCACCCAATCCACAGTTTGGGATTCGAGCACCTCAGACTGCACCGAGGGAGAATCAAACTGGGAGCCGCTCAGTGAGTTTGCCTCAAACAGCATTCGGCACTGATATGCCATTGGTACTTTTTGCCTCAATCAGGAACCAGAAAAACGGCCTTAAAATAAAAACTGGGTCATTCTCAAAATAGCATCAAATAACTGCAAAACATCCAGCTGGAATCCGGCTGTTCTAATTTCGTTTAACTGTTTGCCTGACCGTGGGTTCCAGAGGTTATATGGCAGTATTTGAAGTAGGGAACTCTGGCCAACATTCCTCCCACAATCGTCAGAAACTGAGTGTTAGAGGGCGAAGTGAGAAAATGGGAGTATTGCTTGAAAATCCAATTTATTTTTCTTCCCAGATGAGACTTGTGCTAATTGCCATTCGGAGCTCGACTCCACCAGGAATGTAGATATCTAATTGGATTCTTGTGTGCAGTTAGCAGAGCCTGGAAATAACCGTCGTTTAATAACTTCTTCCCCTACAGCGTGCAAGGAGCATGAAAAAAATGCTGCAGAAGCTCATGGTGGGAGAGAGGGGCGGGGGAGAGATTAAAGAATCAGTTCAGTAAGCTTGGCAAGTTCACACACCACTGCAATAGTCAATCAAAACAGTATTCTCTCAAACCAGACATTTTCTATTAAAAGAAGAAAATAAATAGTAAACAAGAAGCTATTATTGTGTTTTTGGGAGATTGCACACAGGGCCACATTTCCATCATCTGTGTTCCAGCAGTGAGAACGCGATCGAGTAAACCTCTCACCGTGAGCTGTCAGCAGCTCTCCCCTCAACCTGAGAGGCTCATCACGCCTGAATGGAGCTGCAGAGACCACCCGCACCTTCTACAGCTCTCCCTCTCTCGAGTGCTCGCTATTCACTGAGAGTCGCCCACAGATCTTATCATTACAACATTGCACCACCGTGCAGACACTTCCCCCCCCAACCCGCTCACCTGTGTCACCTCCAGACTCGACTATTCTTATGCCGTCCATAAATCTGTGCTCATCCTTACTCGCACTAAATCCCATTCAACAGGGTGGCACAGTGGTTAGCACTGCTGCCTGACACTGCCAGAGACCTGGATTTGAGTCACTGTTGGTGTGGAGTTTGCACGTTCTCCTTGTGTCTGTGTAGGTTTCCTCTGGGTGCTCCGGTTTCCTCCCACAGCCTGAAAGACATGCTGGTTATGTGCAATGACCATACTAAATTCTCCCTCAGTGTATCCAAACAGATGCTGGTGTGTGGCGATGAGGGGATTTTCACAGTAACTTCATTGCAGTTTAATGTCAGGCTATTTGTGACTAATAAATAAATTTAAAAACTTCACCTATCACCCTTGTACTTACTGATTTTCATTGGATCCCAAACACCACCCTTGATTCCCAAAAACATCTAAACTTGTCTCCACATCTCTCCATGGCTTCACTCTCCCCCTTACCTCTGTAATCTCCTCCAGCCCCACAATCATCTTGAGATATCTGCATTCCTCTAACTCTAATTGTCTTGGGCATCCCCGAAGTTAATTGTTCTGCCATTCTGAGGGCACAGCCTCAGGCTAAAGGAACGACCCTTTAAAACAGAGATGAGGAGGTATTTCTTCAGCTAGAGTGTGGTGAATCTGAGGGATTCTTTGCTGCAGGAGGAGGTCAGGTCATTGAGTGACTTTAAGACAGGGACAGATAAGTTCTTGATTAATAAGGAGATCAGGGGTTATTGGGGGAAGGCAGGAGAAAGAGGATGAGAAAAAAATCTACCATGATTGAATAGTGGAGCAGACTCGAAAGGCCAAGTGGCCTAATTCCGCTCCTACATCTTATGGCCATTGGTGACTGTGCCCTCAGGTGCCTCAATTCTGTCAATCGCGCCCTATTTCTATTTAAAGAAAATGGAAATGAACAAGCCGGCTTTGAGGTAATAATAGAGATTTTGTTGCAAAGTGTTACTTTATTTAAAAACTGCCAGTAAATCAGAATAAAATGGATGATGTGATCAAGGAGTTAAATACTGGGAGGGGGCTAGACGGAGTAGATGGGGAGAAACTGTTCCCGCTCGAAAAAGGATCAAAAACATGGCGGCACAGATTTAAAGAGTTTTCCTAAAGAAGCGAATGTAACGCGAGAAAAAGCTTCTTCACCCAGTGAGTGGTTGGGGTCTGGAACGCACTGCCTAGAAGTGTGGTGGAGGGAGGTTCACTCAAAGCGTTGAACAGGACGTTAGATGATTATTTGAAGAGAAGCCACGAGCAAGGATACTGGGAAGAGGCACTATGTCATGCTGCTCATTTGGAGGGCCTGGGCAAAAACTGATGGGCCGAATAGCCTCCTTTCCCGAAGAACAATTCTGTGATGCTGACATGATGGGTGGAATTTTTACAGCCTCGCTCTCCTAATAAAACATAAAGTGCCACCGGAGGTCAACAGACCTTTCCATCGCTCATCTCTCGCCCGCTCCCATTCCCGTGGCAGGTGGGACTGTAAGATTCCGGATGATGTCCTCCCCCAGTTTTAAAGTAGAAATTCAAGAAGTTCCTTTGACCCAGGCTTCTTTAGACAACATGGGGAGGTGAGGTAACCTCAGGTGGGTGCTGACTGTTAGGGGTCTGTGAGTGAAAAGTGGAACTCCTTTCAGCGAAGCCTTGATTTCTCCATCATCCTTCTCATAAATCTGGTAGCACTGTCACTCGACTGATTTGCTGCAGACCTGTGCAGCACTGGGAGTTTAAGGATTGCTCAATCTCTTCAAGGTGACAAACATGTTGACATCCAGAGACTGCATAGCAGCGAAGGGGTGGATGGATTTTGTGGAACATCTCAGGAAGTGTCACTGAAATGAGATGCAGCTTTTACGCAGCTAGATGCCATTCTGTTCCAACTCCAAAACATCCAAATATTTGGAATTCCACTTCAAATGCTGGAGTTGAGTTCATGTTGCGAGTTTAAAGTTTATTTATTAGTGTCACAATAGATTTACGTTAACACTGCAATGAAGTTACTGTGAAAATCCCCTAGTTGCCACACTCCGGCGCCTGTTCGGGTACACTGAGGGAAAATTTAGCATGGCCAATGCACTTAATTAGCACATATTTAGGACTTTGGGAGGAAATCAGAGCATCCGGAGGAAACCTATGCAGACACAGGGAGAATGTGTAGTCTCCGCACAGACAGACGGTGACCCAAGCTGGGAGTTAAATATTTACACCCACTGCTCCTGATTGGAAATCTAGAAGTAACAGTAAACTGACAAAGGGCTGAATGGCCTTTTTTTTTTGCACCATAAATATCTTTGATTCAAAGAACGAGGTGGCTGAGTTATAATGCCACTATTGGACAGGCTGCTCTAATTCTGAGTTTCACACACACTCCTGGGCCCAACGGCTCCTAGTGAATCACAGCTAACGTCTTCAAAATTCAACTAAAGATTGCAAGGTGTCAATATCTCAACAAACTTATGGTAAGTTACAATTCAGCACTACACAGCTGAGAACTCATATTGTTCTATTTTCAAACAGTCCATCTCAGTCGCCTGGTACAGACAGCTCTTGTGTATTGTTTATTAATCCCAGCAACAATTGGAGCCTGCACTTTGTCACACGTCAGGATAGAAACGCTGCTGCCTCAATTAATGATTGATAGAACAGTTCTATCTTCAAAATAAAGCTGGCTTTCCAAGCTGGAAGGCTGTGGAGAAGGATCTCCAGGTTCCCTGGAGAGTTCTGGGAGGGTCCCAGAGAAGTGAATTCAATTCAGAGGGAGACCCGGGGAATTACAGCAGCTTGGTTTCTGCTGAAGGAGATGGTGAAATAGGCAGACTGACGGATTCCAGCAATATTGTCCAATGGAGCCACACTATAAATACTTGGTTCTGAAGTTTCATTGTTTAAATTTGTAAATAAACCGTCATAATTACAGCCTACACAAGTCTGGAATGGCAGACAACGTTCAGCTTTCAAACCTCTAGATGTGATGGGAACCTTCTGTGAATTACAACTTGCTGCAAGAGGGTGACTGTCAATTCTGCATTTCACAACCCAAGATGTACATTGCCAAGAAGCCTGGTTCACTCCTCTCACACAAGCAGCAGTAGAAAAAGTAGCTTAAAAATCTAAATTGCAACATCTTGCATCAGGCTCTTGCTGACGCAGCTATCAGTCACACATTAATTAACATTGTAATGAAGTTACTGTGAAAATCCCCTGGTTGCCACACTCGGGCGCCTGTTCAGTTACACTGACGGAGAATTTAGCATGACCAATGCATCTAACCAGCATGCCTTTCAGACATAGAAATACGCTACGGTGATACAAAGATAACTCTTTCTGTATGCTTTTGGAAAGACCCATAGATGAGGTTAGGACATGGATCAGCCATAAGCTCACTGAATGGTACATCTGGTTTGAGGGGTGAATGATCTACTACCTTTTCCTGTTCATATGGCCTGGGAAATTACTCTCCTTGGTTCCAAAATGTTCTTTAAATTACTTAAGTCAGTTTTAGTTAATCCTTCATTAATGTTTCCTATTCGTGCATCTTTAGATCTCTCCAACACTTCTCACCACTGTGGTTCTTGGAGGCTGTTCTTGAAATTGATACTTGGGAGTTTCTTCCTCTGGCAGGTAGCAGATGTAAAGATGCCGGCGTTGGATTGGAGTGGTAAGAACTCAGTAAGAATTTAGCAACACCAATTATTAATCCAACCGATTTATTTGATAGTAAAAAAGCGAGCTATTTACTATGCAATCTCTGACTGTCTGTGCTGATGTGTGCTATTGCAGACCAGAACACTGCACTTGCCTGATGAAGACACGGGAGTGTTGAAAGCTCGCTTTTTTACTATCAAATAAATCAGTTGGATTAATAATTGGTGTTGCTAAATTCTTACTGAGTTCGTAGCAGATGAGGCAGTGAAAAAAAAAGGCAAAAAGGAGAAAATCTTTCCACTGCACACTTCGACAAACCACAACACAGTACGCTGCCTTTGGGAAAGAAAAAGGTTAACTATGGCCTCAAACAGTGCACCATAGCGGACTTACAGCACACAATGATTTGATTTTGATTTAATTTATTATTGTCACATACATTAGTATACAGTAAGAAGTTTTGTCTCTTGTGCAATACAGACAAAACATACCATTCATACAGAAGGAAACGAGAGTGCAGAATGTAGTGTCACAGTCATAGCTAGGGTGTAGAGAAAGATCAACTTAATGCAAAGTAGTCCTTTCAAAAGTTTGATGGCAGAAGGGAAGAAAATGTTCTCAAGTCGTTTGGTACATGACCTCAGACTTTTGTACCTTTTTCCCAACAAAGGACGTGGGAGAGAGAATGTCCAGGATGCGTGGCATCCTTAATTATGCAGGCTGCTTTGCCGAGACAGCAGCAAGTGTAGATAGAGTCAATGGATGGGAGGCTGGTTTGCATGATAGATTGGGCTCCATTCACGACCTTTTGGAACACTGCAATTATCTCGTGATGGTGAGGGGCATTCGATAAACTATATTCTGAGGGAAGGTATCAAGGTCTTGATGTTCAACTGTTACAAACTCCCTGGAGGAATGAGAAAATAATCCACCCGAACCACTCAGAAGACAAAACGAAATCTTATGTTGCAGCAAGCAGGAACTGAAATTTAACACAGCAATTTTACAGTGTTAGCAGAGACTTGGGGCTGGGTTTAAACTCAGCCTGAAAGACAGAACAAGTTCTCAATCCTACAGACCAATTATTGCACTCCCAAAAGTGATTTGAAAGGCATTGTGTACAAGCACCAAACATCATAATTTTGGCTTTAGGATCAGATCTGCCAATTTGAAACAGCAGAGGAGAAGAACAAGATTCCTGGTCACTGAGGGAACTGTTCAGTGATCTCTCCTCTCCAGCACAGAGATGACAGAGATATTGCCTTACACAGACCATTATCACTTCCCAGCCACAGCACTGACACATTTCCTTCCTGCTCACAGCCACTGGACTTCAGGATTATTGACTACACGTCAAATTCTTTAGAATATTTCAAAGATGTTCAAAGAAGTTCATATAAAAGCAAGTTCACCTGCCTTTCACTGACTACATCGATCATCAACACGTTCAAATTCAAATCAGATAAGATTGTTCTCCCTTTACTCGATTCTGGTCACTTCTTCACTATTGAGGAGTTACTAAATCTTAATGAAGATAAATCTATCTTTGAAATTCTAGAGTTAAGATTGGTCAGTGACTTTAAATTGATCAAGGTGGAAGTCTCAGCAATTGCAAAAATACTTCACATTCACAGTACAAAAAGATTATGCATTGCCCAAAATTACCTGAATAAAGCTATAGCAATTGGAAAAATATTAGAAAATATTTTAAAAATAGCTGAAATGATGTTCAACTTGTACACAGGACAAAACATGAGGAATTTTTGGTTGCCAGTCCAAGAACTGGTTGTGAAGTTCCTTCGTCCTGAAAGACTAAAATTCAGATCAAGCTGTATCGGGGCTGTGCTACTGTAGAAGTATACATGGTGGCAATCATATGTCACATGACAGCATTAAAGAACAAAAAAAACTACAGCATAGAAACAGTCCCTTCGACCCACCAAGCCTGCACCAATCATGCTGCCTGACTGAACTAAAATCTTCTACCCTTCAGGGGACCATATCCCTCTATTCCCATTCTATTCATGTATTCGTCAAGATGCCCCTTAAAAGTCACTACTGTATCCGCTTCCACTACCTCTCCTGGCAGTGCGTTCCAGGCACCCAATACCCTGTGTAAAAAACATCATGCTCGTTGACTAGTGTGTAACCATTACGAGGACAGATTAAGCTTTATATTTGCTTGTGAAAGTTACAACTCCGTGTATGCTCTCAGTGCTGAAACTGACCACAAATATCTTTTATGAAATCACCCTGTAATATGACTATGAGTTTAAAGTTTATTTATTAGTGTCACAAGTAAGCTTACGTTAATGCTGGAAGAAGTTACTGTGAGAATCCCCTGGTCGCCACACTGTTCAGGTACAGGGAGGGAGAATTTAGCACGGCCAATGCACCTAACCAGCATGTCTTTTCAACTGTGGGAGGAAACCCATAAGACACAGGGAAAATGCACAGACTCCACTCAGACAGTGATCTAAGGTTGGAATCGAACCCAGGTCTCTGGCACTGTGAGGCAGCAGTGCTAACCACCATGCCACCCATAGAAGAGTAATAATGAGGCTACAGCCTATGACCATAGGATATCAGACACATCGACTGATGCAAAAGCAATGGTCCAGAATGAAAAAATGTTGAAGCTTATTGCGATGTACGATAATCATGTCTGAGAGAGCCAGTCCAGGAGATGAGGCTGATCAGAAGTGGAGGTGGCTTTGGAATGCTCATATAAACTACAATGATAGGTTGTTTAAATAGTAAATCAAGACTCCTCTCCAGGTACATAACTGCATTGGGATAGTGAATATATTAACAGATGAAATATTGCATAAACAGGAGTAGGACCGCAAATTACACCTATTAATGTTGCAAAAGATTTATCCTGGATCAAAGAGAAACATGAAATTAGAACCCATAAAGCCCAAGTGAGATGTTGATCCAGAACAAACCACAACCTTGTTCATGGAATTGTTCAGCCTGTTTAAATGAAGGAAAAAGGCAATTATCAAATTAAATTAATACAAGAAAATTGGAGAAGAAACATTCACAAATATTCCAAAGATACAGATAAAGACTAGACTAATGTAGATAATTATACACAAATCAGTACTTGTTTCAAGTCAATTACAGTTAGATGCATTGGCCATGCTAAATTCTCCCTCAGTGTACCCGAACAGGCGCCAGAGTGTAGCGACTGGGAGATTTTCACAGTAATTTTATTGCAGTTGATGTAAGCCTACTTGTGACGAATAAATAAACTTTCAAACTTTAAAAATATCACAAAGGGTCATAATTGAAATTAACTTTTTTTCCATTTTTGATAAAAGATCTGTTTCAAAGCAAAAGCACTTGAGCAAATATGCAAAGTGTCTGTATAGAATATTTCACAGACAATAAATCCCGTTTTCCCATACTTGGGCTCATAGTTTTGTGTGCTGTGGCATTTCAAGTACTCATCTAAATATTTCTGATAACCACATCATAGCTGCAGGCATAGATGTTTGGATAGTGTAACCATGTAAGTGCACCTTGTCAGTAATTAATTATAATTAGATATATAGAGGCTCTAACAATATTCACTTGACAGAACTATTAGTTGTAACTGGATATCGATGACTTCAGGACAAATGTATCCTCGCGACTGGCATATGTGAATTACTTGTAAGATAAGTAAAGATATAATAATGCATGTCATATATCATTCAGGAAGTCTGTATGCCACCCTGTGGAGAGCAAACTTCCTCGCTGTAGCTTGAATAAAAGGCCAATTTAAAACTCAAAGTTTGGTCTGGTCTATTGAGGGTGTAAAGCACTCGATGGCAGTGAAATTCCATATCAGAAAGGTAGACAAAAAGTACAGATAAAGGAAACCACGTGTTCTATCCAGATCAGCCTTCAATTGAATCCTACACTCCAATCATCACAGCTTCCAAATTGATTCTTCTGTGATTCCAGAACTGTTATCCTGAATTCCCTAACTACACCGTTCCCACTATTAATGATGCTTTGCATGAAGAAATGCCTTCTGACATTGGTCCTAAAACTTGCCTTTTACCTGCTGGTCCTTCTTCAATGTTTTCATTTGCACCAGAGCTGAGGATGAACCTATTCTATTGCAAATACTACTCCACTATAAAAATCTCTTATATTTGTCCCCTTTCAGCATTTTGATAATCTTTCCTTCTAATTCCTCAGCATAAAGCTTATGGGCTGCCTTTACATTACCACCAGCCAGGACATTAATGTTTCACTTTCAGGGGCAAAATAGTGACACAGTGGTTAACACTGTTGCCTCACAGAGCCAGGGACCTGGGTTTGATTCCAGCCTTGCGTGATTGTATGTGTGGAAATTTGCACATTCTTCCTGTGTCTGCGTGGGTCTCCTCTGGGTGTTCGGGTGTCCTCCCACAGTCCAAAAATGTGGAAGTTAGGTGGATTGGTCATGCTAAATTGCTCCTTAGTGTCGGGGAAATCAGCGGGGTAAGTATGTGGAGTTGCAAGAATAGGGCCTGGGTGGGATTGTTGTCAATGCAGACTCGATGGGCCGAATGGCCTCTTCCTGCACGGTTGATTAAAACTGACCTCGAACCAACCTGTCCAAAGTATTACATAGCTTCAGCCCAAAAGCATCGGATCTACGCTTCAACAATTTGTTTCTGGGAGGGGTGCAGGGTAAGCACAGGGGAGTAGAAGCAGTATCAACATTCCCCACTTGTGTTCTTATAATATTTAGGAACCTTGTTCTTAAGACAGACCTTCATTCTGACTTGAGAGAAAAAGAATTCCTTTTGCAGATGGATAAGAACACTAAGGTAAACTTACGCGTCAATCGCAGATTGGCAATCACTTGGTGGCTCATTTGCATTTTCATAGTTGAGTTTTTGCCTAATTAAATTACATCCTGTGTCCCACACAGTTCACCTCATCATCCATCTTATTATTCCACAGACAAGGTACTAAGTGTGCACAGATGCAATACTTTAAACTGTGAAGACAGCCAAAACTCACAGATCATATATACTATAGGAACAGAATATGCAACAGATGCACAGCATTTATATGAACACTCAAATATTGGAACGATAAAATAAATATAGCAATTGACTGAGTGCACATGCTGAGCAGACGTAAGCAGGATTGTTAATTTAGGAGATAAATATCGGTAAAGATTCAATTCTGCCTCCATGCTCGATGAAATCTGAACAATCAAACTCTCAGGTGCCGCAGACCCGCTTCTTCCTGAGAGTTTTAACTCAATTCTTCGTGTCTCACAACTCTGGAATTAAAACTCCCCAAAAGCCTCCACATTTCTGAATCTGCATGCCTAATTGAATTAAACTCAAGCGACATGCAACAGTCGGTCATTTAAAAGGCATTTTTCAGTCAGAGAATTTGGCACACTTACTCTGGCGCTCTTTCCAAATTCCCCTCCCTACAAAAACTATCACACTAGTCCCAGTTAACCATAAAGGTACAGATTTCTGGGTATCAAGTCATAAATTACACAAGAATGCTAGTTGTTTGCCTGATCTGATAGATGTGTGGTACAGCACTGTACACATCAAATTTTCTGATTGTTTCCAGCATTGATGATGTCCTAAGCATCACCATAAAATATCATCACCCCGCTTGTTTACAGGTTGCATCACAAGTGGTGAATTACACATCAAAGTTACAACATATACTTCGATTGGCGCATCATTTATGTTGAGTCATCCACCCACAACTTGACACAAATACAACAGATGAGATAGTGTTCGGATCAGCAGACTTTTGCGTCACAGTGGGATTGGTCAGCCACACAGTTATGGACTCCAAATAACAGTTGCACATCGATAGGGACAGCAGCATTGGTGAAAGATCTGCAAAGGGAAAGTTACCTCAACAGCAGAGTGTGCCTGCTTCCTTAGTTACAGGACTCCACCTTCTCCAAAAAAAAATCAACAAAAAACTGCCCTACCTTTGACCACTTGGGGTTTAAGAGCCGGGCTTTAACTGCATCATCCAGGGCCTTCTCATACTCATTCAGCTTCACCAGAACAGCTGAGCGGTTGCTATACAGGATGCAGTTCTGAGGGTCAGCTGCGATGGCCTCAGTGTAGAGTTGGACGCCTGTTGTGAAATCTCCACTCTGGCACGCTGCATTGCTCTCTCGGACTTTCTCAATGAAAGCTGCTTTGCTCAGAGTGTGAGCATTGCTGCTTCCAGAGATTCTACGCATCAGGCTCTCTTCGAAGACGGAACTCTGCAACAAAACAAAGTGTAACATTTTATTTTTCAATAAGAATGTTTCCTTTCTCCCAGTATCAGCCCTTGCTGTGGTACAATCCCACAGCACGGTGGGACAGTGGTTTCACACTGCAGCCTCACAGTGCCAGCGACCCGGGTTCAATTCCAAGCCTGAGTCACTGTCTGTGTGGATTGTCCAATTCTCCCCGTGTCTGCGTGAGTGTCATCCCACTGTCCAATAATATGCATGATAGGTGCATTGGTAGGAGAAACTAAGATCTGAGGCCACAGTCTCAGAGTAAAGGGATGACCCTTTAGAACCAAGATAACAAGGAATTTCTTCAGCCAGAGGGTGGTGAATCTATGGAATTCATTGCCACAGAAGGCTGTGTAGGGTAGGTCACCGTGTATTTAAGACAGAGATAGTAAGGTTCTTGATTGGTAAAGGGATCAAAGGTTGATGGGGAAAGGACGATGGGGTTGAGAAACATCAGCCATGTTTAAATGGCAGAGCAGACTCAACAGACTGAGTGGTCTAATTCTGCTTCTATATCTTATAGCCTTGACAACATTTTTATGTAATGTCTTGGGACATTCTGCAAGGTGCCAAATAAATGAGTTCTTGTTTATATTTTTCATTTTTCACAATTCCCACAACTATGACCAGTGATGACCAGATGAGATATGTTAATTTTGCAGATACCAGAAATTGAACAGAGGACATACCCAGTCCTTAAGAGTTCAAGGCCAAACTTATGCCATGGCTTCACCAACTCTGACACTAAGGCACAATTATATAAAAATTTACCCTCACACACACGGACACTATTATAATCCGCAAAGAAACCGATAACACTTCTTCTAAGATTCAAACCTCCCATTACTAGATGAAATAAAGACATGGCGAGTGTTTACATGGTAAAACCTTTACTGTAACAAATGGCTAAAAGCATTATTGACTAAAGTCAGGGAGTGAATCAGAAAAGCTAAGGTATATTATGAAGTATATTATGAAGCCAGACTAGACCCCAACAATTTTCTATTTTGGCATTAATGTGAAGGTCAGATGTTTCACTCCAGGCACAATCCTACTGAACCTTTTATCAAATCAAATTTTATTTAACAACAGTTTAACTATAACAAATGAATTAGCTTAACTTTTAACAACTGAACAATACTTAAGCACAATAATATACAGTTCTTAACTGCTAATTCTCATTATGAGTTCCAATTCAAGCAATATTCCCCTTATTAACTAAAGCACCCACTTTAATATTAGTCAGCAAAACACAGGATTACTTGCTTGTCTCAGGTTAATAGTCCGAGAGCTCTCAGAGAGGTCTATTCAGAAAGTGAGAGTGAACTATTGCTTTCTTCTGGCAGTCCAGGTAGCAAACCGCTTATATTTTTACAATGAAATGAAAACAGTACATCTTCCCTGCAAGCTTATCTCCTCCCATGAAGCACATGACTCTGCCCCGTCAACCAACCCAATAAAAACCCTAGTCTGAAAACCCAGGGGAAACCTAAGTAAACACAAATACATAATGCTCAGTTTAAAACTAACCCCCCCAAGGTCCTTACTTATCCCAGCTAACAATTTCAACAATTTCTTAAATAAATTGGCATTTCATAAACCAGATCAGAATTCTAAACATCTCCCTTACAAGAAACATGATAAACATATATCCCTTAAAGATACAGTATCATCACATTAAACACAATTGTCTTTCTGCAGGAAACTTCTGATTTAAACTACAGAGAAGAACATTCCATTTCACATTCATCAACCATCGCACTCTCCACAGAATTACAGCCCTTGTAGCAAATAGCCCCAGTTGTTCCCAACTTCAAATGGGCTCCCACAACTCAGCTTTTCTGAGTCACAACTTCAAGGGACTGTCTCCAGGTGTGCTCCTCAGTTTTAAGAGGATTTCTTAAATTCACAATGAGCAGGAACGCGTGTTCCAATGACTCCTCTTCCCCCAGCTCTTCCAGGATATATATCCCAGAGTCCGTGGAAAATTGCAGGTATGTATCTTTGACTAGTGACTGTCTCTCTCCTCCTGCATTTGGCCATGACAGTTGGCAAGTAGGATCTTCTCTTTGCTGACCACACAGGATTGCTGTCTGCCCGTAAGAATCATCAATTTATAGGGAAGCTTATAACCTGATCTCAACAGAGGCTTCCTCTGCCCTCTTCCCACGGAATCGTGAAATGCATTATTCTTGTTGTCAGGTAGAAATGCGAATGAGCTCTCCTTGACTCCAACTCTCTTTCAGCTGAGAATAAATGGGCAGTTTACAGCACAATGATCTGATACCTGGAAGATCCTTTGGGGACTTTGGGAGACTGTGAATCTACTATTGGAAACTCAATGCTGCCATTATCTCCAAGTATATATAGTTCCACTTTCTTCTTCTTCATCTCAATAAAACAACTTGAGCCATTCTCTGATCAGTAACTATTAAAGCATCCAGGCTCCCTGTCAGGCAGTTTGCAGTAAAGGCCATATAATTCCTTCCATTTACCCTAAACTTAAAGGTACAGTCCCAAAATATGATGTTACATAGCTCATAATTGATCCGCACACGCAGTGTCTCAACTAAAATGTTCTTCAAATCATCCTTCACCTTTGACAAAGGCAGCAGAGATTAATAATGCCTTTAAATGAGCTAACATATTATACATCAGAATAATAAAATGGAAAATGAAATGTAAATATGTCACTTTCAATCCCACATCCGTTTTAATAAAGATCTCCAGCTTGCTGGATTTTAAACTCTTTCACTCAAATCTTCTAATTCCTCTAGATTTCTGCCAATGATTGGGGACGGCTGGGTTTCGATGATTATTTGGGTGATTCGTGGAACTAAATCTATGTTAACGCTTCTCATTAAACTGAACAAAATTAAGAATCCACATGAAAACTAAGGATCAATAATAACTTGAGGCTAACTGGATCTTGTGATGTTCCATTGAAAGCTACTTCATGCTGTAATTTAAATTCCTTCAGCTCTTCCAAGTTTTTTAAGAAAAACTTAAAAGGTAGAACTGTATTAGAATTCAAAATTCAAGTAAATGGGTTGAATAAAAATGTGAAAATTCCAAATATTCCACCAGAAGCTTTGAGCATGAAAATCGCCTTCTGAGCTCCTTCCCTTTGAGACTCCCACATCCAAGCAGACTTGATGGGGCAAATAGCCTCCTCCTGTAATATATTCCACTGCTGAAAACAAACCAGAAGCTTTGAGCATAAAAATTGCCTTCTGAGTCCTCTTCTGCGAGACTCCCACATTTAAAATGCACAGCAAGCGTATTGGAATGTATTTCTACACATTAAACATGCTTGGGTTCCATGATACTCTCAAAGTAACCACTTCTTCACCTACATCATGGACTGATGTATTCAGGTCATTTTCGTGCAGTCAGTGTTTGGTCAGCTTTAGATGGGTTTTCCAGGTTGGCACATTTGGCTAACTTCATCCAATACGGGATTTGGCATTTCTCTCAAGCACGTTTATTGTGTAGAAATACATTCCAACATGTTGCTCTGCATTTTGGATATGGGAGTCTCACAGGGAAGAAACTCAGAAGGCAATTTTCACACTCATAGCTTTTGGTTTGTTTTCGACAGTGGAATACAGTACAGGAGAAGGCCATTTGTCCCATCGAGTCTACACTGACCAAAATCCCATCCAAGCCCCATCCCCATAACCTCACACATTTATCCTGCTAATCCCCCTGACACTAAGGGTCAATTTAGCATGACCAATCAGCCTAACCCGCACACCTCTGGACTGTGGGCAGAAACTGGAGCACCTGGAGGAAACCCATGCAGACACGGGGAGAAGGTGTAAACTCCACGCAGACAGTGTCCCGAGGCCGGAATTTTGTAACACAATTGCTTTTTGTTCCCTTCTGCTCATTCGCTCCTATCCCACATCACACACATGGGGCCAAGTCTGGTGGCATCCTCCAGTGGCCATCTAACCCAACATTTACTACGCAGAGGTGCATCAGTATGATGTGACTTGCCTCACTGCTGCTCCCATTTTCCCACAAGTCTTTAACTGTGCTTAGCACACCTCACCAAATGAGAACACGATGCAATATTTTAGAATCATAGAAACTAGAAGCAGGAGTAGGCCATTCGGCCCTTTGACCCTACTCCGCCATTCATTTTGATCATCGCTGATCATCAAATTCTGATTCTGCCTTACCCCCCATATCCCTTAATTCCTTTAGCCCCAAGTGCTATTAAAGTAGAAAGTTTGTTTTGTCAAACCTTGCCATTCACTGTAAGACACTGTACATCAGTAATGGGTAAGCTGGGATAATGAGGGGGCCACATGAGCCTTTTTTTTTCCCTCTCCTGCATCTCACTGGGCCGGAAATTTGAAATGACCTCACTTCACATCCCTTGTTTTCAATATGTTTTGCTTCAATCATGCCAGTATAGGGAAAAAAAAATTACATGGATGGAAATCAGTGAAGTGTGGCAACCTCGCGTGTCAGCAACAGTCAGTAAAACATCTTGTGGGCCACACTCAGAATCCAGGTGGGCCACCACTGTGGCATATGGTTCTTTGCTATTCTAGCCCTTTCTGCTGATGCTAAACAAGCAGCTTGTGTGTTCACTTCAGACACAACCATGGTGACACGGATCTTCAGAAAGAAAGAGCTGGCGCAAGATCACAATCCACAAGCTATTTTTAGAGATGAGAATTAATGTTTGGCTTTGCAGCTCCGTGTAACCACAAAATCAGACATCTCTGAAACAGTCAGCAACAAGGGCTCAGGAGTGTACAGCACTTTCGGGCCAGACACAGATAAATTATTCCCATCACTAACTTAAAAGATGTGCAGCATTACCAATCACATTGTGGAAATGCTATAGCAACCAAATGTCTACACCATAGCAACAAAGGCAAGCTCCCAGCAACAGCAGGTGGTCCCACTCTAAGCTGAGACACAAAACATGCCGGCGTGCCAAAAATCACTGACCTTTCACCCTTTCGGATGTAGCCATTCCTGTGCTTGGATACACTCCGTCCTCACCCTCCCGCTCAAGATCAAGATGGCAATCATGTAGAATTATTTCATTTTTTTTTACACTGAACTCAATGTCACAGTGCCAAAACTGCATAAACGCACAACACTGCAAGCAGCATGCTTCCAAGTATCCTTTCTTTAAATAACATACACACAAATCGGACATCATTGAATCCCTACTATATAGAAGGAGGCCATTCAGCCCATCAAGTCAGCACCCACCACAATCCCACCCAGGCCCTATTCCCATAAACCCCACACTAAGGTCAATTTTAGCATGGCCAATCAACCTAATTCGTACATCAAGAATTTTCACAACACCAGGTTAAAGTCAAACAGGTTTATTTGGAACTGTGGGAGGAAACCAGAGTATCTTGTGAAAACCCATGCAGTCACAAGTAGAATGTGCAAACTCCACACAGACAGTGACCAAGGCATGAATTGGACCCGGTTCCTGGCGCTGTAAAGCAGCAGTGCTAAACACTGTGCCACCGTGCACCCCATGTTGAAACACTTCATCTAATTATTGTTCTTTTGAAATGTGGTAGACGGAAACGACCACGACCTTTGCAAGCTGCATCCCAGAGACAGCAATGGTTATTCATGTTTTTACAAATAACCTACTTAGCAAGAGGCAATGTAGCTTTCATTTCCATGTAATACTGACATAGTTGTGTCTACATATGTATGGAATAAAGTCGAGGGTTTATTATCTGTAGGACAATGGTTTCAGAATGTTCCTCTTAAGTTCTCTGGTTTTATTTTCTTTCAGAAAACACTGTATTCCATTAAATTCATGTCAGTTTTAAATTCAATTTTAAACAAAACTGGCTTTAGTTTGCTCCGCAGCACTTTCTTCTTCTTTATATACTGTCTGCCAACTAATAAAGTGGAAATATCCCCTTCCCCGTACATATCCATTCCACTGGGTGGTAGGCAAGAAGATCCTGCCCCCACCCCCCTTTACCCTCTCCTGACATCAATCCATTAACAACATCAACCCAGAACAGAGAAAGTTAAGGGAATATTTGATAGAAGTGCTTACTTTAGACAGAGTAAATAAAGCAAAACTGTTTCCAATGAAGGGGCTGATAGCCAGAGTGTAATTGCATTAGACCAAAAGGTGACGCTCAGGAAAACAATGAATGGTTAAGTTCTGGAATGTCCTGTTTGAAAGGGTCATGCTGGAGGAGCATGAGGACTTACACAAGAGCACACATGAAGATTTACTCAAAATGCCTGTTCTGTTCTCTCTCTCCACAGATGCTGTCAGACCTGCGGAGATTTTCTAGCATTTTTGTTTTTATCTACAGTAAAGGGATAGCGTAGGGATGATGCAGCACATTTTCCAAACACATCAGTTTAATTCACCCATCTCAGTCTTTTTTATTTACTATTTATTCTTTATTTGGACTATATCTTTGGGAGGCTACATTATCCCAGCAGCTGTCAGTCCTCCGGTATCTCACTTTGATTCTGATTTGATTTATTACTGTCACATATATTAACATACAGTGAAGTTTCTTGCATACTATACAAACAAGGCATACCTTTCATAGGGAAGGAAATGAGAAAGTGCAGAATGTAGCGTTACAGTCATAGCCAGGTGTAGGGAAAGAGCAACTTAGTGTGAGGCAGGTCCATTTAAAAGTCTGATGGTGGCAGGGAAGAAGCTGTTCCTGAAGTCAGTTGGTACGAGTCCTCAGGCCTTTGTATCCTTTTCCCAATGGAAGAAGGTGGCAGAGAGAATATCCAAGGACATAATCAAGAGAATGTCCTTGATTATGCTGGCTGCTTTGCCAAGGCAGTGGGAAGTGGAGATAGAGTCAATGAACGAGAAGCTGGTTTGAGTGATGGACTAGGTTTCATCCATGACTCTTTGTATTTTCTTGCAGTCTTGGGCAGAGTAGGAGCCATTCCAAACTGTGATACAACAAGAAAGAATACTTTCTATGGTGCATCTGTAAACATTGGTGAGAATCAGAGTGGACGTGCCAAATTTCCTTCGTCTTCTGAGAAAGTAGAGACGTTGGTGGGCTTTCTTACCTATCGTGTCGGCATTAGGGGACCAGGACAGTTATTGGTGATCTGGACACTTAAAAACATGAAGCTCTCAACCATTTTTACTTCCTCCCATTGATGTGGATAGGGGCATGCTCCATATTATGCTCCCTGAAGTCGATGACATTCTCCTTCATTTTGTCGACTTTAAGGGAGAGATTATTGTTGTCGTACCAGTTCATCAACTCTCACGTCCTACTCTGCCCAAGACCACAAGAAACTACAAAGATTTATGAATGAAGAAAAACCATTCCATCATGCAAACCAGCCTCCCACCCATTGACTCTGTCTACACTTTTTGCTGCCTTGGAAAAGCAGCCAGCATAATTAAGGACACCACGCACTCCAACCACTCTCTTTTTTACCTTCTTTTTTTATTAATTTTTTTTTTTATTAAGCAACACAGCACGGGAAACAGGCCCTTCGGCCCAACGAGCCCGCGCCACCATAATACCAAATACATTATCCTATTTTAATATTCCTATATAATAATATATATATTAATCCTAATTTGGAAAATTTTCACCATAGGGACAATTTGTTACCCAATCAGCCTAAGAGCGAATTTTTGGGTTGTGGGAGGAAACCGGAGTGCCCGGAGAAAACCCACGCAACCACGGGGAGAACGCGCAAACTCCCGCAGACACCGGCCCAATTCCAAGTGTCTGCACAGCCACATCGATAGTCTCTGAGCTGTCATGGTGCCCTTCAGGTGGTCCACATAAAGCACTCATATACGACATGAGGTACCAGGCAACCCATGAATCAACATCCAAGAGCTGTACCCGCACCACCTGCCGAATGCGTGCTCAAATTATGGACCGAATTACCTGTGGAAAAAAGCCGTAGTTAAACAGTCCTAATATATCCCTCTATCTGCATACCGCTCATGTGGCTGTCCAAGAGACCCTTAAACAGCCCCAGCGTGCCTGCTCCCACCACCTTACTCGGCAGTGCATTCCACACCCCCACTACCCTTTGTGTGAAAAACTGCCCTCTAATATTCGTCCTATACATAGCCCCCCTCACCCTATGGCCATGACCTCTCGTCCTATCCATTTCTAAAGGTGGAAAAAGTTTACCTCCATTTACTCTATCTATACCCCTTATAATCTTATACACCTCTATGAGATCCCCTCTAAGCCGACGTCTTTCAAGGGAAAACAACCCCAGTCTATCTAATCGTTCCTCATAGGACAGTCCTTCCATACCAGGCAGCATCCTGGTAAACCTCCTCTGCACTCTCTCCAAGGACTCCACATCCTTCCGATAGTACGGAGACCAGAACTGGGCGCAGTATTCCAAGTGAGGCCTAACCAAAGTTGTATACAACTGCAACATCAAACTCCTACTCTTATATTCTATACCCTTTTCTATGAAAGCTAACATACTATACGCCTTCTTTGTCACCTTCTCCACCTGTGAGGACACCTTCAGAGACTTGTGAACCTGCACCCCCAAGTCTCTCTGCGTCTCTATGCTCCTTATAGTTTTACCTTTTATCCTATAATTCTCTTCTACATTTTTCCGGCCAAAATGCATCACCTCGCATTTTTCCGGATTAAATTCCATTTGCCATCTATCTGCCCAATCTACCAACCTGTCTATGTCCTGTTGTATTGCCTGACACTGCTCTTCTGTACCCGCCAATCCAAGCATCTTGGTGTCATCAGCAAATTTGCTGATCTCACCACCTACCCCTACTTCCAAGTCGTTTATGTAGACCACAAATAGAAGAGGACCTAGTACTGAGCCTTGTGGCACTCCACTAGTGACAGGCTTCCAGCTGGAAAAAGATCTTCTGCCAGGAAAAAGATGCAAAAGGGATTATGCATCAATCAACTCAAAAACAGTTTCTTCCCTGCTATCAAACTTTTGAATGGATCTGTTATATTAAGTTGATCTTTCTCTATGCCCTAACTATGACTAACTATGACCTAACTATCTTTACCCAGAGGGTGGTTAGGGAGTGGAATGCCCTGCCTGCGGCAGTTGTAGATGCGCCACGTTTGGTGGCGTTTAAGAGGTTAGTTGATAAGTTTATGGAAGAGAAGGGAATGGTTTAGTTTGGAGGGTCATTGCTTTTTTCATAATTGGTCGGCGCAACATCGAAGGCCGAAGGGCTTGTTCTGCGCTGTAATGTTCTATGTTCTATGACTGTAACACTACAGTTTGCACCTTCTCCTTTCCTTCTCTATGAACAGTATACTTTGTCTGTATGTTGCATAAGAAACAATATTTCTTACTATATTAAAATACATGTGACAATAATAAATCAAATCAATTTACCTGAACTTTACACTTTTAGGCATTATCGCGAGACCATTAATCCAAAAACACAGCTAATGCTTTGGGGACCAGGGATCGAATTCTGCCACGGCTGATGGTGGAATTTGAATTCAGTAAAATGTCTGGAATTAAGAATCTACTGATGACCTTGAAACCATTGTCAATTGTTGGAAAAACCCATCTGGTTCACTCATCTCCCTTAGGGAACAAAATCTGCTGTCCTTAGCTAGTCTGGCCTACATGCAACTCCAGAGCCACAGCAATGTGATTGACTCTCAACTGCCCTCAGACAATTAGGGTTGGGCAATAAATACTGGCCAGCCAGCGACTCAGTAAGAGGTCTGGCAACACCAATTTTAAATCCAACCGATTTATTTGATAGTAAATCTGCCAGCTTTCGACGTTTGTGTGAAGGCACAAACGCCAAAAGCTAGCAGATTTACTATCAAATAAATCGGTTGGATTTAAAATTGGTGTTGCCAGCGACACCCATGTCCCAGGAATGAATTAAAAAAAACACCAAAAGCAGAAACTCTGATTGAGATTTTCTCCACCCATCAAATATTTGCTGAAATTAATTATTGACTACTGAACTCACTTAGATTTTTAAAATATTGGCTTTTCAAACTTTGCATCTGTGGACTTTCAAATTAAATGTGTGCAAGTTATCATTTTCTCTTCAAGTCCCACTTAGAACTTGGTGGCCACAGATGGTGTGTTCGTAACATGGTCAAAAACATTGAGTTTTGTCTCATCCATCAAGTCCAGGTGGGATGCAAGGCCACAGCAGCGTCCCTCCATTCAGCCCTGTCTTAGCTGCAGCTTGCTCCTCTCTCCATGAAAGCCCCAAACATGCTGGGTATCAGCCTGTAAATCTGGCTCATTAACATACCTGGTGGCAGACAGTGAGAGCGGGAGTTTCCTGGTCAGCCATATTGCAAAAGGCAATGGCAAACCACTGCAGCATACTTTCATAGAATCCCTACATTCTGCCCATGGAGCCTGCACCGATAACAATCTCAGCCAGGTCCTATCCCCATAACCGCATGAATTTATCCTGCTAATCACCCTGACAATAAGAGCAATTTAAGATGGCCAATATTTGGACTGCAGGAGAAAGCTGCAGCACCCGGAGGAAACCCACGCAGACAGGGGAGAACGTGTAAACTCCACACAGACAGTGACCCTAGGCTGAGATTGAACCCGGGTCCCTGATGCTGTGGGGCAGCAGTGCTGACCACTGTGCCGCATAATCATGGTTGAAGCTCATGGTCAATAACACTCTCTTGTAGCATTATATGCTGAGGAGGAGGAGGAACAACTTTGCCAAGTTATCTCATCATTGTCAAATATGATTGAAAGAAAATAAACATTTACAAAACATTTCTCACGGCCACAGGACATCCTAAAGTCTTTTACAATCAACAAGGCATTTTTAAGCCACTATAGTAAGAGATGCTGTATCACAATTCACATACAAAAAGCTCCCACAAACAGCTATTAAATAACTGATCAATAACTGATGCTGATTAGAGGATCACAGACTGATAGCCAGAACACAGACAGCACTTCCCAGCTCCCAGGAGTGATTCTGTGATAGTATCAGTGGATGTTTAAAGTCCAGAAATTGGGGCCTTGGTTTAGATGGTCAAGTGTCTTCAACAATGCAACATCCTCTCAGTACAACATCAGAGTGTCAACCTAGCTACGTGTTCAAGGCATTTAAGACCATAATTGTCTTTGGTGATGTGGTACTGCCATGACCAGTCTGACTGTGGATGTTATATTTACCTGTTTAGTTCCACAATTAACTGGACTCGATAACTTGATGTGGAGACTCTTGTAAGAACCATTTATTATAAAGAAAACATTCCATTAAATTCCAATTGGCCAAGGTGTCAGTGGCCGATTGCACAGATTACAGGGTACTGAGCTTCATTCAGTGTAGCTGCTGCCCAACTTTGCAGAAGGGGTATTAGAAAAAGAGCAGCTTCTGCTTTCACAATAATCCCGTCTCAACACAGGAGCAAGAGCCGTCACTGGATTCTGGGAATTCCATCTGTTTTAAATACTTACAGCTGCACAAAGAAAGCTGCATTCACTTTGTGCATTCTGCTCACTGACTAATGCAAGCCAGGCTCCACTTAATACTAATAGTCATCTTTGTTTCAGAATTTCTCTCCTATTCGCTTGTCCTGAAGGCACCGATTCTTGCCAGGGTACTTTCCTAAACACTGGGTGCCCTTCGGTATCTCATCTAAATGGAGATTCTTGGCATGTCAGTCCCTGCAGTGACTATCAATGAATTAGTGCCACACGGCACATGATGGCTGGGGACACAGGGGTGGACAGACCAAATACTGGCAGGAATGAAACCATGATCAGGCAGGGGACGAGGCTAGCCCATTACATTGGGGGTGTGCTAACACCTGCGATTGTGCTTTCCCTAAGCTAGGGTAGGCAATGAGGTTAAATTAAGACTTTACCACAATACAATATTTCAAAGCCATTTTGACCTTCTGGCTAAGATGAAGCATTAGATCAAGCCTGGAAAGGGTGCAATGCCTCATCCCATCAGCTTGGATCTCATTTGATCGAGCCCAAGATGGGATGCAATGTCGCACCTTGTCAGCTTGGATCCTGTTTGTCTCTCATGTGGGGACCATGACGGGGTTTAATTTGAATTGAATTTTTTGAATAGAATTAAAGTATCAAAAGATACCAATAAAAATATTGCCAAGGACAGTTGAGGCAGGAGTTGAGTGTCCATCATCTTACTGCCACCATGTCACTTATTTCAGTAGTGGAGAGGTAGAAATCAGCCTTCCTGCTTGGAGCTATTGAACTGCTTAAATAGCCAATTGATAGTTTCTATTTCCAGCCAAAACGGGAGAGAATATTTCAGAACTTCAGAATTTTTATGCAGGCGGTCAGGATTTTGAAGCCCTCGTTAATCACACTTGATAGAGGAATGAACCATAAAAGAGTGTAAAAGGCGAGCAAAAATGTGCTGCCTCCTTTAGCATTCATCATAAAACTCTACAGCCTGTGTGCTCTGTTTACTGAAGTGAGTGATATAGTGTTGTAAATGGAAAATGGAAATAACTATTAAATTATGTGGTTGCTAGTTGTTACTTGAGACAACTGGCAAACTTTCAAGTGAAAGAACCTTGGAAAAATGAGAAAGTATTTAGATGCATTAGAATGGATTATCCACTGGACCAAGTGTTATTCTGCATTGTAAAATATTGGCAGGCTAGCCTACTGTGAGACCAAGAACCATTTGTTTAAACCTACCCCAATGCTTTCATTCATTCGTTGCATTATCAGCTCATCCATCCATTTGGCTGTTTGAAAATTTTGAGAGATGTGAATTTGATGCCTTCAAAAGCACTAACAGATGCTGATACGCAGTTTGTTAATTCCACTGTCCTGTCGAATGAGACCTTGATGGCTTTCACAGATTTACAAGCTTCGAGAGAGGGTAATGGATTTTGAATTGCCAATGATTTCTCAATTGTTTATTGTGACAGATTTATGAGTATTTTTTAAAACAACTTCCAAATGTTCTAGAGTTTGTGCATTTGGTTCATAAAGTGGATACTGGATAAATAGGGAAAGTGGATTTACAGGAGACAAGGGGAAAGGACAAGTAGGAAGTGAAGGTCGATAAGGAGTGGTGAAGTCATGTAGGAAATTAAGGGATAGAGGGTGAACGGGGCTTTACACTGACCTGCAGAATTAACTTTACTTGGAGGAGTCACTGAGCAATGTTTCTGGAAGAGGAGGTGGACCTTTAACCTTGTCACTTCTGTTCAAGCCCGCTTCCACCTCCACTCAAGCTTTCAGCCGTTCTACCCTCAAGTCATGAAAGTCCTTGCCTACCAACACTACCGAGATAAAGGTAGGATCACAACTTCGGGATAAATTCCAACTTCTGCTTCCCATCTCCGAAGGGAAAATTCTAGCCCTAATGTCATAACGGAAGGTCATTCAGTCCACCAAATCCATGCTAGCCCACTATAAAGTAGTCAAGTCAGCCTCCTTCCCCTGCGCTCTCCCCACAGACCTGCAAATTTATTTTCCTTAAGTGCCCAAGCAATTTCCTGTTGAAATGATTAGCCCTCTCCACTTCCACCACCCGCATAAGAGAGAGTTCCAGGCCATCACCGTTCGCTGCATTAGGAATGATCTTCCTCACATCTCTTGAGCAAAAACAGGAGACTATGCTGTGCCAGTGCCTAATGAGAATAGCATTTTCTTATCTGCAACATCTGAACCGTTAGAATCTTATAAACTTCTAACAACTCTCTCCTCAACCTCCCGCACTTGTTGGAGACCAACCTGGACTGCTCCAACCTAACCTTGTACTGTAGTGGCATGGTGACAGAATGGTTAGCACTGTCGCCTCACAGCACCAAGGTCCCGTGTTCAATTTCCAGCTTAGATCATCATCTGTACGAAGTCTGCATGTTCTTCCCATGTCTATATGGATTTCCTCTGGGTGCTCCAGTTTCCTCCCATAGTCCGAAAGTAGGCTGGTTGGGTGGATTGGCCGTGCTCAATTTTCCCTCAGTGTACCCAAACAGACACCAGAGTGTGGCAGCTAGGGGATTTTCACAGTAACTTCAGTGCAGTAAGTCTACTTGTGACCATAATAAATAAATAAACTCCCTCATTCCTGGAACCAACCTGCTCAAACATCTGGTGAATTTTGGCTGCCAGAATTCGATGAACATCCTAAATTTGTCAACCAGCTACCACAGCCCAAGGTGTCACGGTTACATGACGTTGACTCCATAGCACTGGCTCACTGTGTGTACGCAATCTGGACCTAATTCACTCAGTTCAGGCTGCAACAGACAAGATGACTCTGGCCAAGCGGGAAGGTCTGCATTCCACAGAATATAGTCTCCTTTCAAAAACATTTAAAAAAAAGACAATTCTGCAGTCCAGTGGTTTGGAGCACATTCTGCTTTCCAGTCAAATGAGAATTCTGCAGAAGGATTACAGTGTTTGTACAAATTATAGTGGAAACCAGCATTGCTTTGGAGAAACTCAGATTGCCTTTCTTGCCATTGGAATTATTTCCCATTTCTCCCCTGGTTATCCTTTCTGGGCACCAGCTAGTAATGTGTGAACCATTCAATTCAGAGCTGTCCCTCCACCTCCATCTCATTTCATTGCCAACTTTCCTTCCTTGGCTCCCGAAAATGCCAATTCTAGCCATGGTACAGATGAACAGACCCCACTTTATTTATGATGGGCGGGGAAGAGGAGGATGGTGAAGCCTCCTAACCTTTGTGCGTTTCCTCCAGGTGCTCCAGTTTCCTCCAACAGTCCAAAGATGTGCAGGTTAGGTTGATTGGCAATACTAAAATTGCCCTTACTGTCCTAAGATGTGTAGGTTAGTGGGATTAGTGGGTAAATATGGAGGGATATGGGGGTAGGGCCTGGGTGGGATTGTGGTCAGTGCAGAAGCAATGAGCCAAATGGTCTCTTTCTATACTGTAGGGTTCTATGAATTGCTCATAAGATACCTGTGTGGGCAGACTAGACTGTTGTAGAATTAAACACAACTGCCTGCCTTTTGCACATATACCTCTATTTATAAAGCCCAGGTGTGCAAATGCTTTATTGAATGCTTAACCCATTCTATTCTACTGCCTTCGAAGGTGTATAGATACCCAGGTCTCTCTTTCTCTTTACACCCACTTTATAATTGTATCATCTATCATGCAGTGCCTCTCCTCATTTCTTCCCACTTTTCTACCATTTCTTCTGCTGTGTCTCCACCACTCCACTAGCCTGTTATGTCCCTTGGAGTCCAGCACTATCCTCCTTAGTGTTTAATACACTTTCCATTTTCACACCACCCAAGAACTTTAAAATTATGCTCTCTACCTCCACCCCATGCTAACACTATCGTTAAGAAATGCCCCTAATTTCTCAGAAGACTAAGGCAATTTGGTATGTCAGCTATAACTCTCACCAAATTTTACAAATGCATCATAGAAAGCATTCTTTCTGATTTTATCATAGCTTGGTATGGCTCCTGCTTTGCCCAAGACTGCAAGGAACTGCAAAGGATCGTGAACATAGTCCAATCCATTATGCAAATCAGCCTCCCATCCATTGACTCTGTCTACACATCCTGTTGCCTTGGAAAAGCAGCCAACATAATTAAGGACTCCACACACCTTAGACATTCTCTCTTCCACCTTCTTCCATCGGGAAAAAGATAAAGTACAGAAGTCTGAGGTCATGTACCAACCAACTCAAGAACAGTTCCTTCCCTGCTGCCATCAGATTTTTGAATGGATCTACCTTGCATTAAATTGATCTTTCTCTACACCCTAGCTATGACTGTAACACTACATTCGGCACTCTCTCATTTCCTTCTCTATAAACAGTATGTTTTGTCTGTATAGTGCGCAAAAAATAATACTATTTACTGTATAATAGATATGACAATAATAAAGTCAAATCAAATCAAATCTAAGTACAATCAAAAACACTACTGTATATG
The DNA here is from genome assembly GCA_024679065.1 of Sphyrna mokarran. Lineage (NCBI taxonomy): Eukaryota > Metazoa > Chordata > Chondrichthyes > Carcharhiniformes > Carcharhinidae > Sphyrna > Sphyrna mokarran. The sequence continues at coordinate 33,372,599 of JAGIQG010000020.1, forward strand.
TCCGTCCAGTCGAACCACGCACTATAAATCTCCATTTTGTTATCCATTAACTAACTAGTATCCATGCTGTTAAAGCCCATTTAATCCCATAGGTTTCAATTTTGCTAAGCTGCCTAACGTGTGGCATGAAATCCCATTAGGAAGTCCACACGGACAGCATTAACTTCACTAACCTTCACCAATCTCTCTCTGTTACCTCATCAGAAAGTTCAATCGAGTTGATCAAATTCTATGGATGTGATGTTTCCACCTCACTGTGTAGTGTAGCGGGGCAGAAATATGAGCAAATGGTGAAAAATGGGGTGTGCACCCAATTTCTCACCTCTCATGACACTGCCAACCTTGTTCTGCCAACCACATTAGCCTCACACCTAAGAAGGGTGTGAGCTGATTTCAATATCCATGACATTAATAAGCCTGGGACACAATAATACAGGCTCATTATCTTTCCTTACTCACCAGTGGAGAACCTCCAGATGTGATGGCCTTCAGGGGCAGCACCAATATTCTTTACTGAATATTTTATACTCAGAAACATTAAGCATTCAGTCCTCTCAAAAAAAATAAAAAATTTTCTGTTCTCGAGACATGTCTTATAAAATTCTTATAAACTTAGAATAGGGTTAGACAGGGTAGAATGTTCCCAATGGTGGGGGAGTCCAGAGGGTCACAGTTTGAGGATAAGGGGTAAACCTTTTAGAACTGAGGTGAGGAGAAATTTCTTCACCCAGAGGGAGGTGAATGTGTGGAATTCACTAACACAGAATGTAGTTGAGGCCAAAACATTGTCTGATTTCAAGAAGAAATTAGATATAGCTCTAGGAGCTAACGGGATCAAGGGATATGGGGAGAAGGGGAGGATCAGGTTATTGAATTTCTTGATCAGCCATGATCAAAATGAATGGCCGAACAAGCTCAAGGGCCGAATGGCCTACTCCTGCTTCTATGACTCAGTTACCATCACTGCATCATATTCCTACCTCGCTATTTGTACCTGTAGCTCTTCAATCCTGTTAACCTCATTTTATATATTTATGCACATGTATTCCAAAGCATTAAAGTAAAAAGTTTAAAGTTTATTTATTAGTCACAAGTAAGGCTTATGTTAACACTGCAATGAATTTACTATGAAATTTCCCCAGGTGCCACAGTCTGGCACCTGTTCAGGTCAATGCACCTAACCAGCACATCTTTCAGAATGTGAGAGGAAACCAGAGCACCCAGAGGAAACCCACACAGACATGGGGAGAACATACGAACTTCACATAGAAGAGACCCAAACTGGGAATTGAACCAAGACCCTGGAGCTGCGAAGCAGCATTAGTCAGTGTAATAGCCCATACAGTTATCTAATGAGCTATAACCAATTTGATAAGTCAGCCAGCGCCTTTCCAAAACATCCAACTTGGGGCCACATAAGTTCAGGAACCATGGCTGTACAGTGTAGCCCAACAATCCAATTCCTTATCTTAATATGAAATAAGAGACAGAAAATGTTGGCAAAACTCAATAGACCTGGCAGCATCTGTGGACAGAGGAGCAGGGTTAATGTTGAGTTGAATATAACTCTTCAGTTCCAAAGAAATGTCACATTGGACTTGAAACATTGGGTGGAATTATACCGACATGTCCGCTGAACAAATGGCCATTCTCATCCCCAGGATTGGGGTGGGAATGCCAGTCAAATTCCAGTCATTAACTCTGTCCTTCTCTCCACAGACGCTGCCGGATCTTCTGAATTTTGTCAGCGGTAATGATCTCCCAATTGGAGCTCATACTCCAATAGGCCCAGCTCATGGGCCTCATTGCTGATATCACACCGGCATTTTTTTTTTTTTATTTCAGATTTCCAGCAACCGCAGCATTTTGCTTTTATTTTAGGATCCAATCTCTTACCCTCCCACTCAAGAATCCACTTGCTCTCCTACAGGCCTGCAGTCAGGAAGAGATATCCACCCTGAGACTCCAATTCTATACAACACATAAATCCAGGGATATGCGGAGGCCAGTTACTGTGCTGCAATAATTTAATCCTGAATATTTGTTCCTGTTTTAAGACCATGTCATTGGAACAATGGATTCTTTGATGTGCGCATAACTGGTGGGGTCTGTGAGACAACCCAACATTCATTTCCAAGCTTTTCTGTTAGTTATGGATGGAAGCCAGGAGTCAAGTGGGAAGAATTTTGCCCAGAGCCCTGACTGTAATTAGGAGGCGCATTTTTCAAAAGGAAAACCGGCATTTATAGTAAGTTTCACTTTAAAAACATTCATGGACAATAAAAGGGATATTTGGTCAACAAAGCGCGTTGTGTTGATTTTCCTGCTATGGGTCTGATGTATATCGGACTTCATTCATGCTACAAACAGTGGGGACTTCTAACGTGTTTGTTTGATAAGATCTTTGCACAGGAAAAAATATTGTGAATACAAAAGTGGATTTTGGTTACTCGTATTTTGAAAACAGCTCTGTATTTTTGTGTCAAGTGAGTGGAAACAAAACGTTCTGGAGAATATCTAAAGGACTATCTAATCCACCAGTTTCCCGCAGGGATGGTGCTGCACACATTCACAAATTAATTGCTCAAGAAAATCTCTCATGTTTGGAAAATGTTAATGCAACAAGCCTGCAAACCCGTTGAAGAGATTATTTAACAGGCCGCGCTCATGGCAGGAGAGCAGCAGAAACATTTGTTTTTAAAAAGTCACAGGGCTGAAATTCCACATTAAAGTCGATGTTTATACACCGCAATATGTGGTGGAATTTGGGCTGGGGCGCGGCTATGCCAGATACCCACCTCTTTTTCCATCACTCACAATTTCTGCATTTTTGGCAACCGGCGCACAGTATTTCTGCCCACAATTCAGTAGGCACTTTCTAAAACCATAGCAATGAAGCAAAGATATCAGCTTACATTTGAGACTCATTAAAATTCTCATGTTAGGGTTTGTAGGACTAGTTTCTGAACTACAATCAATTGACGAGTGATCAACTAACCACTTTTTAAAAACCTTTTTTTTTATTGTCCACATTTTCCCAATGTCACTTCTTCTGCAGCCAGAGTGTACTGATCTCCCTCACCCTGCGCCCTTCATCCCTGCAATCTGAGGCAGAAACAGAAAATGCTGGAAAATCTCAGCAGGTCTGACAGCCTCTGTGGGGAGAGAATGGAGCCAATGTTTCCAGTCAAGATGATCCTTCGTCAGAGCTGATGAAGGGTCAGACAAAGGGTCATCTAAACTCAAAACTTTGGCTCTATTCTCTCCCCACAGATGCTGTCAGACCAACTGAGATTTTCCAGCATTTCCTATTTTTGTTTCAGATTCCAGCATCCGCACCATTTTGCTTTTATCGCCAAACTGCCACCTGAGTAGTGCCCAAAATTAGAGAAAATTGAGGTTATTAGCCATCGTCCAAGAGACACTGTTGGCACCTTCCTATACAGGTTATATAGCTTCATCACTCCACATTAAGTGTGGGACAAGACAAGGGGGCACCTTCTGTTATCTACTTCAGCTGGTACGTGGGCTTTTTAGCCATCTAGCCAACTGAGTTAACTAACCCCCAAGTGTCCAGTTGCACCATAATGGCACAGGCATCAACCCACATGCTCTAAATATGGCAAGTAGGTCAAGCTCAATGGTGCACATAACATGCTGGCATTTAAAGTGGCAGAGATTCAATCGGAGACAAAATAGCTACAGTGGCCCAAGAACTGCCATTCATATCCCAGCTAATTTTTTTTTAATTCATTTGCAGGACATGGGTGTCACTGGCTGGCCAGCATTTATTGCCCATTCCGAGTTGCCTGAGGGCACTTGAGAGTCAATCATATTGCTGTGGCTCTGGAGTAACATGTAGCCCAGTTCAGGTAAGGATGGCAGAATTCCTTCCCTTAAGGGACATTAGTGAACCAGATGCGTTTTTCCGACAATCAACAAATGTTTTATTGTCATCAGCAGATTCTTAATTTTAGATATTTTTTTACTGAATTCAAATTCCACACACTGTCGTGGCAGGATTCGAACCTCAGGTCCCCAGAAAATTAACTGAATTTCTGGATTAATAATCTAGCATTAATGCTACTAGACCATCACCTCCCCATAATTGGATATTAGAAAGGATTATTAACAGTCACTTCCCCCATGGGAAACAAGCATAAAGAATTGTCTTTGAAATCATGGAAGAAATTGAAAAGACACATTTCATAGAAAGTTTCTCACTAAATCTCCAGTTCCTTTCAGCACACAAGACTTCATGAAATTTGCACCCAGTTTACTCTCAGATACGTGATGAAACAATTTGCATCTAAACTGCTAAAATCTCAGGATCTATAATCTTGTTTTGGAAAAGTTTAATTATGTGCATCATTTTTTCTGTTTTATTTTGAGTTGTAATTATATTCCTTCTAAATAAATGCCATTGCTACCTTTAGCATGAACAATGTGGTCTGGTATCTTCCAGAGTGAACAAGAGTGGACACTGGGCAATGAATATGGGGGTCACAGTACCTAACATTGCACCAAGACAGTAATTGTTAGTTTGGTAATAAGCTACTTCCTTCATGATGTGCATAGAGCAGAGAATAATCGATCATAGGAGATGTTGACCTGGTTAAAAACAACCCTTTTCAACTTTTTAGTTGAATAAAATACGTGCTTGATGATGCCTAAATTGTAACTCTAGAATCCAGCTGTATTTTGAATTCCTTAATATCTTTCCTAATATCTTTCTCTCCATTATCCTGGCTGACAGATTATCCCAAACATTTATCGTCCTTGGAATAAAGAGGTTCGTTTGAATCAGTTTTAAATTTCCTTTGCAGTAACGTAAATTCATTTCCTCTGACCCATGAGCTTGCTTCCTTTGAAATAGTATTTCAAGCTGGTTTTACCATTTAACATGTTTTACGCCATATCAAAGTTCTTTCATCAATTTTTTGTTAGGGTGCCAGATCAAAAACTCCAAGATATATTCTGAAGCCAGACTAGACACCAACAATTTTTCATTTTGACATCAGTGTGAGGATAGAATGTTGGGAAGCTTTTATCAAAACAAACTTTATTTAACAATACAGTTTAACTGTAACAATTGAAATTAGCTTAACTTCTAAGAACTGAACAATCCTTAAACATGGTAAGATAAAATTCTTATCTGCTCCCTTATTGCTATGATTTCCAATCCAGCAAAATTTCCTTTACAGACTTAAACCCCTCCTTAAAATTGGTTAGCAAAATTCAGGCATACTTCCACGGTTTAGGGTAACAGTGTTTTCATAACACCTCGGGAGGGGGGGAGATGACGGAGACACTTACTAGGCAGCAACCATCGGTATTTTAAAATTGAACTGAAACACTTTCTTTCCTGCAAGCTTAACTTGTTCATTAAGCACATGACTCTATCAGTCAACCTAATTAAAACTCTACTCTGAATCCCCAGGGGAAACCCAAGTAAACAGACATGCATTAGCTCTGCTTCAGCAAACACTCTATGTCTAAAATGAGTATCTATCTCATTCTTCCAGCTACTAATTCAAAGTGTTTCCAGGATAAACCATCACCCTACAAAACAGAGCTGAATTTTATAATTACCCTTTACAGGAAACATTTATACATATATTTATATTTTTACATAATATATTTCTTGAAATCACAGTGTTATCACATTTTCTTTAGTCTCAACTCAGCTCATTTACATTTTTATCAACCTTGACTTCCCTGCGCGCTCTCTGGCACTCACCTGGTATTATTATACTGGGCTGACCAGTAATGAGTATATTAATGCTGGGTGTGTGCGATATCTTTGTAAACGTGCTGTGCCTCTTTCCTTTTGTCAATGTTGCCAGTGAAATCTTAAGAATGTGTTCTTAGGATATATTTACGATCTTGTGGAAATACATTGTAACTAAAATCCTTATCCTAATATTTTTTGTGGTCTGATCCACATGTTGTAAAGTTGCTCATAGAATTCCTACAGTGCAAAAAGAAGCCATTCGGCTTATCGGGAATGCACTGACTCTCAGACAGAATATTTTACCCAGGCCCACCTCCCGCCCTATGCTATGGCGAATCCATCTAATGAATAAATCTTGGAACACTAGGGGACAATTCAGCATGGCCAATTCACTTAATCCACACATCTTTGGACCGTGGGAGGATACCGGAACACACAGAGGAAATACACGCAGACACGGAGAGAACACGCAAACTCCACACAGTCACCCAAGGCCAAGATCAAAGCCGGGACCCTGGAACTAGCTAGCCACTGTGCCACCCCCATTCTGCTTCATTTATGCTCTGTACACTTTTGTTTTTCTGATATTTAATTATTAACCAACACTCCATTCACTTTCTTTTTTACAACCATGTTTTGTCCCACTATAGGCAACAAGTCCACTTTTGAAGTCTAATTTCAATCCCTCCATTGTATACCATTGCTAATAATCTTTTCCCAATCCTTGTGCATGTCAACATTAAATATCAATTTATCTGAACAATAGCGTGACATGTCCCCTTTCAAGAAAATTGCCTCCTTCAGTGTCAGGGAGAAACAAAATCTGAGCAGAATGAGAGAGGTGGAAACAAAATGAAAGGACAGATTATTGTAGGATATGATAATGAGGAGTCGCATCCCTTTTCTCAATACTTGATTCAAATATTGTCGATAACTGACCAGCCTGATCTATTGATGTCACAGGAAACCGGGTTTCCTTCTTGGCTCTAAGCAATGCTGTAAGCAATGACCAAACAGATTGGTAGTTACATAGGAACATGAGTAGATCATTTAGTCTCTCAAGCCTGTTTCACTATTTAATTACATTGTGGGGTTAAGGTACAGTTTTGCTGGCTACCACTAATAGCCTACCTAACAAAAATCAATCAATCTCAAGTTTTGAAATGCTTAATTGACCGACAAAGGTCAGGCAGCTGACCACTGCTTAACTGCAGACAGAGCAATTTCAACTTTTTAAACTACTGCAGCATCTTTTGTGTCCAAGGGGGGAAAAGTATATTTCCTATTTTGGCCAAACAAAAACTCTATTTGTGTGGCATTCCTGGTGTTCCGATGATACAGGGTGACATTAAACTTCTTTAATATCTGTGAATCCGACAAGGTTGCAATTGCTTTCACCAATGCAATTTATTTACAATAAAAATGATAGGCGTCCACTAATCCCTTTACCAGGCCTCCTCACTGCTTCCCAATCCAATCCTACAATTCCCTGGAGTAGACTCCATACTCTGTTTTTTTTTAAAAAAATCTAACCTTTTATTCAGCCCCATGTTTCACCCTTATCTTTATTTAGATTAGAAGTTATGAGGGTGGGGGGGGGTGGAGTGTGTCAAAATGTTTCACTGGCCAAATAAGCTACAGCACGATAAATTTCAGAATCCATATGCAATGTTCTCAAAGAAATCGAGGAGATTTATTAAATAGAATCCCACTGCCTCTAAATCCAAGCTAGCTGCTTCAGATTGAATTGTTATACATGCGCTGCTCCAGCCCACTCCTTACAGCAGATTACATTACTTACCCTGTTATTAATGTTGGCTTGACAGATCTTCCAGTGCCTAGGTCAGATTGTCACTCTTTTTAAACATGGATACTAAAGTTGCCTACTTCAGCCCTGCAGAACCTCACTAACACTTGATCATTCTTCCATCATGACAGACAGTAACTCACAAACATTCTCCCTGATCCCTCCTCCAAGAGAACCATTTGTCTTCAGTTCCAACATTTCTCCTGTCACATTGACTTCAAAAGTGTCCAGCACACTGGGCAGGCTACACAGTTTTGACATGGTTTTCCCAGCTTATGCAAATACCCTCAGGAAAGAGAGAGGAATTTTGCAAGGGAGGAGGAAACTTTAAAACACATCAAGGGTTAGTTGAGTCATCCATAAATACAGAGTCAAAGCAAGAGGTTGAACACATTCACCTATTGACATCTCTTCTTCCTAATAAGTACAGCACAATAAGTACGGTGTAAGTGACAGAACAGGACTGCAAGAATGCATAATAAATACTTTGTACTCATTGCAGAGTGAGCTGTATTATCTTTTACTGTCTTAATTGACTCAGCATGGAAACAAGAGATCCAGAAATCAAATATCTACCCGCAATGTTCCTGGTCCCAAGAATCACTTTGGAACCTCTCTATTTCACTAGTAACCACTGGGGTGTAAAACTGAATGCAACAGTTTTTTGAGTTATCTAAATAATATATTATATAGAGTTTGGAAATTAACTTGCCCTCTTTTATATCATTGCTAAAATTCAAAATTAAATAGTATTAGGTCTACATGATAAATCCAAAATTCACTTACATTAAAAATAATGGTATTATTATTTCGTGTCATTCTGAGTGCAGAGCGTAATTGTTTTACTGGTGTCTGATGAAGGTTCTGAGCATGTGTAGAATTTGGTGGGTTTTCCCATTTGCAAAAGGGTGACCTGAAAGCAAGATCTTTTTCCTAGTGTTCCTGTTCTCAGTTATTATTGTTCTGCTGAGTTACTGTTATTGTTAAACTTTGAGATTTCTTTACATAAAGAAGTTCCTTCTTTGAAACAATGCACTCAACTACCTTATTTTTGTGATCTCAATTGTGTTGACATTATAAGTGCAAACTTTTTCCTGTTTTGAAGTTTAAATATGTGTCCATGCATGTGTTGGAAAGTCAGAATACCTTCAATTAGGTAAATTTTTTTTACACAAATTTTATTTATAAAATTAGTTAAGGTACATTACAATATAAGATGAACTGTTGCACATGAATTGAGTCATTACTAATCAATTTGATTAAAGGTAGTGACTAGAATTCTCTGGCTATTCACCGGTGGGAAGCTCCAGACACTCCGGCAGCGCACCACGGGTTTCCCACAGGAGTAGAGTGAGGTCAATGGGAAATCCCATTAATAGCAGCAGGACAGAATCCCACCTCTAGCAAACAACGCACTCACTGGTGGGAAACACGCAGTTGGAAAACCGGAGAATTTGGCCTAGGGGTGCCACGGTGGTTAGCACTGCTGCTTCACAGCACTAGGGTCCAGGGTTCGATTCCCGGCTTGGGTCACTGTCTGGTGTTTGCGCATTCTCCTCGTGTCTGCATGGGTTTCCTTCAAGTGCTCCAGTTTCCTCCCACAATCGAAAGATGTGTGGTTTAGATTGACTGGCCACGCTAAATTGCCCCTTAGTTCTCAGGACCTGTAGACTGAAGGAATTAGAGAGGTAAATGTGTGAGATTGTGGAGATAGGGCCTGAGGTGGGATTGTTGTCGGTGCAGACTTGATGGGTCGAATGGCCCCCTTCTGCACTGTAGGGTTTCTATGATTCAGTATATGGCTCATTTCACTTGCAAGGAAGATTGTATCTACATTTAAACATTTTCTGATACATAAGGCCCAAAAGGCTCTCACACTGCCTCCAGCCCTTCAGCGTACTGTAGCAGGAAGGTCCCAAACTGTGACCTTTACCTGCTCAGTCTTTGCTGGGGATCATTTTTACTTGAAACAATAATTTCCACACAGAAGAGACACTGAATCATCATCTCGCAGTAGATATGCCCATTATCTGAAGTATTATCTATTTAAAAATGGGTGCATCATCACTGCTAACTCAACCAACATCTTCAGCCTGAGGATCAACACCCTCGGCCCCAAAACCAAATGATAACACCAGGAAAAATCAGCGATTATTAGTGGCCCTGAACAAACTGGCTAAGCACTTTATACACTAATTTGAGGATTTTCCAAACTTCCAAAATTGTAAGAACTTGTGTGAGTGATGTGCTCTTCCGCAACTAAATTAACAGTGCCCAATCAAATTTCATTAGCTCTGGGTGGTGAAGTAAACACAGTAATTAGTCTGGCAACACCAGGTTTAAGTCCAAGTTGGACTTTAACCTGGTGCTGTGAGACTTCGTATTGTGTTTACCTCAGTCCAACGCTGGCATCTCCACATGGTGATTTAAGAACAGGCAGCTTTATGGGGCACAGGAACAGAGGATGCTGGAAAACCCACCAAGCCTGCCCACTTCAATCAGCTCAGAAAGAGAGTTTATATTTCAAGTCCATAGACTCTTTTGTCAGAACTGCAAGAAGGGAAACTGCAACAAAAGTAGTAACTTTAAGAACAAATGATCTGGCATGAGAGGGGGAGGGATGTTTAGCACTGAGGTAATATATCCATGGAATATTAAAAAGGAGGGGGGCAGGGGGGAATAAGATGGAGGGAAAGTGAAAATCTAAAGTTGTTGAACTCAATGTTGAATCCCGAGGGCAGCAACGTGCCCAACCAGAAGGTGAGATGCCACTTCTCCAATTTGCACCAGGCTTCATTGGAGCACACAGCAGGCCCGGCATGGGGGGGCGCACTGCACCCCAGCAGGCCCGGCATGGGGGGGCGCACTGCACCCCAGCAGGCCCGGCATGGGGGGGCGCACTGCACCCCAGCAGGCCCGGCATGGGGGGGCGCACTGCACCCCAGCAGGCCCGGCATGGGGGGGCGCACTGCACCCCAGCAGGCCCGGCATGGGGGGGCGCACTGCACCCCAGCAGGCCCGGCATGGGGGGGCGCACTGCACCCCAGCAGGCCCGGCATGGGGGGGCGCACTGCACCCCAGCAGGCCCGGCATGGGGGGGCGCACTGCACCCCAGCAGGCCCGGCATGGGGGGGCGCACTGCACCCCAGCAGGCCCGGCATGGGGGGGCGCACTGCACCCCAGCAGGCCCGGCATGGGGGGGCGCACTGCACCCCAGCAGGCCCGGCATGGGGGGGCGCACTGCACCCCAGCAGGCCCGGCATGGGGGGGCGCACTGCACCCCAGCAGGCCCGGCATGGGGGGCGCACTGCACCCCAGCAGGCCCGGCATGGGGGGGCGCACTGCACCCCAGCAGGCCCGGCATGGGGGGGCGCACTGCACCCCAGCAGGCCCGGCATGGGGGGGCGCACTGCACCCCAGCAGGCCCGGCATGGGGGGGCGCACTGCACCCCAGCAGGCCCGGCATGGGGGGGCGCACTGCACCCCACCAGGCCCGGCATGGGGGGGCGCACTGCACCCCACCAGGCCCGGCATGGGGGGGCGCACTGCACCCCACCAGGCCCGGGACAGACATGTGGGCATGAGAGCAAAATGCCAAATTAAAATGACACGCAATAGGAAAATTGCAGTCATGCTTGCGGACTGAGTGCAGGCATCCAGTCTGCATTTAGTCTCTTCAGTGTGGAGGAGATCACATCGGGAGTGGCAAATACCATAGACAGAAATTCAAGGAAGTGCAAACGAAACACTGCTGAACCCAAAAGGAATGTTTAGGATCTTAAACAATGAGGAGGTAAAGGGGCAGCTGCCACATCTTCTGCAATTGCATTCTTTTTGCAATTGTTCTTGTTTGATTCCAGCAGCCGTCAGTATTTTGCTCATTTACAAAGCACCTCCTTTAGAAAAGATTGAGGTGGTCCTCATTGAGCAAAGTGAGTGTGCAACAAGTTATGACGACTGAAAAAGGGTTGCTGCTCGTAGGCGGCACAGTGGTTAGCACTGCTCACAGTTCCAGGGTCCCAAGTTCGATTCTGGTACGGGGTCACTGTCTGTGATGAGTCTGCACGTTCTCCCCATGTCTGTGTAGGTTTCCTCCGGATGCTCTGGTTTTTTTCCCCACAGTGCAAAAATGTGTGGGTTAGGTTGATTGGCCATACTAAAAACTGACCTTAGTGTCAGGGGACTAGTAATGCAAATGTGTGGGGTTATGGGAATAAGGTTTGGATGGGATTATGGTCAGTACAGACTCGATGGGCCGAATAGCCTCCTTCTGTACTGTAGGGATTCTATGTTAATGGAGAGAGGAGGATAAGAGTTGGTTCTAAGGATAATAAAACTAAATAAAATAAAAAGAAATTCTACTTATGTGGGACAAAGCTGGGGGATATTTGCAGCAAGTGTAATAAGTTCACAGAGCAGAAGTCCCTTCATCAAAATCCCTTTATTTACAATCCCGAAAGCAGTACACAGGACGCTATCAGTCAGTAATCTATTTTCAAGAGTGGCAGAGGAACTGACACTCCTGGTTAAATACAAAGAAAAGTCTCCCTGGTTGGCCCACCAATTTTCCCCTTTATCGTAGAATAGAATCTAATTCTACAGTGCAGGAGAAGGCCGTTCAGCCCATCAAGTCTGCAGCGACCAGAATCTCATGCAGGCCCTATACCCATAACCCCACATATTTACCCTGCTAATCCCCTGACATTAGGGTCAATTTAGCATGGCCAATTAACTTAACCTGCGCATCTTTGGACTGTGAGAGGAAACCAGGGCGCCCGGAGGAAACCCACACAGACACAGAGAGAACATACAAATACCACACAGACAGTGACCCGGGGCTGGAATTGAACCCGTGTCTCTGGGGCTGTCAGATACTGTGCCACCGTGCTGCCAGAGAGTTCCAATTGGCCAACTTCAATGGCCTGATTAAAGTTAGGACAGTAAGTGAACCCCATTTTTATATTTTGCCCATTTTAATTCTTTGAATCTTTTTCTAACCTTCTGAGCAGAAAAAAAAATCTCAGGAGGTAACATCCTCGCGCCAAGTGAGGAAGTTACTTTTGGCACCATCACAGTGAAGTCCAGGTAGGGAAGAATGCCGCATGCCTGAGGAATGTACACAGGGCTCAGGATCAAGCTCCTGTGTCATCCACAGCGTTTTCAAAGCGGTTTCAGAGTTGGTGGCCACGGCAACTGAAGATGGAATGCCACAAGTCTGCCCGGCTCCAGTTTCATTACCAGATACAAGACATGCTGAATAAAGACCCTTAAGTAAAAATACCACCGGTGCTGGAAATCTGAAACAAAAATGCTGGACAAACTCAGCGGGTCTGGCAGCATCTGTGGAGAGAAAAACAGTGTTTCAGATCTAAATGACCCTTCTTCAGAACTGAAACAAGGTACAGAATTATACAGTTGCAAAAAGGACAGAATAGAAGACTAGTGTTAGGTCAGGAGCAAAGGAGATATGGGCAAACTTGTCCTGGACATAAGACAAAGGGGAGAGTTAAAGAGTGCTCATGGCGAGAGAGCAGAATTGAGGGTGGGGGCAGTGATCAGAGAGTTAAAATAGAGACAGAAGTTTACTGTCTAAACTTGTTGAACTCAATGAGGAGTCCAGAAGGCGGCAACATGCCTAAATCGAAAGATGAGGGCTGGAATTCTCCCAAAAAACTTTCAGCGTTGAATTCATGTGAAAACCGGAGTAATTCACACTGGGTTTTTTTCAGAGAGAGTTCTGAAAAGAATCTCTCACACTCAGTGCACTGAGTGGAGGTCACCAGCATGAATATTATTAAAAATCATTAGGCCTAATTCCTGCTGGAGAGGTTAGCAGCATAAATCAATCACTGGCCAGCCCCGCGAACCCCACATCGCTGTCTCCCTCCCCCCTCACCCTCCCCACTATTCCTGGGCCAGCCCTGAACACTCTGCCCTGATCTCCAGCCACTCCATTCCCCCCCCCAACCTTACCCGATTCCCCATCTCTGCAGCCACTTCCCCCCAGCAGGCTGAATACCCTTCACCCTACCCTGATCACTGGCCTCTCTTCTTTCCACACTGATCCTGGTCTGATGGTCTGATGGTCTGATAATCTGGCAATTAGACTTCTCTTCCTTCAATTGACCTCTCCCAGGCCCTGCCCCCCAGAGCTGCACCCCCTTGACACTGCCCCATGCTCATTGGACAGTGCCAAGGTGCCCCCTGAGCATCAGCACTTAGCCTCTTGGATAGTGCCAGGGGCCTAGCCTGGCACTGTCAACATGCCAATGCCTAGGGGGCACCCCTTTGCCACCCAACCCTCTCTGGGGCCACGATCAGCCCCCTTCACTCCAGCAAAGTCGGACTGCCAGTCCCTCATTAGTGGGGAGCTACTGTAAACCCCGATGGGGTGAACTCTTTGGTGGGTGAGGCAGGTAGGGGGAGAGCTGGGGAGAGAAGTAACATGCAAGGAGACTTCAGTCGCAGGATCGCAAATCATATTTAGAGTATATTAAAATGACCATATGATCTTGGGCGCTCCCTGCCCATTTCCAGCGCAGAGCAGACACCTCCAGATATCCAGTACAGGGAGATGCTATCAAGGCGGGAATGCCTGCACGAATCCTGCGAATCTGCCAACACGTGAATAAAATTAACGCAGTGGGATGGGAAAATTGCCCCCAAGGTGTTGTTCTGCCAGTCTGCATTGAGCATCACTGGAGCACTGCAAGAAGAGGCATGTGGGCACAAGAACAAGATGGTGATTTGAAATGGCAAGTGGCAGGGCACACTGCGGACACAAAGTGATTTAATCTCCCCAACACTGAGGAGACAATTGTGTTAAATGTTGTACATAAATATAAATTTATATTTTTTAAATATATTTTTCTTGAAGATTTTTCCCATTTTTACTAACAACACAACAAATCCCCAAGGATTGATATAGAACAGCATAATCAACATTCCCCATTATACATACAGAAAGTGACAAGAGAACACTAATGGTCTCATTACAAACAATGTTTCCAAGATATAAACAATGAAAGGATGTTTCAGAGACTGCGGGACAACAAGATAAAGTCATGAATAAATAGCATAACTGTGTGCACCAACACTTTGAGGATGCTAGAGACAGAGTCACATAATTTGTATTCCATGATTTTCAAAGTAGCTCCTGCAACTGTGCTTTCAGCCAAGGAGAATGTAGGATATTGACACAGATTTAGAAAAGGCTGATCACCCAAAGATTCTTGCAAAAAAATAAGGGTATTGTAGGATTGAATCTGTGTCTTAAACTTGATGTAATTAAAGAAATATGGCAAGGGATGCATTCCATTATAAACAAACAAAGGTTTTCAAAGAGACACACGTGAAATTCGCCCCAGTGCTCACCCCACGATCAATAATCTTTCATAATCAAAAATGTTGCGTAAGAAGAGGTAAAATTCAGGATTAGCGATAAACTGCAGATTATGACTCCAGATTACTGTCATCCACAGGGTTTAGAGAGGCCAAAGCCTTCATAAGATTGTCAACCAGCCTTAAGGATCCATCAGATGTCATGCTCAGGATAAAGAAAACCGCATTCAGATAGCTTTCAGACATACAAAAACCATGAAACTGAAGCGATAAAAACATATGATTACCAGTTGGAGGGTCAGGCCCCAAAAACCAGATACGATGTGTCCCATCAAGATGGATATGGCCACCTTTTGTCTTGAGATTAAGAAAGCATCAAAACATTGAGCTAGGAGCAAACCTAGAGCTCCTTCCGGAAATGGGCCTCCTGCCCCACATCTCCAGATCAATCAGGAATATCTGACATACCATTGAGCTGATTTTCTAAGCATTGAAAGCAGGGCCTCAACTAAGGAAGCTGCATTCCTGACAATAAAGATTCTTTCCTCCACTTCACCAGGCTTCTTTTATTCATTTGTGGAATATGGGCATCACTGGCTGGCCAGCATTTATTGCCTCTCCCTAAGTGCCCTTAGAGGACAGTTGAAAATCAACCACATTGCTATGGCTCTGGAGTCACACGTAGGCCAGATCAGGTAAGGCTGGCAGATCTCCTTCCCTAATGGAACATTAGTGAACCAGATGGTTTTTCTGACAATCAACAATAGTTTCGTGGTCATCAGTAGACTTTTAATTCCATATACTTTTTTTATTGAATTCAAATTGCACCACCTGCCGTGGCAGGATTCGAACCTGGGCTCCCAAAATATTACCCAAGTTTCTGGATTAATAGTCCAGTGACAATACCACCAGGCTATTGCTTCCTCTGCTTACCCGTACTCTGCAGTTCAGCAATATGAGTGCTGAGATTCTGTGCCAAAATGCTGATTTGTCACCTATAACCTGAATCACATTGGCAGCGACCATCGACAACACCTCTGAAATCACCAGGTCAAGAGCTCACTCACTGACCAAATCATCATAGAGGGCTCAGCCTCACTCTGGTCAACGGTCAATGAACCTTGGCACGGTCCGTCTCCCCACCCATTATGATTCCTATGGTGGGCGGAATGGAGAATTTCTCCCCGTCTCAATATTTCACCAGAAATCTTCCAGTGACACCGGTCAGAGTTTTCACTCCCAAGATGAAGTTACGCGTCAGGGTAAATAAAAGGATTAATAGATGAGTAGAGCGATTCCATACTCCCGTTACATGATCCCTGCGCCACATAAATTCACATTTAATGTTTGATATTAAATAAAAACCATGATCTGATTCTTAGGGCTGAATCTTTAAACACTGATGGGGATGAGCAGCGAGCTGGGAGGGTGAAGATTTTCACGCTAGCACCCAGCATGCTGATTCCTAGGCACCATCCTACTATCTGGCCATTTTATCAGAGATAGGACCAAGGGATTACACATGGTTACCCGCATCACAAGCAGTTTGCCAATTAAGGATGTTTATTAAGGCCCATGTCAGAGACGGACTGGAATTTTCCAGTTGACGTCGAGACTCCCAAAGGTGTTGGGCAGCAGTCCAGGTGCCTGGAGGGGGCTGCCCACCGACAGACTAGAGGAGCCAACACTCCAGGAAGGCTCAGAGACCTTCCCTCCCTGGCTACCTGTCCAGCTTCAGCCAGAGCCACAAGCCACCCATTAAAGAGGATTCCCCTTCACAAAGGCGGCCGGGTTGGCTGTTCAGGGCATGTTTTAATTTTAACATAGAGGTTGGATAGAAGATGTCCTCTCTCATTCCTGAAGCAGCTACTGGAGTGCTTCCTATTGTCTCTCCAGCCTTGACCTGCTATCGGCTGGCAACCTGCCCTCTGGCCATTAATTGGCCAATTCGTGAAAATAAATCACATCAGTGTGAATGCTGACCAACATTTAACCTTCACACTCAGACCCTGAAGTACACAGGGAATATTATAGAATGCCTACATGCAGAAGGAGGCCATTCAGTGCATCAGGTCTGCACCAGCTGTCCAAAAGAACATCTTATCCAGGGCCCACCTCTCTGCTCTATTTCTGTAACCCCCCCTCTCATTATCCAGCTAATCCCTCTAATTTATACACCTTGTGACACTAAGGGGCAATGTAGCATGGCAAATCCACCTCAAGTGCACATCTTTGAACTGTGGGAGGAAATCAGAGTACCTGGAGGAAACCCATGCAGACATGGGGAGAATGTGCAAACTCCACACAGACAGTGACGTGAGGCTGAAATCAAACCCGGGCGCTGAGAAGCAGCAGTGCTAACCACTGTGCCTTCATGTCCTTTCCCAATTTTAATGATCTTGTCCTTGTTAAAAGGAGTGGAGGTTTTGAAGGACTGATGAGGAAACACCCTCTGCGCTTACAAGAATAATCATAAACCAGGCATCCATTTGCTATCGCAGCACGGTAGCACATTGATTAGTACTGCTGCCTCACAGCGCCTGGGACCCAGGTTCAATTCCCTGTCACTGTCTGTACGTTTTCCCCGTATCTGCGAGGGTTTCCATCGAGTGATCCAGTTTCTCCCACACTCCAGAGGTGTGTGTGTGTTAGGTGGATTGGCCATGCTAAATTGCCCCTTTATGTCAGGAGTCCAGCTGGGATAAATGCATTAGGTTACAGGGATAGGCCTGGGTGGATTGTGGTCGGTGCAGACTCGTTGGGCTGAATGGCCTTCTTCTGCACTGTAGGATTCTATGATTCTTGGAGCCACAAATCATCACCTCAGCAAATTATCAGCAATCATGTCCTCTCACCACTCCTCCATTTTATTTCCTGCTTTCACTGCTGATCCTTGTCTGGATAGAGTGTCAGGGGCATCAGCAAACTTCAAACCGTGCCGATTCCTCGCCCTCCGCCTGCCCCTTGCACTGAGCTGACTCCTCCTGGATCAGCTGAGAATGAGCGTTATTCACCAGTGGAGAACTTTGGGACTGAGCCTCAACATCCACTCAGCGACATGCTGCACAGCCAGGGAGCAGAACCTATCGATTTCTCCCCTCAACCTGGTCGAGACGGCGGGGGAAGTCTTCTTAAAAAGCCAACGCTAAGACTTACTGGAAGTTTACTACTGTTCGTGTAAGCGCTGAAGCAGGAGAGCCTATTCAAGGCATGCTTATGTGTGGGCCTTTGCCTGCTGTAAGGCTGAGCCGTACTACAGATCGTATGTTCTTTTGTGAGTCACGAGAGGGGCTTCTTTTTACTGTTGGTTTCTGTCCAGACAAAACTTGAACTAATCTGATTGGAAGCACTGAGCAGCAAGCACCGCACTGTCCAAACAGCACTTGTTGCACTGCCCAAATCTGACAGAGGGAAGCTTTCATACGAACTCTGCTGCCTGCGAGGCATGGCTCAGCCCGCCTAATTAATTAAACATTGATCCAGCAATTTGATTCACTATCAAATGCTTGGCTTCTCACTTTATCCCAGTCGGGGCCGGGTACAATGGCAAAATCATTGTGTGGGCCAACAGAAAGGGATAAAAGCGTAGGGGTGTGTGTGAGAAAAGTCAAGAATGGCAGACAGTTAAAGCCTGCCAAATCAGTCTCCAACTAAGCTGTTCAGAACTAGTTCTTGATCTTAAGTTGAGTCAGAGAAAAGCAGGAGGTTTTCTTTTTAAACCAAATGCAAAAAATATTTCACCTTTTTTTGCTAGTCACCGCCTTCCTGCAAGACATATAGAATCCCTACAGTGCAAAAGGAGGCCATTTGGCCCATTGAGTCTGCACTGGCCACAGTTGCACCCAGGCCCTATCCCTACAACTCCATTTATTTAACTTGTTACTCTCCCTGATATTAAGGGGCAATTTAGCATAGCCAGTCAACCTAATCTGCACATCTCTGGAGTGTGGGAGAAAACTGGATCACCCGGAGGAAACCCACACAGACATGGGGAGAACTCCACAAAGGCAATGATCTGAATCCGGAATTGAACCCAGGTCCTTTGTACTGTGAGGCAGCAGTGCAAACTACTGTGCCACCTTGTATCAAAAGGAACAGTTATGCATTCTGATTTACGTGCAACTGGTTTCACAACCTGGTTTGTGGACCATTAATGTCACTCGTAACAACACACAGCATTCCTCACCAAAACAATCAGTGACCTATTCCCATTTGTATGACAGGACAAAACTTGTGCTGAAAAGTTAACTGTTTCTTTCTCCACAGATGCTGCCTGACTTGCCGGGTACTGCCAGCATTTTCTGCTTTTAATTTAGACAACATAAAGGTGATATCCAAGATGTCACTGTAACACCCCCTGTGCATAAGATGAAGGTTTCCATGATGTTCTTAGAATAACATGAGCCTCCTGACGATACACTCTTCCTTATGTCCTAAGGTGACAGAGTTTACTCGGTTGAGGAATACGTACATCATTTCAATGTAATTAAAACACAGCAGGCTGCAAATTCATCATGTAATCAAGTTAATTCCAATTAATTACAGCTTTCTCTTTTCTACAACGTGAAATATCTTATTAGCAGGAACATGGAAACCAAGAACTGATTCACTCTTAGTCCAACTCCTTCAGGTGAAATAATAGTCCAAGCTTTACGATCTAAGCACAAAACTGCCAATGCTCACCATCATTACCCCACTGAAATTAATAACAATTTCTGGGGTCTACCTTTGTGCAGGACAACACAGAAATCCAAACATCACTGTTAGTGATTCTATATTCCTCCAGAGGATGTCCGATTGAGATCACCAACCCCAGGCTTCAATCTCAAAACAATTAATGAACTACCGAAAGTTGCCACTTTTAAACTTAGTCCCACTGTAAAAATCCTTGAAACAGGTTATACCTTGTCAAACGAGGTACGGCTGGGATTTTGACAGCACACTCACTTCATATTCACTGCTAAACACCCTCAGTATCCCAAAAAGACTCATTTTATAGTTTAAGAATGCAGAATTTATCCGTTAATGACTTCGTAAAAAATAATTTAAAAACCATTGATATTTTAGCTTCTGAAACAATCACACAATTTTGCTACCCGAAAAATGGAATTTAAAAGTGGAGATCAAAGTACTATTAACTTCCTGGTTTGCTGTCTGTGAAATACTTCAACGTCACTGGCTGCCTGCTGACTTCACTGCTGTTGCACATACCTGGGGAGTCACTAACTTGCGAAAAGGTTAAAAAGTCATTAAGAAAGGGGGAGTCAACATCACAGACATTTCTAAGCTTTTGCATGCAGCTTTCTTTGAGGTCAGCAGCAAATGCTATTGTTCATCCCTATGATAAAATCTAGCTCAGTACTATATGGATCTTGCTCCCGACTATTAGTTCCAACTTTGACCTTTCTTCCTTCACTAACATTTTGGATTTCACTCTCACTTTTGAACTCAAATCCCACAATAACTTCTTTGTTCAAATCGCCTCCAAGAAACAGAGTTTCTCTTTCTTATCAAATCCATTATTTCCTCACAACCAAGATTTTTCTATAAAGTTGACATTCATTCAAGTCTAGAATACTCGGTACTTGGATAACTCATCCATTTCTTCTCCTTGCACTCACAGGTCAGGAAGCCATAAAGAAATCTCAGCAACTGACAAATAATCCTTTCCTCCCAATTACAGTTGTCTTTCCCTATTTTGTCAACTGCTTTAGCGTTTATAATTCCCTCCCTGATGGCATTGTAGGTCAACCCACAGCACATGAATTGCAGCAATTCAAGAAGGCAGCTCATCACCACTTTTTCAAGGGCAACTGTGGATGGGCAAATAAATGCTGGCCAGCCAGTGACGCCCGTGTCCCACGAATGAATAAAAAAAAGAAACACTCAGAGGAACATACATAAACACAAGGGATAAATGAATAGAAGGGCATGTTGATGAAGCAGGATAGAAGAGGCTTACGTGGCCTGTTTCTTTGTAATACGAAGTAAATTGCTTCATTATATCAGTTAATTGATGGCCAATGGTTCACAGTCAACAAACTTTTAATACCAGACCTACAGTTTTCAATAATAAAATGCACACATAGAACATTCCTTCTGCAATGTTCCAAAGCACTTTATAAAAAGCAACTCCAATCAGGAATTGGAAAACCAACCCTCTCTCATGAGAGAGGGTGCTGAAAACGAGGGACAGTGGCAGAATGAAGAGCTTTGCATGATGATAATAATACAGACAGAGAGAAATGGAGCATGACAACTCATAAGACATAGGAGCAGAATGAGGCCACTTCGCCCATTGAGTCTGCTCTGCCATTCAATCACGGCTGATATTTTTCTCATTCCCATTTTCTGCCTTTTTCCCTTAACCCCTTATTAATCAAGGAACTTGCTTCCCTTCCTCAGAAAAGCTGTGGATATATTTAAAAATGAACAAGACTTTCCCAACTCAATATCAGGAGGAGAGGGAATATGAGGTATCTTAACAAGATAATTAGCATTCAGTGCGAAAGGCTGATTTGGTTCAGAGTTCAGGAATTAGCCAGATTTAGTTGAGCAATAACACTGCAATCACAAACTGGAATTCCCAGATCAACTGAGTATCAGCTGTATCTGCACATTGCAAGCTGCAATTTCAGCTGCTATATCCTGCCACGGTACTACTGACTCCTTAAATGGCAGAACTTATCTAGCAAATCTGGTAGTGATAGCAGATTTTAATTATTTTCCCCAATAGTCTCATTGTGCTAGTTTTCTGCTAGCATGTTTCATACAATCACCATGCTCCTGGGATAAATCAGACAACCCCTAACAATGGCTAGAAGTCCATGCACAAACCAAACAACTCAAAGCAACTTACAGTGAACTCCATTGGTCAGTGGTGTTCTGAACATTTTTCTTTTGTTCCTTCTAAGCTTAAAATACACCATCCTTGCTCCTCCATGTGCTGAAGGCAAGACTTATCACGTAGCTCTCTGCTCAAACCTAGCACCATGGTTTTCTTTTGTCCCTTGTAGAATCTAAGGTTTTTAAGACCGTCACCTAATCACTACTTTGCCTAATCTTTTCCCTTCCTCCTGACAACTTCGGTGGTCATCTGGCTGCTAAATACGTCTTGGCACTTTACCCAATTCTAGGGATTGTTAACTTTTGCCAAACTAAGCAGGGAGTGCGAATGCTCGAAGTATGGATTTCAAATGATGAAACTTTGGCATTCAAATACAGGAGACTGTTACAGCAAAGCAATTAAAAATTATAAGAATCAGTTAAAAAGAAACAAAAATTGGAAGAAAAATCCAAGTGATTTGGCACCATAACCCTTCACATAATAAACAGAAAGGAAAAATTTATTCAGTCCATCTCGACCATCGATCCAAAAAGACCCCCCACTGCAGCATCCATTTAAATTACTATACTTCTTGTTTCTGATTGCTCTGCAAAAAAGTCCACTCCATTTTTTTACATTCAAATCAGTTTGAACTGAATAGTCTCAAACTTGTTTTTAATTAGCTCAAATCAACGTCACCTCAATCATCACAATTATGTCAGAAGTAATTTTCCACCTTGTTGTTCTTTTTTGTATTATTTGCTATTTTAAAAACCTCCTGTCACCTCTCAGCTATCTCACTTCAAAACTGAAAAGAACCTTTTCCATTCCTCAGATCTCTAATACAACAGATTGACTTTGTCAGTCTTCTCTGAACTCCCTTCTTGTGTCTCAGTAACCTCACCTCTAAACAGAATGATGAGGTTTGACCATAGCATTATTCAGCTTGAACATGTACTCTTAGGGCATTGAGTCCTGAGAACTCTGGTCTGTATTCAATGGAGTTTCGAAGGACAAGGGAGGGATCTCATTGAAACTTGAGAATACTGAAACCCTGGATAGATTGGACACGGGGAAGATATTTCTGTCAGTAAAAAAGATTAGGATTTGAGGGTTTTAGCCTCAGAGTAAAGGGACGACCCTTTAGAACCGAGATGAAGAGAAATTTCTTCAATCAGGTGGTGGTGAAATTTATGGAATTCATTGCCACTGATGGCTGTGGAAGCCAGGTCATTAAGACAGAGATAGGTTCTTCATTGGTAAGGAGATCAAGGGTTAAGGGGGAAAAGGAGGGAGGATGGGGTTGAGAAACAAATCAACCATGATTGAATGATGGAGCAGACGAATGGCCTAATTCTGCTCCTATATCTTATGGTCTTATTGCTCTTTGATTCATCATTGCTCGCTTTGTTCATTGCTGTTTGGTAGTGATTTGATGTGCCGGGTAATGAATTTACACTGATCCAGAGATCTTTCAACTTTATATCCCAAACTTTTCCTGCACTTCAAGGGTGCACCTTGCCTATATGCATTCATGCCCACTGTCCATGTTTGAGCCTGTCAGCATTCTGGAGGCTCACTCACAAGTCCTGATTAAAACCAAGTCACTCTCAACTCAGTGCTGTTTCTCTATTCCCACTTACTTCCATCTCACCATCACTCTTAACTTGGTTCATAACTTTGGCTTGTTAAAAGCTAAAGTGCTTCTCATAGAATAGATTCCATATAGTACAGAAGAGGCCAATCAGTCCAACGAGTCTGCACTGTCGCTGACAATATCTTACCCCAAGCCATCTCCCTCGCTCTATCCCAAGGCTGATCCATTTAACCTCCATATCTTGGAATGCTAAGGAGCAATTTAGCATGGACAACCCCCCTAACCTGCACAACTCTGGACTATGGGAGGAAACCAGAGTACCTGGAGGAAACACACGCATACACAGGGAGAACATACAAACACCACATTGTCACCTAAGACCAGAATTTTTTTATATTCATTCATAGGACATGGGCATCACTGGCTGGCCAGCATTTATTGCCCATCCCTAATTGCCCTCGAGAAGGTGACGGTGAGCAACCTTCTTGAATCGCTGCAGTCCGTGTTCTGTGGGTTGACCCACAATGTTGTTATGGAGGGAATTCCAGGATTTTGATCCAGTAACTGTGAAGAAATTGCAATATATTTCCAAGTCAGGTTGTTGAGTGGCTTCAAAGTGGTGGTGTTCCCATTTATCTGCTGCCCTTGTCCTTCTAGATGGAAGTGGTCATGGGTTTGGAAGGTGCTGCCTAAGGATGTCTGGTGAATTATGCAATGCATCTTGTAGATAGTACACACTGCTGCTTTTGAGCATCGGTGGTGGAGGGATTGAATGTTCGTAGATGTGGTGCCAATCAAGCATCCTGGATAGTGTTAAGCTTGAGTGCTGTTAGAACTGCACTCATCCAAGCAAGTGGGGAGTA
Organism: Sphyrna mokarran; assembly: GCA_024679065.1. Taxonomy (NCBI): domain Eukaryota; kingdom Metazoa; phylum Chordata; class Chondrichthyes; order Carcharhiniformes; family Carcharhinidae; genus Sphyrna; species Sphyrna mokarran. Next base: position 33,396,767 of record JAGIQG010000020.1, read on the forward strand.
TTCCATCACACTCCTGACTTGTGCCTTGAAAATGACAGATAGGTAATGAGGTCAGAAGCTGAGTGATCCTGGCGAAACCCAAACTGGCCGTGACTGAGCAGGTTATTGCTGAGTAGGTGCTGCTTGGTAGCACTATTGCTGACCCCTTCCATCACTTTATTGATGATTGAGAGTGGACTGACTGGACAATAATTGGCCACGTTGAATTTGTTCTGTTTTTTGTGTACCTGGGCAATTTTCCACATTACTAGGTAGATGCCAGTGTTGTAACTGTACTGGAAGAGCTTGGATAGGAGAGCGGCAAATTCTGGAGCACAAGTCTTCAGGACAATTGCCAGAATGTTATCAGGGCCTACTGCCTTTGCAGTATCCAGTGCCTTCAACGGTTCTTGATATCACATGGAGTGAATCAAATTGGCTGATATCTGAGATGCTGGGGACCATGGAGGAGGCTGAGATCCACTTGGCACTTCTGGCTGAAGATTGCTGTAAATACTTCAGCCTTATCTTTTGTACTGATGTGCTGGGCTCTTCCATCATTGAGGGCTAGGACATTTGCAGAGCCTCCTCCTCCTCTTGTGATTGTCTATCACATTCTCGACTGGCTGTGGAAAGACTACAGTACTTAGACCTGCTCTGGTGGCCGTGGGATTGCTTGGTGCTGTTTATCACTTGCTGTTTCTGCCGTTTGGCATTCAGCTAGTCCTGTTTGGTAGCTTCACCAGGTTGATACCTCTTTTTTCAGGTGTGCCTGGTGTTGCTCCTGGCATGCGCTCCTGTACTCTCCATTGAACCCGGGTCCTTGGAACTGTGAGGCAGCAGTGCTAACCACTGTGCCACCAATGTGCTATCAGTGGGAATTCTTGGATGAAACATACAAACTGCAGAATTATCCGGCATAACTGGGGAAGAAAGAGAGAGAAAAAGATTCAAGCATGGGCTTAAGGTAATGAGGAAGGTAAGGGTGGGTGGAGACAGGGACAAATACCAACCTTAAGTGACGGAGAGAAAAAGAACTACATGTCCCAGAGAAGTAAAGAGACCTCAAAGTGGACATATACAGAGAGTGGGCAAAGAACGTGAAGAGTGTTAATTTGAACTGAGGAGCAGTGAAGAGTATGACAATATGTCTCTTGATTTGAGAGGGTGGAGGTGATAAAGTGTCTCTGAATCAGATGTGGAGTCAGGACAGATTGACTAGAGTAAACTTTCAAGAAACAATTGTCAAGCCTTATTTGGTCTGAAAACTATATAGCTCTTATTTTTCCTACACTTTTTAAACATTTGAAAAAAATCAATTGTCTGGAATGTAAACCTTTAAATTATTCACAAAACTGCAATTTTAATACAACATTTTGCAGAAAAACACATGACAGCCCCTTCCCCCACCCAAGCTGTAGATGTTCAAAGAATTTTCAGCAATTCCATCTCCAACACCACCTCAATCTTCAACAATTCCATCTCCAACACCCTCCCCCACAATCTTCAACAATTCCATCTCCAACACCTCCCTCACAATCTTCAACAATTCCATCTCCAACACCCTCCCACCCACAATCTTCAGCAATTCATCTCCAACGCTCCCCCACAATCTTCAACAATTCCATCTCCAACACCCCCCCACATCTTCACAATTCCATCTCCACCCCCACAATCTTCAACAATTCCATCTCCAACACCCTCCCCCACAATCTTCAGCAATTCCATCTCCAACACCTCCCACGCAATCTTCAACAATTCCATCTCCAACACCTCCCCCACAATCTTCAACAATTCCATCTCCAACACCACCTCAATCTTCAGCATTCCATCTCCAACACCTCCCTCACAATTCATTCAATTCCATCTCCAACACCTCCCCACAATCTTCAACAATTCCATCTCCAACACTCCCCCACAATCTCCAATTCCATCTCCAACACTCCCCACAATCTTCACAATTCCATCTCCACCTCCCCCCCACAAATCCATCTCCAACCCCCCCATCTTCAGCATTCCTCTCCAACACTCCCCAAAATCTTCAACATTCCATCTCCATCCTCCCCCACATCTTCAACAATTCCTCCCACAACCCCTCACAATTTCGCAATTCCACCTCCACACTCCCCACCCTTCACAATTCCATCTCAACATTCCCCTCCCCACATCTTCAGCAATTCCTCTCCACACTCTCCCACCCACATTTCGCCCGTCCATCTCCAACCCCCCCCCCCCACATCTTCAACAATTCCATCTCAACACCTCCTCATAATCTTCAGCAATTCCATCTCCAACACCCCCCTCACAATTTCAACAATTCCATCTCCAACTCCCTCACAATCTCAGCAATTCCATCTCCAACACTCCCACACAATCTTCAGCAATTCCATCTCAACCCCTCCCCCACAATTCAACAATTCCATCTCCAACACCACCTCAATCTTCACAATCCATCTCCAACACCTCCCCCACAATATTCAACATTCCATCTCCAACACCTCCCCCACATTTTCAGCAATTCCATCTCCAAACCCTCCCAACAATCTTCAACAATTCCATCTCCAACACCTCCCCACAATCTTCAACAATTCCATCTCCAACACCTCCCCCCCAATCTTCAACAATTCCATCTCCAACGCTCTCCCACCCACAATCTTCAGCAATTCCATCTCCAACGCTCTCCCACCCACAATCTTCAGCAATTCCATCTCCAACGCTCTCCCACGCACAATCTTCAACAATTCCATCTCCAACACCTCCCCCCACAATCTTCAACAATTCCATCTCCAACACCACCTCAATCTTCAGCAATTCCATCTCCAACACCTCCCTCACAATCTTCAGCAATTCCATCTCCAACACCTCCCTCACAATCTTCAACAATTCCATCTCCAAACTCCCCCCTCACAATCTTCAGCAATTCCACCTCCAATACCCTCCCCCACAATCTTCAGCAATTCCATCTCTAACCCTCCCCACAATCTTCACAATTCCATCTCCAAACCACCATATCTTCAGCAATTCCTCTCCAACACCTCCATCACAATCTTCAGCAATTCCATCCCAATACCCCCCCCCAATCTTGCAATTCCATCTCCAATACCCCCCCCCACAATCTTCAGCAATTCCATCTCCAATACCCCCCCCACAATCTTCAGCAATTCCATCTCTAACACCTCCCCCACAATCTTCAACAATTCCATCTCCAACCTCCCCCCTCACAATCTTCAGCAATTTCCACCTCCAATACCCTCCCCCCCACAATCTTCAGCAATTCCATCTCTAACACCTCCCCCCCACATCTTCAACAATTCCATCTCCAACACCACCTCAATCTTCAGCAATTCCATCTCCAACACCTCCATCACAATCTTCAGCAATTCCATCTCAACCAATACCCCCACAATCTTCAGCAATTCCATCTCTAACACCTCCCCCCCAAACTTCAACAATTCCCTCCCCCCCCCCCCACAATCTTCAACAATTCCATCTCCACACCCCCCCCACAATCTTCAGCAATTCCATCTCCAACACCACCTCATCAATCTTCAGCAATTCCATCTCCAACACCACTCAATCTTCAGCAATTCCTCTCACCACATCAATCTTCAGCAATTTCCAACACCACCTCAATCTTCAACACCACTCTTTTCATCTCCACACACCTCAATCTGCAATTCCATCTCCAACACCACCTCAATCTTCAGCAATTCCATCTCCAACACCACTCAATCTTCAGCAATTCCATCTCCAACACCACCTCAATCTTCAGCAATTCCATCTCCAACACCACCTCAATCTTCAGCAATTCCATCTCCAACACCACCTCAATCTTCAGCAATTCCATCTCCAACACCACCTCATCTTCAGCAATTCCATCTCCAACACCACCTCAATCTTCAGCATTCCATCTCAACACCACTCAATCTTCAGCAATTCCATCTCCAACACCACCAATCTTCAGCAATTCCATCTCAACACCACTCAATCTTCAGCAATTCATCTCCAACACCACCTCAATCTTCGCAATTCCATCTCCAACACCACTCAATCTTCAGCAATTCCATCTCCTTTTTTTTTTGTTTTTTAACACCACTCAATCTTCAGCAATTCCATTCACCTCAATCTTCAGCAATTCCATCTCCAACACCACCTCATCTTCAGCAATTCCATCTCCAACACCACCTCAAAGCATTCCATCTCCACACCACCTCAATCTTCATCAAAATTCCATCTCCAACACCACCTCAATCTTCAGCAATTCCATCTCCAACACCACCTCAATCTTCAGCAATTCCATCTCCAACACCACCTCAATCTTCAGCAATTCCATCTCCAACCCACCTCAATCTTCAGCAATTCCATCTCCAACACCACCTCAATCTTCAGCAATTCCATCTCCAACACCACCTCAATCTTCAGCAATTCCATCTCCAACACCACCTCAATCTTCAGCAATTCCATCTCCAACACCACCTCAATCTTCAGCAATTCCATCTCCAACACCACCTCAATCTTCAGCAATTCCATCTCCAACACCACCTCAATCTTCAGCAATTCCATCTCCAACACCACCTCAATCTTCAGCAATTCCATCTCCAACACCACCTCAATCTTCAGCAATTCCATCTCCAACACCACCTCAATCTTCAGCAATTCCATCTCCAACACCACCTCAATCTTCAGCAATTCCATCTCCAACACCACCTCAATCTTCAGCAATTCAATCTCCAACACCACCTCAATCTTCAGCAATTCAATCTCCAACACCACCTCAATCTTCAGCAATTCCATCTCTAACACCTCCCCCCACAATCTTCAACAATTCCATCTCCAACACCCCCTCCACAATCTTCAGCAATTCCATCTTCAACACCTCTCCCACAATCTTCAGCAATTCCATCTCCAACACCACCTCAATCTTCAGCAATTCCATCTCCAACACCACCTCAATCTTCAGCAATTCCATCTCCAACACCACCTCAATCTTCAGCAATTCCATCTCCAACACCACCTCAATCTTCACAATTCCATCTCAACACCACCTCAATCTTCGCAATTCCTCTCCAACACCCCCACCAATCTTCAGCAATTCCATCTCCAACACCCCCCCCAATCTTCAGCAATTCCACTCCAACACCCCCCCTCAATCTCAGCAATTCCTCTCCAACACCACCTCAATCTCATCCATTTCCATCTCCAACACCACCTCAATCTTCAGCAATTCCATCTCCAACACCACCTCAATCTTCAGCATTCCATCTCCAACACCACCTCAATCTTCAGCAATTCCATCTCCAACACCACCTCATCCTCACAATTCAACTCCAACACCACCTCAATCTTCCAGCAATTCCATCTCCAACACCACCTCATCTTCAGCAATTCCATCTCCAACACCACCTCAATCTTCAGCAATTCCATCTCCAACACCACCTCAATCTTCAGCAATTCCATCTCCAACACCACCTCAATCTTCAGCAATTCCATCTCCAACCACCTCAATCTTCCTTCATCTCCAACACCACCTCAATCTTCGCAATTCCATCTCCACACCACCTCAATCTTCAGCAATTCCATCTCCAACACCACCTCAATCTTCAGCAATTCCATCTCCAACACCACCTCAATCTTCAGCATTCCATCTCCAACACCACCTCAATCTTCAGCAATTCCATCTCCAACCCACCTCAATCTTCAGCAATTCCATCTCCAACACACCTCATCTTCGCAATTCCATCTCCAACACCACCTCAATCTTCAACAATTCCATCTCCACCCCACCTCAATCTTCAGCAATTCCATCTCCAACACCACTCATCTTCACAATTCCTCTCCAACACCACCTCAATCTTCAGCAATTCCATCTCCACACACCTCATCTTCAGCAATTCCATCTCCAACACCACCTCCATCTTCAAGCAATTCCATCTCCAACACCACCTCAATCTTCAGCAATTCCCTCTCCAACACCACCTCAATCTTCAGCATTCCATCTCCAACCCACCTCAATCTTCACAATTCAATCTCCAACACCACCCAATCTCACAATTCAATCTCCAACACAACCTCAATCTTCACAATTCCATCTCTAACACCTCCCCCACAATCTTCAACAATTCCAATCTCCAAACCCCCCCTCCACAATCTTCAGCAATTCCATCTTCAACACCTCTCCCACAATCTTCAGCAATTCCATCTCCACACCACCTCAATCTTCAACAATTCCATCTCCACACCCCCCCCCTACAATCTTCAGCAATTCCATCTCCAACACCCCCCCACACAATCTTCAGCAATTCCATCTCCAACACCTCCCTCACAATCTTCAACAATTCCATCTCCAACACCCTCCCCCACATCTTCAGCAATTCCATCTCCAACACCTCCCTCACAATCTTCAACAATTCCATCTCCAACACCCCCCCCACAATCTTCAGCAATTCCATCGTCCAACACCTCCCTCACAATCTTCAACAATTCCATCTCCAACACTCCCCCACAATCTTCAACAATTCCATCTCCAACACCTCCCCCCAATCTTCAGCAATTCCATCTCCACACCCCCCTCAACAATCTTCAGCAATTCCATCCCCAACACCCCCCCAACCCCACAATCTTCAGCAATTCCATCTCCAACACCGCCCCCGCCCCACAATCTTCAGCAATTCCATCTCCAAACCCCCCCCCACCCCACAATCTTCAGCAATTCCATCTCCAACATCACTCCAATCTCTTCCTCCCCACAAGTTTTGACCAATCCAGGTTTCCTGGAAAACAATCTGAGCACACTACAGTTTATGTAACTGGCTTCTTCCTGAATTGTCAATGTTTTGGGAGATGAGTCAGCATTTTTGAAGCTATTGTTTAGTTTCCTTTTTTCCAGTATTCGTGTTCAATATTTTATAACTGTCCAAGTTAAAATTCTTCTATTATTCTACTCAGTTACAAATTTTATAACTGGCACACAACATGGTTTTGTGTCACAGAAATTATATTTAATTTATGAGGACAGTGTTTAGCACTGTGCCTCACAGCATCAGGGACCTGGGTTCAATTCCCGGCTGGGTCACTGTCTGTGCGGAGTCTGCACGTTCCCCCCATGTCTTATGGGTTTCCTCCAGATGCTCCGGTTTCCTCCCACAGTTTGAAAGACATGCTGGTTAGCAGCATTGGCCATGTTAAATCCCCCCTCAGTGTACCCAAACAGGTGCAAGAATGTGGCAACTAGGGGGTTTTCATAGTAACTTCACTGCAATATTAACATAAGCCGACTTGTGACACTAATAAATAAACTTAAACATTAAACTTTATTGGAGGTCCAAAGGAATTATCATGGATAAAAGGAGACCTGCAGGTGTGGTATATTTAGGATTTCCAAACTGCATTTTATAAAGTGCCATATCAAATGTTACGATACAAAGTAAGTGCTTATGGTATAAGGGCTAATGTATTATCATAAATAAGATTATCATAAATAATTGGTTAACTAACAGAAACAGAGAAAAGGAAGAAATGGGTCTTTTTGGATTGGCAAGCTATAACTAGTGGAGTGGCACAGGGATCAATACTGGATCTTCAACTATTTGCAATCACCATCACAAACACTTGGCATGAATGGGATCAAAAGTTATTGGAAGAAAGCAGGATTAGGCTATTGAATTGGATCATTAGCCTTGATAGTGATGAATGGCGGAAGAGGCTCGAAGGGCTAAATGGCCTTCCCCTGCTCCCATTTTCTATGTTTCTATGATTTGGATAAAGAGACAGAATACATGGGTAGATAAATTTGCTGATGTCAGCAAAATAGGTACGAAGTTTAAAGGTGTGAAGAGGGCATAAGGAGTTTGCAAAGAGATATAAACAGGTTAAGTGAGTGTTTGAAAATTAGACAAAGGGAGTATCATGTGGGAAAATGTGAACTTGTCCATTTTGACAAGAAGAACAAAAGCAGTATATTATTGAAATAGAGAGAGACTGCAAAACTCTTGTGGTGGAGACACCCAAGTGTCCTAATACATGAATTGCAAAATGTTAGTGATTCGAAAACCAATTGGAATATTGTTGTTTATTGCAACGAGAATAAATGCAGGGAAAAAAGAGAAAGTTTTGCTATAGAGCTTTGGTGAGAGCACATCAGGAGTAGTGTATCACTTTGGTCTCCTTAACTAAGGAACTTAGCAGTTCAGAGAAGGTTCATTTATCGGATTCCTGGGATGAAGGGCTTATCTTAAGAGGAAAGGCTGGACAGGTTAGGCCTATAGAAAAATGAGAGGTGAACTCACTGAAATAAAAGATCCTGAAGGAACTTCATAAGGTAGATGCTAAAAGGATGTTTCCTTTTTAAGGGAGAAATAAGAACCAGAGTACATGGTTTAAATTAAGCAATCTCCCATTTAATTCAAGGATTAGGGGATTTATTCCCCATCCCCTCCCCAAGAGGTCTGTACAGTGGAAATCCCTTCCCCTGGCAGTAGTGGAGGCAAGGTCATTGAATATTTTAAGACTGAATTTGATAAATTCTCAATTGACAAGGGAGCAAAACATTGTAGGGGGTATACAGGAAAGTACAGCTGAAGCCACAATCAGATCAGTCACGATCTTATTGCATGGCAGAACTGGCTTGAGGGGCCGAAAGGTCTATTTCTGTTCCTAGTTCATATGTTTATATTGAGTAATTCCAGAGCAATCTCCATAGAATCAACTGCTTGACATCATCTGCAAATTTGACCAAATTCCATTGTTTCTAAGAGCGCAGAAGAAGTTTACAGAATCAGTCTCGGGGATGCAAAACTTCAGTTCGGAGGATTTGCTGGAGACGTTTTCATTGGAGAGAAGGTGCCCAAGAGGAGATGTGATCGAGATGTTCAAAGTCAAGAGTGGACTGGACAGCGTAATAGGAAGAATCTGGTCCCACACATTAAAAGGGCAGATTTCAAGTGATTTGCAAAAGAAATAAGTGTGTTGCGCAAAAAAAATCATTTTTCCACATGAATGATTGGTTCTGGAACGCACAGTCTGGAAATGTGGTGGAGGCAGCTTCGATTTGGAACATTCAAGAGGGGAAATGATGAAAGCGCCGAGCCATAATGCTCACTTGGAGAACTGGTGCAGACAGGATGGGCCAAATGGCCTCCTCCTATGCGGGGCCAATTATGTGAAGTCACTTATTTTTCTTATGGATCGCAAGACAGATTTCTGATATCCCACCCAGGCACAACTTTGCTAACAAGTACCAGCTGCTTTCAGCTTGCAAGGGACAATTTGTGGCCATTAAAAGCATGTTGGCATCTGAAACATCCAGCCAATGGATATAAATCTAGTAGTTAGCTACCGAAAGAGACAGTGTCAATGTCACGTCCTTGGTTCATCACTGTCTGCGCAGGAGCAGCATCATGAGCAATAGTGCAGCTTGCTTTTGCATCTGTCAAGGACACTGGACTCGTAAATAAGTGTTTTATCAGAGGCAGCAGGTATGTACCTTCAACACAGAACTGCAGTTGGTTGCACTGAAAATCACGCCTCAGTACAAACGTACATTAAAATCTCTTCTCAAACCTTAAACAAGCTGTAGATAACTGATACAGGCTGGAGTGAAAATGCAGTTTCACTGGAAAACTGATAGGAAACTGCCAGCTATAGCCTGTCGCTCAGGCATGGAAAGGACTTTAAAAGATGGGAAAATCAGAGCCTCAAATTCTCTGCATTAAAAAAGGAATGGACTCAGCAACTGAGATAAAGTAAAGTTTATTTATTTGTCACAGGTAGGATTACATTCACACTGTAATGAAGCTACTGTAAAAATCCCCTAGTCGCTAAACTCTGGAAACTGTTTGAGTACATTGAGGGAGAATTTAGCTTTGTCAGTGCACCTAACCTACAATTCTTTGCACTGTAGGAGGAAACCAGAGCACTCAGAGAAAACCCATGCAGACACGGGGAGAACATAGAAACTCCACACAGACAGTGACCCATGCTGGGAATTAAACCGAGTTCCCTGGCACTGTGAGGCAGTAGTGCTAACCACTGTGCCACCGTGACACTCCAATCGAACACAGTTTAAAGAATTCAGCTGAAGTCCCACATAAGATGGAGTTTACTTGACAACTTTAAAATTTAAAACACCACCAGGTAGCTACTTTTTTAAAACAAGATTGCTTGGCCAAAAGACGCACACTTGGCAACCTTCCCCCTTTAGACCAAAAGCCTGTGCTCTCGTTTAGAGAATAAAATATGCAATTGACAGGGAAACAGAAAAAAAGGAGAGAAATGAAATATCCAGCCTGGGTGTGCAAGACAGGAAAGTCAAAACAATCCTGAAATCTCTGGAACTTGGTAAGAGCGGGTGTTTCACTGCCATCTTTCCACAGCATTTGAGCTTCTCATCACACTAAGCATGGAATACTGAACAAATGACTGGCAAATTAGTTAGAGCAATTTTAATAGAAGCTGAATACTGTCCTTTTGCGAGTGCAATTCTGGCATTTCTTCTCTCAGTAGATTTAATAATATATACTCTTCAATTAGCGCAACACTGCAGGATGTCCTTTCACTTAATTACCATGGAAACACTGAAGCTTTCAAGGCTCTATGACTCTTTACTGCTTTCTGATTTTTAAAAAAATCTGCTTTCCTACTTATTGAAAGAGTGGGGGAATGATGGGGGGAGCAGGGAGTGGGGAGGGGGCTACAGCCTCCCCCTCCTTTGCCTCTTTTCTCTCTCCCTCTCTCTCCCCACTCTCCCACCAACTCCTGCTCTTCTTGGCTCCTTTCCATCTCCCCTTCTCTGTAATAAACCTGTCAAAAAGTATCACATCACACTCCTTTTTGCACAAATCCAGATTATTTCAATACTTTTTCATTTTGATGATCACTTGTGTGCTTATGCTACTTTAATTGCTTACCATTTGGAAGAAGACTAACATCTATGTAATTTAGAGAACACGCACTCAGTCATTGACCCTTGTTAATTTTATTCCTCACAATTTAAAGTGTTTAAGGGCGCAGTGACAGACCTCAGGCACTTCTGCAACATTAAAGATGGATATGTAATCAGGGTCATTGCTGATGTCTCTCTAGACTCAACTGTCAATTTCCACTTCCCATCTGGGACCAGTGATGTGAAAATATTGCTGCCAATCTTGACTACAGCGTCTACACCTGACAGCGAGAAAATCTGATGCTCCGCACTCTACTCAGCTCCCAATTTCAGCAATGTCATTATGAGAAATGTGGATACATTGTGATATTAAAGAGCAGAGCTCCACCAGTGCTACTATGCAACAGCTTGTGTAGTTTCTGAGGGCAGCTCGATTGTAAAATTCATAGTTTACAAATCTCTCCACGCCCCAATCCTCCTCCTCTCCACAACCTCATCCACCCCCTATAAGTGTTCCAAGATCTCTGCACTCCTCCAATTCTGGCATTTTACCCAGCTCCAGTTTTAAACGCCCCACCTATTGGCAGCTATGTCAGCCTTTGGCTTCAGAGTTTCCTCACTGGCGCAATCTTATTAGCCAATCATGCCACACTTCTGCTGCAGCGAGGTCGGAGAATTTGACGCCCAGCCGAATCTCCGTTCACTGCAGCGGGATGGGAAAATCCCAGAGCTTGAGCTCTAACGAAGTGTCATCTAGACTCAAAATGTAGGTTCTATTCTTTCTCCGTAAGTGCTGTCAGATCTGCTGTCTTCCAGCATTTTCAGTTTTTGTATCATGAGTCACTGAGTGCGTGTTCTCTAAATTACATAGATGTTCCACCCTACCTCCCCCACACTTTATTGCCCATTTTCTCCACTCCTATCCTCTCCTGAATATTCTGACTTTTTACCTGGGTACAATTCCACGGGCTTACCTTGTCCAAATGCTAACTGTTCATCTGCAAAAACAATGAAAACTGGCAGACTGTGCAATCGGTGAAGATTAAACCAATAGTGACAATACATAGTGCGGCCGCACTTGGAGTATTGTGTGCAGTTCTGGTCGCCACATTATAAGAAAGATGTGGAGGCATTGGAGAGGGTACAGAGGAGGTTTACTAGGATGTTGCCTGGTATGGAGGGCAGGTCCTATGAAGAGAGGTGAAGGATTTGAGGTTTTTTCGTTAGAAAGGAGGCGGCTAGGGGGATCTTATTGAACATATAAGATATTAGAGGTTTGGATAGGGTGGACAGTGATAGCCTTTTTCCTAGGATGGAAAAGCTAGCACGAGGGGACACACTTTAAATTAGGGTATGAGTTATAGGACGGATATCAGAGGTAGGTTCTTACTCAAAGAGTGATAGGGAGTGGAATGCCCTGCCTGCAGCTGTTGTAGATGCGCCAAGTTTGGTGGCGTTTAGAGGTTATGATAAGTATATGGAGAGAAGGGAATGGTTAGTTAGGAGGGGCATTGCTTTTTATTTTGGTCGGCACAACATCGAAGGCCGAAGGGCCTGTTCTGTGCTGTATTGTTCTATGTTCTATGTTCTATGTACATCTATATTTCCACTAGGAAATGGTCATTAGGAATTCTGGTCAATTTTCCCTTTAAGCCAAAGTAGCTGAAGCACATCATTCCACCCCGATGATGGCCATAACCAATTCGTTGCGAATGGGACCGGTCTTTATGCTGTAGCTGCTGCCCCCAAATATGCAGACTAACCTTTGAGTCATCAAGGATGGAGTTATTAAAGAGTTGGTGGATGTTAGTTGCACATCAACTTGAAAGTCTTATAAACATCAAAGCACAACACAAGAATATAAAGTATAGGAGTCGACCAATCAGCTTGCAGAGCTTGGTTCGCCATTCAATGCGATTATACTAGATCTCTTACTTCACATTATTTTCCTAAATTATCACCATATCATTTCAAACATGTCGAAATCTCTTCAACTCAGTCTTGAACATACTCAACGACTGAACCTCCACAGCCCTCTGTGCTATAGGATTCAAAAGATTCACTACCCTGTGAGTGAAGAAATTTCTCCTCACCTCAGTCCTAAATGGCCAGTTCCTTATTTGGAGACCACGTCCCCTGGTTCCACACACAAAATCAGGGGGATGATCCTTCCTGCATCTGTCCTGCTGAACCCTTTAAGAATTTCATACGTTAGCATGAGGTCATCTCTCATTCTTCTAAACTCCAGAGGCTAAAGGCCCAGTCAATTTTTCTCAAAGGGAAACCCCTCCATTCTAGGTGTTAATTTAGTGAGTCTTTGTTGCACTCACTTTACAGCAAGTACATCTTTTCCTTAGGTAAAGCAGCCAAAACATGGCGCAAAACTCCAGGTACAGTCTCATGAAAGCTGTATATAATTGCAGCCATGGATTTGATAAGGAATAACACATGGCTAATACTGCGGGAGTTGTGTTATTGCCACAAAGTTTAAAAATTGTCAGGCAAATCATAAAGAAGTGGGATCTGGTTTCCATTGTAATTACAGTTTTTCTCGCGCCAAGATAAGGATAATGTAAAAGCAACAAAAACAATTGGTCCTTAAGGTGTGGCCAAGTCACAAACGAAGCAATCACTGATTAAGGGATCAGCACAGAGCTGTTTGAGGAAGTGGATGCAATCCATAATTGCACTCTAGTCTATGCCAATAGTGAAAATGAAAAATGTGGGAAAATTATTTAGTTAAAAACAGAATTGCGAGTTCACAGGTTGATTCCCATCTTGTTCAATTGATGGTCTGACATTATCAATCAATGAAGCGGTTTAAAATTTTAAGTTTGCAATCTGCGACTTCCCTATAAACTACAAAGAGCAATCCTCTATACATTGCATGCCAAAAGCGTGTTGAAGGAAGTCTACAATTATCTAAATCCCACCCACCAAAGGTTTCTTCACCCCTTCCAAAAATGAAAATGTGAGAAACTAGAGCAAAGAGAAAGGCAACGACAGACCACCCAGAGCAGTTAAAAGACAAGGCATCTTCACCCATTTAACTGTGAAATTAACTCCATACACATGGAATAAATTGAATCCCGGAACACATGGACAATCAAAAAGACATTAGTGGTGAAATTTGATTGCACAGTTTTCACATACAGTTCTTAAACATTCTCAATCTAAATCATGCTGTTTGCATGGTGAAGAATGCATTCAGTGGTGGCCCACATAAAACAGTCACTGCATTTCATTATATAAAAACACTTTGATGCAATAAGATGCCCATATAAACCCTAATAATAATGTCAAATTAGAAAATATAGGGCTGAAGCTTTCTTCTCTACCATCTCACCTCACTGTTCAAAGGTCAGAATTTGAACTCTGACTCCAAGATGTCAGGAAAGAGTTTCTATCGCAAGTGACCTTTAAGGACACCAATTTCTGAGCCTCTCAGCTGCTGTCGACATCACATGCTGCCAATGAAAATGATGAAATGGTTCAAAATCAATCAAAGCTCATTACTGACCACTGTCTGAAAGGTAAACAAATGCCCTTCAAATCACAGGTGGGGACACAGTGTGCTCTGGTGCCTAAAGCAGAACAGCAACAATTTAACCTTAACTACCTCAACTGAAAATGGAAGTTCGTTGTTTAGAAAGTATTCACGATAGTGTACAAAAGTAGACACAAAAATCACCCCATTCAGCCAAAACTAAATGCATCCAATAGAAAACAGTAACGACATGAGTTTAACATCATAGAATCACAGAACCCCTACAGTGCAGAAGGAAACCATTTAGCCCATCAAGTCTGCACCAACCACAATCCCAACCAGGCCACACTCCCAGAACCCATTAATTCCCTGACAGTTGAGTCAATTTAGCATGGTCAATCAACCTAACCTGCACATCTCTGGACTATGGGAGAAAACTAGACCACCCGGAGAAAACCCACACAGGGAGAATGTGCAAACTCTACGTAGACAGTGACCTAAGACTGGAATTGAACCCACGTCTCTGGCACTATGAGGCAGCAGTGATAACCACTGTGCCACCGTGCTGCCCGTTTCTTCAGGGAATATCAACATTCCATTTACAGCAAAAGTTGAAAATCAGCTGGAAAATTAAAACAAAAATGACTAAAATTAGGTGCAAAATATACAAGGCTGTTTTAGTAAACAATTAATTGCAGTCCCAGCAAGATCTAATACAAAATATCACCTGGAGTCCTCAGTTATAATACAGCCTCTCTTCACAAGTTTATTCAACACATTTAGGAGATATATCTGCATTCACAATTCACAAACTATGCAATTTCAATATGCACAAGCATTAAATTGCTTCACATTTCCTGGTACGTCTATACACAGTGTGCCCATACGAGACTGCGAGGTAATTGAAGAAAACTTCATCATCAATGCTTGACATGGCAAGTTTCTGCCTCAGACATCTGCCCTCACCAGCTAGCAACAGAGAGCAGAAAACAGGACTTCTGCCCAACCTCTCTGTTGGAAGAAGGCAAGTTGAATTAAAATGATTGGCATTTCTATATTGTGCCTACTTGGATTGTGAATAGCACTGAGCAATTGAGACTTAGTTAACAAACCTAGTCTGGTGAGTGTACGCTGAGCTGTAAAACATGAGAAAGTAGTGGTTACGGTTCTGCCACTAATGGCCAGAGCAATTTGAGATGATAATTAAGGGCATCAGAAAGACATTAAATTAAATGCTTTTATTAAATTATATTGGCTTAATTAAGTTTTCACCAAATACATCAGTGCCAAAATGCTAAATAATTCTCCTGATAGCATTGTCAAACACATTCTGCAGAGTGTCACAGTTGTAAAAAAAATCACCATGTTTAGTAAAACAATGTCCATTGTGGTCAAACGATTTGGCTGATCTGTGAAAGGTCAAGAGCTAAAGCTTTAAAACAGCACCATAGCAAACATCAGGACTCATGACTGTTTGTAGAGGGGTGGGGGTGAGGGGTGAGGGGTGAGGGGTGAGGGGGCTGCCTGCCTGTGTGTGAAAATCAAACTGTACGCTGGGCAAGGTGGGGGAATTTGAGAATCAAAGTAGGAGTCCAACACTTTTCCAGAAAATGCACAAGGCACAAATCCAGCCTTTAAACAGATTACATGCTTCATCTGCTTAGACATTGATTCCAACTGATGCAAAGATTTGTTGTATTTTTCCAAGATCCTCAACATCTGGGCAAGATTTTTTTTATGTATAACACATGATAGCTCAAGTTATTTCCTGCAAACTGTGATGATTGCATCATTTTTCTTATTGGTAATTTTCCCCCTTCAAGCCAAACAACCCCTATTTTTCCCAGTTGGCCCAGCCTCAACATCATTTACCGTGGAGAGTCGGCGACCTCTTCCCCAAGTTGGATGAACAATGGAAGTTGAGGTGCAGCAGTAAGACTGAGCTATGCTCCAACCTCCCTACTGGTTGCACGGCCTGCAGTCTACGTTTGCTCATCCATACAGTACAGCTCAGACCATGAACTAAGCACAGTAAAAGGTCTGGATCTACACCTTCCCTCTCCAGAGCCAGCAATAGTCCACATCAGCTTAATCCTTTACCATCATGTGTTAACCACATCAAACATCTTCCAGCACCCATTACAAATAAACAAACATGAAGTAAAAGCATTTCTTTATAAAAAAAATGACAGACAGTAGTGATTTGAGGGATATAATCTCCTCCTTGAGGTCCAAATAAATCTTGGTGCATAAATGTTTTTAGGCACAGAAAACAGACAAGTGAGGCCCTTGGATTGCTTGGGCCACTCTTGTTTTTCCTTCCTTTTGTAAAAACAAAGCAACTTGCGAGGGGAGGCTGTTAGGTGTGAGAAATGCAGAGTAATAAACTATATAAGGCTTTATTGGCCCTGATGCTGAGATCTGAATGCCAGGATTTGATTATTTTGTGTTTTATTTTCCAACCACCACCCCTCCTTCACTTTCGAAAATGAACATTCCTGCCTTCAAAATAAGAAACCGTTAGAAGGAAAGAAAGCTGGTGATTTCCTTCTGCACACTGTCCCCCCCCCCTCCTCCCCGAAACTCCCTTCCATTGGACCAAGTGAGGGGATTGGGGGACCCTCTGCACACACATGGAGTGGAGGAGACAGGGGATAGTTACCAGCTACAATCATGGGGTTAAAGTTAATGAGTGCAGTAGCTGAATGGCTTGGGGGAAGTGTTAGATGGGCGATGCCAGAAATCCTGTACTCACTCCACTCTTCCCAGGCCCCACACTCCTTCCAGCTCTGTTACAGCAGGGGGGGGCGGAGAGGGAACAAAACTTGGTTCTGTAACAGTAATTAATCCCTACGCGGGTTACAGATCAGTCGGACATCAAATGGTCCTTCAGATGCGAAATCTTCATTTAAAAAAAAAGCAGAATAGAGTGGAAATCTTTCTTTTTTTAAAAAAAAAATGCACGTTCACCGCACTTTGGAAAGTTTAAACTCGGGACAAAAGTTGAGATTTCCTCGCCCCACCCCTCTGTCAACATTTCTAGTGATTCAGATAAAGGGGGAAGAGAAGAAAGGAGAGAGAGAGAGAGTGAGCTGCTGGGGTTTGTGTAGGCAGAGTTAGTGGAGAAGTCCTCTCACCTTCTCTCTCTTGCTGTTTGCTGTCATGGTGCGGGGCTCCTGGACTGCGCTGCTGGTTAGCGGCTCACTGGCCGGTCCCAGCACCGGCAGATCTCGCCATCCACTCGGACAAAAGCTGCAGTGACTGGGCTCAATGAGCCGGCCTCTCCTCTCCTCTCCTCCCCCCCGGATTCTCTCTGTCTCTGATCCTCCTCTTTGCGTTTATTAAAAGTTCGCCATGTTGTTCCACATACTTTTCCCCTTTGGCAGCAGCAGGATCCGTCCTTCCTTTGCTCAAGCTCTGCGATGTAACGGATATGGCTGCGGGATCCCGTGTTGCAAACGCTCAGCGCTGCTGCCAGACCACCACCACCACCCCCCTACCCAAACACATCCCCAATCCAATCAGCCCCGAGTTCATCAAATACCCCCCAACCTCAACTAAATAGCCCCAAACTCAAATACCACTACCACATCAACATGCCAGATTCATCTAAATACCCCACATCAATACCCCCAACCTCAGCTAAATAGCCCCAGACTCAAATACCATCACATCAATACCCTAGATTCATCAAAATACCCCCACATCAATATCCCAGTCTCAACTAAATACCCCAAATGAATGCCTCAAACTCAGCTGAATAGCCCAAATCAATATCCCCAGACTCAAATAAATGTTCCCCATATCAATAACCCCAGCCTCATCTAAATACCCCATATCAATAGCCCCAAACTCAAATAAATACCACCACATCAATACCTCCTTCCTCAAATAAATACCCCCTCATCAGTATCTCCTGACTCAAATACTCCTGACTTCAACATCCCCACCTCGACTAAGTACCCCACGTCAATACCCCAGCCTCATCTAGTTATCCCAGTCTCAACAAAATACCTCCACATCAATACCCCCAATCTCAACTAAATACCTCTGTATCAGTAACCTCAGCCTCAACTAAATACCCCCATATCAATATCCCCAGCATCAACTAAATACACCCACATCAATACCCCCAGACTCAACTAAATACCCCACATCAATACCCCCAGACTCAGCTAAATACCCCACATCAATACCCCCAGACTCAACTAAATACCCCACATCAATACCCCCAGACTCAACTAAATACCCCACATCAATACCCCCAGACTCAACTAAATACCCCACATCAACATCTACCTCCTCAGTAATAAGACCATAAGACATCGGAGCAGAATTAGGCTACTCAGCCCATTGATTCTGCTCTGCTATTCAATCATGACTGATATTTTTCTCATCTGCATTCTCCTGCCTTTTCCCCACAACACCTGATCCCCTTATTAATTCCCTTACTTGCAGCCACAATCTCAATTAAATACCCCACAGCCATAGCCTCAAATACCCCCAGCCACAACCTCAAGTACTCCACATCAACAGTCCCATTAATTCTCCCAAACACACCATCTAATGCCCCAACAGCCAATCAAATACCTTACACTAACCCGCATAATCTCATGAAACCATCAACACATAACCTCCCAAATATCCCACTGCAACTCCTACAATTCCATAACCACAACACCAATAAGTACCCCACAACCCATTAACCCTTCCTGATATAGCCCCAACCCTCAATCAACCCCAAGGACATCATCCTCCAAAGTCTTATTCTCCCTCCCCTGAAATGCAGCCCCAACCGTCAATCATAAACCCCATCACCAAATGCTCCATATTAACCTTCAATAATCCCACCCCACTCCCAAACCAGCCAAATGCCCACATTAAGATAAAAGCAAAATACTGCAGATGCTGAAATCTGGAACAAAAACAGAAAAGCAGGAAAATCTCAGCAGGTTTGACAGCATCCGCGGGGAGAGAACAGAGCCAACATTTCAAGTCTAGCTGACCTTTCATTAGAGCTGAGAGCAAAGAGAATCAGCAGAGGTTTATAATGTGAGGGTTGGATGTGGGGAATGGGGCAAAGGGAATGTAAATAAGGATACAGAAGGCTGAGGAGGTGTAAGAAGTGTCTATTAAGTAATCAGAATGTGAGAATGGCAGAACAGAGGTGCGGATTGTTAAAAGATTGCTCCTGCAATTCCTTGCCCACAACCCCAATAAGTACCCCACAATCCGTCAACCCTTCCCAATAGAGCCATAACCCACTATCAAATACACCAAACCCCAAGGACATTGTCCTCCAAAGCCTTATTCCCCCTCCCCTGCAACACAGCCCCAACCCTCCATCATAAACCCCATCACCAAATGAATGTGGCAGTTGTCCTGAAGAGTGGGGGGCGGGGAGAGGGGGCTAGAAGGAGAGCTGGAATAGAAAGTGGAAAATGAAGGTAAGAAAGAAGGATGATAAAATGGATGAATGAAATGAAACAAAGTAAATGGGAACGGGTGAAGGTGGAGGAGAGAGTTCATGCTCTGAAGGTCTGGGACTTGTTGATCAGTCCAGAAGGCTGAAAAGGGCCCAATTGGAAGGTGAGGTGCTATTCTCCAGTTTGAGTTGGGATTCACTAAAACATTGCAAAAGGCCAATATGGACAGGAGACCTGGGTGGTGTATTGAAGTGGCAAGCGACAAGAAAGTCTGGGTCCTGCTTGCCGATGGACCGGAGGTGTTCAGCAAAGCGATTACCCAGTCTATGTTAGGTCTCTCTGATTTAGACTAGATTGTATTGGGAGCAGCGAATGCATTAGACCAGATTGAAGCTGCTTCACCTGAAATGGGTGTTCAGGACTTCCTGCACATGGTATTACTCTCCCCTTAGGCTGCTGCAACTGTTATCAGGTGCTTCTAAATCCCCAGCAAACAATGACACATGCCCATGAGATCCCCAGCAAAAGGTAACACACTCCCCCAAAATGCCCTGTAAATAATGATAGTCTCTCAAGATGCTATAAATTATGACATTGTCCTCTGAACCCCTGCAAACATTTACACGCTCATCAAAAATCCTTGCAAAAGTTGGCAGATTTCCCATAAATCTCTCTCGCCAATACCCTCTGCTACTGTTGACACTCTTCTGGTATTTGTCTTACCTTCTGTATCAGCTAACTAAAAAAAAAAATTCCTATCACAGACAATGATTTCTATTAGCATGCACTAACAATCTGCAATTAATTTGGTACAAAAATCTCAAGAAGGTAACTAGGGTTTTTGAGACATCTTCTAGAGTCACTAGGGTCCACAATTTGAATACCCAACAATATCGACAGAATGTTATAGAAACGTCAAAAACCTCCAGTATTCCATCAAACTCTTTCAACTCCTTTTAAACTATCTCAGATTCACAACCTGATACCCAAACTCTCCATCAGAACATCAATTTTTGTTCAATGAAGATTGCAAATTTGCAGATGATACAAAGGTGGCTGGACTTGCAGATAGTGAGGAGCATTGTCAGGTGATGCAGCAGGACATAGATAGGCTGGTAGCTTGGGCAAATACTTGGCAGATGAATTCAATCCTGATAAATGCGAGGTATGCATTTCAGGAGAAAGAATGTAGGGGGGAGGTATATGATAAAGGGTAGACCTATTAAGAGTATAGAAATGCAGAGGAACCTGGGGGTGCAGGTGAACAAGTCTCTGAAGGTAGCAGAGCAGGTGGAGAAGGTTGTGAAGAAAGCAGCATATGGTAATGCTAGCCTTTATAGGAAGAGGTATAGAGTACAAGAGCTGGCCTTTAATGTTGCAGTTGTAGTAAACATTGGTTAGACCTCATTTGGAATACTGCATCCAGTTCTGGTCGCCTTACTACCAGAAAGATGTGGAGATTCTGGAGAGAGTGCAGAGGAGGTTTACCAGGATGCTGCCTGGTATGGAAGTTACGAGGAGGGGTTAGGCAAATTGGGACTGTTTTCCTTAGAAAGACGTAGACTTAGAGGAGATCTAATAGAGGTGTACAAGATTATAAGGGGTATAGATAAACAGGGTTAAGCTTTTTCCTAGGATGGACTCGAATAGCACAAGGGGTCACTGGCTTAGGGTGAGGGGGGTAAGGTATAATTTGGATGCTAGAGGGAGTTTTTTCACACAGAGGGTGGTGGGGGTATGGAACGCACTGCCAAGTGGTGGGGGATGCACTTTGGAGTTATTTAAGGGATACTTAGATGGGCACATGAACAGAATGGGAATGGAGGAGTATAGAAAACTGATTTAAAATAGGGATCATGAGCCTTGGGAGTCCCTGGGAAGTGTGTAAATAGTCAATGATATTGACGTATTTGTTTTTATCCTACAAGTGCTTTGGTCCACCTTGTTGTCTAACAAAGGGCATACACGCGACGGGTCGTGAGAGGGCTGCTCTTGGATTTGTTTTTTCGAGAGTATCCTAGTGCCTTACGTTGTTAGTGTATGCTTGACCTGGACCATTTGATGGGCAACACGACAGTTCAGTGATTATCGCTGTGCAGATACATGGATTTGGGCCTGTGTCTGTGGGAGTTTGCACATTCTCCCTGTGCTTGCGTGGGTTTTCTCTGGGTGCTCCAGTTTCCTCCCATATCTCAAAATGTGCTCTTGGGCTGATTGGCAAAACAAATTCTCCCTAAATTGTCTCAAATTTGGTTTCAATTCATCGATCTATAAACATAGACAGGGATTATGGGTAGAAGTGGGACCACGATGTGGTGGTACGGGCTTGTTGGGCTGAAGGGCCTGTTTCCCGTGCTGTTTTGTTCTTTGATTATCTTTGCTTCTATTCTGGGAGTTACAGCACCATTTGTACTTACATTCCTTTACATAGTCAAGCCTATTACTACAGCTAATTTACAATTCCAAAATCTATTATAAAATTCAGCAAATTGCTATTAATGTCAGTATATACTACTCTCTATCATGAGGTTACCTGTGCAATCCATGTTACAGTCTTCAGTTTGGTCAAATTGTACATATTCCTGCAAACTAACCCAGGATACGAGTGTCAGTCTAAAAAGGGCGCATAATGGTGGCAATCTTTTGATATACTGTATTGTGTTTAATGCAGAATTCTGCATGCGTTTCTGTTGCTAAATATAACATGACATATCTTTTATAGTGCCATATCAGGTTTGTTGCTCTCAGCCTAGTACACAAGTGACGACACTGTACAAGCTTTTAAGTGCTTTTGAACGTCGGAGAATGCCACAGCAAAGAGATCTTGGAGAGTTAGTGATTAATGAAAGTGGACAGGTTCAGAACGCAAGGCAGAAAGGATTAGTAGGGAATTTATAGGAACAGGGACAACAGACACAATCTATCAAGCCATCTAAAATGGGTGAGGAGATTCATCCCTTCCTTGTGGTGTGTTTCAGGCACCCAGAAAGGCAAAACATACCATAAAGACAATAACAGTTGCCAGTTTGGGGATGGCTCCAGATTCCCAAGGCAAAAATATTCAACTGCTGGTAGTTTAAGAGCAAAAAAAAGCTCTCTACATTCATTCTACAAACAATCAATCAATTAAAAAAATGTCAATAGGTAGATATCAACTCATTCTTACATTTACCAGAGGGAGTTCTGATTGAATGGAGAAAGAAATGGTTAGTGGTTCTTCAGAATATTTTTGACATGGATGAACACTATATTTTACTACATGCTTCCACATAAAAGCTTAACTTTTAAAGGGTGAATGGCAAAGTGGGGCGGTGTGAGAAGGAATGTTTAATAGGACTCAAGTGCAAATCAGAGAGGAAAGAAAGAAAGCTAATATCAATGAAAATGAAGATTGAAAAATCCTCATGCTTGACACAAGGACCATCTAGTGACTTACTGCACAGATAAGAATATTTATTTGCAGGAACTGAAGTATTTCTTTATAGCAAACTAATTGGAAAGAATTGAAAATCAAGAGTAGGTTCTCTCATCAGAATTTTTTCATGTCATTCTGTAACACAACTTCAGAATAGCAGAATCCTACCAAATAAATATACACTGGACTTAAATTGCTGAAATCAATCATTAAGGAAATGACTGGGCATTTGGAAAGACAAAGCTCAATCCATCATTGTTAGCATGGTTTTATGAAGTAAAAGTCATGCTTGATAAACTTGCTTGAATTATTTGTGGGTGTAACAAGGTTGATAATGGGGAGCCTATGGATTTGGTATATCTAGACTTCCAGAAGGCATTTGACCAGGTGCTGCATAAAAGACTGATCCAGAAGGTGAGATTGCAGGGTATTGGGGGTAAAGTATTTGATTGGATTGAGGATTGGCTGACTGACAGAAAGCAGAGGTTCGTAATAAATGGGTCCTTCTTGGCTGATAAAACGTAACTGGTTGAGTGCCGCAGGGGTAAGTCCTTGGACCTCAATTGTTTACAATCCATATAAATGATTGCAAGTAGGAACAGAGTGTAACATAGCAAAATTTGTGGCTAATACAAAAATAGATGGGAAAGCAGGCAGTGAAGAGAATATCAAGATTCTACAGATGGATATAAATAGAGTAAGAGAATAGGCCAAAATTTGGCAAATGGAGTTTAATATGGATAAGTGTGAGGTTATCCATTTTGGCAGAAAAACAATGAAAATGCAAATTATTGCCTAAATAGAAAATAGATTAAAAATATGTCCAGGCAGAGAGATCTGGCTATGTTCATAAATCACAGAAAGTCTATGCAGGTGGAGCATGTAATAAATAAGGCAAATGGGATGTTGACATTTATTGTAAAAGGACTGGAGTATAAATGTGTTGTTGCAATTGTGTTGGGTGTTGGTCAGACCACATCTGGAGTATTGTGCCCAGTTTTGGTCTCCTTATTTGAGGATGTTAGAGACACTAGCAACAGTTCAGAAGAGGTTCACTAGATTGATTCCGGGGATGAATGGGTTGACGTATGAGGAGAGATTAAACAGTTTGTCTTGTATTTGCTAGAATTTAGAAGGGATCTGATTAAGGTATATAAAATTCTAGAAGGGATTGTTAACATAAATATAGACCAAATGTTTCCCCTTATGGGGCAATCTAGAATTAAAGGTCACAGGTATAGGATGCAAGGCAGCAGATTTAAAACAGAGATGAGGAGGAACTACTTCTTACAGAGGCTGGTAAATTTCTGGAACGTGCTGTCCCATCGTGCAGAAGAGTCTAAATCATTGAATGATTTCAAGAGGGAGATAGATATATTTCTAACAAAGAAAGAAAAAGGGGGATATGTGTTACAGGTGGGGAGGTGGATCAGGCTCGAAGGGCTGAATTTGCCTACTTCTGCTCCTAATTCCCATGTTCGCCTCTTATGGAACATCCTAAGATTCTTCTTGGAATGTTCCTGTTGCTCTCAGTGATTCCCAAGGTGGGAACAAATGAATTTTATAACATTGCTGGAATCACACTGTCCTTAGTGCAACTAATTGTACTGAGGAACGATAGAGCCAAATAAAACCAGGGACCAGCATAATGTGCTACAAGCGAGCAGAATTTCCAGTTGATATTAAGAATGACACGACTCCAAGATAGCAAATGATAATCATGAATCATAGAAACTGGTAAATGAAACATCAGAATACTAATTTCTGACATCATTTCAACAAATTTATATTCATACTTTAATTTGGATGCAGTGGCTGCTAATGATTGGAAAAAGAGCATGTGGAAAAGACTTTATTGATAATTTTGAATAATCAGTAAATACCAGAGCTGAGTTTATTAAAGAAAGCAAGCAAAAGTACCAATGAGAGCATGTAAATTTCCAATGCAGACTTTGATCCTGTATGATTGAATACTGAAATAATTTGTGCTGGAAAAGGGTGAAACTAAAACATTGTCAATTGTTACAGGACTCTGAACTCGGTTCAACAGCAAAACAACCACAAATTGTTCACACTGAATATTTTATTTGAAAACACTCAAGAAATAATTGTTTTGTCATTACAAGAATGAGTACAACACCTAGAACTAGTGTAAAATCTCAGATGTCATCATTTCTATTCACTTGCTGTTTAATTTGGCAGTTTTACGCCACTGTCTTCCAACAGTCAAAGTAGACCAGGAGAGCTAAAACCCAGCAATAAGGCATTCTCTGCTCAACTCCTGGATTCACCCACGCATTATCTGGATGCCAGGAAGGCATATGACAGTCTATTGGAAGCAAAACTAAGACTTGAATGAATGGTGTCAGCCAAAGAAAAATATGCAACATTACTGAACTGACGAGAAATATCTGGGGTAAAAACATAACTGAAGATTTGCATTTTCTGCATAAAACCCCACCTTATGATATTATTTTGTTTAAGTAGCAAAACAGCTGTTAGTAGAGTTCTAAAGTTCAATCATCAAACAATACTTCGTACAAGTGAAAATTTTCTATGTTGGAGAAACAACCAGTACAGGATATTCTGACTAAAAACATTAATTTTCTTGAACAGAAGCAAAATGTTGTCATATGGAATCTTTCTCTCTTCACTTTCCAAACTCTTGATATTTTTGTCTTAATTTTTCTTGTCTCCATTTCAACTGATAACACTGGGAACATTCTCGTCTAAAATGTTCCTCAACATATAATTGCAAACATTTCTGACCTAACCTTTAGAATAGTGGGGGCAATTTTCCCATCTCGCTGCACTGCTTTTGTAGCGCAGCGGGCCTGGAGACTCGAGTAGAGGCCGTTTTGTGGGCTTCCTACTGGGCTCCATGGTTTCTGCAAGATTCCGGCAGCTGAATTTCCAGCGACATCAGCTCCGCATCAGAAACCAGCAAGATGAGGAAATTATGAAAATCTTGACTGAAATCTGCTAGCCTCTCCTCCATCAGCCCCCCAGTCAGGAGTGGCTCATACCAGCAGGGTTTATTATAGCATCCTGAGCCCGCTGTAGTAAAGGGGACCACCTTCCCAGGGGGTTGGAGGTAGGAGGGTAGCCCCAAGGGGGCAAAGTGTCAATGGCCGGATGGCACTTTGGCATTGCCCACCAGGCAGTGTCAAAGGGCTAGGACCTATTAGGATAATGGGTCCCACTGCCACTCTGCAGCAGCTTTTCACGTAGGGAAGGAGCTCAGCTATTGGGGCTAGGCACCTGAGAAGGGTGGGGGCGGATGGAAATCAGGACATCAAGGCTGTGGGGAGATCAAGGCAGGTCTGAGGAAGGGGTGGGGGGGTTGGTTGAGGCTGGCCCAGACATGTTCATGGAGCTGGCAATCAAGCTGGCCAGATATTGGGAGGCCAGCAATGCAGGGCTACTGCCCACATGCTTATCTCAACACTGACAAGTCGCGCACGCGCACTGGCCTGCTCAGTGATATGCTGTCAGCCTCTCCATTAGGAAGGCCTCTGCTAGTAGACAGAACACGGCAGATTCATTTTGAAACTCCTGCTGAAAAAAAAGTGGGATTTACCGCAATTTTTACACAAATTTGACACTTTGGGAGAATTGTTCCCCAATATATTTTAAGCAAAGTCCCCATGATTCTGTGAAATCAAGTAAGTTGACAACAACCTCTCATATTCTACATGGAATGTTTGGAATAGTCTGCACTGTCTCCCTCAACTTGCTTCAGAAACTGCAGAAAAAGTGCACTCTGCAAAACCTACAGCCTAGCACCTCACATAATCTCCTGAAATATACTAAAAGTGGAGATATACAGTCAGCATCTGAAAACAGCAAAAAAACTAGTTAAACTTCCACAAGCATACATTCACTAGAACTACAAGCATTTTAATACAGTTAGGAAAAATTGAGAGTGGCAGAACTCCAATCACAGGGAAAAAGAGTTAAGGAATTAAACAATGAGACTATTTAATAAAAAATTGTTAGATGTTGGAAAATGTCAGACAGACAATGAAAGGACTTTAAAGGAAGGTGCAAATATTACAGGCAAAAAGAAGATCGATGGAAAAAAACCTGCAAGTGCGCAAGTCAAACAAAAACAGAATCACTATATGTTATCACACTCTGACATTCTTTCCCAGGACCTATGAGATTCCTTTAATTTAGGCTTGTTCTTTCTGAAATACTGCTACCAATTTTAAATACAAACCTTGGAATAACTGCGACAGGGGAAATTTTAACATTTTGAACACAGCACAGTCATTTGGCCCATTGAGTCTGCACGACCACAATCCCACCCAGGCCCTATCCCTGTGCATTTACCCCAGCTCATCCCCAGGACACTAAAGGGCAACTTAGCATGGCCAATACAACTAATTCACACATTTTTGGACCACGGGAAGAAACCAGAGCACCCGTAGGAAATCTACACAGACACGGGGAGAATGTGCAAATTCCTCAAATAACAATAAAGAGAGTAGCATAGTTACAGGCAGTGTGATTCCTGATATGAGGAGACGGTGTTACATGTCAATGGCATCCTTCACTCCATTGCTTCCAATAATAGCGACTCTGGCTTAATGATCCTTATCTGTTGAAGATGATAATTTTATTGAGATTAAAACATTGATGTTGATACTGTTATAACACCAAAAGCCTGGGTTTATTGTTCATAAATAAAAGATCTTCAAAGAAACAGAAAACGTTACAGGTTTTAAAAAATATAGCCGGTAAGAAAGTGGGACTCTCTAAGAAACAAATATTGAAATCAGTCATTGAGTAAAGATTTCGGTTAGAGAATAAGAGTCAAACAGAGCTGTGAAGATCTCCTCACTGTTAAAGTCTCCTCCTCAATCACCCCAACTCTGAATAAACAGGTGAAGTCTTCCTGTGTAACACGAATGAAAGAACAGACATAAAGCAGAGAGAAGCACATTGCTGCATCTCCTGTTTCCTGTTACTTTGCCATATCAATAAGGCTCTGAAGTGATGTTGGCACCCACGTTTTCTCTCCCTGTACAAACACAACCCCTCTGTCAATGTAAATAACTATCCGCCCAAAGGTATAGAGCTGTTTCCCCTCGTGGCGCTTGCCCATCAAAGGCATGAAGACAATATTGTGCTCCTCGGCCTTTGCTTGGATCAGGTCCTTGAAATTCATTGGAATCGAGGCTGAGCTGACGCCAATGCCACGATGTGCCATGTTCTCAGCCTCGCGGCGCTCCTGCATTGCCTCATACTGAAAGTCTCTCCGGCGCTCTGTGTGGGTGAGGTATGCAATGTTCTCCCGAGCTCCTGGCTGCATGTAACCACCTGTTTAAAAATAAAAGAAAATCTTTTACTCTACATCCAAGGATTAACAAAATTGCTCTTGGCTAATTGCATTGCATAGAGAAGGTTTAAATATCCGGGCATACTCATTAAAATTTGGTTAAGACAGTAAGAGACAATTTTGTTTTCCACTCAGAAGCTAACAAAACTTGGGAATAAGTTACCAAGAATTACATTGAAGTGGACAGTCTAAGATCAGGGAAAAGGTACTGTTGTCCATCCATAAGCCTAAGGCTTTCTATCATCCATAATGTAATTTTGGCTGAAGCCAGCTAACACATTCCCAAACGGGTATAAAACCTAGGACTTTCCTAGTCTAATGGCTCCTGTACATACTGAGTATCAACATCCTGGAGCTTACCATTGACCAGAAACTGAACTGGACTAACCATAAAAATACTGTAGCTACCAGAACAGGTCAGAGGTTGGGAATCCTGCAGCAAGTAAGTCACCTCCTGACTCTCCAAAACGTTGACACCACCCAGGACAAAACAGCTTGTTTGATTGGCACCACTTCAACAAACATTAACTCCCTCCACTATCAACGAATAGTGGTAGCAGTGCGTACCATCTATAAGATGCAGTGCAGGAACTCATTCAGGCTCCTTTGGCAGAGCCTTCTAAACTCACATGTACTGCCATTTAGAAGCATGATGTTAGCAGCCATATGGCAACACCACCACCTGGAAATTTCCCTTCAACTTACTCACTATCCTGACCTAGAAATATATTGCCATTTGTTTACAGTCACTGGATCAAAATACTGGAACTCCTTCCTAACAGCACTGTGGGTAGACCCACAGGGACTGCAGTGTTTCAAGAAGGCAGTTTGCCAGCACTGTCCAAGGGCAATTAGAGACAGACAATAAATGCTGGCCTGGCCAGCAACACGTAAATAAATTTTAAAAAGTTATTAATTGTTTGTAAGATGTTTTATGTCTATAACATATTAAAATCTTATATCTGTGTACACTTCCTGTTAGATTTTCCATTACAAAATCTCTTTTTTTTATTGACTATCCAATGCAAACTGGTTATGCTGTAACTATATGGTCCTGCTAGTGGAGGTGCAGAGGAAGGTGGGAGGGAAGATGTTCCAGAATACAGATAGGTTGCTGCTACAGAACACAACTTTATTGGGGTAGTGGCATGGTGAGACTGGTCTCGAGGTATAAAGCATTGGCAAAGGGGTATTGTAGCAGTGGCCTCAATATCTGTGAATTAATCAGGAATGTAGTTACAAGGTGTGGGAGCATTAAGTTTGTGGCAGCAGGGCCTGGTTTTATCAGCCTTGCAGGCTGTTCTCCATTTACTGCAAGAAATCCTCTTAGGGAATTCCATCTCCTCATGAAGAAAGTAGTAATTGAAGACTATTGTTAGGTTGGTTCGATGCTTTTAAAACTGCTAATTATGCATTTTAAAAGCACCAAAGGGACTTAACCAAGCTAATAGTTATTCCTGAACGAATATGGAAAAGTTAGGTTTGTCAAGTCATATATCTTCCTGCTGTTTGTGGGACCTCTCTGTGCACATATTGGTTGCTGCATTTCCAAACATTACAACAAAAGTATATTTTAAAGGTACTTCACTGGTTATAAAGCACATTGGGACAAGTCACGACAACTACAGTACCCCTTTGAAAGGATTTCAAAATCCTTGTTTTTCCTTTCTTGAACTCTTTGTACATATGAGGCACATTTTTTTTCCCTATCTTACTAGTCATTTTCATATTTCCATTTTTCTTTCCATTCCCAAATATGTGCTCTTCCCATCCTCATCTTTCGGAGAGCATCCAGAAATAATGAAACCAAGAGATGCTTACCTACTGTGGATGTGACAGCCCGATTCATAATGTCCAGGGCTTCATTAAACTTCTCCTTGATCGTTGGGTGAGCCAATACCTGATCAGAAAACATGGACTTCCAGCCCAAATACCATTTAGTGACCTCTTCATAATTGGGACTGTTACTGAGCCAAGAACATAGTACCTGGACAGGAGAAAGGGGTAATTTAAGGAATTCAAAGGAAAACAAAGGTCACATATTGAAAGTTGCATTAAGCAAGTTGTATGTGAAGCTACATGAAGGAATGACAATGACTTGTATAACCATTCCATGCTTCCCCTCTTTGCATACAATTCTAATAATTCAATCCTTCCAATTTGTTCAATGAACAATAAACAAAGTACTTCTGCCGTTCGTACCAATGACTGAGACAGAGAAAAGTAAGAAGTTGAATATTGCAGCTCAGTCATCACAAGACTCACCTGCAACCATTTTGGGAAGAAGTTTTTCTCAAGCAGTCCTATGAGGCTGGAAGGTGAGATCATGTCCTCCCAGTCCATCACCCAGTGGAAGGTGTCCATGTGTTGTTGGTGAGGATTGATCACAAACTCTGCTAAACACATCCCTGTCAGGGATCAGAAACAAACACAACACTGAAACACATCTCCATCAGAAGTTAGCAATGACAACTCAGTGTCAAACTTCAAATTGGCAAAGCTCTCCAAAAAGCCATCTTAATTTTTTGTTATCAATTTTTTCTTTTTTTTTGTAAATGGGGATTTTTCAAGCTAGGAGATTAGTGGTAAGTTTGGATATTTACCTACAATGACAGCACTCACACATGCAGCTTTAAACCAAAATGGTCAGCAATTGCAAGGACATGGTAGTGCAATGGTTATGTTACTGAACTAGCAACTGAGAGTCCTACAAGAATAATCCAGAGAATTCTCAAATCCCGGTTTCGACATTTGAACTTCATTTCAATTAAACTTATGAATAAAAAAATTCTTTCAGTAAAAGTGACCATGGAGTTGTCAACTGTTTAAATATCCAACTAATTCACTGATGCTCATTTAGGGAAGGAAACCTGCCATCCCATATGTGACAGAAAACTAAATTTTTTTGTTCATTCGCGGGACATTGGCGTTGCTAGGTGGCCAGCATTTATTGCCCATCCCTAGTTGCCTGAGGGTAGTTGAGAGTCAACCATATTGTTGTGGCTCTGGAATCACATGTAGGCCAAATCAGATGAGGACAGCAGATTTCCTTCCCTGAAAAACATTATTGAATCAGATGGGTTTTTCTGACAACTAATGGTTTAATGGTCATCAGTAGACTCTTAATTCCAGATTTTTTTTTACTGAATTCAAATTCCACCATCTGCTGTGGCAGGATTCAAACCCAGGTCTCCAAAATATTAGCTGAGTTTCTGATTAGCTGACTTGATAATACCCTTAGGCCATCATCTCTTCAACTTAAGATTGATTCTTACTGCCTTCAAAGTAATCTAGCAAGTCACTCAGTGAAATCAAACTGCTAGAAGACAGTCTGCTACAACATTATCAAGACAATACCCTTAAAAATAATTAAAATAATTCTAGAGTCTCACCAATAAAATTTTTCAAAAAGAAATGAAATAGTTACAAGGAATGCTGTTGAATGGGAATTGTTTGAAATTTGCTTCCTGTGACAAATTAACAGTGGGATGCATGCACATAGTTTCCTAAAGCAGGTTCCTTCAACCCAACAAGGCACATGGGATACTCAAATCAATCTGAACAAAACAGAAATACAGAGAATATTGCCACTGGGAGAAGGGTTGGTAATTAAAGGACCTGGATTTAAAATAATTGGCAAAAGAACCAGAGGTGAGAGCAGAATGTTTCTTTTCAAATACAGTTGCTATGATTTTGGTAAGAAACTGGATACATAACAACTTGTATTTGTAAAGCTCCTTTAACATAGTGAAAAGATCCAAGGAACTTCAAAGAACTGGCTATCAAACAAAAATTTGATGCTCAGCCACATATATAGGTGTCAGGACAGCTTGGTCAAAAAGAGGGCTTTTAAATATTGTTTTACGGGAAAGGAGAAAGGTAGTGATGCCTCGGGAGGAAATTCCAGAGCTTAGGGACACAAAAGGTGGAGCGACTTAAATCAGAGATGTACAAGAGGTCAGAATTGGAGCAGCATAGATATCATGCTGAGTTGTAGGCTGTAGGAGTTACGGATATAAAATGAGCCAGGTCATGAAGGGATTTGAAAACAAGACAGGCAATTTTAAAGCTGAGACATTGTGGACCAATGCAAGTCTCGTGCTAAGTTAGGATTTGGACAGTAGAATTTTAGATGAACTCAAAACTTACTGACGGTGTTCATTGGAAGACTGCCCAGGAGAGTATTGGAATAGCCATGTCCAGAGAGAAGAAAGGCATTGGTTGGGTATTTGACAGCAGATGAGCTGAAGCACGGCAGAGACGGGCAATGTGGTAGCAATGGAAGTAGACAGCAATGGGAGAGAATTATGAAGTTTAGAGGCTCAGCTCAGGATCAGATGGGGTGCTACAGTTGCAAACAATCTGGTTTAGCCTCAATCAGTAGCCAGGGAGAGTGATAGAGTTGGTGTGTAGGGAATGGAATAAAATAAGAACATAAGAAATAGGGGCAAAAGTAGGCCATCCTCGAGCCTGCCCCGCCATTCAATAAGATCATGGCTGATCTGCAGTGGTTCAGGAGCACTTTCCCGCTTTCTCCACTTAACCTTTAATTCCCTTGTCAATCAAAAACCTATCCACGCTTAACTTAAATATATCCAGCGAGGAAGCCTCTGCCACTTCAACAGGCAGAGAATTCCAAAGATACACCACCCTTTGCGTGAAAAAATTCCTCTTCAACTCTGATTTGAATGCCCCCCCCGCCTAATTTTGAGGCTGTGCCCTCTAGTCCTGCTATCTTTGCTAAGCAGGAAAAGTCTCTCAACCTCTATCTTATCCATCCCCTTCATTACCTTATAAGATCTCCTCTCAGCCTTCTAAACTCCAACGAGTACAAACCTAGCCTATTCAGTCTCTCCTCATAATCCAACGCCCTCATCTCCGTTATCAGCTCAGTGAACCTTCTCTGCACCCCCTCCAAGGCTAATATATCCTTCCTCGAATGCGGCGACCAAAACTGCACACAGTACTCCAATTGCGGCTTCATCAGTATCCTATACAGCTGCAAAAGTCTATGACAGGTATCAAATACAATGGTCATTTTAGGTCTCCACCAATAATGAAGAATTAAAAAAAAGAAAATTGACCCCATTCTCTGATTTTAGCAGAGGTCTTTGGGAGCATGAGCAACTAACCTGTGTTCAGGAAGTGGTCCCTAATTTAAACATTTCAATGAAATCGCATGCTTCCAACTTTCGCTCTCTTACTGTTTAACACTAGTCAGCTAGATTTCCCCCAGCCTCAGGAAACCCAGCAACTCAAAGGATGTGACAACATCTGGACAGAAAAATTAAAATTCTTTTCCAGCACTAATTTTACTTTCTCACAGACCCAACAAACCGACCATCACCACTCAACACAACAGAGACCCCACAGTTACAACACTCTGTGATGCACAACCCGTGATCTCCAACACATACCTTCTGAAAGTTCAGTGATGGCTGAGCAAGATAGTATCTACATTGAATTATGATGGCAGACTGGGTAAAACTGGGTTATATTACCTGGAAATAAGGAGCTTAAGGGTTGAACAACATGTTGGAAATGTGAAGGAAATTAATTTAATAGGTAGGCAATTCAGAACAAAGGAACAATAATGTTAATAGTGAATCAAATAATAACTTTTGTGCAAAAAAAAGGACGATGACAACTTGAAATAATTTGCATAATTGTAAATCAGTGGAAAGTAATTAAAAGAAAGGTATGTACTGGCTTACACGAAAATATTAAGGAATTATGGGCCAACTGATCTGTATTTACGTATTCACATTGCATCCCTAAGTTGAGGGCAAAGAAACTAACTTTTATTCCCACTCAGCTCTCTATCTAATAACTTATGTTGGTAAGCGCATACTTGCAGATGTCGCGACCGGCTGGAAAGTAACCTGGTTGTGATGATCCCTGATAATCAATTAACCTGCTGAAGCTCAATCTTGGATCAACATAGATACTAGCAAACTTGATTAAGATGCTGAATGGCAATTGGCAACTACAGAGTTGTACAGTACAAAATGCCAGTATCGTAAAAAGTAGAATAAAACTGTTTAAGCTGCAACATAAATTACATTTATACAGTTTCTCACCTAATTTTGGAACAATGTTTTTCAACATGAAAGCTTCCCAAGATCCTGGTGTGAATACATTCTTCCAGGGCAACAGGATCAGTTTTGCAGAAGAGTCACTGGGATGCCACTTCTGTAATGCATTGGAAAGTTTGTTGCGGATCGGTGAATACAAGGGTTCAAGGCGCATCTGCATTAATGGAAGCCATGGGTGAATCCAGGCGTGGATTGGGACTGTGTCTGTCAATGGATTCCAGTTCTCAACCTAAAAAGAACACAGAGGTCTGTGCTGATGAGGGACAATGGCTGGAGTTACATATCTTTTATTGATGTTTGCCTTTTCTTGATACTCCATGAGATCTTTCTCAGTAATTATTAAGGTAATAGTCCTTCCAATCCCCAATATTTTCTTCCACCCCTTCCTCAGTTCCATTACAACTGCTGGTTATTCAAATAAGGTCGCCTCCTTGGCAACCTGATGAAACCAGATAATTAAAGATACCTTATTGAGCCTTTCCCACTTTGCCATGCTCCATTTATGTTCTGGCTTTTTCTATCAACTTCTCCTCGACTCCTATCTATCCTGATTATCTCTTCCTATTTGCTTCCCATTCTCCATTTTGAATGTTTCTTTTCCTTTGTGTGGTTGAAAATTTGTTCTTTAATAAACTCGAACATTTTGAAAGTTAAAGTCAATCTTTTTAAAGCTTAATTCATTAATATCACACGTAGGCTTATATTAACACTGCAATGAAGTTACTGTGAAAATCCCCTAGTTGCCACACTCCGGTGCTTGTTTGGGTACATTGAGGGAGAATTTAGCATGGCAAGTGAACCTAACCAGCAATCTTTCAGACTGTGGAAGGAAACTGCAGCAGCCAGAGGAAACCCAGGCAAACATGGGGAGAATGTGCAGATTCCACACAGACAGTGACCCAAGTGGGGAATCAAACTTGGGTCTCTGGTGCTATGAAGCAGCAGTGCTTGCCACTGCATCACCCTGCAAAATATGCAAAAATGTCTTGTAACATTAATAAGACAAAGCTCCTACCTCACGCTGTAATTTAGGAAAGATCAATTGTTCAAGAACATTGTCCAGTATCCAGAGAGGGATTGCAGGCATCCAGTTCTCCAAGAAATCTACCATAGGAGCACAATTCCGGGGCAGCCACTGGGATACAACATTACGAACATATGGCATCCATACCTCCCACATCAACCTGAGAAAATGAAAAGAAGGAAAAAAAAAGGAACTGGGAATAGTTCACTCAATCCAAAAACCAAGTTTTCCAACACACTGCAAAACACTCATATTCTAACCCTTCCTCAATTTCTCTTCTTTCCTTCCTCTATCTTCATTCTCTTAATATAATGAAACATCTCAGGGTGCTTCACGTGTTCAAATAACAGTTAACACTGAGCCACACAGGAAGATATTAGGCTAACTCTTGCATAATGAAAGCTGTTTTAATCTTGTGTAGAGAAATAATTCTGGATTTTATGCTGAACAGTTTTGAAACAATTTGAAATACAATAGAAGCTGAATTCAGAGACCAGTCCTGGTGACTCATCAACTTTAAATAGTGCCAGCCTTTCTAATACTTCCTCTTTACCAATTTTTAGCCAATTCAGCATCTCAACAACCTTGTCTGCCTCAAACAATGTAATGATGCCTATTCATGGTCTAGAATCCAAATGTTAACCATCTGAAGAACAACTGATATCTGCAGCAGCTCAACTAAAGCTGGAACAGAGAATCAAAGCTGGAATATTCTAATGGGCTAATTTGAGGAACTGCTCTTCTTTTAATTCTGATCTTCATAAGAGTCTTGACCTGGCTGAAATAAAATGCATGTGAAGTCCAGTTTACCTTCATAATCCGAAAGCAATCAACATTTCTAATTATCACTCTAAAAGTTTTGATTATTCTTTCTTACCTGTGGTAAGGGTCCAATGACAATGCATCACACCCCCCATGCTGCAGCTGGTCTCGCTCTAGAAGTTTTCTCCACTTGGACATGACGTCTAAGCCATAATTGTTATCCTAAATGAAGAAAAGAAACAATGTGGAGTACTCCATCTTTTGTCTGCATTGTGCTCAGTTCATCACTATGAGAGATGATCCTTGTCTTCCTTATTTTCTACAGTGACTATGTCAAAAAAAAAGTCTCAACAAGCCAGGTCTAGTATGGAGCATCTCCACTCTGTTGGAAGCTCATTTAACCTGAGGTCCAGAATTAAGTTTTAGAGCATTACATTACCAAGTGCTCAAGGAGAGGAAAGGCATGGAATGGAATTTATTCAGTCTGGACTCACAATCAATGGCATTCCTCTGTTTGTTCACTTCATTAACCTTTCTTCACCATGTGAATCTTCACAGTGAGCGATGCCAAGTTTTTCATCATGCATCCTAACCTCATTATATACACACCTTTCACCAAGATATGTTGGACAACAATCACAAAAGTATGAAAACTAACTGATTTTAAGTGAATCCTACAATCACAAAATTATTTTGTATGGCTGTGGTTGAGAGTGCTATTCTTTTTGGATATCTGTGCTGGTAGTGTTGTCTTAGGAAAGTAAACTTTTGAAGGGTGCAGTATTGAGCCAGGAATGGTATTTCTTGGTTAAATCTGTTCTCAGAGAATTTTGATAGAACTTAATTCTAGACCTAAGATTAAATGAGCCTCCAACAGAGAGGGGATGCTCCATACTAGACCTGATTTATTGGATTTATTTTCTCTCATATAGTCACTGTAGAAAGTAAGAAAGAGAGTGTTCTGAACAGTGAAAATCATCCTTGTCTCATTATTACTGCTGGTTCCATTCAGGGAAAAGACTACAGTCCCTTAGATGCAGGACAGATCAGTTCTTGAACTTGTTTGTGCCTTTTAACATTTAATAGGAGTTTAGTGACTGGATGAAGATATGAACTCAGAGTGGGACTCACTGATTATTTTAATGTTCTAGAATAGATTTTAATATATTTTAATCAGTTAGATTTTCATGATGGGGTTTTCTTCCTTTGAATGTTATCTTAATTTACAAATAATTTTGTTTTAACAAACGAGCTATGTACTCAAAATGAATTGCTGAATGGACAATAAAGTGAAATTGAATTGATTTCCCTTTCTTGTTAGCCCCATAGGCAATGGGACTTCAAACCAATGATCATCCTAGCATGTTGCCCAGGACCATAGTGGATATGGTGGGCATGATAATTACTCATGTTTTTAGTGGTAGTCCTTACCTGCAAAGGATTCCAAGTCTTAAAGAATTCTTTCAGCAGAGGAAATACAATGGCAATGGAGAGTTCCGCAAGGTCAAACATTTTGTACTCCTCAAAATATTTCTCCTGCAGCATCTCAAAGATTTTTGCACATTCTTCCAGAGTCAATGGATTGTCACAGTTCGGCTGAAGTCTCTTCTCACAGTCCTCCACAATCTGTAAGATACTGCTGAGTTTGTCTATGATCTTATCCTCATGGGTGAGGATTTCGGAGAGCTTCTCATTCTCATGTGAGAGGTTGACCACCATGTCCCTCTCATACTGTAGCTGACGGTCATTCTGGATGATCTCTTGCTCAGTCATTTCAATGAGCAGTTGCAGGTTATGCTCCAGCTCGGGGAGGGAAAAACCCTCTGATTTGGCATCTTTAACAGGGGACTGAGTGTCGTCAGGAATATCATGCTTCTGGTTCATCTGACTGTAACTGTAATAGACTTTCTGCTCCTTTCCTGTCATGTCTATAACCTACATGAAGAATTAGGTAGTTAGAGTCACAATGGCTCAATTTCAATTAAAGTCATAACCAACTAATCAGCTGTCAACTAGTTTAGAAATTAGTTTCACTAACATTGACCTCACACAACACACATTGATTCCATTAAACAAGTAGGTGTACTTCATCACTAGTTGTAAGAAGTTGTCTGCTATGTTTCAGTCATCTTAATCTGATTACATGGTAATATTAGGTCAAGATTAGTTAACATGAGTGTGTATCACTATGTATGTTTTCAGACGTTCAGGGAATTGGCAGCAGATATTACTGACAGTAAAAAACATTCATTTTTCCAAAAATCATGGATTATGGTGTCATTGATTGGGCCAACATTTATTGACCATTTCTATTTGCCCTCAAACTGAATGGTTGCTGGGCTATGATGTGAAGATGCCGGTGTTGGACTTGGGTAAGGCCATTTCAGAGATATTTAAGAGTCAGCCATATTGCTGTGGATTTGGAATCACATGTCAGATTACCTTCCCTGATGCACATTAGCAAGCCAGCTGGATTTTACAACAATCAACAATGCTTTCAAGGCCATCATTAAAGACTTACATTGAAAAATACAGATTCTTATTGAATTCAAATTTCACTTTCTGCATGGTGGGATTCGAACCTAGGGTCCCAGAGCAGTACCCTGGGTCTCTGGATTAGTACTCCAGTGACAAAACCATTGCACTATTCATTATATACTGAGTTTTGTGAAAAAGGTTATTAAAAATAACCCACAACCCAAAAATTCGCTCTTAGGCTGATTGGGTAACAAATTGTCCCTATGGTGAAAATTTTCCATATTAGGAATAATATATATATTATTATATAGGAATATTAAAATAGGATAATGTATTTGGTATGACGGCGGCGCGGGCTCGTTGGGCCGAAGGGCCCGTTTCCCGTGCTGTGTTGCTTAATAAAAAAAAAAAGCGGAAATCCATGCTTCTTCTCATTCATTCGTGGGACCTGGGTATCATTGGCTGACTAGCATTTACTGCCCACCCCTAACTGCCCTCGAGAAGATGGTGGTGAGAACTGAGTGGCTTGCTAGGCCATTTCTGAGGGCAGTTGAGAGTCAACCACATTGCTGTAGCTGTGGAGTCACACGTACACCAGACCAGATAAAGACGGCAGAATTCCTTCCCTAAAAGACATTAGTGAACCAGACGGGTTTTTCCGACACTCAATACCGGTCATCAGTAGATTCTTAATTACAGATTTTTAAAATTGAATTCAAATTCCATCATCTGCCATGGCTAGATTCAAATCCAATTCCCAGAATATTAGTGGAGTTTCTGGATTTATAGTGGAGTGACAATACCACTAGGCCATTGCTTCATAATTAGTCCTGATCATGGGGTAAATTTGCTGTTTATCACATGTGGGCTGACTTCCCTGCCATTACCACACATGCATACCACTTCAAAGAGTATTCCAACATGTGAAAAGGAATAACTCTGGATTTCCACTGATTTTTTTCATACCACATAGCATTCTAACAGACAAATGAACAAAAACAAGAAGCGTACTCCTGTAACATAAGCCAGCTTACAAATATGATAATGTTCAGGGGTATTGCTATAACACCCACCTGTTATTTTTCTGCCTTTACAATAGGTGCAAACATTATCTATACAAACAGACATACAGTATTATTGGCCACTGAGTAGTTTATGGAAGACGGTTTCAAGGGCCAAAAAAAAAGATTTATTTAATCATTTTTTAAGAAGTTCTATTTTCTGTTGGCCCTTGAACAACAGTGAGACTTTGTGCAGTTGTCTTATTTTCTCTCCAGCATTAGTTTATTTTCCAAAGCTCATGCGAGGTGGATGACCAATGAATCAATTTCAGATAAGATTCATGACAGCTAGTCTCTGCCAACACCTGCAAATCCACATCCGCAGATGAAGGTTACCAGATCTATCCTCAACTGATCCTTAAAACATGAAGTGGCTCCAGCTCCGAAGGTAAGTTAAATCAACAAGTTCAGGACATTCAAAAGTATGGTCTAACTAATCACCATGCTAGAGATTCACCCAGGGTACACGTTACAAGATATTAAAAAGGCATGGTTGGGTAATATGAATTTAAAAAAATCTGGAATTAAGAAACTGATGACTATTGTCAATTGTCGAAAAAGATCATTTAATTCATTAACGTCTTTTAGGGATGCAAATCTGCTGTCTTTACCTGCCAAGTCCAATTATGAAACTTAGATGCCACCAACCATATTAGTAAGTACCATTACACTTAATTGATAATGACTGTCTTTGCAATTCAGAGTCAACAGAAATTCATATGCAGAACTATACCACCTACTATAAACTTTTAAACTCCTGAGGGGTATTGTTACGTGGAGAGGATGTTTTCTCTTGTCAGAAAACATAAAACTACGGGCCAATTGTTTAAAAATAAGGAGTTACTCATTAAAACCCAGAAATTATGAGAATTTTTTTCTCTGAGAGTCTTGAGTCTCTGGAAATCTCTGAATCACAAGCAGTGAAAGCAGTGACAAGAGGGTATCAACAGGCAGGAATGTGGGATTGAAGTTACAAACTGATCAGCTATGATCTTATTGAATGATGGAGCAGACTTAAGGACTCGAGTGGCCTACTCATGCTCCAAATTTGTATGCATCTTGCAAATATTACAGCGTCAGCTCAGTGCCAGTTAGTGGGTAGCCACAGCCTTGATTACAACTCCTGTCAGCTACACTAATACTCAGTTTGTGGGGAAAATGCCATGGAATAGCAGAGAACAAAGCAATAGTACCCAACGTTCACAGGTCTACACCCAATCAAAAAAATTATATATGGAAATGTCTAAACATTTGCAAATGAGGGGAAAGCCCATTCCCATGCACCTTGACTTGTGAAAGTTCTGTCTGAGGCGTAGCCATTTTCCTGCCCAGGCTCGTTGCTCCCTTTGCTTTCAGTTCCTCCACAGTTTTGAAGCTGTACTTGGGTTTCTTCTTTCCACCTGTGGGATCTTTCCGCCACTGGCTCATCTCCTTCTGAAATTCCTGCACACAAAGGGTTAATTAGTCACTGGGTAATGACCACCCTTCATTACTGACAGACTAGGAAACATCCCTTCAACTGTCATCAACTTCAGAGATCCAGTCATGTGAATCCCAACTCAATTAACTCCCAAATTTCATCCAGGGTCCAGAGACCAAGCATTGACTCACTGTGCATGAGACAGACAATTAAACTGCAGGTGTGGGGTATGTTAACCTGACTCTGGCAGAAGCCCAGGTGCAATCTGCCAGCCAATGCTCTCAGCTGCGCACAAATTGCCCACTGTATTTCTGACATTACAACAGCCATTCAAAGGTACTTCACCAGCTTTGGACATAGTGAAGTCATGAGAAGTGTTAAATAAATCAAATTTTCTTTTGGCAAAGGAAAGGAAAGATAATTCCGCACCCCCCCAACTCCCTGCCCCCCATGTCACCTGCCCCACCCCAAGTAAACACTACAAGACTTGACACTCAGCAGTGCATAATGCTTCTCGAAAAAGGATGCATGAATCTTTATGGGAAAGTAAAAAGGTAAAAACAAATCCTCTTATTGAGAATTATACTGACACCTTTCATGTTTCTGAAAATAATTCAAGCTATGGCTACTGTAAGCAGTTATGAATGTCAATTAGTAACCAGACAACATGAAATGGGCATTGCAGGGAGGCACCACTTCAACTATTTTCCCCATTCAACTAACTGAAGTTATTTTACTGGGAAATGGGTCACTTGTTGTCCAATTCTAAGTATTATTCCAATGTACTCTTAGCCAGCCTCTACATTCACACTTCATAGAAATCATAGAACTCTACAGTGCAGAAAGAGGCCCTTTGACCCATCGAGTCTGCACCCACCCAGGCCCAATCCCCACATCCCTACATATTATATCTACTAATCTCTCTAACCTACGCATCCCTAGACACTAAGTAGCAATTTCTTAGCATGACCAATCAACCTAACCTGCATGTCTTTGGACTGTGGGAGGAAACCAGAGTACCCGGAGGAAACCCACACAGACATGAGGAGAACGTACAAACTCCACACAGACAGTGACCCCAGCCAGGAATTGAATCCAAGACCCTGGAGCTGTGAAGAAGCAGTGCTAACCACTGTGCTATCGTGCTGTCCAAGTTTACTTTGCAAACTTGAAATCATGCAACACTCTGCTGACCTTACTTAACACTATCCAGTGCACACATCAATCACGTGCTCACTGAGCTACTTCGTTTCCCAGTTAAGCAACTCAATTTTAAAAGTTTCATCTTTATTTTCAAATCTGTCCATGCTCTTGCTCTCTAGCCTTATCCCAGAAACCTCTGAGATCCCCAATCCTGTCTGCTTGAGTATCTCTGATTTTAGTTCCTTCACTACTTTTGGTCGTACCCGTGGCTACTAATGTTCTCAACTCTGGAATTCCTTCTCTATACCTCTCTGACGCTCAAGCCAGAATTTTACCGCTTTTCCTACCCCGATTGTGGGGCAGGTGAGGCTCGCAGAACAGAATTCTCTATTGGTCTCGGGTGGGATCACACATGAGCAAGGTCATAAAATCCTGCGCTCTACCTTTCTTTACTCTTTGGCTAAGATTTTGTTCATCTATTCTTATATTTCCTTCTGTAGCTCATGTCAAATGCTGCATTATAACACCTCTGTGTAGCACCTTGCAATGTTTCATTATTTTATTGACAGTGCTATGTAAATACAAATTATAATTGTTGTGCTGT
Source organism: Sphyrna mokarran (assembly GCA_024679065.1). NCBI lineage: Eukaryota > Metazoa > Chordata > Chondrichthyes > Carcharhiniformes > Carcharhinidae > Sphyrna > Sphyrna mokarran. Next base: position 33,439,884 of record JAGIQG010000020.1, read on the forward strand.
ATCTTACTACAAACTGCCCCTTTATTCACCAGTGCAACACTAAGCATTAAATGCCAAAAGAAGTTTGATTTACAGGCATGGTTGATGTAGATACACATACTTGTTCTTTGTACTTCTAGACTGGGGCCAGGGTTAGGTAAGCGGGAGAGCGCAGAAAGTAGTTATTCAGAGTCTCTCATCTAAATTGCTTTCCATTAATCCATGCTCAGAAACGCATGTGCACGATTGGAGAAAAGATCAAAATTGAACTATCTGGAACAGCTCCTTCGGAAAAAGGGAAAAATTGTTGATTTGATACAAAAAAATACAGATAATGGGATAAGAATTGTATTATTCCAAACCTCTTCTGCTTCTTCATCAGAGTCAACAATGGGAAAATCCTTTAGTGACTGTTCTGTTCTTTCAGACCCATAAGCTCCAATTGCTCCTTTCCCTTTTCTCATCTTTGCCTCAATTGGTGCCACAATTCCTGCAGAGCAACAAAAACAGCATTACTAGTGACATGACTACATAACTCCTATATCCAAAAACTGGACAAAAGATGAAATTACATGGTTTGGAGCTGATGAAATTATGGAATGCCACACTCAGGATGGCAACTTCTTTAGGTTGCACTGTGAAGAATACCAAGTTAGATTGAGTGGTGGGATGAGATTGTGGCAGTTGCAGGGATGAATTTAACCATTTTTCAGGAAATTAAATGGATAAAAGCATAATAATAGTTCCACACTCCACTCATCAATATCCATCAAAAGAACAGAACTTTCACCCACAGACACATGTGGCAGCCCAGCGGATAGGCACAGCTGTTGCCCAACTTTCCCTAATGAATGTAATACATTTTGTGGAATTCGTTACAGACAGAGAATTATCACTAATGTTACTAATAACTTTCTGTTAACTGTACCTTGTGCATTCTTCCCAAGACCTCTGCCAGGTACGTAACCCATCTTCTGCAGCAGTTTCTGTCCAATCCCTTTGGTGTGTTTTTCCCAGGTGCCAATTTCCTGGTTTGTTCGATGTCCTCCGGTGAATCCTTTTGAACTAGATTTGAAAAAGCCACCCTGTGGAAAAAAACATTGATAAGTAAAAACTGAGGTCCCTGAACCAAATATGAGGGATCAATATGCAACCTGACTTCATTGGGGGAGGGGAATATGCCGTGAGGTTGAGGAAACATACACATGTCCACTGAAAGAATCTGGAAAGATGCGCACAAAGTTTCTGTCCAGCGAAAGTGACAGTTTTTTGGTGCCTGGAAAGTAAGTATTTAATGTTTTATTCAACCACTACAGCTGTATAAATAGCTAATCGGGATGCATGACTATTTCGGTGAACAATACCAATTATCTAATTGTTTAAAAAACAAATAAAGCACACAGTATGTTACCATTTATCCGATGTAAACAAATAGCTGACAACTATTTTTGTGTGAACCTTTGTTTCAAAAGCTTCAAATTTATTTGATTTTGGGAAAACAACTTCACATACTACTATATCCTGATTAAATACACTTTTTGACATTTACTGAAAACAATGATTGTTTTTGAATTTATAATAAAAGCAAACAAAGCTCAAATTCTCTAATCACGCTCAACATTCTGTCTCCCGACTAAAGTCAAAATTGAACAGTTAATAATTTAGATGCGAAACTTAACCAGAAAGACACAATAATACACAATGCATCGCACTATATAACATTCTTGTCCAAATATGGTTACTGCAGGCAGCTGGAAAAGTCAGATATTTACACAGAATGTTCAGGGCAGTAGAAAAATAATCCCGCAGGCATACCTCAAAGGACTTACTTAAAATTCGATTCAAAATTGAGGTGAGATTTTCTTAGCCCTTAAAATACACAGTTCAAAAATTTTTTTCTTCAAATATAAATGTTTTAATAACATAAAACCACTGCTGGAAATAGGGCTCAATCTGCCTGACTTCTTAGAATTTACAGTGTAGAAGGACCCTACCCGGCCCATCGCGTCTGCACGGACAACAATCTCACCCAGGTCCAATCCCCGTAACTCCACACATCCACCCTCCTGGTCCCAATCAAGCTAGCCTTGCACATCTTTGGAGTCTGGGAAGTAACCGCAGCACCCAAATGAAACATATTCAGACACGGGGAGAACATGTAAACTCCACACAGACAGTGTCCCAAGGTCGGAATTAAATGCATGTCCCTGGCGCTGTGAAGCAGCAGCCCTAGCCAAAGTGTCAATTTGAGTCGCATGATGCTGGCTAACCCATTACCACCATTATGACTGGAAAAAACTGCCAGAGGTAGTAGTAGAGGTGGGCACAATTTTGCCTTTTAAAAAGCATTTAGAGAGTTTTGTGGGTAAGATAGGTAGAGAGAGATATGGGCCAAACGTGGGCAATTGGATTAGCTTATGGGTTTAAAAAAAAAGGACAGCATGGAGAAGTTGGGCTGAAGGCCTGTTTCTATACTGGAAACCTCTATGTCTTTTGATGAATCAACATTCAATCACAGCTATCTAGTGTCACACCAAGGCCTTTGATTGAATACTTACAGTTTTCAGTTTCTTTGGTGCAAAGTCTTTTGGAAAATCTTCTCGCTTAACTTTCTCCTCTTCAGAGTCATCAGAATCCTTCTCTTCCTCATTTTCTTCAGCTGCAGGTCGACGGATTCCAGCACTGATGAAATTAACTGGAGCAGTGTAATCTTTGGAACTATGGAAACAGTGTAGATATGGCCAAGTTTAGATACTGCAAAAAAAATTATTATGCACTGCATTCAAAAGTCTAACTGCCATTCTTTAAATCCAATGTACAACTACTAGCATCTGAAAGTAAGCACACAAGAGAATCAAAATAGGAAACATACAGACATCTGAACACAAATGCTGCCATGTTCCGAAAAGATAAACATAATAGAATTTCTGAATAATTAGCTATGCTGTAATTGCATTATCTAACTGGGCTGCAGAGGACCAGTACTGAACACATCCTAACCAGTGAATAGACATTTATATACTGACCATTATAGCTGAGTTAAATAATCCAAAATCAAATCAGCCATCATAGGTGAATTGCCAAAGTCTTCCAGGCCTCACCAAAGACAAACACAGTGGCTGTCTACTCATACCAAGGCCACAGACATAATTCTTCCATGAACAATCTGTACTAGTCTGGTGACAAACAGTGCCACAGTGATCGAGCACAACCCCGGACCCAGACTCAAGTTTAAGTTTATTTATTTATTAGTCACAAGTAGGCTTACATTAACATTGCAATAAAGTTACTGTGAAATTCCCCTACTTGCTACACTCCAGCATCTGTCTGGGTCAATGCACCTAACCAGCACATCTATCAGAACATGAGAGGAAACCAGAGCACCAGAGGGGAGAACGTGCAAACTCTGCATAGACAATGACCCAAGCTGGGAGTTGAACTTGGATTCCTGGAACTGTGAAGCAGCTACGCTAACCACTGTGCTATCGTGCTACTCCTTCTCAACTCGACCAACTTTTGATTTTGGTCAGAAAGAGAAATGGTGAAACTCGATCCCAACAATGATAGTGGAAAAATATTTGCAATCCTTAAAATGAGAGCCAGGATGTTTGAAAGGATGTCAGAATCATATAACCCGGATAGCATCCATTATCCAACAGTGCAAGAAATTGATAGCGGGGTCCAAGAGGTGACAAATGTCCAAACAAATGAGAAACTGAAAAATATATTCCTACTTCTGTCCTAGCTAAGTTAACTGGTCTAAGCCTAGGCTGAAGCAATTGCATTTGCTTCTTGAGTCTACCAATGCAATTTGGCAAGAAAGTTGAGGTGCATAAATTAGTTGTTTGATAAATCAAGGGTTTTAGAATTCTCCAATGGTTCATCTCATTTAGAGAATAACTAAGCCATAAAATGCAGGAAAATCTGCGATTTTATCATTGATCTGGGCTTATCGATCACAGGTTTAATCCTTTGATGCGTCATGGGAAAATTCTCCAACTTGTTCAAATCAATCATCACAGTCCCAGGACATAGTTACAGGAGTTATTAAGTGTAGTGTCAGTGTCCCAAGTCCACACATTTTCATCTGCTTTATCAATGTCTTTTATGGTCAGAAGTGAAGATGTTCACTGACAATTACATAATATTCAGTATCCTCAGAAATATCCACGCCATATGCAGCAAAACCTGCATTCAGGATAAACCTGATAAGTGGCAAATAACTTTCGCACAAGTGGCAGGCAATGACCATCTTCAATTAGAAAGAATTTAACCATTTCTTTATGACATTTAATTATACCACCTTTGCCAAATCTTCCACTATCAACGTCTTCAGGATTACCAATGACCAGAAACTGATCTGAATCAGACATATAAATACTGTAACAGCAAATCTAGGTCAGAGGCGAGGAATTCTGTGGCGAAAAACTCACCTCCTGATCTCCCAAAGCTTGAAGACAATTTATGAGGCACAAGTCAGGAGTATGATGGAATACTCTCCATTTGCCTGGATGAGTGCAGCTCCAGCAACACTCCAGATGCTCGACATGCAGTCACGGGAGAGCAGCCCATTAGATATGTGTCTCATCCCCCACTAACGCAGTGACAATAATGTACATCGTCTACAAGACACAACACACTAAAGATCTTTCAACAGAATCTTTCAAACTTGTGGCTTCTACCAAGAGAAGGAGAAAGGTAGCAGATACACCACCTGTAAGTTTCACTCCAAGCCACACACCATCCTGATTTGGAAATCTATCACCTTTCCTTCACTATCACTCAGCTAATTCCTCGAATTCCCTCTCAAATAGTACTGTGGGTGTTCTTAAAATACATTAACTGCAGCAGTTCAAGGAGGTTGGCTCACCATCACCTTTTCAAGGGCAATTAAGGATGGGCAATAAATAAATGCTGACCTAACCAACATCACGTGAATGCATACATATTTTAAAAGTCATGACTTGTTGATAAGTAAATGTTCACAGTTAGTGAAAGCACTAAGCTGGATTACCGTTTCCCCCCAAAGCTTGGCCTCTCATCATCAGAGTCATTCTCTGCCCACATGCCATAGATCGCATCCTCCTTTGTCTGTCGGTGGCGCACGCGATCTGGGTTGAACTCGTTTTCCAAGTCCCAATCTGAAATCTCAAAACGCTCCATTTCCACCTCATCGTCATCTTGATCTTTTCCATAGAGATGTGACATCGACATTTTTACCTGCCAGATAATAAAATCAACAATAAACATGGTGTTAACCACACTTCATTACAAGAACCAAATTTATTAACTTTAGCTGAAATATCCCATATGCTGATATTTAAATCCCAAAACTGATCATTTTTGATCAGTAAAAATAAGGCCCAATATTTCGTAAAACAAATAAAGTACATCACAAGTGACTGGATTCTGAATGAAAACAAAAATTGCTAGAAATGCAACGCTCATCATTGAGCATATGAGGCACAGAGATGTATTATTACAGTGAAATCTTGATGAGTCAAACTCACATGAGACAAAACTCCACTTGTGTCAATGTTATTCACCATTCCTGTTGGAAGATTAGCAACAGCTATTGAAAGATACCTATGATTAGCCAAAATACCAGTAGTTGAACTGGTTTAGCTGAAACTTTTCCAACAAGGAAAATAATTTCAAATCAAATTATAAAAGGGATGCTTCCCCAATATGCCAGATTGACCAGAATGGAATGTTTGGACCAAGCACGTTCAAATATGAAGTGCTGGACAAGCTTTCATTTCACATCAAAATTTCTCTCTGAAGTGACATGCAAGCATGTGATTGTGGCAGAACTGTAAGAAAATTAAATGCCCACTTGCTCACACACCTATTTCCCAGGAGAACCACAGCAAAGGTCTTACAGATTCTGTGGGATTTCAGACTGCAGCACCAAAACATTTGCATTGCTGGATTGCATTAATGATATCACAGATTGTACTGCACAAGTAAGAAAACAGCACACAAAGCAATAAACAATAATAGATATCTTCCAGTGCTAAATCCAATTCTTTTCGCAGGTTAAACCCCAGCTTTTTTCAAGGATGACGTAGAACCATGTGAGATCTGCAGCTATCACAAGTTCTGTTTAACTTGAATTTTAGTGCTGAACCATGTAATTTGACTCATCAAAAGTTTACTGTAGTTAGCTGATAAGGAGTTTCAATCGAAATCTCATCTTTCTTTCAATTTAAAATGCCAATCACCTGATGTCTTCCACTTTCTGATATTTATGAACATTATCAGGGGATTTTGCATAGTGTGTATTAACGTAAGCCTATTTCATAGAATCCTCCAGTGCAGAAAGAGGCCATTCAGTCCATCAAGTCTGCACTGACAACAATACGACCAGGCCTATTCCTATAACACCATGTATTTATCCAGCTAGTCCCGCTGATACTAAGGGACAATTCAGCACGGCCAAATCACCTAACCCTCACATCTTTGGACTGTGGGAGGAAACCAGAGTACTGGAGGAAATCCACGCAGACACAGGGAGAATGTGCATACTTCACAGCATACTTGTGACAATAATAAACAAAAACATTTGCTAATTCTTTTTAATCGCAGATGTCACAGTAAAAGAAATTTCTTGGCTAGGAGTTGCAAACAGTACCACTGCCAGTCTCTGTTCAGAAATAAATTGAAATAAAGTCTACTCCCAGCTATATGTTTTAATCCCTTTGTTGAAAAAGCCAAGGGAAAAGAACAAAAGGATACATGGACAGTTAGGTTTTTAAACAAGAGAGTGCATGGTTTGGACCATAAGGTACAAGTAACCTAGAAAGGCAAAACACCCAACCTACAAAAGAGTAAGGGTGCGTGGTATAGCATTTTATCCAACATTTTTTAAATTTATCACATGTATTTGTATACAGTGATAAGTATTGTTTCTTGCGTGCTATACAGACAAAGCATACCACATATAGAGAAGCAAAGGAAAGGGTACAGGATGTGATGTTACAGTCATAGCTGGGGTGTAGACAAAGAAAAAAACTTAAAATATAAGGTAACTCCATTCAAAAGTGTAATCACAGTAGGGAAGAAGCTATCCTTGAGTCAGTTGGTTCATGATGTCAGACTTTTACATCTTTTTCCAGATTGAAGAAGGAAGAGAGAATGTCTGGGGTGCATGGGATAAGATGTTGAATTGAAGCATTGTTACAGACCTTGAAAGAATTAGAGCAGAGTTTTAAAACCATAGGATGAGATTAAAAGACAGAATTAGAGGGTATGTTGGGTACAGTGCATAAGAAGTCACCATGCTCCTTTGCCACCTTGGGGGCAGAAAGATTCTGTTAGGTAAGTGCAATTTGTTATGTTCCCAATGGATTCACTTGTCAAGTGAGAAGTGGTTAAAGATTTCTAGTTAGCCTTGTCCCACTAAATTTCATCTTGTTTTCAACAAGCTTGGATACAGAAAGATGTCTCACAACACCAGGTTAAATTCCAATAGGTTTATTTGAAATCACAAACTTTCAGAGTGCTGCTCCTTCATCAGGTGAGATCAACAAGATTGGAGATAGCATATTTGAAGAAAGAGCGATCATATCAGGTTCAGCTCATGAGGGTCTTCAATGTTATGTCATTACATTAGTATATATTGGACATGAGGACCTCACTTCTAACAATATATCATTTATTAAGTCTCACAACAGCAGAGCTAAAGTCCAACAGGTTTGTTTGGAATCACGAGCTTTTGGAGTGCTGCTCCTTCATCAATTGAGATCAACAAAATTAGAGACACACATTTGAGAGAGAGTGATGGTATTAGCTTCAGCTGATGAGTGTCTTCAAGATTATGTTATTAAATTAGTATATATTGGAATGACGGCCTTACTCCTAATCATAAGACATTCAGTAAGAAGTCTCACAATAGTAGGGTTAGAGTCCAGCAGGTTTGCTTGGAATCACGAGGTTTTGGAGCGCTGTTCCTTCCTCACCTGGTGTTGTGAGGTTTCTTACTGTGCTCACTCTTGACCATAACACACTCAGGACATTTAGTACATGTTAAGGTCTCCGCTTGGGGTGGGGGCAAGCGGGACCCGCGCGACTCCGACAACCACCCAGCGGAATCCACTGCGGGACTTACCGCAGTCCTGCAGCCAGCGCCGGAGCGGCTGCTTTCTCTTCCCTGTTTCGAGTTAAATCGATTTGTTTTTTTTCTCCTCCCCGGACCCACGGGTGCTAAGGCGCCATCTTGGGACGATGTGCCCGGCGCGAGTCTCTGCTGGTGGGAAACACGGAGCGCGCAACAAAGGTTCCTGTCCGGCATTGGGGACACTGGGAGGGGGGACGATAAACCCTGTAACACCGCAGTTCCTGCGAGCTGAGAGATCATTGAGGAAGAGCTAGGCGTCAGGGAATGGAAAGGGGAGGCATTTAGTCACAAGTTTAAAGTTTTGTCCTCACAGTGGTTACCTTGCTCCATATCTCCCTGTTTTATTTTACAGATGAAAAGTGTATGTGTTTTCTTTGCCTTTTTTCACAACATCCAAACTGTGACCCATCAGCTCTCCACACTGCTGCTCCTGACCCTGGGCCAAGGCTCTCAGTACCAGCTCCCTAACACAGAGGATGCAAGATCCACTTGGTCTTTCTTGGACTTTTGATTGAGTGGCCACAGAGAGAGAGAAGGAGGAATAAAGAGATGTCTGCCTGCCCAGCAGGAGGGGAATGGAAAATCATCAGCAAGAAAAGGGGAATAAAGAAATGGAGAGAAAACATCAGAGGCATGCCCTGTCCTGAAGTAGAGTTTGTGAGTTCGGCTGAAGGGGAGAGAATCCAACAGAGTATACAGGAAACAGTGTAAGTTGGCATGGATTTGGTCGTCAGAACTCACCATCCAATGCTGCCGTGGAATGTCTGCTGTGCTGTGGGGGATAATATGGATCTGGATTTTATCCCCTTCATTGTAGCGAATTACCTACATAGTTCATTTTGGTGGCACAGTGGTTAGCACTGTTGTTTCACATTACCAGGGACCTGGGTTCCATTATACCTTTGGATCACTGGCTGTGTGGAGTTTGATGTAGAGATGCTGGCATTGGACTGGGGTAAACTCAGTAAAGTTTCACAACACCAATTTTAAATCCAACCAATTTATTTGATAGTAAATTCGCGAGCTTTCGACACTATGGCCTTCGTCAGGCAAATGCAGTGTTCTGGTCTGCAATAGCACTCATACCAACCCAGACAGTCATAGATTGCTGATTAGAATGCGAATCCTTACATCTAACCTGCTATTCAAGTGTTAAAGTGGCTAACAATGTGTGTGAAGGGAATCCTGAGCATTGATTAGAGAATTGTGTATTTTCTCCAGACAGCACTGTAAGTGAGGTTTTTTGCTAACCCAGGCAAGTTACGGGGGTTACAGATAGTGTGTCATGAAGCCAAGATCCCTGTTAAGACCGTCCTCATGTGTGCAGAACGTGGCTATCAGTCTCTGCTCAGCGACTCTGCGCTGTCGTGTATCATGAAAGCCCCCTTGAAGAACATTTACCCGCAGGTCGGAGGCCGAATGTCCATGACTGCTGAAGTGTTCGCCCACAGGAAGGGAACTGTTTTGCCTGGTGATTGTTGAGCGATGCTCATTCATCCGCTGTCGTAGTGTCTGCATGGTCTCCACAATGTACCATGCTTCGGGACATCCTTTCTTGCAACATATTAGGTAGACAACGTTGGCCGAATTACAAGAGTATGTACTGTGTACCTGGTGAATGGTATCCTCACTTTTGATGATGTCGTCCATGTCTATCATCTGGCATGTCTTGCAGAGGTTGCTGTGGCAGGGTTGTGTGGTATTGTGGTGACTGTTCTCCTGAAGGTTGGGTAGTTTGCTGCGAACAATGATCTGTTTGAGGTTGTGCGGTTGTCTGAAAGCAAGAAGTGGGGGGGTGGGGATGGACCTAGCGAGATGTTCATCGTCATCAATGATATGTTGAAGACTCCGGAGAAGATGTCGTAGCTTCTCCGCTCCGGGGAAGTACTGGATAACAAAGGGTACTCTGTCCACCGTGTCCCGTGTTCGTCTTCTGAGGAGGTCAGTGCGGTTTATCACTGTGGCACGTCGGAACTGTTGATCGATGAGTCGAGCGCCATATCCTGTTCTCACGAGGGCATCCTTCAGCGTCTGGAGGTGTCTGTCACGATCCTCCTCATCTGAGCAAATTCTGTGTATACAGAGGGCTTGTCCATAGGGAATGGCTTCTTTAATGTGTCTAGGGTGGAAGCTGGAGAAGTGGAGCATTGTGAGGTTGTCTGTCAGTTTACGGTACAGTGAGGTGCTGAGGTGACCGTCTTTGATGGAGATGCGTGTGTCCAAGAATGCAACTGATTCTGGAGAATAGTCCATGGTGAGTCTGATGGTGGGATGGACACTACGACAGCGGATGAATGAGCATCGCTCAACAATCACCAGGCAAAACAGTTCCCTTCCTGTGGGCGAACACTTCAGCAGTCATGGGCATTCGGCTTCCGACCTGCGGGTAAATGTTCTTCAAGGGGGCCTTCGTGACACACGACAGCGCAGAGTCGCTGAGCAGAGACTGATAGCCAAGTTCCGCACACATGAGGACGGCCTTAATAGGGATCTTGGCCTATTAAGATCCAATAATCTTATTGGATTATTAAGATTAATCTTACACACTATCTGTAACCCCCGTAACTTGCCTGGGTTAGCAAAAAACCTCACTTACTGTGCTGTCTGGAGAAAAGACACAATTCTCTAACCAATGCTCAGGATTCCCTTCACACACACTGTTAGCCACTTTAACACTTGAATAGCAGGTTAGATGTAAGGATTCGCATTCTAATCAGCAATCTATGACTGTCTGTGTTGGTATGAGTGCTATTGCAGACCAGAACACTGCATTTGCCTGACGAAGGCCATAGTGTTGAAAGCTCACAAATTTACTATCAAATAAATTGGTTGGATTTAAAATTGGTGTTGTGAAACTTTACTGTGTGGAGTTTGCACATTCTTCCCGTGTCTGCATTTTCCTTCAGGTGTTCCGGTTTCCTCCCACAGTCCAAAGATGTGCAGCTGAGATAGATTGGCCATGGGAGATTGCTCCTTAATGTCCCAAGATGTGTAGAGTTAGGAGGATTAGTGGACTAATGGGGATAGTATCTGGGTGAGATGCTCTGTTGAAGAGTCAGTACAGAGTCAGTGGGCCATATGGTTTCCTGCTGCACTGTAAGAGAGTCTGTGATTCTACCCCAGCCTCTCATTATCACCATGACAGAGATACCATAAAAGATAGGAGCAGGAAGAGGCCATCTGGCATAGGAAGTCAGCAATATCTGAGGACTGTAGGCATACGCATAATATCAACTGATACTGCATAAGCAGTGGTAGAGCAGCAAAGTGCAAAATTAATAAAATTTTAATTTTCAGAAACCATTGAAAATGGAAGGAAGTCGATCTGATTTATTCATATGGCCAGTCACCTACTGCATGTTGAACTGAACTGGTGTTGACATTTAAGGTGCACTTTTTACAGCCACTATGATCTGTGCATCAGCCAATTCATTTTTCCTAGTCAATAATAACTTCTTTGGTGGTAAAGGGAAGAAGAAAAATTTGTGTTTACTTTGAGATCTGATAATGTTATAGGGACAAGAGAAAATTGGTCTGGTGTACACTCCATCTGGCTTGTTAAGTTCACCTATGTGCTTTGATCGGCTTGCACCTTCTCTTTTCCAATTCACATCCGCCTGTTCTGTGATGAATTGAATTCTGCTGTTTCATATTTGAATTCTTAGCATTGCCAGCATTAGCATCCAAATAAGTAATGTGTGGAAGAGACTAAATGGATCTTAACTTCCAATTAGTTTCCTTTAATTTTCCACTTTTCTCAAAAGAATCACAGAATTGTTACTGTGCAATAGGCCATTTGGCCCATCATGTCTGCGTCAGCTCTCTATAAACGAGCATGATTTAGTGTTTCCCTCACACCCCTGTAAGTTGTTTCTATTCCAATAATCATCTAATATTCCCTTGAATGAACCTGTAACCACCACACTTGATTGCAGTGTATTCCAGACCCCAACTACTTGCTGTGTGAAACTGTTTTTTCTCACATCATATTTGTTTCTTTTGCCAGTCACTTTAAATTTGTGTTTCTTGTTTCTTGAACCTTTACAAGCAGGAGCAGTTTTTCCTTTTTGCTTTGTCCAGACCCCTCATGCTTTTGAACACCCTATCAAATCATCCATTTTATTCAGATTTATCAGTGGTTTTAAGGCAAAATAACACTTTGCAACAAAATCTTCAGTATTATCATTAAGACAGCCTTTTCATTCCCACATTCTCTCTTTAAACACATGTATTTTCTATCTGTCTCTTATATAATGTTACACTGAGGAGATTAAGAAAATAAATGTTAAAAATAGAAAGTTTCTTCTCTGAGCAGCATATTTAATTTTTGATTTATCAAATCTTATTCTTTGCCTTCTTCATCCCAAAGAGAACAATGTCAACCTCTCCAATCTATTCTCAGAACTGAAATTTCTCATCCCTGGAGCCATTTTTGTTCAAGTCTTCTGAACTTTCTCCAAAAAGTTCACATCCTTCCTAAAGTGTACAATATTCCAACTGAGGTCTAACCGTTGTCTTATAAAAGCTCAGCTTTAACTCCTTGCTCTTGTACTCCATGCTCCATAAATGAAGTCCAGAATAGTGTGTGTTATTAACTGCTTTCCCTAGCAGTCCCTGCCACTTCTAATAATACAGACGTCAAGATCCCTCTGCTTCTGTACCCCATTAAGAATTTTATCCCTTATTTTATATTTCTCAATATTCTTTCTACCAAACTGCATCACTTCACGCTTCTGAACAAGTTAGAACATTTTAATTCTCCCATCAATACAGCAGATGCAGGGGATGAAGTCATAGCTTGGGTCCATTGGCTCTATCCATGTCGCTTTTACACTGACAAAGCTTCCTATGACTGGAAACTGATCATTGAATTTTGTTACAGAGAGGAACTCCGGAATTCAGAATTTTGGACTGATTGCAATGGTGAGTTGGAAGATTTAAGTATTTGCAATTCTTGGGTCTTTCAATCTGTTTTCCCTACATGGTTATTGTGATAATTTGTTTCAGAAACAGTTCAAAGAGTTGTGAATACATATCATACAGCTACGCTGGCATCTCCATTGATATCCTTCCCGAGTGGGGAAGTTCCAGCGTCCCTTGAATACAAAAAAGACAACGAAGATCATTGTAAAACTACGCTTGACATGGTGTGTTACGGAATCGGAAACTTTTCCAGTTCTGTAACATCTCGCTATCAATTGGCCCTTCTGTTTCTGCTACTAGAGACACTACAGGTAAGCATAGTCAGGTACCAAGATGGTAAATGCATGGGAGCAAAAGAGACCAATAAGTAATGTCAACTTGCATTATCCCTGAATGCTTAGAAACCCCATTTTCTATTTGAGGAACAGGGTTAAAATTAGCTTGTCAAAAGTTTCTGATCTCATCTTCATATTGGGATGAAACATGTTTTTTTTAAATTCATTTATGGGACATGAGTGTCACTGGCTAGCCAGCATTTATTTTGTTGCCCTTGGATTAAAGGGTAGTTGAGAGCCACAGCCACATTGCTGTGGCTCTGGAGTCACATGTAGGCCAGACCTGGTAAGAATAGCAGATTTCCTTCCCTAAAAGATGATAATGAACCAGATGGGTCTTTCCAACAAAGGTTTCATGTCAGCAGTAGATTCTTAATTCCAGATTCTTTTTCATTGAATTCAATTCCACCATATGCCATGGTGGGATTTGAACCCAGATCCCCAGAACATTACCTGAGTTTCTGGATTTATAGTATAACAGTAATGTTACTAGGTCATTGCCTAGTTGCTTTTCCATCTTTGACTCCAGTGGTGAATCTGCTTCTCCATTACTTATTGCATTTTTCATCTGTCGTTCTCGTATTGCCTAGAACTTCTATAAGACTTGTGTGGAACCCAATCAATGCTATGCAGCCATGTTTAGCACATTAATGTTCGACTGCAGTGTTATAAATGGACATCTGCAGCTTGAATGGCTTGTTCAAGATGCAGATTTTCCATCTTGAACAGTCAATACAACATTAAAAAGAGGCAAAAGTTCTACAATTGTGATTATTAATGTGCATACAAATACTGTTTTGGAAATCATTGTTACAAAGCAACCTCTGGGGGAATATCATTATGAGGCCTTATTGAGGCAGCTTAGGAGAAACTTTATTTTGGATCTGATCGAGAAATACTTTATGGCAATCACAAATAAAATAATTTTTATGTTTTTATGCACAAGTCTTCCATGTTTTTGCTGTATGATGTTGTATTGGGCAGCAGGAGTATGAATGCAGCAGGGAGAGACTTTCTAATCTTCATTTCCATTTCAGAGAATGCAGCTGGCCTTATTTGAACCACCTCTGTGATAGCCAAGGATCAGGTCATTAATTCACTACACTCAGCAGGGAGCGTGGACGGGTAGAAAGAGGCAGTGGCTTTTCTTATATCACTCTGCCACAACCACACACCATTTGAACTGAGCAGACCAGAAAAATCAACATTTTAATTTCACCAATAATCAGAATGCTGCATTAAGTTTCCTGCCTTAATATGTTGTGATTTTAATTTGTAAAAAGTTTTGAATTTTACATCATTGAGTCCAACAGATCCCCCGCGATGGCTGTCTTCTCTTTGATCCTCTATTTATAGAATGGGAGAAGAGATTCTTGAAGGACTGTGGGATGGTGGTGCTCAAGGACAATGAGGTAAAATACTTGGTCATATGGATATTTTGTTTTATGTATTGTGTTCCAGGTAGTCTCTGTCTGACAAAAATGAAGAATTTTTGTCTGGTTTTAGCTTTCTAAAAGACACCTTTTAATTCAATCCCTAATCAAAACACGTTTTTCTTATGGGGCCACATGATAATTTCAGTAGAAACAACACTTGTCGGTGTGATCAGAGAGGTTTCTTTTTGCATCCCTCGATGTTATTGACAATTTCCTTTTTAAAAAAACTATCAGGAAGGAAAGCGGCCCATAAACAAGCCAACACTCTTCTACATGATTCATTGTGGCAAAGCCCTTTACAATAACCTCCTGTGGAAAAACTGGTCTCCAGAAAAGCTTGCACAAACCATTCTCATTGGAAACAGTTTTAAAGGGATGGAGGAAAGGTAAGAAAATTCTACACCTGCTCATCCTTCATAGCGAAAAAAAAAGTCGGGGGGGGTGTGTGGGGACGGGGGAACAATAAGGAAATAAGAACAAATTTTGCTCTGAGGGAGGTTTGTAGATCGAGTACTGTGGGAGGAATGGGTTCCAGAATTGGGACTTCAAATTAAAGGGTAAGATTTCCTTTGTAAATATTTTGGGGGTGATCTACTTTGAATTTTTAAAGAGGAATTGATAAATTTTGTTCAGACAAGCTGTTCACTGTGGTAAAGGATTGAAATGTGAGGAATGAACTTGGTATAAGAAGGAAAGTCAAGGGAAAACTTTTCAACTGAACAGTAATAGAGCTGTGGAATAAGATAACGGGGACAGCCATTGGAATGGATGCTACAAATAGATTTAAGTCACTAGAAGCTCAGTGACTATCGCTGTGCTGTGCAGATATGTGGATTTGGGCCTGTGTTTGTCGGAGTTTGCGCATTCTCCCCGTGCTTGCGTGGGTTTTCTCCGGGTGCTCTGGTTTCCTCCCACATCCCAAAGATGTGCTCTTAGGCTGATTGACAAAACAAATTCTCCCCAAATTGTCTCAAATTTGGTTTTTAATCCATAGATACATAGACAGAGATCACGGGTAGAGGTGGGAACATCGGGGTGGCGGCGGGGGCTAGTTGGGCCGAAGGGCCTGTTTCCCATGCTGTTTTGTTCTTTGTTCTTTATATGTTTCTGAAGGTGCTGAAAAAGATGGTAAGAAAGGAGATTGGAGAATATCAAAATGGTTGGGTTTAATGATTTTTTAAAAATGTATTACAGATTACCAGCCCGAGTACTGCAGAGAGACTACACATATATTAATAATGTATCCTTCTGATTTCAATCAATGATTCAAAGATTATTGCAATTGAAACTGGACTAGTAACAACCAACACCAATCATGGTTCCAAAGCTGTGCCCTCAAGAGTCCACATTGAAGATTGCCTCTTATCTCCATTTTTAGTTTTCACACAGCTGCTGTCATTGTCAGTCAGACACACAGTTTTCACATTCCCAGTGGGAACATTACCAAAAATCCATCATTAGAGGCCTATTTTCTCTTTTTGCACTACCCTCGAGCAGTGCCCTGCCCTCTGATTTGTGCACAGAAAAGTTAGGCACCAAAGTTGTATTTTTTTTCAGCGCATTGTGTAATTTTACTTGGAGTTAGTGTATTTGGTCACTGTCTTTGTCCCCTCTGATACGGCATGCTCGGCCAATTCCCCAGGCAACAACAGGCACATGGCAGTCTAGATCTCTGGGCACTGACGGTCTGCCACCAGTTGTAATGTGCCAGGCAGGAAGCCTCGCCCACGATGCGCTTGAAGATGTTGTTAAACAAGTTCATGATGCTGACAGCCTTGGAGGAGATGCTGGTGTTCGGATGAACCTCTTCATCACTTTATAGATGTAGATGGAGTAACTCTGCTTCCTGAACCTCTACCTCTTCTTGCTGCCCTTTGGGAGCGTTTTCTTCATGATTTTCTTGGACACTTCTGCTGTTTTCTTGTCTTCCCCTTGATAAAATGGTTGCTTTTCATAGTCAACTTGAACTGAGTTGTGGAAAATTTGACTTTAGGGAGGACCCATCACAACCCAAGCTAATCTGGTTCTCATTTATTGTCCCTTCCTTTCAGCACAATTAATCAGGAGCAGGTGCACAGACTAATTTTTATCTATGATTCCACCCCAGTCACCAATTCCAAGAGCTTTGGAGCCACTAGCGCCAGTAGGGATGCCATGAACTGATTTTATAGAGAGCTGGGTCATGCTGGGGGTAATTTGCCTTGAGCTGCTAACTTATGAGAGTCAATCCTAAGAATTGTCAGGAGACACAACCCATTAATTCACTATACACTGAAAAAGTATTTTCTTAAAACTTCCCTTCTCATTAGCTGAGAGGTTTTAAATTGATCAAAATAGATACTTTGTTCTTTGCCTATTATAACCTGAAAAACCTGTAACTTGCCATCTCTGCTCCACTGGAAATTCTTCCAATATGCACAGTGGTTAGCACTACTGCCTCACAGCTCCACACCTGGATTTGATCTGAGCCTTGGGTGACTGTGTGGAGTTT
Organism: Sphyrna mokarran; assembly: GCA_024679065.1. Lineage (NCBI taxonomy): Eukaryota > Metazoa > Chordata > Chondrichthyes > Carcharhiniformes > Carcharhinidae > Sphyrna > Sphyrna mokarran. Next base: position 33,457,167 of record JAGIQG010000020.1, read on the forward strand.
GCACATTTTTTCTTCCATCTGCATGGGTTTCTTGAGTGCTTAGTTTCCTCCCACAGTCCAAAGATGTGCAGATTAGGTAAATTACCCATGTTAACTTATCTCTTATTGTCCCAAGATGCCTAGGCTAGGGAAATTAGCGGGGTAAATGTTACAGGCATAGGGCTGGGAATAGGCCTGAGTAAAAGGCTCTGTCAGAACATTGAGCCTGCACCAATAGGCTGAATGAATCTCTATGGTGCAGGAAATAAGATTTTCTTTATGAATTATAGTTTCCTAGCCTGGGTAAAATGACTATGACTCACATCACACATCTAAATCCTGGTGCAGGAGGTCTAGTGTACAAAACCTGTGTATTATTGTTACCTGTAGATTAAATTAGTGAATGTTATATTATTTGCTTCAAACTAGACCATATGTCCCCGTATTGACTATCCATAATGGGACTGATCTTTCATTGTTTTGCTCTGGGAGATATCACTAGAATATTACATGCAATGTAACATATGAACTAAAATGATGCAATATCACAATTGAATACATGTGACTAGATAGTATAAAAAAAACTTAGAAGGGTTGAATTCTAATTGTGGTGCACAGCAAGATGTGATCTGCACCACACTCAACATTGTGGTAACTGTGCGTTGAGAATGCCGTTCAGAGAGTCATCTGATGATGGTCAGATGCAACTGGTGCCAATGCCCTTTACTTCAAGGCATTTTGTCATGGTTGGTTCTGAAATAAGATGTTGTTAGTTACACAGAACTTGTCCATGGTAGCTGCAAAGCCCAGTTAGCCTCAGTGCTACCTTTCCCAAGCCCTGATGTTGGAGACATGATGACTATGGCCTCGTGGTCTGCACATTTCATAGAAATGCCTCAATAGATTAAAAAAAAATGTACTGACTTATGACCCTGCTGCTAGTGGTATCAAGCTCTTTATAGAGCTGGTCTTTTGCCTGTGGTAAAAGTAGACTTGGGATATTGGAAGGGTTTCCAAACAGCAAAAATGGTGGTATAGGTTTTTCCAAATGGAACTGTGCCATTTATTTTGATGCAGAAAAATCTTAACGGTTACTTAGCTACTGTGGAGAAGGGTTAAAAAAAGATTTGTTATTGCAGAGCATTATGAAATTCTACTGTCAAGGTGAAGAGAAGTGCACCTTGTTATGACATAATTGGGTGAATACTTGAAACTGATGATGATCCACAATTATTGAGATGGAGGTAGGCAGCAGAATTAGTTTTAGAATGTTTTGGGAAACAGCCACAACAACCATGATGGTGGTAGGTTGGACACTAAAAGAAAATGTATACTACACACAGGACTTGAGGATATATTACATGTAAAGCTTTTGAAGACAAAACCGAGACACTTTTCCTTCACATATTGATCCTTAACTTGTATTCATCAGATATTGGCCTTAACTGAAGAGACAGCATTCCCCTGCAGCAGTAGATACACTGATGTATTTAATGACACCTCCATCCATCAGTTTCCTACAAAAAAGCTTATTGCAAAACCTTCAGAGTTCTGGGAAGGTGCTGCCGAACCCACATACCAAGAGTGTGAGGACTTGGAAATAATCCAGAAGGGCATTAAATGTTTTTCAGTTTCATAGCTGGGAGGAAAATAGGAGTGAAACCAGTTTCAAAGCTTGTTGAGGCAGAAACATCTGGCACAGAGGTTACCTATAAAAATCAGCAATTTCACTCCTTTGGGATGGGGATAATCTGCAGTCCAAGTCCAGTTGCCTTGGTACAGAATACTTCCAGACAGGAGTTTTAATTGTCTGAACCTGTTGGTCACCAGGAATTAAAACTGAGTAGCTTTATTTGGTTGTAGCAGGGCTACCACATTTGTCCTTGTGACGCAGCAGCCTCATTTATATGCAAATCAGTATGCAATGAGCTCCTCAATGACATTCTGAGAAGGACAACCAACCAACCCAGTTGAAAGAAATGGAATCTCCCAAAAAATAAGTTTTATACTTACTTGTCCTCTAATGCCCACTCTGATGAGCAGGGTGACACAATGGTTAGCACTGTTGTCATACAGCTCCAGGGATACTGGTTCAGTTCCAGCCACAGGTGACTGTGTGGAGTCAGCACAATCTTCTGTATCTGTGTGGGCTTCCTCCCACAAAGAATTATAGGTTAGGTTGATTGGCCATGTCAAATTGCCATTTAGTGTCCCAGGATGTGTCAGTTAGTGGGATTAATGGGGTAAACATGTGGGATGACAGGGCTGGGCCTGAACAGGATGACTCTCCAGAGTAATGTTGACACAAAAGGCCAAATGTCTCCTGCACAGTGCCCCTTTATGCCAGTGGGTAGCAAATTAAAGAGAAAGGCAAACCATAAGTGGTGTCCATATTTTATTAGAGAGTGTCTAATCGCAGTATTACAATATTCATAAAATTCTAAAATCTTGCAAAGGAGTTTTTCAGTCATGGTCAAAAATGCATTCATCTGCTTCATGAAATATGGTCCAACAGAAATTAAAGCAAAAATAAAGCCTCCCAATCTACAAACTATGAACAGTGGATTGTCTGATTTCAATCAAAGAATTGTACAGCTCTTCAAATAGAAAGAATTGTTTAAACAATGTCAGTATTGGGAAAAGTTAAGAGGACTAAAAATGCAGCAGGAACCTTGTACCTGGAGTTAATGAAATTTGTGAACATATGCAAGCTGCTGGCAGTCCAAACTGGAATTTAAAGAAGCAAGACTTGGATTTATCTATCTGCTATAGTCATGAGAAGTGGCCTTGTGGCACTGTGGTTAGTGTCTGTACCTCTGAGCCAGAAGCTCTGGGTTCAAGTCCCACCCTAGGACTTGATGGGCAAGGAAGGTCCATTCATATCATGGTCAAACTGGTTGTGTGTCAACCTGCAACTCCTTCCAACATTGGCAGTAGAGTGAGAGAGTGTCCTGGTTAACCAAGTTTGATGTGGAATGATGACCCTTAAAGCTATACAAGCCTCTGGCAAAATCTGTTTCAGGAATAACTAGCTATGGACAACAAAATCTGCCGTGCTGCACCACTAAGTACAGGAAGAGAATTAGAACTGGTCAGTCTAATGCTGCTGAGGCACCTTGTAGGTAATCAAAGCTGAGGAACACATTAGAACTGGTCTACTAAACCAGGAATTTACCAAATCATTAATAATTGAGATCTTAGAAATTTTTTTTTTTTTTAGAAACAATAGAAAATGAAACATTCAAGTATAAAGAGAAACACAAAACAGTTTTGACTGTCACATGGAGGGTTAAAAACTGAATTTGACCTTCCTCCAGAAATGTAACCAGCTTAACGGTGGTAATTTTGGCAATAATGAGATAATCACTCCACCCAAAACACACACACACACACACTCAAACATGTTGTCTTATCATGCTGTGACATTGTATTACAAATAAGACAAAAGCATCATCAAAACCATATCAGATATTTCTAAGAATAACACAATAACAGGTCTTCAACACATCAGAAAGTGACAGTGGGAGATTTAGCTATATCAGAAATCATAGTTATATTCAGGAATGGGTTGTTCTATATTATTGAAAATCAAATTCTCTGATGTTTCATAGCTAAGTTACCCATTTTATAAATTGATCAGTGGTTGGGCAAGGATTCATCAGCTGTAATGTTGCATAAAACTACATCTAATAAGGAACAATAAAAGTACAGTTTGATTTTGATATTATTAAATAAAGCTTTAACACCCAGTAATTTGAGGTTTCCAAATGTAATATAGACAATTATGCAACTTAATTCCAACCTTATGAACCTTAAATGCCAACCACTGACACAGACATCTAATTTTACAGTCACCCCCTCCAGCCACATCTGGGATTAAATGAGACTGATTGTATTGAGAAGTAGACATTAGTGTCTTCATCACAAATTAGAAAGGAGTTTAATCCATTGGCCTATTGACTGCTGGTGAACATAGTTGCGCAGAATGCCCTGATGGC